>OU026154.1:25519423-26132692 GCA_907269105.1 Volucella inanis | reverse complement strand
AAAAACTACAGAACATTTACAGTTTTTCAAAAGCATCTGCCAAGCTTACTTACCTAACAAAAAGACAGCAATGTGTTGTTGTTAAGGAACGATCTTCTTCTTTCCGCAATATTTTGAATGGTGTTCCTTAATGCTCAATTCTTGGACCCATACTTTTTTCCTTGTACATCAATAAGCTGCCGCAAATCATCCAACATTGTCGGGTTCATATGTACGCCGATGATGTGTAGTTGTTTTTAAGTTGGCATATTGATGCTTTGGGTGAAACCGCTGCGTTGATGAACGAAGAATTGGGTTAAATCACCCTCAGGGCTCAACGTAACTTTCTGTTCCTGTTCCTCTGTTCTATCTTGCCACCGATATAACTTGGCCAAGAAATGATTTCCTAAGGTTACCTGGACAGATCATATTAAAGCCACCATAGGAAAGGTTTACAGAGGACTTCGTTTA
Source organism: Volucella inanis (assembly GCA_907269105.1). NCBI lineage: Eukaryota > Metazoa > Arthropoda > Insecta > Diptera > Syrphidae > Volucella > Volucella inanis. Next base: position 26,132,242 of record OU026154.1, on the reverse strand, counting down.
CTTTGGTCACGCATCCGATTATGCGAAAAGTATCGCAGGGTGCTCATTTGATAACCTCATATCGTTTCGAAGTATATATTGTCTGCATAATATGATACAGACACATCAACCCGAATATCTCTAAAACAGACTTGTTTTTCCCCGATTACAAAGGATTTATGCCTTAATTAAACCTACATATTTCTGTTTGACTTCAGTACAACAGTATAGTCTTCGTACATGCCACTCGCTTATAGAACTCCCTTCCCTATGAATTTCGAGGAGTCAGAAACGCGAAACGATTTAAACTCATATTATTTTTCTTTTCTTTTTTTTTCTATTTATATTGTTCAAATAATAAATATTTTATTAGGCTTTCACTATTTTATAAGATTCATCTTACAGTGTTAAGCGATTGAACTTAATAGATACCATAAATAAAATAAATAAATCGAAATAAATAGCCTTCAACAATATAGTTAGATACGTTTTTAAAATAAGGCAGCGAGATTACATCTTCTACTTCTCTCACCAAATAACTCGGTGCACTTTTCCTAACCTTCTGCAATTCAGATCTCTTAAGAACATAATCCAAATTCATAAGCTAGACTACCTATGTAATGAACTCAAATTCTTGCAATCGCCCAGATCTCATTCTCTCATGCTTTTTGTCCGAGCCTAATAGTTAAAGGCCAATTAGTTTGTTAAGTAACCTGAGTAAAGTCTACGAAAAAATATTGAAGGAAAAAATGCTAAAAATTATTGATGAATGAAGTATCTTCCCGCATGAACAATTTGGCTTTAGACGATACCATAACACGAAGAATTTCCATTTAATACCATTTAAGAATTTGCAATAGTCTTAAAAAAAATCGTGCTCTTAGAAAATCTACAGGAATGATACTTTTGGATATTGAGAAGGAGTTCGATACCGTATGGCACAACGGCTTGTTATTTAAAATGATTCAATCTAATTTTCCATCTTTTCTCACCAAAATTGTTCAGAGTTTTTTGTCAAATCGTATGCACAAATTATTCGTTAATAATGTTAAAGCAGGTGTTCCCCAAGGATAGGTCCTTGAACCAATCTTGTTCAATTTGTATATGTCTGACATCCTACACTTACCGGATTGTGAATTTGCTCTTTATTCTGATGATACAATCATATTTTCGTCCATACGTATGGTCTCAACATTGTGACTAATTTACAGTATGCGACAGAAAAATTTATCGCTCATCTAAGCAAATGGAGAATTAAAGTAAATGCGAAAAGAATCAAGCTATCTTTTTCACCGCCTAACCAAATTATAATAAGCGGATAACAAATCAGATGGGAGGCACATGTGAAGTACCTATGGGTGTACCTCGACAAAAGACTTACATTTAAGGAACATATTTCAAAGACGTTACATAGAACTTGTGTAGCGATTAAGATTAAGATTATCCCTTCATAAATATAGGGTTTTCTAATAACGACTTGACAACTTTTTTTTTTTTTTAAATAAAAGGCAAAGCATTTGAGATATTTCAAAAACTTTATTATTGGCTTGAAATACAATCAAAACATTTATGAATGGAACTCGACTTCGTTCATATGGCCACCGCGGGTACGTTTACAGCGGTCGATTTGTTGGATCCAATTTTCAACGACTCTGCCACACATTTCGGGCGAAACGGCCGCTATTTCGCGTTCAATGTTGGCTCTGGACTCTTCCAACATCGTCGGCGTGTTGGCATAAACCAATGACTTAACGTAGCCCCACAGAAAATAGTCAAGCGGCGTTAAATCGCACGAACGAGGCGGCCAATCGACTGGCCCATGTCTTGAGATAACACGCTCACCATATTTACTCTTCAATAAATCGATCGTAGCGTGTGCTGTGTGGCTTGTGGCACCATCCTGTTGAAACCACATGTCGTCTAAGTCCATATCTTCCGATTCGGGCCAAAAATAATCGGTTATCATGGCGCGATAACGCTGACCATTCACAGTAACGTAACGATAACAGTTATTTTTTGTGGATGAAGTGGTGATTCATGAAGCATTTATGGGTTTTCACACGACCAATACCGCATATTTTGCTTATTGACGAACCCATTGAGCCAAAAATGAGCTTCGTCACTGAAGATGATTTTGCGACTCCGAATATATGTAGAAAATTTTTATTATTTGCAGACGTTACTCGTTAGTGTACTTTACCATGATGATGATGAATGTTGAGTTTACTGAATAAATTGACAGTGACAGTTTGATGATTAGTGAAAGAGTGCGTTCACAAATTAAATTCAAAGTTATCAAATCCCTGTTGGAAAACCCTCTAGAAGTCCTCAATGTCAAATGAAAATAAAATCTTGATACACAAATTCATTTTTCAAGTTGTCCTGCTTGCTGTACGGTTGTCAAGTATGGGGTGCTTGTGTCAAATGCCATTAAAAAGACTACAAATACAGCAAAACAAGTTGCTGAAAATGATGCTCAATCTCCCCTGGCATCACTCAACCCATGATCTTCATAAAAAGGCTAATGTTGAATTGATCTATGATAGAATACTCAAGCTCACTGAAACATTTCTGATCAGATGAAGCCTCCCTGAAAACCCCTTAATAACTGGGTACTACTCACTTAAATCCTGATTATCTCTTCTGTACTTTTTAGGTATGAATTTTCAATTTTCTTCTTTGTTAAAAAATGTTATTATTTATATTTATTTATGCTTTCACGTTTTATTATCTATTGTTTTAGTATTGTTAATCTCTATACAATGAGAGCTTGTTTATTTGTTTGTTATTTATGAATTTACTTATTAATTTGTTGCTTATTTATTCCAAGCTTATTTATCCTTTATTCGTTTTTTTTTATTTTACTTATCAAACTATTTATTAATATATATATTTATTTATTTATCTATTTATTTATTTTCAATTGATATTATTATTATTATTTTTTTTTACATAAATGAAAGGTTTTGTTGTTGTTTCCCTTCGGAAAAATTTTTTTTGATTGTTCAACCTTTTGATTTATAAATAAATTTATTTCAGTTGAAAGATATATTTATTACATATCACATCCCTGAACTGTAAATTGTGCGGTGGCATACCATTGTAATATTTAAGAACGAAATAAAAGTATTTGAATTTGAAATTTGATAAAATTGCAAATAAGTTAATTCTTTTTAATGCACCTGGGCTGATTGAAGGCGATTATTTAGTCCATTTTCGTTCTCGTTTGTCTGAACCAATTAAAGCCACTTCGAGTGTTCCACAAAACAGTCACCTTGTTTCATTAATTTTAATTTTGACAATCAATAATGTTGTAAGCATTATAAAGAATTCACACATATACGTCTATGCCGATGATATGAAAATCTATAGACAAATTTCCAAATTTTCTGATTCTCAACTTTTACAAGACGATTTCAATAGGTTCTCAATATGGTGGCACAAAAACTTTGTTGCTCAACATAAAGAAATGCCAAGCCATTTCATATCTCCGGAGGCGTTCAACACTTTCTAACCAAACTTTCTATATATAAACTCAAGCTTTAACTTCGATTACTTCAATGCAGGACTTGAGCATTATCTATGATAATGAATTCGCAGACCCAACTCCGCGCTTGGCTTTGTTAAACGATGGTCCAAGAAGTGTCGTAAGATCAGTGTACATCAGCTTTGTTAGGACACTTGTCAAATATGCCTGCCAGGTATGGTCCCTTTACTATGAAACCATATAATGCGTATCGAAGCTGTCTAACGCAGATATTTTTTTTATACACCAATTCTTAACCGGCTCCATCGACAGTCCCTCACTGCTGGGTCAGATTTTTTTTTTAACACCAACCCCCGAAATTTAAGGTCTGTTCCTCTTTTTCTTCCAAATAACTAGCATATAGTTTAAACGAATAATTGAATGCTACGTGAAGCTTGTAGAACTTTCCATGTATTCGATTCCCATTTCAGTAGAAGGTACCCTCAGAAACATCCTCAACTATCACCTTTCTTGATCCTAAACTTCCCTCTATATTAGTTTTTGTTTTAGTTTTAGTTGTAAGAGCAGTTTGTTCTTAACTCAATAAAGTCATCAGGGGTTGACCCGGGTCTGTTATATATGTACTGAGCACCATCTGACTAATTGAGTTTACATTTACTTTCGTCAGTAAAGATAATAGATTTCCAATCATTTTCGGTTCAATTTTGAAAAAATCTGACAAATTCCAACCTCAAGACTGTCATTTTTGATGCAAAAGTCGGTTTTTTTTGGCTTCCTGGCTATCAATCCCGATGAATTCAGCCTTCTGCTGACCTTTTTAGCTAAACTTGTGACAGTTTTCCTGGCTGACGTTCTATAGGTTCCATACAGAGGCCTGAAACCCCTTCAATGTTTATAAACTCATCTAAACACTTTTGTGCACAAAAAATTGTTTACCCACTAAAAACGTAACTGAATTGAACTAAACTTCTAATAATGGAAAGAAACACAGAATTGTAACTGTTTCTTTCTATGGGCATTTATGAAGATGGGCACCATTGGAAAGACAAATCAGGTCCGCCACTTTAAGGTTTTGTGAAATGTCAAGGTGGTAACTTTTGTTGCCCATTAACCCTTGTGTCAATACCCACCTACCCGGGTATGTTTTAGGAATTCAAAATGAAATATTTTTATAAATTCGAACTACAATCGAAATCAGCTTTTAAGAAACTTAACAGATTTAAAAAATAAAGCAAATTAGATATATAAAAAAACACTAAAAATAATACTATATTTGAGGCGAGGGATTACAATTTTGACCAAGTATACGCCTGTTCAACAACCACCATACCCAGGTATGTGCAAAGAAAAGTGCAATAAAAATTTAAGTAAATATTTTTTAATTGTGAGGCATGAAAATAGAGGAACATTATTTATTTAAACGAATATTTTATTGAATAATAATTAAATACATTGCTTACGAATAGTACGGTTGGTTTAATGTTCACTACAAGCAAGCGTTGAACATTTCTCGCACGATTTTCTAGTCGAACGTCGTTTGTCACACATGAAACAATTGCCTTTGTGTTTAATTCTTTCTGATGCATCCCATTTGGAACCAGAAGACTCTCATTAAGATACAGAACTTGAAGGTAAGGAATAACCTAACATGACCTCCAAACCATTTTTGGTGGAAAAATTTCGTGAAAACTGGGGATTTGCCGCACGTGCAGTGATAGCAGGTTGTGCTAATTGGTAGCTGAGTTTCTGAAGAAATTGTCGACGTCTACTGGTAGTTTGTCTTAGATGTGGATTGTTTTTTAAAATATATAATGAAAGTGGCCAAGGCAGTTAAGACCAACATATTATAATATATGACCAACGGTCATTGCTTCGTACGTCGTTTGTAGCTATATTCACCCAGCATTTTATTCATACTATCGACCTCACCGGTGTAAATAATCCTTTTCAGTGGATATGATGTTTCAGCATCACATGTCCATCAAGTTTTTATGCCATATTTGGAGGGCTTGGACGGAATGAAAGAAGGAAATCGAGTACGCCTACGGAACGGAAATAATTGCTCGTCGATTGTTATGTTTCCACCAAGTGCATAACATTTGTGAAGGTTTGCGTTGAGCATCAACCAAAGGTAATTAATTGGATTAATTGGTACTGCTTTATTTTCTCTGAGATTATCTTCTGTGTACGCGGCGGATAGAAAGTATACTTTGTGTTCCATTCTTTATAAGTCTGTGTTGACCGACGATTACTTTCCTGTAAGATTACATCACAGAATTCCGGTGTAATTTGATAATATGCTTTATGCTTAATGATTTGGTGACGTTAGTTGGACCGAATTTTTTGGAAGGGATTCTAAAAATATTATGCTGCTGAATACCACGTGGGTTTGGGAGGTCTTTACGCCATACCTTTTCATCACGTGCATGATAACACTTAGGTTCGGAAGCACTTTCAGCAGTTACCTCTTCAAACTCTTCTTCTGTTTCGGTGGAGTCTTTTTCTTCTACTTTGTGTGTAGGTAAACTTACGTCTTCTTCCTCGTCGAATAAAATTGCAGTATCCATGAAATTTGAATTTTTGAAGTTGATCAGACATATTAAAAAAACACACGCATCAAAAACTTTTAGTAAAATACTGAAACACAACCGAGATATTCCGTCTGTTAAATCTTGGCAGTCAACGAATGAACTGCAATGAAAATCTACATCGATTCACTTACAATCCAGGGTGAATTTTTTAACTTGAGACATCCAAATTACTCGAAAAATACGCGAAAAATGTTTCAGACAAAAGTCACAAGGTTCTGAAGGGGACATAAGATTTTGACCACGAGTTTGTCTTTGAGACCCATTTTCAAGGTCAAATGAAGGTCACTTTTGATTTTACATTCCTCAGTCGTATTGTTCGTAGTCTTGTCATTTGTTTTTACATACTGCGTTTAGCATAACCCAGAAACAACGAAGTGGACGTAGTAGTATTTTGTTCCCTTCGGGGTGATTAATTAGAGTGGGTCCCCTTGCCTCCCACTGTTGAATCATTGAATTCTTCCGATTTCGATGTTTATTTCCCGAGATTATTTCAACAAATGCTCGAAAATATGACCATTCACTTCAATACACTTGTCTATCCGCGCTCTAAATGAACCAACAGAACTGAGAAGTATTTCTGGCGTAATCTTCAGGCAAGCTTCAGTTAATCGCTTTTTCATGTCCTCACGTGTTGTTGGCTTTTTTCTGTAAACCTCACTTTTTAAGTAGCCCCACAAGAAGAAAACAAGTGACGTAAGATCAGGTGATCTAGCAGGCCATTGCCTCGGACCTCCTCGTCCGATCCATCGTTGATGATAAACATTGTTTAATACGCCCCGGGCTACTTGGGAATAATGGGCTGGACAACCATCATGTTGAAACCACATTTTTTGTCGCAACTTCAATGGCAATTCTTCTAGTAATACTGGAAGATGGTCCCGCAAGAAGTTTGCATACTTTTCGCAATTCAAGTTGCCTTCAATAAAATATGGATAATGGGATAAATTCCCAATAATTCCCGCTTAAACACTAACATTCCAAGGGTGCTGGCGTTCAACTTGTCGCAACCAAAAAGGGATTTCGGTAGCCCAGTAATGCATATTATGTCGATTGACATAATTCACCGTGATTGGTGAAAGTCGACTCATCAGAGAATAACACCTTGTCGAAGAAAAGGGGGTCTCGTTCAATTTGCTGAAGTGCCTATTGACAAAAGGAAACCTGGTTGCATAAATTATCACTAGAAAGTTCTTGATCCATTGAAACATGATTAGGATGGTATTTATGCCGATGTAATATCTTACAGTCAGTCGTTTGAGAAATTCCTGATTCACGACTTATTTGGCGAGTGCTAATGTGAGGATCGTGTTCAACGGCAGCTAACACTGCTATTTCATTGTCTTCAACAGCCACCCTATCTGACCGATTCCTTTTTTTTTTTGGTTGCACACTTCATTCACCAGTGAATTTTTGGATGACCCGATACAGAAATGTACTAAATGTTTGGTTGTATGTGAGTGTATGTGGGTAGTATTTATTAGCTTGTGAATGGAAGTGAGAAAATATAATAAAACGAATGTTTTAGTTCGTTTGGAAAGGTGCGGGTACCTTAATTTATTAAGAACATCCTGGTTTGCACTTAATCAGTTGCATGGAATGCTCGTTGAAGCATATAGGACGATTGCGTTTGATGCAATGATATCGCGTCGAGATTTTGAAGGAGAAGCGCATAGATAGCATGATGAACGGTTTGTTGAGCTGCCGCGCCAATTTAATGACAAATGAACGGCGTTTACCGCTTTGTTTTGCGGGATTCAACTCATCATAGTTGATGAATGAGGCTAAGCCGGCGACATCAAGCATATTATAAAACATTGCCAACGGCCATCGATTGGTAGAACGCTTTGATGAATATCCAGTCAACATTTTATCAATTGTGTCTACGCCTGCTTTGAATTGGTTGTAGTCTAATATTTGATTTGGTTTTGATGCTTTCAATGGATCGGTGTCACGACGGTAGTGAACGATGGACAACATGAATACTGGCTTCCTTGACTTTGCCATATAGGAACACAACATTATTGTTGTGTACACTATTCAGTGCACGCTTTGGGTTTAGCAATTGAGTAGGGATGAAGGTCTTGTTTTTTCTAATGGTGCCCACAAATGCCACATTTCGATCCAACAACATCTCTGCCAAATTATATGACGAAATGTAATTGTCAGCGTAAACTGTTCTGCCGCTAGCCATGTTTTTCTCCATCAATTTCATAACAATACGCTCGCCTTGATTCGTCTCTCGTTGGCCACCTGGTGGTTTTCCCGTTTAAATTATTCCTTTCAGGGGATAATTAAAACGGAATCGCAAATCACCCAAACCTAAATTCCATATTTTGCGGGCTTATTTGGAATATATTGAGTAAAACTAGTTCGCTCGCTATACGGAAATAACTGCTCATCGATGGTGACTTAGCAGTCCGGGATGTATGCTCTTTCTAAGTTAGCCATCAGCATGAGCCATACATCGTCTACAGCCGTAGATGTGATTTGTTGAAGCCTCTCCGCACGAGTGTTACGGTTGTGTAAGCGGATGTATGTGGTCAAGTGCTTGAACCAGTTGAAGGACATGGTGGCTTTGTAGATGGGCATATTGTAACTAGCTCACAATTCTTTTGCTGGCTGTGAATTGGAGTGGAACACACCAGCAAATAGCAATATCCCAAAAAATTCATACATTTCGTCCTCGTTGGTCATCGTCCAAATTCGCTGCTTTTTATTGGGATGCGCTTCGTTCCATAGTAGAGAAGATTCGAAGACTTTTCGATTCGTTTCCCGCACGATAATGTTCACGATTTCCGGAGACAACAACGATTTGAACATGGCTCGGTGATGCGGAAATGTTACTCGTAATGGCCCTTTATGGATAATCGTTGGCACATTATGCGAACGTGGCCTTCCAGAAGGTGGTGGATTCGCATTCCATATTTTGACATCTTTCGAATGGTAAACCTCGTCCTGAACAGGAGCAGCCACGTAGTCTGGTGCAACAGTACTGGATGATGGAATTTCGTTTGGTGCTTCTTTGTACAATTCCCCGAAACAAATAACAAAATGTGCATACATGGACTCCCTGTTATTTTATTAAAGTCATCCTATATTTGACCTGTATCAAAAGGTAATGCTGAAAAATCTAGGCATCGGTTTTTAAAACATTTATTGTCCAGTTTTATTGCTACTAATTGGTATAATTTCGAAATATTTTATAACAGGAAGAGACAAGCTACATTTCCAGTTGTTTGGCATACACTTAATTACCCTAAGCAGGTAAAAACAAGAGAAAGAAAAGAGATGTTGTTTTGTTGTAACTAATGCTGGGAATGCCCTCTGTTACTTTAAATAACCTATTTTCCAAAGATAGTTAAAATATTTGTTCCCATAGCCATAAACTTTTATGAAAAGCCGTAACCAAACATTTTCAATATTGTTTATATATTTGTTGTTCATAATAAAAGAAAGTGTTACCCGGACTCTGCACCAGCCGAACGAACCATTCGCAAGTGGATTGAAAAATTTAAAGGGGGTCATACAAGCACCAAAGATGATGCACACAGTGGACGTCCAAAAGAGGCTGTTTCAGACGAAAACATCAAAAAAGTCCACAAACTGATTACGAATGACCGTAAAGTGAAGTTGATCGAGATAGCTGAGACTCTGAAGATATAAAAAAAGCATGTTGGATATATCATACACGAATATTTGGACATGCGAAAGCTCTGTTCAAAGTGGGTGCCGCGTTTGCTCACGGTCGACCAAAACAACAACGTATTGATGATTCAAAGGAGTGTTTAAAGCTGTTCAACCGCAATAAAGCCGAATTTTTGCGTCGGTATGTGACAATGGATTAAACTTGGCGCCATCACTAAACACCAGTCCCACGACTTAAACCAAATCGAAAACTTATGGGGAATTCTAAAACAGCGGACAAAGGGGCAACGGTTTACTTCGCAAAAGGTTCTTTATGAAGCTTTAAAGGATGAGTGGAAAAAAATTCCCAGTGAGTAAACAAACTTCCTTATTGCTTCCATGCCGAAAACGTGTGCAGAAGTTATTAGAAACAATGGTTTTTGGACCAAATATTAAAAATGAATAAACCCGTTTCTTTATGTTTTACAAAGTATCAAGAGTACATATTTTAAATTTCTTTGTTTCCTTTTAAGTATTAAACAGTAAGTAATACTTTTGATTGAAAATTTCATTAGAATTTTTTCTTTAGAGCAATTAATAAAGGATGTTATTGTATTTGAAAAAAAAAAATTGCATATGTTTCGCACACTACTGTATGTACCACTCTACATGATTCTTCACAGCCTTACGAGTTGCTTCGGCCAAACATGGTATACGAATAATACATGGGCTGAAAAGTGCCGTTTCTACGATAGGGCACCACTTGAATTAAATCCATACCATTTTCAGTTAGTACCAACCTTCAAAAGATACGTATATAAATTTGACAGCTGTCGGACGTTAGTTCTCGAGATATAGCGTTGTGAGTGAAGCAACTTTTGTTATTGTAAAAAAAATGGATTCAAAGCAATTTCGTGTGTTGATTTTTGATGGGAAAAATGCAGCCGATGCAAAGAAATGGCTTGATAAGTGTTACCCGGACTCTGCACCAGCCGAACTAACCATTCGCAATTGGATTGAAAAATTTAAAAGTGGTCATACAAGCACCGAAGATGATGCACGCAGTGGACGTCCAAAAGAGGCTGTTTCAGATGAAAACATCAAAAAAGTCCATTTGGACATGCGAAAGCTCTGTTCAAAGTGGGTGCCGCGTTTGCTCACAGTCGACCAAAAACAACAACGTGTTGATGATTCAGAGGAGTGTTTAAAGCTGTCCAACCGCAATAAAGCCGAAGTTTTGCGTCGGTATGTGACAATGGATAAAACTTGGCTCCAGCACTTCACACCAGAGTCAAGTCGGCAGTCAGCTGAGTGGCGAGCAGGCGACGAACCTCGTCCAAAACGACCAAAAACTCAACAGTCAGCTGGCAAGTTTATGGCAACCGTATTTTGGGATACACATGGAATAATTTTCATCGACTATCTCCAAAAGGGGTAGACTATCAACAGCGACTATTACATTGCATTGTTGGAGCGTTTGAAGGACGAAATCGAAGAAAAACGGCCGCATTTGAAGAAAAAGAAAATTCTGTTTCATCAAGACAATGCACCGTGTTACATGTCGATGAAAACGATGGCAAAATTGAATGAATTCGGCTACGAATTGCTTCCCCACCCACCGTATTCTCCAGATTTGGCCCCCAGCGACTATTTCCTGTTCGCAGACCTCAAAAGAATGCTCGCCGGAAAGAGATTTAAGACCGATGAAGAAGTAATCGCCGAAACAGAGGCCAATTTTGAGGCTTAATCAAAATCGTACTACAAAACTGGTATCGAAAGATTGAAAAATCATTTCAATCAGTGTATCGCTCTCGAAGGCAACTATATTGATAAATAAAGTTGAATTTTGCAAAAAATTTGGGTTTTACTCTAAAACGGCAATGACTTTTATAATGACCATGTGTTATAATATGTACGAAAATTCACCTGCATACCCCGGTATATTGGGTGCTGATCATAGGGTGCTAGATTCGGGTGTTGACACAAGGGTTACGGTACATACCATAGATGCATGTTTGGTAAAGCATGGTCAATAAGATTTTTTGACATGTATCTTAAAATATGAGTAGTTGTGTCATAAAAATCAATAAAGAATTTTTTTCCATAAATTTGAGTCAATTTGTCAATTCCATCGACGAGCCACAAAAAAACACTTGAATGATGGCATTAATGTGTATAGCCAATGAACAGCAGGTCAGAACACCCTATATAATCGATGTATGTAAGTAAAGACAGTCACGTGATCAAAAAAATTAAAATTCAACCACTGCTAAATGATATTGTACATTAAAATATAGCACTCAGCTAGAAAAGTAAGTCAACAAATGTACAAAAGCACATAGTAGGGGCTGACTACTACCCCCTCTCAGCTGAGTCTTTTTTTAGAAACTCAAGGTTGAGACCGTTTAAAAATTACAAATACAAAATATTAGTCAACAGTTATTACGTCAATTCAGTCTACGACGTTCTTTTGATAACTACAGAGGAACATTCTTAGCAAAAAGTATTATTAATTCTTTCATCAGTATTTGCCCCACCACCCACCGTCCGCCACGCACAGGTATTTAATTAGAACAACTGGAGGTCATGCAGAGATCAGCTGTTTACTGAAGCTTTTGATATCAACACAGATTAAGCCACCCACAGCTTATAAACAAAGAACAGATGAGAGACTAAAACAAACTGAGCGAACCAAGAAAGCACGGAAGTAAACAAGCTGTTAAACAAAAAAAGAAAAGGGACTAAAACATCTAAAAAAAAAGGCAACAAAACGTCTCAAGTGATTGCAGTGACTAATCAAAATATTAAAGAATAATTAGATAATGATTTCGGCTGATTTCATAAAACCTTGTGATGGTCCAATTACTACTGTGATTGGAATCCATTGCGAAAATAATTGAAAATTTGCGATGATTTACTTGATATGCAGTTGAAATTGTTCAATTAGCCACCAATGTTGGAAGAAACCATTTACGAATGCGAGATACACAGAAAGATCCATCAAGTGAAGTGAAAATGGAGGAGCTCCAAAACAGCTTTTCACTCACTTGGTTATTCTTTTTCGTTTTTGAGAGAGATACACCTAAAGCATAAAAGCTTTTCTAAATGCGTTTGAGAACAAAGAAAACTTTTATGATAGCAAATGTACGAGTACCTGTTTTTTGGTTTGTGGATTCAGGGGGTGGTTGTTAGCAAGTTTTTGGGATGTGAATACATGCAAGTTAACGACGTACAATATTATTATTGCCTGATAGGTTTTCTAATAAGGGAAACGTTCAAATCGTGTGGCCGTTTATGTTCGATATTAACAAATAATCATGAATAGAAAAGAACAATAAAATATGAACACTTACATATCATTCAAAATTATTTTGAAATTCGCTCTTTAATTCGCAAAACGTGCTCTGTTTTGTTCTTATATGATTTTCACAATTTTGCGAAACGACGAGGCTCAATTACTCCCACAAAAATATTTGGGGTAGTCTTCACGGTAGTTGCATAGTCGGTCCTAGTATTTTTTTTCCTTAAAAATGAACCCGGAGCTCTATCTATCGGTGATTATTTCTTCTAAAATATAGAGATTGATTCGGGTTATATGTGGTTCCGGCAAATTACTCTGCAAGCTATACTATCCATGAAAAAATTGATTTACTTATGACTCGATTCAACGACAACTTTATATCCTGAATTGGTCAACGATAACGTCTGATTTGATCACATTCGATTAATTCTTGTGGGGCATGAAAAGTTTTTGGTGTATTCTGACTGATAGTTCGCAAACTGTTCAAGCGATCGAAATCTATGTTTAAAGACAGAGTCCAAATTGCAGGTAATCGTGGCTCAAAATTGAAGTGAGAGGACGCGTTTAGGAAGCTATATGCCTGAATTTGTCTGTAAAACATAATGTTATGAACCCAGTGAAGCTGGACTTTTATCACGTTATCCTTCGTCGAATTGACGAACACCTTTTGTTTTGTCTGTTTTCTCTTTAAGTATTCATACCTTTCAATTTTATTTTTAAGTGCAGAAACCATGTCGATACTATCAATAAATCGTATTTATTATTCAAAAAAGATGTTTAAGAGCTTCATTTACAATTTTCAGCATCAATGTTACCGAAATTTAAGAATGAAGCCACCTCTGATGTGCTTGGTTTCACTCGACCACCACAACGAAACCACTGGCTCGACGACGAGTGCTGGCAAGCACATGCAGCGAAGCAAGAGGCATACAAAACGGATATGGAAGAACTACTTTTGTAGACTGTTTAAAGGCGATGACGAATTAAGTCCCGCTGTCAGGCAGAATGAACTATTCAACCTGGACGATGAAGATTGCCATATCTAAGCTTAAGTCCAACAAGCTATTCAAAGTGGAAGGCGATGACTTGGTTAGGAACATGCACCTACTCATCTGTAAAATATTCGAAAGAAATTATGCCCGATGAATGGAACCTTAGCATTGTTTGCCCGATTCTCAAGAAAGGAGACTCCCTAAACTGCGCCAACTAGAGAAGTATTAGTCTTAACATCGCTATACCGTGTTGTGTGAACGCCTCAACTGAGTAGCAAAGCCCCCTCTCGAACAACTAAAATGACATTTATAAGACCCTAATCATCCCAGTCCTCCTCTATGATGCAGAGGTATAGACTCTATCAAAAGCGGATGAGGTTACTCTTGGTTGTTTTGAAAGGAAAATTCTTCGAGTAATTTTCGGTCACAATGACGAACTGTACGGGCTGTACAACGACATCGATCCAGCCAGAAGCCTTCGAATCCACTCCCGAGGGATGGCGCAGTAGAGAAAGATCGCTACTCAGGTGACGCACGCAAGTGGAAGGGGACCTTAACCAACTTAGCGTGCGAAATTGGAGACGGCTGGCCAAAGATCGTGCTGGCTAGAGAAGATTGTTGTTTGAGGCCTAGGTCCACCACATAGGTAAGATATAAGTCATTTATTAAAAAAAAAATCCGTACAAACAAAAGAAACTTATTCTAGTTAATAAACAACAAATCTCCAGTTCTACACAATTGTTTTAGCATGAAAAATTCCATAAAGTGTTCGATTATTATCAAGATGGTTTCTAAGTTTGGTTTTGTTTAAAGTGCCATTCAGCGCATGATTCTCTGTATAGAAGACAAAAAACAAATTATTTTTTTTTTTAACATTATTTTCCAAATCCAAATTACTTAACTCGGATTTGGTAAATACATATATAAGAGGAAATAGTTTTACATTTTAAAGAAATTGGATGTATAAATCCTCTGAGAAATTGAACCGCTTCAAAATTCCCGGAGATACTGTTATAAAAAAATTTCTTCAATTTTTCCTAAACGTTTAGAGCGTTTGGATATACCATAAGCTTGTCATTTAAGAAATAGAAATAGGTATATATAGATTGGTAGAAAATTTCTTTCATTATTTAAACTTACATCAAAAATACTCGAAAGTTTTCCCTCATATTGCTTCTTCATAAAATGCTAATTTTTAATTGGAAAGTAAAAAATATTTTATTCAAAATATTGGTCATTTCTGGCTACACATTTTTTCCATCTTTCAGGCAATTTATGGATTCCACACCAATAAAACGGTTCGTCTTTTGAAGCAAACCCAATTTTCGACTTACTCGAAATCCGCATTCTAGAAGTGCTGGTCAGCTAATGCCTGTCGCATCGATGAAAACAAATGATAGTCGGAGGGAGCCAAGTCTGGTGAATACGGCGGGAGGGGTAGCAGCGTTGAAACCATCTTTTGCATGTTGCTTCTGATGAGACATGATCACCATATGCCTCGACAAGCATTCGATGTAATTCTGCAGCACTTTTCTTCAAATGAAAGCAAAAAATTAATGCTTTTCGCAAGTTATCATTTTCTGGTACAAAATTAGACATTTTTCATGGAAAAATATGATGTTTTTTGTTCAATGACTTGATGTATACTAAATATGTTTGACAGGTGTCATAGCAACCAACAAAAAAAAAAAAAAAATGTTCCCTATCGAGATATTTGTATCTTGACGCTCACTTCGTACCGGTACACCTGGTGTACTAAATCAATGATCTGCTTAGTGATTATGTATGGATTAATAAGACTTTTTTTCGAAAAAATGATGACAAAATCAAAATTTTAAGTTAAAAAAAAAACACTTTTGACCTTTAATAACTTTTGACACATCAGGGCAACTTTTGTTTTAAAATAATTGAATTACGAGTTCAATAATACCTTGTTACCATGCACGCATAATTTAAAAGATGTTATTGTCAATAGAAGTCAAAACAGGACAGTGTAAGGTTTTGCTTAAAACCTCTGTCTTTCCGACTCCCCTTACCAATACGATTCTTTGCTAAAAATAAATTAAGGAATCTGGCCTTAAAGTCATCGACACATTATCCGCAACACCCTGTTTAAGTATATCGTCAATTGCACACTTTTTATTTCTGTACCTTTCGAGCATTTTGCACATCATACTTTGAAATATTTCAGATGCAGAACCAAGTCCAAACGACAATCTTTCCCATTGTTAGTTAGTCGTTCTCTTGGTAACCAGAATTTGATGTAACCCTTTTTTGACGTCAATAACCGTAAACAGTTTTGAATTTGTTATCCGTGCTGTTATCTCATCGATAGTTCTTAAGGGGTGTTACCTTCGAAATATATTTTTATATAGGTAAGATGAATCCATACAAACCAGGATTTTGTTTCTCTGCTTAACTACAACTACTAGTGACTCTACTTGAGTTATTTTTACCATTTTTTTAATGTCTTTGCTTAACTTCATCTCTAATGGGTTGGGGAATTTTACGAGTCAATTGTATCTTGAATGAAGGATTTTTACAAAACCTATATCCTATGTTTAAACGCATCCGAAGCCTTTATAAACATTTTCATTTAGCTGTAATCCCTATACATTAATTCGCAACATTAAATGCTTCACATGCTTTCTTGCCAAACAGGTTGGTTCACCACATTGAACAAAACCTTTCGTTGTATATTCCGAGCTATGCACTTTATAACAGTTTTGCCCCAAACATCTTCAGAATTACCGTTGAGTGCAATTAACTTTATGGTCCTGGAAGGTTCTATTTTCGCAGCTAATTTCATAACCAAGTCTCTGCTGATAACGCTACACTGCGCATCCGCGTCAAACTTTACTTTATCCAAATGTTGTTAACTAATATCTTCATACCAACCTTCTTTCCTTCTTCTTTTCGAAAGAGACAGCTCTAATCTAACAGACTCTCCTCTGTGTCGCTGTTAGTGAAATAATTTTTTTCTACTGAATTCAACGTTTTTTTTTTTGTTTTTGTTTTTTTTTTTTTCATTCTGTTGAACAGTTTTGCGAAGTGCGCTTTGCGCTCGCGTTTATTGCACTCTGATGTATGCGGGGCATTGTTTTCGTGTATGCTGGTATCCAAGTCGATAGCAGGCTGTTTATTCTAATGCAATAACCCTATGTGAAGGAGAGGAATCAGTGCGACGACGGGATATTTTTGGCTTTCGTGTATTTAAGCTGACACCTGCATGCATCTATTCCGTGTGATAAATTTTCTGAAGTGTTTGTATGAAGTGTTTGGAGTTGTGTTAGTGCTATGTATTTCATTTGCTTTACATTATTTATAGTTTCATCTAGTGAAATTTCTTCAATGACTGACAATTTTTTTCTTAGAATATGGTTGTTGAAGCCTATTATAATTTTGTTCATCTTGCAAAGAACCATAATTGCACATTTTTATCTAAAGCATGGCTTTGGTCATAAAATAATCGAAGGATTCACCTTCTCATTAAACAATTTTGTTAAAAATATATATTTCAGAAATAGAGTAAACATTAGATGTGAAATATAGTAGCGTTCAAACCTATCTTTGATAGAACGAAATATGTCTATGGCATCAGGGCTAATGCAAGACATAAACGTACCTACTTGAACTTGTGCTGATTTCTTCTGAAGTTCGAACGCAGCAGCAAACCAATCATAAGCCACAGTAAATTTTTCCAAGCGATGACCATGTTCCAGTTACGTCTATTGGTTTTGGTCGTCCCGTAGCCCCCTATTCCAGATGTTGCTTTGGCCAGATTGCTGGCCCCTTGATCTGCCGGCATTTTTTATTTTATTTTATTTTGTAGTCACTAACTTTTTAAATTGTGAGTTACCTCTTTTGACACTGTGTTTCGTAACGGGTGCTAGTTATTGAGCGACTGTTAATTAATAGAATATACCACCTTGATCAAAAAAAAAAAAAAAAAAAAAAAAAAACGGATTAACCACTGTGTAGCGCTCCGATTGTTCCATTTTGTTAAGTTGGTACATCTGTTGTTGACATTCCCTCTAAATCTTAGCGTCATAGCTTGACATTTACAAAAATTACGTACCTAAGAGTACATCTTTATCTGTGTGTGTTGGCGATTTTTTACAATTACAATTACAACAGATTTAATGGTGAGCGAACGTTTGAAATGCTGGAAAAATATTTAGGCAACGATTATCTTAAGAAAACGGTCGTTTACCAGTGGCACGAGCGGTTCAAATTGTGGCAGACCACTGCGTCGAAAACCGACGAAAATATTGATGAAGTAAAAGAAATGTTGATTAAAAATGATGATAAATTAACCATCAGAGAGATAGCGGAGGACTTGAACAGTGCCTATTGATCCATCCAAGATATTTTGATTAATGATTAGGGTTTCCGTCGTGTACCAGCAAAGTTGGTGCCAAAAGACCTCAGTTTCATGCAAAAAAGAGACCGTGTTGACGTCGCAAAAGAGATCATTTGTGAAGCTGAATCCGATCCCACATTCATCAAAAGGATCAATACTGGAGACGAGACGTGGGTTTATGAGTACGACACGCAATCCAGACATCAGGCAAGTGAATGGCATTCACCAAATGAGCCAACAAACCACGTCGTTTTCAGTAAAAAAAGAAGGCAATTCTCACGGTTTTCATGGATTACACCGGTGTAGTGCATCATGAATTTTTCCCAGAAGGTTAGACAGTAAACAAAGAGTATTATTATTTGAGAGGTTTGCGTGAAGCAATTCGCCGAAAGAGACCAGAATTGTGGGCAGAAAACTTGTGGAATTTGCACCATGATAATCTTCGCACAGTGCCATCATTATTCGAAACTTTTTGATGAAAAGAGCAACAAATACCATGCAACAGCCACCGAATTCACCTGATTTGGCTCACTGTGACTTCTTTCTATTGAATCGAGTTAAAAAACCAATACGGGGAACGCGTTCCAACAGCCGAGAGGAAGTAATGGAAAGATCGCAATAAGCACTAATGGACTTACCGAAAACCGAATATAAAAAATGTTACGAGGATTGCATCAAGCGCTGGCATAAGTGTACTGCAGTCGATGGAGATTACTTTGAAGGGGACAATATAGAATTAGATAAATAAACTTGTATTTTTAATTTTCTGAATAAATTCCGGAAACTTTTTGTATACGCGTATGTACATATGTATACTAAAGAACGACATGCTTCGGGATCATACGAGCACGTATGTAAAGATGAATTACAATTCATTTAAAAGATACTGATAGATAGAAGTGGTTGTATGGCATGCAAAATCCTCGCTGGAAACCAAAAAGAGAGTGATGGTGAACCAAATAAAAAGTAATTGAAACTGAAGAAATTCTGATAAAAAATACTTGCAGGAACGAGACTCAATACTCGTATAGGTATACCTTCTCGGTTATGCGTCTCTCTGCTTAAAAGAAACTGGATGTATTTGAAACATGAAAATATTCTGATATTCTCAGTTCAGTCCATGTTCAGTCACGACGACAGCTGAATCAAATCCGCTATCCTTCTTTGAGCCATATATAGCGATCGATACTTGGTAGTTTGATGAAAACATATTGTTTTTTCTAATATCCTATAATCGAATGTAAATTTGGAAGGCTTTGTTGAAAATAAGCAGTTTATTGCAACTATGCTAAATGGACCGATTTTTTTAATAACCACACGATTTCGGCGAAGACAATAAAATTTCTTGTTTTGTATACGTTGTCATATTTTTAATCGTAAAGTCAAGAGGTAGAAATGAATGTGTAGTTATATTAACAAGAAATTTAATACTTTTCTTGGCCGGTATTTGTTACCCTTTAGTAGAGTTTTATCTTAAATCACTTCCACTCCACGGATGCCCAGGAGTCATAAAAGAGAAAAGATAACACTTTCTTGTGGCGTACTTAATTGGCTTCATATTGTGATAGATTAATTCTGGTTTAATATTCCAAATATTCGAGTTTCTCACCAAATCTGCGAAACATAGACCTAAGATTGTAGATTCAAAGAAAAGAGTTTAAAAATGGTCAATCTTATTAGGGGCTAATTGCCGGACCCGTTTCTACCGATAAGACGATTGCCGAACTTCGTTCTCAATAGGTCAATTGGGGCACACGCTGTGCGGCAAGTGGTAATGGCCTGTTTATATAGGGTTTTCCAATAGGGACTTGACAAATTTGAATTTAATTTGTGAACGCGCTCTTTCACTAATCATCACACTGTCACTGTCAATTTATTCAGTTATTATTATTCAACATTTTCATCATGGTAAAGTACACTAACGAGCAACGTCTGAAAATTATAAAAATTTTCTACAAATATTCGGTGTCGGTGACTGCAACTTTAAGAGCGTTAACTCCAATTTTCGGTCGTAATTCTCGCCCGTAGTAGTAGTAGACAAGTTTAGTGCAAAAATTTGAGTCTACATATTCGTTGTGTGATGTTGCCATGTCAGTGAGAGAACGGGTTGGTCGAAAATATCGCTGCCATTCAGATGTCCATTGGGCATCGCTCAGACCACATTATGGCGTATTTTGCGTAAGGATCTTAGTTTACACCCATACAAGATCACGCTGACTCAAGAATTGAAGCCGATGGACCATTTGAAGCGACGTACGTTCTCCGATTGGGTTCTGGAGAAGATGCGCCACGATGATGAATTTCATCGCAAAATCATCTTCAGTGACCAAGCTCATTTTTGGCTCAAAGGGTTCGTCAATAAGCAAAATATGCGTTATTGGTCGGGTGAAAACCCACATGTGCTTCATGAATCACGACTTTATCCACAAAAAATAATTGTTTGGTGCGGTTTGCATGCCGGCGGCGTTATTGGGCCATATTTTTTCGTCGACGATAACAATCGTCACATTATTTTGAATGGTCAGCGTTATCGCGTCATGATCACTGATTATTTTTGACCTGTATTGGAAGATATGGACTTGGATGACATGTGGTTTCAACAGGATGGTGCCACAAGAAACACAGCACACGCTACAATCGATTTATTGAAGAGTAAATATGGTGAGCGTGTTATCTTAAGACATGGGCCATGTACTTCAAGCCAATAATAAAATTTTTGAAATATCTCTTTTATTTAAAAAAAAAGTTGTCAAGTCGTTATTAGAAAACCCTATAGTACTCTCCAAGAATTCCAGTTTTAATTTATCAAAAAAAAAAAAAAAAAAAAAAGTATTAAAATGGAGCCATAGCTGTTCCCATTGGCTGTAACCCTACTCGCCCACATTATATTTAAATAAGTAGGGCCCAAAAGCGCATCCGCCATGAAAACCACACCAAGCAATAAATTTTTTCGTATACAATGTCTGCTACTAGAAGACCCGGCTGTTCACTTGACCAAATGTAGAAATATTGCTTATTAACAAGACCATTTAACAAAAACCAGTTACGACAGACCCCAATTAGCGAAAGTACGACGTGCACGATGGTCTTCAGGACGGTGAGGAATCTATTGATGACGGTCTTTATTTCCGACTAGCGTAGAGCCGCAATATTCTCTTTACTTCACGCGTTTCACTGTCTCACTGACACAGCAACGTTATGGAGTGTATAAGTGGATTCGATGTTTCACCAACCGCTTATCTGGACGATCACAACGTCCGGAAATAGGCCTTAAAGTAGTCGTAGCTGATCGCGAATTTTAATAAGATATTCGGATGATTTGTAAACGTTGTTGAAGCGTATATATGGTATGTAAGTATATTTTTCAATAATTAAACAGTAAACCAAATATGACATATGTTAAAGTATGGTATGTTTGAGTTTATGTGGTCCCTGTTAAAAGAATGTTGCGCATCTAATGAAAAACCCTTTATGTCTAAGCAGGAGGCTAAGTTATGTACAAATGAGATGTGCTCAAACGGTGACGTTTGAAATTTCGCGGGCAACGTACATTCGATTATGGATTTTTTTTTTAACTGTGGTATTACATATGTCCCGAACATACGTTCACAGTTTCAAGTATATAGCATACTAAAGGCCCCGACCAATAGAATCCGTTGCGTCAGTTACGATGCCGGATAGGTTGACGTTGACATATTTGACGGAAATGACAGTCCTATAGAATCCGTCGCAAACGAAACAAAATAATTGAAATTCCAATTAGGTAATGTCAATATTTTCTTTTCAAACTTTTAACAATTTCTCTTCATTCTCTCAATGTCTCTACCAATGAAAGTGCTTACTCTCAATTTGTGAATGCGTAAACCTCAATATGTGAATGTGTGAACTGCCAGCGGATTGAAAAGTAGAAAGTAAACCTATTTTGTCCGTCCTTTCCTTATATTCTATCCAGCTGTCAGTCGATAACATCGACACAACGAACGCATGGCGTCCGTTGGCCTTAAGTTTGTTTTTGACAAGTAAGACGTGTTTTGGTGTGCTGGGCGATTTGAAGTTATTAACAAAAACGGAACAAAGAATTTGCATAAAATTTTGTGTAAACAATGTAATCAAGTGCTCTTGAAACTTCAAAATGTTGACAGTGGCATACGGTGAGTCTGCTTTAAGTAAAAAAAAATGTTAACAGCTGGTACAAGCTCTTCCAAAATGGCTGAAAAGATGCTAATGACGAACCTCGCTCTGGATGCCCCAGCACATCAGCAAAAGATGATAACATCGGATCTGTGAAGAAAATTATTATTATTATTATTATTATCAAGGGAACGATACAAATTAATTTGTAGGGTCCGGGATTTAACGCCGGGGTACTATGCCCATGTGGCGCGTTTTGTCAACAGCACGCGGAGTACTGAGTTCCCATGTGGTCACCCACCTACGTACTACCGCGAAAATTGTTTCGGAAAATCGTCGAATTACCACAAGAGAAGTTGCTGAGGATGTTGGCATATGGCACGGCTCGTGTCATGCATTTCTTTTGTACGTTTTGGACATTAGACGTGTGTCAGCGAAGTTTGTTCCGAAACTTCTTAATTTTGATCAGAAGAACGGTCACATGACTTGCTCAAAAGGGTCGTTATTGTTCTCTGTTCCTGTACCTGTTCTCAAAATGGAAGAGACTTATGAAAAGACGGAGATTCACAACGATTGAGGAAATAAAAACGGCATCGCTGGAAGAGCTCATGGCTATACCAAAAAGTGCTTATGAGAAGTGCTTCGAGGATTGATAAAAGTGTTGGCACAAGTGTATTATATCTGATTATAATATATAATATTAATATATATAATATATATAGGATAATATATATAGGATTACTTTGAAGGGGACAATATTAATATTCTTTTTGTACATATATAAAAGGGGTGATTCATCGTAAGGTTTAATTTTTAATAGGCTTTTTTGACAGATCACGAGTGACTACTATCAAACTGCTTTGTTATTTTTGTTCAGTATTGTTTGGCAAGTCATCATGAAAAGACTCACACCACAACAGCGTCTCCAAATTGTTCATCTGTATTACGAAAATCAGCGTTTTGGGGTAATGTTTTTTGTGCGATTCGAGGAACTTACGGTGCGCAAAATCGATCTACTGAAATCATTATTGCCAATAACATTCGGAAATGTGAAAACCATTTTACATTAGTGGATGATATTTGACCGGTTAGACCACATCCAGCACGTAGTGAAGAGACCGAAGACCGTGACGAATTGATTCGTCGTCGTTCTCAGCAGCTTGGTTTGGCGTATTCGACAACTTGGCGTATTTTACGTGAGGATTTTGGCTTTAAGACGTACAAAATTCAACATGTGCAAGAATTGAAGCCAGGCGACTTGAATTTGCGTCATATTTTCAGTGAATGGGCTCTGAAAAAACTCAATGAAAATCCGGTGTTTAATCGTAAAATTTTGTTCAGTGATGAAGCTCATTTCTGGCTCAATGGATACGTTAATAACCAAAATTGCCGTATTTGGACTGATGAGAAACCCGAAGAGTACCAAGAGCTACCATTACATCTATTAAAAACAATGGTATGGTGTGGTTTATGGGCTGGTCCCATATTTCTTCAAAAATGAGGCAAATCAAAATGTTACCGTCAATGGTAACTGTTATCGCGCCATGTTAGCGGACTATGTGCTTCCTGAAATTCAAGCACATGGTCTCGGTGAGGTCGGGTTTCAGCAAGACGTCACTACGAGCCACACAGCGCGTAAAACAAAGGAATTGTTGTGAAATCATTTTGGTGAGCACTCAATTTCACGTTTTGCGGTAAATTGGTAGCCTAGATCTTGCGATATCACACCTTTGAACCATTTTCTCTTTGGATATGTAAAGTATCTGGTCTTCAGGAATAAGCCAACATTAGTCGTGTTATCCGCGAAATACCAGTCGCTATGCTCGAACGAGTCGCACAAAATGTGATCTTCCGAATCGAACACCTCAGGCGTAGTCGTGGCCATCATTTATATAATATCATTTTCGAAAATTAAATGCCATGAATTGTTCTTTTAAATGATAATAAAAATTGTTAGTTCATTTTCAAATTTATGTGTTTCATTTTACATTATAAATCAAACCTCACGATGAACCACCCTTTACAAAAACATATATATATATATGTAACTTATGTTGAATGTTTTTTTCAATTGTTTTCACATCAAAGCCGGAAATTTTTGGACTTCGCTGGTCAATCATTGGCCGTCTGCAAAGTAGCTCTATCTAACCAATTCAACTACCTGTCAAATTTCCAGCAATAACCTCTTTCTAAGCAGCACATATTTCGTCTTTTAATTTGCCATGTGCAGTATCCCCCTGGAGCAAAAACTTTTGCTGCTACAACGATTTATCCTCCATCGTCTACTTCAGTATTTTCCCCAATTTTCCTATTTCATCCATCCACCAGTGAATTGCATTTTCCACCAGTTCACAGTTCACTTTGATATCTCGCCGATTATTCGTCGTGTCGTCGTCGTCGTTGTTACTTTTGTTTCTGCCTTCTCGGTACTCCGTACTTCATTACCATCGTCGTCATCATCTACTATCATCATCGTCGTCGTCTTCATTGCGTTTGTGGTGCGCTGCGCTTTACTTTGCGTTGCTTTACGTTGCTTCGTTAATGCTGTGCGGACTGGTATTTTTGGTCTGGTCTAACAGAAGAAAATTCGTTGTCGCGTAGTTCGGTTCGGTTCGTTCGTCTCTTCAATTTATTTTCTCAATTCTTTCACGTTGTTGTTATTGTTGTGTATTCGTGTTTTCTTATTCTGTTTTTGTTTTGCTTAATCAGCTGTGTACTCCAATACAGAGAGCGAGAGAGTGTAAGAGTGTTTTCATTTTTTCTAATTTTTTTGCGTTCAAAAAGAAATTACCAAAAACGACATTGGCTAAAAAAGAAGTAACAACAATTTTCCTGTCGACATTTTTTGGCCAAAATTGGCCTAATAGTTTTTATTTTCCGTCTTCCATTTCCTAGTTGTTTTTAGTCGCCGCGGGGGAAGACACAGGAAACAGGGAAAACCAATTTGTTCGTCGAAGTTGGGATTTTGCGTCGCGAATTAAGAAAAAAAAAAAAAAAAACAAACTCGAATCCGAACGTTAACGCGGATCCGTGAACTCTCGAGTGAAAGAAAATGCCTTTCATTTCGAAAGACTGGCGTTCACCTGGCGAAGCATGGGTTAAAACGGACGAAGGATGGGAAAAGTTGAAAGTGCTCGAATGTGGAAAACGTACAAGGTAACATACGAACTGGCAGTAGTGGATTAGACAAACTTACTAACGAAGCGAATTAAACCAAAAAAAAAAAGATAATTCCATTTTACACAGTTTTCTCACCTCTGACTGGTGATTTGTTGTTGCTGCTTTTGTGTGTGTCTGTCGTTTTCCTTGTTTAGAAAATTCATCATTTAGTGTGGTTGGATCCATTACCGAAGTAACTTGGCAGGCAGCGACTAAATTCATAATTTCACATTTAAAACAGAAAGCGAAAAATCTGCTACGGTGCATCATACTCATAGAAAATAATAACAAAAATAACATAAATACCAACAACAACGACGGTGTCAGCCGTGAAACATAATGGCACTAAGCTGCACTCAGCAGGCGTTTGTTGCGCTGTTTTTGTTGTTATTGCGTAAATTGTATTTAGAAGGGGAAAAAGGAGGAAGGCCGACACAACGCCATACTCTTCAACAGAAAACCAATTAATTTATTCTGACCCCCCCGTTGGCCTTTTCTGCTTAGATAACGTGATAAATCGAAAATTGCCTCTGTGGCTTTGTCTTCTTTCTTCGTAAATCGTTTGATCAACTTTGGTGCTACGAGTATTTCGGATTTCGCCTACCTACCCTCTTCCCCGTCAAAAAATCGACCAGTCCTTGATATGAGTGTTTAAGGTGGCGAGTGCACTCTGTAGTGCAATACACTAGCCATGAGCTTTAAGCAGAAAACGTGAATACTCAAATAAGTTGAGCGGGGGTGAAGTACAAACAAGTTAAGAGTACAGAGACAAAGTGGAAGTAGGAAAGGAATTTGCGGAAGTGGAATGAAGAAAGCTTTAAGTTTTGCTATTTCCCTATCATCAACGTATAGGGTGACATTGAACTAATTTTGTATTTCAGTTTTATTTTTTATTTTTTTTCACTACTGCTAGCCTGACTACTTGTCTAGTGTCTCATTAAATTCATATTTATTTGTTTTCAGTATTCGTTGGTACCCATGTTTATTTTCAATTAATAGATAGGCACAAAGAACTGAACTAAGAAAGAGTGTTTTGTCATTAATATCAAAAGGGAACCAATTCCAACTCGACTTGGCATATGCATGCTTATCTAGGATTTACGGCCAAAGCCCCCTGTGGTGCTTTGTTTCTTGGACACTTCTTGTATGAGTTCCGAGGCCATAAAAACGTAAAGCCCATTACCAGACAAGAGTGACTGAATATGAATACGAGTACATGTGACTGACGTTAAGTCGGAGATTGGCTTTGAAAAACTATTTTCTATTTCTATTTTTCTAAAGACATAGTCTTAAAAGCCATTGAGTAGTTTTCTTGTTGGTTAGATATTTAACTTTGTACTAATAAGGGCCTATAAAGACAGATCGAAGGATAAACACAAACGTTGGGTTCGCTGTTGACGATCTGCATTTTCCGGAAATTTATGTGGAAAATTAGAACACTAAAGGGGCCACTTGGGGTCAAACAAATGGTGGAAGCTCAGACGTCACAAACATCCAGAGTATCTCAACAAGATCAGCAAATTTAATTTCGCGTAATTTTTGCTATTTCTCTTTAACTGTCGATGGTAGTCAGTTCGGCGCACATTATTTTAAGAACGGTGAAAGTTTGACTGCACGGCTCGCAAGCTACGTCCAGTTTTTGATGAATAAAATGTTCCAAATGTTCCAAAAGACTGGGTCAGATACTGACTGCAGACTAGCGACACTCATTCGTCAAGGCTATTCCCAGGAATACGACCAAGCGTCCACTCGTACTCGAACCTACAGAACTTAGGCAGCAAAGCGATTGACTCGAATGGAAAGTATCCCAACTATGGTGATTCCAACTTTAATGATGAGCCCCATTTTCACGTTGATGGTTACGCAAACAAGCAAAACTTATCGTTGTTTGCCTTCCACACGTCATACAAAACAATGGCGTCTTTGCACAACATTCTTTGGTTGTGTAATCACCCGTTTGGGTACCTTGATTGGCCTCCTAGATCGTGCGATTTAACGGATTCGAACTTCTTTCTCTTAGTTTTTTGGAGTCAAAAGCTTATGTCAACAAAACCATGAACATACAAGCCTGTACGCCTCAAGATTAGACGCTGGATCACTGAAATTCAGCCACTTAATGCCAAAACGTGATTGAAAATTTCGGGATAAGAGTGCAAATGTGCCAGTAAACCCCGAGGAGGGCTTTTATCTGATAAAAACTTCAATATATTCTAAAAAAAACGGTGTTATATATAAATTTCAAATATTTTTGTGCATATGATTATTAAAGAGAACAAAAACAGAATCTTTTTAAAATTTACCATTTTCGGCAAACTTAGATAGAAAATCTTGAGATTTAAACACATTTCTCTATAAATCCCTTTCACTATGTAATGAAAAATATAGTGTCATGGGCGATTTTAACCTCAAAATAGGAAGAGCAGAATAACTTTGGTTGAACAGCCTGTAAGAATAAACTCAAGCTAATCGAATTAGATTTGATATAAAATGAAACCACATGAATAACAACACATCAAATTAGTCGTTATACGACCGAACTTCCAGAATTTTTGATGTCTAAAGCTTTCGAGACACTTACTGCCGCCATTAGCCTCACTGAAAAAAGCTATAGATATTCGATTAACGATTCGAAAAGAAGGTATTAGTGTCAGATATTAGACAGGGTATAACATCGAAAAGCTGCTATCGCAAAAGTTCACTATTAACTTCGCCGTTCGCGAATGTCAAAACTTCTTAAGAACCAGTACTACGAATAATGCGAGTACAGTATACTACATTTATTACTATTAACGATGTCTAGGGGTTTTGAGAAAACACTGGAATTGATGTCCTAGATTTCAGCCAAGCAACATTATCAAATTTTTAGTGTATTGCGAAGGAAACCAAAGTGAGTATAAAGTGGGACTGCAAAAAAGAATGAAAGTTGTTTGGGAGCAAGCGAGCATACTAGGTGGAGTGAAAAGTAACCTCCTTAACCGATAGAATGCGCTGCTACTGCAAAAAAGGTTATAATGCATTGAAGTCCGTTCATATTTAGGCAGACATGCCAAATTTCAGCGCGATACTGTCTTTAGTTCTGTTTTGACAGCTGATTGTTTTTGACGTGTTTGGCATCATGTTGAGTATGGACAAAAACGATTTTCGTTCTCTCATAAAATATTATTTTTTGAGAGGCAAAACGGCGAAGGAAACAAAAGATAAGTTGAATAAATATTATGGGGCTAATACTTCGTCAGATTACACCGTCAAATATTGGTTTCGAGAGTTTCGTGGTGGCCGCAACTCCACTACCGATTAAGTCCGCAGCAGCAGGCCCTCCGATGCGGTTACAGAGGACAATGTCAAAAAAATACATGAAATGGTGTTGGCTGACCGGAAAGTGAAGGTGCGCAAGCTAGCAGATGCCACAAAG
Source organism: Volucella inanis (assembly GCA_907269105.1). NCBI lineage: Eukaryota > Metazoa > Arthropoda > Insecta > Diptera > Syrphidae > Volucella > Volucella inanis. The sequence goes on along the minus strand of OU026154.1, from coordinate 26,103,203 downwards.
ATTAGTACTAAGTACATATGTCATATTTTGGGCAATATTCTGCATATGAAAAAGTTATCCTGCCTCTGGGTGCCGCGCATACTCACTCCTGACTAAAAACACGAACGCGACAGCACTTCGAAAGAAAGTTTGGACTTGCTTTTGGCGTCGATTGGTAACTGTTGAACACCAGAGAACAGAATGAGTGCCCGTCAATAAACTGAATCCGACACGAGTGCTCCGAAGCCACCAAGGGGGGCTCGATGGGTCGGAAAGGTTATGGCGTCGGTTTTCTGGGGTTGTCATGGCATACTCTTCGTGGACTACCTCGAAAAAGAAAAAAACCATCAACAGCGAGTATTTTAGCGATTGATGGCCGAAATCGCTGCTAAACGGCCTCACATGAAGCGAAAAAAAATTTTGTTTTTGCAAGACAATGCACCGGACAAGAGCATCGTAACCAGCCATATCTGTCGCATCCATCGTATTCACCCGATTTGGCTCCCTCGGATTATTATCTCTTCCCAAACCTCAAAAGATGGCTCATCAATAGAAAATTCAGCTCACGCGAGGAAATCGTCGACGCCACGGAGGAGTATTTTGTAGACCTTCCGGAAAATTACATTTCGGACGGGATCAAGAAGTTGGAAAATCGCTAGAATAAGTGTATCAAACTAAAAGGGGACTATATTGAATAAAATAAAAAAAAAACATTTTTTTTTCCATTCCCAATGAGGTTACTTTTCACCTCACCTAGTAGACTATAGTAAGATAACTCGAGAAGAGCGCGAAATAAAATGTTCAGGAATACCTTTGCAGGAAAACTATACGAGGATTATGATGGAAGGTAAAAATTTAGAAAATCTCGTGCAGAAACCTGCGACCAAGATACATAGATACTTGTTAATAACGATTTATACTACTCAACTTTTTCTGGGCGTTTTTCTGAATTTTCTTTTAGGCTTGAATGGTTTATCATTCAGGTGTCATTCTCGTACTCTGAAATTAAAGTTATTTTTGTTTTCTTTATTCGCCATTTGTTCTAGTATGTACAATAGCTCATGTCATTGAGTGGGATCAGATCAGGCAGATCAATCTGTAAACAAACTCAACAATCGATGCCTATGATTTGTGCTTAACCTATAAGTCCACAACACAAAGATCGATCTAACGAATGTACACGCGATGAATATCATGTCAGTATCGTTTGACGTATGTATGTATTGGTATGTAATTTAATTCGTGCGGTTTTTTTTTCAAAATTTGAACTTTTATTTAAGAAGAACATGTATAATAGTATTATTCAAAGTATTGCCCATCTGAAGCTATGACTTTTTCCCATCTTTATGGCAATTTTTGGATCCCATCCCAAAAGAACTGCGCCGGCTTGGCAGCCAAAAATGAATCAAGCCAATTTTTGATATTTTGCTCTGATGTGAACCGTATTTCATTAAGGGTGTTTTGCATCGACCGGAACAAATGGTAGTCAGAAGAGGCAAGGTCTGGGCTATAAGGCGCGTGTTTCCACTGTTTTCCAAATAGTTCTTAACCGGAATAGCAACGTGGGGCCGAGCGTTGTCATGATGGTTTCATCCGGTTAAAGCAGCTCATAATACAGCACACCCATCTGATCCCACCAAATACAGAGCATTACCTTCGCGCCATGGATATTCGACTTTGCCGTTGATTTGGCTGGTTGGCCGTTTTTCACATATGATTTTTTGCATTTGGGGTTATCGTAATTGATCCATTTTTCATCACCAGTAACAATGACTTCCTTTTGTGGCGTTCCAGCAGCATTTCGGACATGCAAAACCGCCTTTCGACGTCTCTCGGCTTGAGTTCATGTGGAAACCAATTTCCTTGCTTTTGAATATATCCAGCTGCTTTTAAACGTTTTGAAATGGCTGCTTGAGTGACACACAAAGATTCTGCGAGCACTTCTCGTATTTGGCAACAATCTTCATAGAGTAATGCTTCCAGTTCTTCATCTTCAAACTTTTTTGGCTGCCCAGGACGTTCATCGTCTTCCAAGCCAAAATCACCACTTTTAAATCGTGCAAACCACTTTTGGCACGTTCGCTCAGCTACCGCATGTTCACCATAAACTTCCACCAAAATACGATGACGTTCGGCAGCAGTTTTCTTCATTTTAAAGTTATGAAGAATAACTCCCCGCAAAAACACTTTTTCAGGCACAAAGTTCGACATATTTGAGAGAAAAAAAAAATTTGTTTTTTACGCTTCAAATGAATGACATATACTGAAATGACGTACAATGACAGTAGCTTTCCAACGCATGTTCCAATGGAATAATAACAATGGAAAAAAACAAGTTACGCCATCTCTTAGCAAACCGCACGAATAAGTTATAAAACTAAGAAGACGAGAGATTCACTTAACTTCGCTCGCAACAGAAGTAAAAACTTTCTCAGTGTCGCATATAAAACCTTTCGTCAGGACCCTCTTGTATCAGTGAGTCCTCTAGAATTCAAAATGTTTGCACTCCAACAAATCTTATGATTTCAAAGTAGTTCGGAGAGCCTTGATTTCCAATTTAGAGTGTCAACGCAGCTTACCAGCTTATACGCAAATAGGTGCACACATACTCCTACTAATACATTTTTCTTATGTGTATGATAATTTGTTCATACAGTTTTAGAACAATCATCAACGAGAATCATCATAACTAGCCCAAAAATAAACCAACAAGTAAATTGCATATTTTTAAAGAGGCGCCCATTGCACTGTGTTATTAATCTAAATTTCTTTATCTGGACGTTTTGAAGTTAAACAAAAATCAGCTTTCCCGAAAGTTTCTGAAAGTGTAAAGCAATTGTAATTCTTTATAACGTACAAAGTAGGTTGAAAAATGCAAGCAATCAAATGAATTTTGATCTAGCTAATCTAGCTGGCTCCGAATTTTTGAGGAATTTCACACAGACTTTTTTTCTTTTCATCATCTTGATCGTTTTTTAAATTTGAAAATAAGCTGATCCGAAAGATAAGTATTTTGCAATCTTTTATTTATCAACTTAACAAATTATATATTTATCTACGTTGGAAAGGACTATTTTTTCTTAGTTTTGAACCTAAAGCCAACGTTTATAAGCACTTTCGTTCTTATTCTGCATATGAGCATTGCAAATGTAGGCGCAGCAAATGTTTAAATTGATTATAAAAGGTCTTTCAAAAGTGGCGCCTAGATGTCAGTAGTGAATAGTTTCTCAACGTTGGCTTTATATAATGTCATCTTTGAAGTTTGTGAAGTAGAGTCATGTACAATTTTAACAATGTAAAGTTATATTCAAACCTATTATGAAAATAGTCGATCATTTTCCTTTCTTTTCACGCAAAATGATCTTAATTGATGAAGCTTATCCAATGTAAAGAGTAGATTCGTCAACAAGCAAACAAACAGCATCTGGGGAAGAAGAAAATCCTCGAATAATTTCAGAAAAATCAAAAATAAATTGAAGTAGACACAGATGTTCTATATTTTCAACAAGACCGCTATTGCGGTCTAAGTTTCCAGCTCGATTAACTTCATGTTAATCATGGTGACATAAATGATTGAAATGAAACGATTGAAAACCATTAGATTACTTTCTTTTGGGTTTCTTGAAATGTAAATCCTGCGTGAATAAGCCAACAACAATTGTATAGGGTTTTCCAATAGGGACTTTCACTAATCATCAAATTGTCATTGTCAATTTATTCAGTAAACTCAACATTTTCATCATGGTAAAGTACATTAACGAGCAACGTCTGCATATTATAAAAATTTTCTACAGATATTCGGAGTCGCAAAATCATCTTCAGTGACGAAGCTCATTGGGTCAATGGGTTCGTCAATAAGCAAAATATGTGTTATGGGTCGGATGAAAACCTACATGTGCTTCACGAATTACCACTTCATCCACAAAAAATAACTGTTTGCTGCGGTTTGCATGCCGGCGGCGTTATTGGGCCATATTTTCTCGTCGACGAAAACGATCGTCGATCACCGATTATTTTTGGCCCGAATTGGAAGATATGGACTTGGACGACATGTGGTTTCAGCAGGATGGTGCCACAAGCCACACTGCACACGCTACAATCGATTTATTCAAGAGTAAGTATGGTGAACGTGTTATCTCAAGACATGGGCCAGTCGATTGGCTGCCTCGTTCGTGCGATTTAACGCAGCCCCCATTTTTTGTTGGCCTACGTTAAGTCATTGGTTTATGCCAACACGCCGACGATGTTGGAAGAGCTCAGAGCTCGAAATGTGTGGCACACAATCAAAAATGGGTGCCACATGAATTATATGAAAGACAGAAGGAAAACAGAAAAACCACTTGTGAAATTTTGCTTCAAAGATGGGATAAAAAATCAGTTTTGCATCGAATTGTTACTGCCGATGAAAAATGGATTTATTTTCAAAATCCTGAACGGAAAAAATCATGGGTTAATCCGGGAAAACCATCAATTTCGACTGCAAAACCAGATCGATTGGGTAATGCTGTGTGTCTGGTGGGACCAGAAAGGTATGGTGTACCACGAGCACCTAAAGCCTGGTGAAACAGATAATATAGGTCGATACCGACAACAAATGATCAATTTGAACCATGCATTGATCGAAAAACGACCAGAATGGGCCAGAAGACACGGCAAGGTAATTTTGCTCCATGACAATGCACCTGCACACAAAGTAAAACTGGTTCACCGTGTTCACCAGACTTGTCTCCTTCCGAGTACCATTTGTTTTCATCGATGGTATGTTATATCTTTCGACATTTCATTCAGTGTAAGTAACATATTTAAAATAATGATTCAAAAATTCAAACTAAAAAAATAATTTGTGTTAAAAAAAAGTTAGTGAATGAATCTTTTGCTTTTTTATATACGTGAAACTTACAGATTATCTTAAAAACAAACCTTAACCTACTTAATAATAACTAGCTTATTATACAAATAGGTTTCTACTAAAAGTTTTTACCCTCTCTTTATTTTATTTTTTTTGTTATATTTTTATTTTGCCTTAAAAACTATCCTAATTCTACCCATATTGTGTAAGCCGGCCATGGCAAAATGACCTCGCCCTGAAAGGGCTACCTATAACTTGAAGGAAACGAGGAAGGTGTCTCCTCTATTTCACTAAGCTACCAAAATTGTTGGTGCTGCTGAACAACATCCCTCATATCGCTATTCTCTACCGCCCCACTGAACCGGAGACGCTCCGCACTGCTGTGTGCGACTACGTCTTTGTCGTAGTTGGGAATATTTTTTTTTTTTTTTTCATTTATTTATAACTGAACATTAAATACAAAAAAAGGTGACTTCATTTAAAATGGCCTTAAGTAGCTCTGGCCACACATCGATGATTGCAAGCACCTCCTCTGCCGGAAAATTGGTTACAGCTAAGACCACCGTGGTTTTAAGGACTAAATATTAGGGTATCTTTTATCGCATACCATGTTCTCCAACACCGTCCATAGCTCGTTATCTTGTTGATTCCAATCGGGACTTACAGATGGCCAGTCTTGAGTTCCTAATCCCTATAAGGACTGGAATATTGTTTGAAGAATTGGGTAGTTTTTGCTTTGTATGCCGGCGCAGAGAATTGTTAAGAGGCCCAATGGTGGTTCTGAAACAAAGTGCAATTATATGGAGTAACGACCTTTTCCAGAACGGTTTCTTGCTACACTTTAGCCGATGTTTTCGACCACTTTTTCATCTACCCCTTCGTAGGATACGGCTCATCAAACCATAACAGCCGCTAGATGATGACTTTTCTAGACTTGTGGGATCAGTAATGAAGCCTCACCAGATGACCTGGCATAAATTCTGTCATTCTCTCTGTTGAACTTTTCCTGCACGCTAAAATTTTTTTCATCTTTAAACAGAATTTTGATCTTTCGACTGTATTCCGTATAAGATCTTCTTTTTCTTGAATTGGCAGCATTTATGGGCTCTACTGTTCGTTCCGAACGAGTCCTCCAGAACTTGGGTTGTCTTTTATAACATATCTCCAGTCTTCTCAAATTACTTAATGCATCGATAAATTAGCATTCGACTGATACCGAGTGGTTGAAACGCTTTAAAAATATAACTTTACCACTTTTCATTTATGTAAAGCTACTACTGCAATACGATTTTTTTTATCGGCCCACTACATGGCGAAATGAATCAGAAGCTAAAACTTTTTTAACGGATGAGTAATATAGCGGTACAGATTTCAATTCCAAATGTCAATATTTGGGTGCGTTCAATTGTTGTTTTGGTAATGTACAATATAATGCCTTTATATTGTATCATAATAATAATAATACCTACCTACCTAATAGGTAGTTGGTTATGCATAAAAGTTACTAAAAGTACGTTTTGTCCTGAAATATATTTTTCTTGCGATTACATCCCTATTCGATCTGAAACCTAATAAAAAAAAAAAAAAAAAACTTAAAATTCCACTTTAAAAAATATCTCAAAATTTAATTTTATGGAATAATCCGGAGTGAAAATAAAAAAAATATACTCTTGATTCTCGAACAACCACGATGCAACGAATCTATGGCATAAATCCGTTTTCCCCATCCACCGCTGATATTACGAGTGTGATGCATAATTAATTTTATGTTGCCTTTTCAATCAATTGACTTTCTTTTCGATTGAATTATTGAATTGTTTTTCACTTTTATTGATTGAATGAGATATATCTCGTGCATACGAGTACTGAGCAAGTAAAATTAAATTGGAGATCGATTTGATTGATATTTTTGTCGATAGCTGTCAAATAAATTGATATGTTACTCTATAACTATGTTTACAAATTAAAATTAATTTCTCAAGTTGTATATTTAGTGGGACCTTTTATTAACAAGATATAACGCCGCTAGTATAATAATGTTTCATATGCAATGATTTCTTACTGACTGCTAAAAAGGGCAATAGACAGTTAAAGTCTGAATAAGAAAATTAATGGATATTCCATCATCATGCAGATGTAGAAAAATATCGAAAATGTATTATACGCCGCGAGGTTACAACTTTTTACAAACATAAATACGAGTGATTATTTAATTACTTTAAACTAAAAAGCTATTAAAAAGATTGCAATAAGCATAATTCAGTAGTTCGTAATAAAACTGTTTATAATCTATTTAGATTTAAATAAAGTATCTAAAGGGTGATTCATCGTGAGGTTTGATTTATAATGTAAAATAAAATACATAAATTTGAAAGTAAACTCAAAATGTTTATTATCAGCAGCAAAAAGAACAATTTATGGCATTTACTTTTTGAAAATGATATCATGTAAATGTCTGAGGTGGTCTATTCGGAAGGTCCAATTTTAGTCGACTCGTTCGAGCATAGCGACTGGTATCTCGCGGATAACACGAGTTATGTTGGCTTCCAAAGCATCAATCGTATCTGGCTAATTCTTGAAGAACTGAGACATTACATATCCTCAGAGAAAATGGTCCAAAGGTGTGATATCGCACATCTATGCGGCCAATTTACCGTAGCAAAAATTTTTTGCAAAATTCAACTTTATTTATCAATATAGTTGCTTCGAGGACGATACTCTGATTGAAACGATTTTTCAATCTTTCGATACCAGTTTTGTAGTACGATTTCAGTTTAGCCTCAAAATAGGCCTCTGTTTCGGCTATTACTTCTTCATCGGTCTTAAATCTCTTTCCGGCGAGCATTCTTTTGAGGTCTGCGAACTGGAAATAGTCGCCTGGGTCCAAATCTGTGGAATACGGTGGGTGGGGAAGCAATTCGTAGCCGAATTTATTCAATTTTGCCATCGTTTTCATCGACTTGTGACACGGTGCATTGTCTTGATGAAATAGCACTTTCTTTTTCTTCAAATGCGGCCGTTTTTCTGCGATTTCGTCCTTCAAACGCTCCAACAACGCAATGTAATAGTCGCCTGTTGAAAGTCTGCCCCTTTTGGAGATAGTCGATGAAAATTATTCCATGTGTATCCCAAAATACTGATGCCATAACCTTGTCAGCCAACTATTGGAATTTTTGGTCGTTTTGGACGAGGTTCGTCGCCTGCTCGCCACTCAGCTGACTGCCGACTTGACTCTGGTGTGAAGTGATGGAGCCAAGTTTCATCCATTGTCACATACCGACGCAAAAATACGGCTTTATTGTGGTTGGACAGCTTAAAACACTCCTCTGAATCATCAACACGTTGTTGTTTTGCTTCGGTGCTAAAATTTTCAATCCACTTGCGAATGGTTCGTTCGGCAAAGCAAAAAGCAATGAGAAATCAACACACGAAATTGCTTTGAAGTTGCTTCACTCACAACGCTATATTTCGAGAACTAATCGTCCGACAGCTGTCAAATTTATACCCGTATATTTTGAAAGTTGGTACTAACTGAAAATGGTATGGATTTAATTCAAGTAGTGCCCTCTCTTAGAAACGGACTTTTCAGCCCATGTATTAAGTACTCACCAAAATGATTTCTCAACAAGTCCATTGTTTCAAGCGCTGTATAGCTTGTAGCGCCGTCTTGTTGAAACCAGAGCTCACCAAGACCATGTGCTTGAATTTCAGGAAGCACATAGTCCGTTAACATGGCGCGATAAAGGTTACCATTGACGGTAACATTCTGATTTGCCTCATTTTTGAAGAAATATGGACCAAAGATTCCACCAGCCCATAAACCACACCATACCGTTGGTTGTTTTTAATGGATGTAACGGTAGCTCTTGGTACTCTTCGGATTGCTCATCAGCCCAAATACGGCAATTTTGTTTATTAACGTATCCATTGACCCGGAAATGGGCTTCGTCACTGAACAAAATTTCACGATAAAACACCGGATTTTCATTGAGTCCATTCACTGAAAATATGACGCTAATTCAAGTCGCCTGGCTTCGAATCTTGCACAAGCTCCTTTTTTATACGCTTTTAGGCTGAGATCCTCACGTAAAATACGCCAAGTTGTCGAATACGTCAAACCAAGCTGCTGAGAACGACGACGGTCTTCGCGTACACTCTCAGCTACAGCTGCTATTGTCTCTTCACCAGTCGAGTATCATCCACTAATGTAAACTGGGACTCAAATTTGCAAATGGTATTGGCAATAGTGCTTTCAGTAGGTTGATTATTCGCACCGTAAGTTCCTTGAATCGCACGAAAAACATTTCTCACAGAACGCTGATTTTCGTAATACAGCTAAACAATTTGTAGACGCTGTTGTGGTGTGAGTCTTTCCATGATGACACGCCAAACAATACTGAACAAAAATGACAAAGCAGTTTTAAAGGAGTCACGCGTGATCTGTCAAAAAACCTATTGAAAACCAAACCTCACGATGAATCACCTTATATAGTATATACCAAAGTATATGAAAGAAAGTATTGCACAAAGTTTATATAAAAAACCTCAAGGGTGTGGGCTTCATGGGTCTTATGCCGATCTGTTCTACATGAATCAGATTCAAAACCTGAAATAGTGTAGTGCCTAATGTAACCGAAATCTTGAGCACGAAACGTCAATAATTTCTAGTATGATACCAATTCATTGGCAAGGGGATATTTTGACAGTTACCTATTGTAAGATTACGTAATTTAAGTTATTTGGGAGAAATTTGGTCTAACCTGTTTGGCATTTGGTTGAAGACACCTCACATAAAAGGTTTGATTATCTTTCGTTCTTTCTTCTCTTTCTTGATAGATCTATGCTAATTCGAGGTCGCACAGCTCCTCACTAAATCTCCTTTTCCCGTTAATCTTTTTATTGCTATGATAAACCTGAGTCCATTACGGAAAGGGTGTCATGCTTCTACTTCTTTTCAATAGTCCCGCCAAAGATGATCTCTTCTTGACGACCTGGATCGTTCCTGATACGTTTTTTCTTCTTTTTTTTTCAGTAGCTTTTTCCATTTCAAAAAGATGACGCCACCACTGCTATCTGTGCGCCTAAAATGGGTGAAGTTGGGATATTTAGATATTTCCAAACAAATGCTTCGTCACCCACACAAAAACACATAAGAAAATTGGATGCAAAATTATTAAGCCCCCGTTACGTGTGCCAGTGTTGAAAAGAAATATTTTTATTCTGCTTATATTTTGGAAAAGCCTGTCACCCATAGCTGCCTAAAGAAGCCATGAGAATAAAATTCAATCAGACTTTAAGAATATTTAAGTTCAGGGAATTAATCGTTTCCTTATAAGGTCATCAGCGATTTCATTTTCCACAATCATGGGACTTTGGACCTAGACAAAACACATTTTCTGACTATGTTTAAAAAAAAGCCATACATTACTATATGTAACTAGTTTGGAAGTAACTGATGGGTCAAGTAAGCTTTAAAGGCCAGCTTGACTGCCGCTGCAAAGTAAGATACTTCACTTTTTCTCCAATTCTTTACAATATACAAATCAGTATGTAGTTCATTGATATAACGGCATGTTTACATGACAGGAAATAATTTTAAGATAGAAACTCATATACTTGGAGATCAAATTAAATTTCTTTTCCGGATTGGAAAACTGGAACTGACCAAAGGCAGTCCCGTATACAGGGAAATCCGATCATTGCAACAGCCGAAGTTCTAGTGTAAGTACTTCGGTATTCAAGATTATCAAAACTCCGCTTCTAGTTGTACCAAATGCCGTTTCTTTTTAAGTTGAAGGTGGCGTTATGTGTAATGCATGATGTGATTTCCAAGGGGTCTCCTGCTCAAACAGTCCTTTGGAGCAGCATATTTGAATGTGCACACTTTGGCGTACCAATATATACCATATATATTTTTTTATTTGTGTAATATCAACTAAAAAATTATATTGTGCAAATCGAACACTGCTACTTCATCTATTATTACACTGCGACTTCAAAGATTACACTTGTAAACTGCATCTAAGTGAAGTTCAACAAAACCAGAATCTTAAGTATGTGCACAAGAAGACGTAAGTTAAAAATAGGCAACTTTAAAAACATATTGTAGAAAATCTTCCAGTCAAGAGGGTTTTCAATTCATATGATGGATGAAGTAAAGGAAAACCGAACCTCCAGTTTAGAGATCATATGATCATGTGATAGACTGAAGATAGATAGAAGTGAACCTATATTGATGTAAGCTGATGTGAGCTATTAAAACTAATTAGTCAACTTAAGCCATGTAAAATTCCAGTAATGATTAATGAAAATATTAAACTAAATAAACTAAACAAGCACCACAAAACTACTATCAAATGTTAAATACAAAATATAAGAAAATATCAAATTACTGATTTACAAAATTAAATTAAGTTATTTATTTAAAAGAAAAGTACAATAAAAATCTATAGGTATTAGGGGCGCAATTTAGTGATCGTTGTTTTTTTTTTTACGTAAATGTAACTTCATTGTGAAAATTTTTTTACAAATGAATCATACAAAGTATTGCCCATCGCTAGCTACAATTTTTCACATCTTTCTGGCAGAGCTCGAAAAGTGTTTATCCTTTGAGGCAATCCACGAATCATGCCATTTTTTGATGTCTTCATATGAATGAAACAAGTAATAATTAGGCGGATTTCGAGATAGGTTTTAACGGGTTTGGCAACGTGAGCCCCAGCGTTGTCATGCTGTACACCCTGCAACTTTTTAAAATGCTATAAGTTTTTTATTTTTTGATAAATTTTATTGTGCCAAATCAAAAAATGTTAGAAAATACATTAATTTTCAAATTGTATCAGTATTTTTCAATATGTCCACCTTTGGCGCGAATAATGGCATTGATACGGCCGAAGAAAGCATCGCAAGCTGCATCCAAGTGGTATTTTGGCCAATTCCCGTGAAGTGCTTGTTTGAGGTGGTCCAAACTTAGGTATTTTTTAGTGCCAACCTTCGCCTTTAAAATACGCCAGACAGAGAAATCCAACGGATATGCATCCGGAGAATTTGCAATCCATTGTGCCGAAGAAATGAAGTGTGGAACATTGTTTTTTAACCAATCTTGGAAGACACGCGCTTTGTGAGACGGTGCCGAGTCTTGTTGAAATGTCCACGGTCTCCGACCGAAATGATTGTTTGCCCAAGGCTTTAATATTGCCTCCAAAACAGTTTCACCACTTTCATGCAAGTGTAGCAACTCCTTCGCCCTTTCGACTCTAACTTTTTTTTGTTGCGGTGTAAGATCGTCTGCTTTCTGGAACTTCAATGGCTTGAGCCTAAGCTCATTTTTTAATATGTGCTGTGCCATTTTTCTTCCACTTCGACGCGGATTTCGTTCAATTTGAGCCTTCACTTTCCGAACCATTTTTACCGATGTTGCTGTTTTTTTATGACCACCTCCATGGCGTTTTGCAACGCTGCCAGTATCACGGTAACGAGCTATGGTTCGAGACAGAAAGGATTTATTCACATTGAAGTGCTGGAGCGCTCTAACGATATGTACTTGTGGTTTTCCTGCCAAATATAAATTAATCACACTATCACGTTTGAATTCCATCGCGGATAAAAATCAGCTGAGACGCAAATCGTTTATTATTTATTATTTTATTATTTGTAAATAATAAAATTATCTGTCATGTGTCAAAATTTGATCTCACTGTCATGAACGGTTTGGAAATTATAGCAGTCTGAAATTGGTTGCAGTTCGAGTCAGGCAGGGTGTAGAATCACTTGTTCGTACCGTTCGGCCGCTTTTCGCACAGTGCCAGGCTCAATCGAATCAATTGAAGTCAATATTGTGCCGCAGTGATGTTTATGACCGGGCCGATCTCATGTCTTTCTTCTCTTTGAGTTGCTGTTATGAATCCAGTTTTCATCACCCATCACGATGCGAGAAAATCCTTCCTGTTTTGCCGCTGGAGCAGTTGTTCACAGGCGAACAAACGACGTTTAAAGTCCCTTAGCTTGAAATCATAAGAAACTCAAGGTCCTTGTTATTGAATTATTTCTAACGCATGCAATCGCTTGGAAATGGCTTGACAGGTAAATCCTCATGCTGAAGCAAACTCTTCTTGCATTTGGCATAGATCTTCATTTACCAATGCCTCCAACTCAGCGTCTTTTTGGCCTTTATTTACGCGGCCGGTCGTCAACATTGAAATCACCGTCTTTGATTCGACGGAATCTTTCAAAGCACGTTGTTCCACTTAAAGCAGCATCTCCGTTAACTTTTTAGAGCTCTCTATGCGCTTCAGCTGCCGTTTTCTTTGAATGAGAGAAGAAAACACCATACTACCATTTGCTCCGAATCTGAAAAGAAAATATTTTAATTCTCTTTTTAAAATTCTTCTTTAAAATTAGATTCGGGAATCAAATTTTATTTTCTTGTTTAACATAATTAACATAATAGCTTCCGTTTCTTTCCATTCCTTCTCAGTATCACTATTTACAGATTGACGGTGATCTCCAATATTTAAAAGTTTAAGCGCTTCCGAGAAATCTACTAACCATTTTTGGCTTCATGTTATAAGTAATGCATGCAAAATATCTGCGTGTATCTATGTGTTCTTTAAATTTTCGAAAATCTTTATTTCGAGCTTTCTGTGCTTTCTCGAATAATTGCCCAATTGGAACCAACACTTTCTTGATAAATTCCAAAATTTAAACTTTGTCGTCAGTTTCTGGGATATAATACCATGGGTATAAAGACACAAACAGATGGGTCGTTTCTCTGGCAAATGAACTGAACCTTTCTGCATGAATTTCCATTTCAAAGTAAATATCACGTTCATCAATTTCAGTTATTTTGGGAGAAATTTTGGGGGTTTTAGAAGGATTTGCCGTCAGTATTTCCATCATTTGTAATGCCTTTTTCTTATCCGACATGATCTACAATCAATTCTTATTGATTTTGAATCGATAATTTTGATGCAGCTTGAAGTGCTTTTTGTTCGGGAGATCTCTTTGTCCATTTCTTAAATCCCAAGTTACATGAAACGTGAAGCAAGCACTCAAATAATCGAATTTTGGCATGTAATGGTGATAAACCAAAGATTTAAAATTCTTCGTTAGGCTTTTTTATTTGTAAATTCAATAAATTATTTATGTTTTTGGGATCTGCTGAACATATACCCGTACATATAGTATGTTATATAGCAGCGCACAGCTGAAAAAAGTTTTTGGGTATAGCATTGCATACTTTCCCATCTACCATCTTCATAATTAACTCATGTTTGACCATTGGTAGTGAAGATATTTGATCCTTAATTCTATTAACTTCTTCAATTATTATGATTTCAGGCGTTTCTTTTCGGAAGAAAAATCTAATTCGCCGACAAAAGCTGGTTGACGAAGTTTTTTCATTTTCTTATACAACATTTGATTCTCCAAGTGAATACCTTACTGGCCAGAAGCTCCATCACATCCCTATTTACCATACTAAATAATGTTAAAGTTCGTTCATTTTCTTCCTTAAAATTTTATGATTTAAAAATTCGTTTAATGGTATGGTCAAGGAGGTTTTACAGATTGATTTGGGCTTCTTTTTCATTAATGATTATTGATTCTTTATCGGAATAACATTCAGTTTTGGCCGATTGAATTCTGTATAATAGGACGAAAATAAGAAAATGTCTGCTTTTGCTGTGTCTCTTAGCAATTGGTGTTGTCGCTTTCAAAGATCTAAGGACGACATTATTGATAAAGCCTTGTCTAGTCTACATGTTTGTAATTTTGTTACTTTATTTTCATAAACATGCAGTAATTTTTTTACTTTTTCGGGAATTTTTAAATAAAAAATCTAAGAACTTGGATATTTTTTGGGTGACCTTGATTTCAAAATTTCGGGCTACACAATAGCTCATACTCAGAATATAACATAGTGAACGTTAACATGCTTCTGGCTATTTGCTTGTCTGAGCAAAGTGCAAATGATTTTAAGGTGCCTCTTTCCTAATTGCGTCCTCCGTAATAAAATAAATTCTGTGGGAAGCAGAAATTTTGTTGCCGCCAACTCGAATTTTTTGTAAAAATTTGTCTGCATTATGACTAGAGTCTTCCCACTTCTTTGTTAATTAAAACTTTAGCAACTTCGAATTAAGATCTTTTAAATCTTTTTTCGAGAGTTTTTTGTTGAATTAAATCCATCAAATCCATTTTCAGTTATTACCAACCTTCAAAAGATAAGTGTATGAATTTTACAGCTGTCGGACGATTAGTTCTCGAGATATAGCGTTGTGAGTGAAGTAACTTTTGTTATTGTAAAAAAAAAAAATGGATTCAAAGCAATTTCGTGTGTTAATTTATCATTGCTGTTTGATGGGAAAAAATGCAGCCGATGCAAAGAAATGGCTTGATAAGTGTTACCCGGACTCTGCACCAGCCGGACGAACCATTCGCAAGTGGATTGAAAAATTTAAAAGTGGTCATATAAGCACCGAAGATGATGCACGCAATGGACGTCCAAAAGAGGCTGTTTCAGATGAAAACATCAAAAAAGTCCAGAAAATGATTACGAATGACCGTAAAGTCAAGTTGATCGAGATAGCTGAGGCTCTGAAGATATCAAAAGAACGTGTTGGATATATCATACACGAATATTTGGACATGCGAAAGCTCTGTTCAAAGTGGGTGCCGCGTTTGCTCACAGTCGACCAAAAACAACAACGTGTTGATGATTCAGAGGAGTGTTTAAATCTGTTCAACCACAATAAAGCCGAATTTTTGATGAAACTTGGCTCCATCACTTCACACCAGAGTCAAGTCGGCAGTCAGCTGAGTGGCGAGCAGGCGATGAACCTCTTCCAAAACGACCAAAAACTCAACAGTCGGCTGGCAAGGTTATGGCATCCTTATTTTGGGATACACATGGAATCCCAAAACACGGCCGCATTTGAAGAAAAAGAAAGTGCTGTTTCATCAAGACAATGCACCGTGTCACAAGTCGATGAAAACGATGGCAAAATTGAATGAATTAGACTACGAATTGCTTCCCCACCCACCGTATTCTCCAGATTTGGCCCCCAGCGACTATTTCCTGTTCGCAGACCTCAAAAGAATGCTCACTGGAAAGAGATTTAAGACCGATGAAGAAGTAATCGCCAAAACAGAGGCCTATTTTGAGGCTAAATCGAAATCGTACTACAAAACTGGTATCGAAAGATTGAAAAATCCTTTCAATCAGTGTATCGCCCTCGAAGGCAACTATATTGATAAATAAAGTTGAATTTTGCAAAAATTTTGTGTTTTACTATAAAACGGCACTGACCTTTCAGCCCATGTGTTATATGGTAAACTCCACAAGAATTATGTTATATACGAGTATATCAGCACTAACTAACTGACTTCAGCTAAAACCTTAATCTTTTTTTTGATAAATTGCATCTTTTACAATTTACTACTGAATTTGTATTCAATTTACAACTGTTAATGCTATATGGTATTTTTATGGTCACCCCACCCAAAATACTGTAAATTTAAATTGAATATGGCTATTGCAGTGGCATTCAATTTTATTTTTTATATTTTTATATCTTAAAACACCGAATGTTATTTATTTTTCTTTACTTTTAAAAATTTAATGAAGTCTTGAAATAAATTAAAAAAAAAAACTTTACCATCACAGCTTTATTTTTGTGCCTTTTGACCTGGGAGTTTGCAAGAGTTTTACGAAATCTGCAAGTACCACTCACAAAAGAAAACTCCATAGATGTTAGGGAATTAATTATATTTTTTATATATTGGGCCTGTAATTTAATTCGTGCGGTTTGCTAAGAGATGGCGTAACTTGTATTATTCCATTACTATTATTCCATTGGAACATGCGTTGGAAAGCTACTGTCATTGTATGTCATTTCAGTATATGTCATTCATTTGAAGCGTAAACAACAATAATTTTTTTTCACTCAAATATGTCGAACTTTGTGCCTGAAAAAGTGTTTTTGCGGGGAGTTCTTCTTCATTACTGAAAACTGCTCCCGAAATTCATCGTATGTTGGTGGAAGTTTATGGTGAACATGCGCTAACTGAGCGAACGTGCCAAAAGTGGTTTGCACGATTTAAAAGTGGTGATTTTGGCTTGGAAGACGATGAACGTCCTGGGCAGCCAAAAAAGTTTGAAAATGAAGAACTGGAAACATTACTCTATGAAGATTGTTGCTAAACTCAAGAAGAGCACGCAGAATCTTTGGGTGTCACCCAAGCAGCCATTTCAAAATGTTTAAGAGCAGCTGGATATATTCAAAAGCAAGGAAATTGGATTCCACATGAATTCAAGCCGAGAGATGTCGAAAGGCGGTTTTGCTTGTCCGAAATGCTGCTGGAACGCCACAAAAGGAAGTCATTTTTGCATCGGATTGTTACTGTTGATGAAAAATGGAGCCATTACGATAACTCCTAGAGCAAAAAATCATATGTGAAACCCGGCCAACCAGTCAAATCAACGGCAAAGCCGAATATCCATGGCGCAAAGGTAATGCTCTGTATTTGGTGGGATCAGATGGGTGTGGTGTGCTATGAGCTGCTAAAACCGGGTAAAACCATCAATGGATAACGGTACCGAACACAATTAATCCGTTTGAAGAGAGCAGTAGCCGAAAAACGCCCGGAATATGCGACCAGACACGAGGCAATAATTTTCCATCATGACAACGCTCGGACCCACGTTGTTATTTCGGTTAAGAACTATTTGGAAAACAGTGGGTGGGAAGTCTTAACCCACCCGCTTTATAGCCCAGACCTTGCCCCTTCTGACTACCATTTGTTCCGGTCGATGCAGAACGCCCTCACTGAAATACGGTTCACATCAGAGCAGAATATTAAAAATTGGCTTGATTCATTCTTGGCTGGCAAGCCGGCGCAGTTCTTTTGGGATGGGATCCAAAAATTGCCAGAAAGATAGGAAAATGTCATAGCTTCAGATGGGCAATACTTTGAATAATACTATTGTACATGTTTTTCTTAAATAAACGTTCAAATTTTGAAGAAAAAAAACCGCACGAATTAAATTACATACCCAATACTTATCTAATTAACATAAAATTTATCAATTTTAAAAATACAGCCTGAATTACTGATGTGTTTTATTTCCAAATCAAAACCAAATAAAGATTTATTACGCAAAATTAATCATCCAATTGTATTTTTTAATTATAAAAATACTTTTTTACTAAATGAAAAAAAAAATGATTTTGAGTGATGGAAATTTTTATCTGGACCTTTACAATTGTTTCTGTTAAATGGACCAAGTCCCGCTCATCCAATTCAGGCAGTAAGAAGTCGTTTATCATGGCCCTGTATCATTCGCCAGTAACAGTGACCGTATTGCCGATGGCTCCTCAGAAAAAGACGGCTCAATCACTCCTCCCGCGTGAATGCCGCATCACACGCGGATTTTCAGTGCGCGAGAAATGAGGATTTTGCTTATTGACGTAACCGCTTAAGTGGAAATGCGCCTCTTCGCTCATGATGATTTTCGACACAAAATCGTCCTCTTCGTTGTTGAGATTGAGGATGGCTTTACAGTAATAACATTAAATTAAAAAAATCGACACAATTATTCTAAGCTCTTGCGGAGCATAGCACTCCATTGCTTGTCCGTATATTATATATATTACACCTATCTAGTTTACAAATGTCAAAAAAATGCAAAAATTATGATTAATTTTGCGCCACCTTGTGTAATCTTAACTTTATTGCTTAATCAATGTGTTAAAATTAATAAGGAGTTATGTGCTAGACTTCTTAAATTATTTGGTGGAAAAAAAGCGAGAGATATAGTATGGTATATATTGACAGCAGATGACAAGTCAGGTTTGCCAAACTAGAACTCTAAAAGCGCAACAGCAATGTTGCCAGAATATATCAGTTACCTTATACTCATACACAGGCTATATTTTTAAAATTTTAATTACTTATTAACAAAAATATACTATATTTTCTATTTTACTTGAGTTAAACAGTACTATAAGAAAAACTCACAAACAAAACATAATGCATACATTTTGGAATTTATCGATTGTAAATTTCGACTAAAGATGCGGATTTCGGCCAAGCATTAATGCATTCACAAAGATTGGTTGTTTGCGCTTTATAGCATAGCGGTATCGTCAATGAGGAAGAAGACACCGAAAACAGTTAACCGAGTTTCTGTGATCAGAGTTTGACAACATCTATATATCCGAGCTATGGTTCCAACAAGACGGCAGGCGTTTATCATTTGATACCACTCGATCATTTTCTCTGAGGCAACTTCAGGTTCTTAGTCTATGCTATAAAGCCAACCACTTTGGACGAGCTCGACGACGAACTATCGTTATCATCGTTATCGACTTTTATTTTGAAATCTACGAAGGCTCTAACTATTCGTCAGAGATTTTGTAGATTAGTGTTAAGCTCGGAGCTACACACGTTAACAAGCATCCAAGATTTACCATATATAGCTATATACATATACCATATGTAGCTATAAACAGCGAAACGAAAATAATTAATTTTCTTTGCTAAAAATTTAAAATTCGACTCTACTTGTTCTGGACTATATCTGAATCTAAATATGTGTGTCCTAAAATCATTTGGAATTGGCACATATCCAACTCTACAATGCATCTGTTTGTTAACTGATTTATGAGTACATTGCCTCGTACAACGGCAAACAGAAAATATAAATCCAATAGAATTTAATAAGATGATCCAGCTTTCCATAGCCATTATGTTAAAATGCATTTTTGCATTCATGCACGAACACATCAGTTCGTTAAACCCCGAAGCCCCATCGCTTCCATTTTCTCATTTTCTTCTTTTGCCAGAATATCAGGCCAGTCAGGCGCGAAAATCTTTCCCAAACTACCTTCGACTTATTTATAGAATTTTTCTTTAAAATGAATTAAAATACGAGTATATGGTACGACTATTCATCCCTAGCATTGTAACACAACTTCCTCCTCCTAGTTCGGCTGAATTCATTCGTCTATTTAAGTACTTACTTAGTTTTTTTTTTTTTTTTTTTTTTTTTTTTAAGGAAAAAGTCATATAAATGTCCACACACCTTTATTCACATCCAGAAAGTTTTCTAATTTTAGTCGTTTTAGTAGCGCCCTGATGTATTTCAATAATTTCCTAGTACCGCACTTAGATTACACTCGTAAATCTTGTCTAAACAAACCAAAGCAAGAGTATCTATTTTGAATTTAATTCAAAAATAGATAAGCGCTTTGGGTAATACTCATGTCTGGTAACATCTGAGCTCTGACGTGTGATGCGTTTTCGAAATGCACATTCGCTAGAAATGGCTTGCATGAGAGTATTCGTATACTCCTCATTTAATTTGAGTGATTTACATATTTTTGTGGAGCACACGACAAGAGTTGTTTAAAAAGAGAAGGGGTTTCGCTTCTTTTCATTGTTTATTTGAGTCTGAAAATAGAAAGGTCGTCGCCTCTATAAATGCGTCTTTGTTCAGATGCTAAGTCTTTCCGCCACTTACTGGCGGACTTCAATTACAAAACTCGAAGCGCGGTTTTCAAAGTCAACAGCAATCTAGAGAAGTGGTTTCGCAAGAGCCCACAAGTTGATTGGGCAGGTTTACATAACTTTTTCATTTTTTTTTTTTTTGTTAATTTTTCGGTCGAATTGTAACTTAATCGTGAATGTGAGTATGAAGTAAACTTTATCAAGAAGTGGAATAGGTAGTGAGAGGAGAATTGTTTTAGGAAATAGATGAAGCAAGTTGAATGAACTTAATCGCTTGAGCCATTAGACTCGTTAATTAGTCGTGTAAGACTTAGCATTTTTATGTTTTTACTAGTCGTAATGCACCTAAGAGGTGTTTTTTTTTTTTCATGGATTTCATCTATGATACAACTTGTGGTTGTAATGAATGGTTAGGTAGATTGCTTGGAGTGTATCATAATTGCAAGTGAAGCCAAGCGGGACATAGAGGTTGAGTCAGCTTTCAGTTAATTGTATTCTACAGTATAAAAACCATTTTGAATCGCAGCTTCGGAAAAAGTTCCTTGTAGGTCATTTTGCTACCAAAGAGATAATCGTACATGAAACGACGCTTGGATGGAAGTTATAAGTCATGGATATTGTAGAAAACTATTTGTTATTAAATGAGATTAAAATAAAGAACTGAAACCAATTAAAATCAATATGTATTAAAAGTAATATTTAAAAATGATGCGCTCGCTATCCGCTAAAAAAATTATTTCCATTTAAATTACATAACATAGCTACATACTCTAAGTCAATTTGTTTATGCTATCTATAATACTTAGCGGATGTCAAACAATGTTTCCACATGCTATGAATCTGTGATGAATCTTGCGATGAATCTGTGCAATGAATTTTTAGAAATGTCGAACATTTGACATATGTCGCCAACAAAATTTTTTTAAAATAAATAAAATTTGTTCACCAACCAACAGATGAACTGTCATAGATATATCTGCGCTGCCAAGCTCTTATGATTAACTCTTAAGCGGAGTTAGGTTTTTTTTTTTGTTGTGACAATCGCTAACATGCTTTACCAGGTGTACCGGTATGAGCGGTACGACACCTGTCAAACATATTTAGTATACATCAAATCATTGAGCAAACAACATCATATTTTTTCATCGTGTTAAAAATGTTGAATTTTGCACCAGAAAATGATGACTTGCGGAAAGCATTAATTTTTTGTTTTCCTTTGAAGAAAAGTGCTGCAGAGTCGCATCGAATGCTTGTCGAGGCATATGGTGATCATGCTCTATCAGAAGGAACATGCAAAATATGGTTTCAACGGTTCAGAGATAACGATTTTGATGTGAGAAATAAAGAACGTGGAAAACCACCAAAAAAATTTGAATGCGCCGAATTGCAAACAATATTGGATGAAGATGACACTTTGAGTCAGAAAGAAATGGCAGAAATTTTAAATGTTGCACAACAAACAATTTCTGACCTTTTAAAAGCTATGGAAAAGATCCAAAATCTGGAAAATCATGGGTTAATCCGGGACAACCATCAACTCCGGCTGCACAACCAGATCGATTCGGCAAGGAGACAATGCTGTGTGTCTGGTGGGACCAGAAAGGTGTGGTATACCACGAGCTCCTAAAACCTGGTGAAACAGTTAATACAGATCGCTACCGACAACAAATGATCAATTTGGACCATGCATTGATCGAAAAACGAAAAGAATGGGCCAGAAGACACGGCAAGGTAATTTTCCTCCATTATAATGCACCTGCACACAAAGCAAAACTGGTTCAGGATACAATCAAAGCACTTGGCTGGGAGCTGCTACCACACCCGCTGTATTCACCAGACCTGGCTCCTTCCGACTACCATTTGTTTTCATCAATGTGGTTTGCTTCAAAAAACGAACAGTTTTATTGGCGTGGAATCCATAAATTGCCTGAAAGATTCGGTAATTCGGTTAAAAAATAAAAACACGTATTGATTTATACTGCGGTTCAGTCGTTAGTTTCTAACTTTGAAGAAAGCTAATTAAACAACTTAGTGAGGGTAATATAGGAACAACGAATTTTGAATTCTGGTAGAGAATGGTTAGTTTTGTGGCACTCTGACTATTTTGGTTTGAAACAGCTGATTGTTTCTTTTGTCTCATTAGTTTATATTCACTTGAAAAAAAAAAACCAGTCTAACAGCCAAAGGTACTTCAAGTTAGTTGAGATCCCATTCCACTTGATAAGCCACCTAAGGTGGTTCCGTGCTGCTGGGTAAGAATCGAAAAGTCATTGGTGCAGAATCGTGGCATCTATTCGCTCAACTATATGGCCCAGAAATCTCACACGCAGGATTCATAGAGGTCTGATAAGACCGATGTCGGTTCGGCAGGTCTAGTTCGTAGTTGAATCTCCTCCTTTATTCCCTTCAATACAAACGAAGCCGAAAAATCATGCGCAAAATCTTTCGGTACGATGCAAGCCTTTGCGTCATAGAGCAGGACCAAAATGGTATAAATTCAATTTAATATCACAAGATAGCGCTCTATTACTATGTTAGTCGGAGCCTAAATGAAGAGCGATTGGCAAGAGTAATTTTGCGTCTGATTTTTGCGCTGATGTCATTCCTAATTAAAACTGCAGGGCCAAAGTAGATGATGCTCTTGATATGACGTTCTGGCCAAGTCGTCGGTGGTGTGCGTTTTTTTCGAATGAGAGAAGACAACATCCCGTTTTGGCCGCTTCCTTCGTACATTCTCAAAAATCAGAGAGATATGTAAGAAAGTGGATGAAACTGTTTCACGAACATGAAAACTTTTGTGATTTGTGATATAAGATAGTAAGCCTTAACAAAAAAGCAAGGCAAATGTTATAGGAAAAGTGTCAAGAGGTTTCTATCTTTAGTATTTGCAAAATCATCTGAGAAAAAGTTGTTAATAAAAAAGCACTAGCGGAGATATTTTTCTTAACTAAAGAACTCATAAACACATGATTTAAGTGTGTCTCTCGTTAAAAAGATAAAGTTTCTGCCAAACTTATTTTTACTTGGAAAACCGTTGGCCAAAGAATAGTAAAATATCCGGCAAAAAAGCATGTATGCGGCGGACCTCGGAAAATTGCTGGTCTTCAAAAGAAGTCGCGGTGCTTAAAGAATAATCCAAGAGTAAAAAAAGGTGATTATAAGCATACACTGAAACGCTGTTTGGACGTGCAAGCCGTTATTTGTTCCTGCAAGAGGATGATCCGAAATAACGTATTCGTATCTGTCAGGGCTTAAATGTGGAGAAATAAATCAATGTTTTTAATAAGCTATCTCAGCCTCCATATGCCAATCAGATTGAAAATGTGTGAGGAATTTCGCAGCGGAGAATAATATAAGGACAATTACCGCAAGACTATTCAGAAAAAATTGACTTCAGACATAGAAGAAAATTTTAAAATAAATAAAATATGATTGCAACGAATGAGTCATAATTTGAGAAGACTTCAACTCTATTATTAAGAAAAATCTAATTTAAAGCCCAATTAAAAGCTAGCAAAGGAACTGTTTTATTCATCGAAGCGCCTATTTCAAAGACCATCAAATCACGACGAAATTATCACTAAATGAGGTACACCATAACCAGAGTTTTAGTATTTAGATGCACCATATCCGATAGGATAGATTATGTCATAAAATCATACAATATTTTCTGAGGTATTAGATAAATGTACCAGTATACATGTATAAAGGGTTTTTAATTTTATTAGATGCGCCTCATGTAATATTTCCAAAAAGAATTCGCTAAACGCATGCATACTACAGGGTGACTGACTCGAACTGCAACTTTTTAAAATGCTATATTTTTTTTATTTTTTGATAAATTTTATTGTGCCAAAGCAAAAAATGTTGGAAAATACATCAATTTTTAAATTGTATCAGTAGTTTTCAATATGTCCACCTTTGGCGCGAATAATGGTCTTGAGACGGCCGAAGAAAGCACCGCACGCTGCACGTAAGTGGCTCATCGGTATTTTGGCCAATTTCCGGCGAAGTGCTTGTTTGAGGTGATCCAAACTTTGGTATTTTTTAGTGACAACCGTCGCCTTCAAAATACTCCAGAAAGAGAAATCCAACGGATTTGCATTCGGAGTATTTGCAATCCATTGTGTCGAAGAAATGAAGTGTGGAACATTGTTTTTTAACCAATCTTGGTTGACGCGCGCTTTGTGAGACGGTGCAGAGTCTTGTTGAAATGTCCACGGTCTTCGACCGAAATGATTGTTTGCCCAAGGCTTTAATACTGTTTCTAAGACAGTTTCACGGTATACCGTTGCATTAATTTTGACGCCACCGTCGTCACCGTCGGTGCTGCCTGCTTTCTGGTGGCCGTCCGAATGTGTAAATTTTCGAAGGACCTTTCTGGCAAGTAAGCTCGGTCATTTTGTTTGTTGACATATTGTTCTATAACAAATGGCGACTCATCGGAAAAAACTAAATTCGGCAACTCACCACTGTCGTGCAAGCGTAGCAACTCCTTAGCTCTTTCGACTCTTACTTTTTTCTGTTGCGGTGTAGGATCGTGTGTTTTTTGGAACTTCAATTACTTGAGCCCAAGCTCATTTTTCAGTATTACGCGTATTTCACTCAATTCGAGCCTTCACTTTCCGAACCATTTCTGCCGATGCTGTTGTTTTTTTATGACCACCTCTATGGTGTTTTGCAACGCTGCCAGTATCACGGTAACGAGTTATGGTTCGAGACACAAAGGATTTATTCACGTTGAGGTGCTGGAGGGCTCTAACGATAGCTACTTGCGGTTTTCCAGCCAAATATAAAGCAATTACACTATCACATTTGAATTCCATCGCGGATAAAATTTTTTCAACACAACTGAGACGCAAATCGTTCAAAAGGCTTGTAAATAATAAAATTATATGTCATGTGTCAAAATTTAAGCTCACAGTAATGAACGGTTTGGAAATTTTAACAGTTTGAAATTGGTTGCAGTTCGAGTCAGACAGGGTGTATTTTGTGTCATATTCTATATTTCTGTCCCAGATTGTCTACCATTTAATGGCGAAAAGGTAGTAGTTTCAATTATTATCCAGTCTAGAAATTTCAAAGAATTTAGGATTCATTCCTATTTAATATCCTTGATAATGGAGAAAAATTTAGCAGTATTTTTCATGTGCATAATTATGGCCTGATCTTTGATGAAATTGCTACTTATGGTAAGTTTTGAGATACGACAATACCAGTGTAGATACGTAAGATCTGCCACCAGCTTCGTTAAATTTGACGTTTTTAATGGTACACGTGTTTAGAACGTTTTGTCATAAGAGTGCTATTTGCGTTTCGTAGAGAAACTTGAAAAATTCATTTCAGCCAAAAAATTAAATAACATTGTGGACATTTTCGACAACTTTTTTATGATTTTCGACGTGAATTACAATAACTCAACAACATTGTGCCGATCAACTCGCTTTGACTTTTAGTGATGAAGCACCATCCCGGGCCACCTTGTTTCATTGGTTTTCCGAATTCAATCGTGGTTGAAGATGCTCCAGAACGAATTTCGTGAAAGTAGTCTAAAATTGGTTTTTGTGACAGAAAACATCGATGCTTTTCAGGAACTGACATTGCAAGATCATCATGTAACTTATTGTGAAATTAAGGCTTGCATTAGCATTAGTTCGCTTCGCATATTGTAGGCCGCAAAACATTTCAGCCTCATGTTTCATTCAAAGAATTCAGAAATAAGGTTAGTCAAAATGTAACGGCCAGAATGGCAACAGGGACTATTTTTATGATTTGAAAACAAGCGATTTAATAAGGCACAGATGGGTAGTAGGGGAGGTAGGATAAAGGTATAAAAAGCAATATCATTTCAAGCGACAGTAGACTTGTAAAACTCACGAACTACATACTGTGGAAGTCTACATTCTACAATGGTCGTACACACACCCCAAATTCAATCAAAACCTCAACTTAAATTTAAAATTAACATTAACATTAACAATATTAACATTTACCTATTTTGTCGCAGACCTTATCCAAGTTTAATGACATACTCGTTTTTTTGTTCGTACAAATTGTTTTTTCTAATTGTCGACAAAATTTATTTAGATTATATAAGCTGTTGATTAAAATTAGATTCCAATTTTGTTAATAAATTCTCTAACCAGTTTGACATGTGTTAAAAATTATATTGATGACTTAAATTAAATTTGTCATCCTCATTAGTGGATGACTATTACCATTATAAGCAATGACTTAGGAATTACGTACTTTCTTTCTGTTTGAAAAAAAATTAAAAGGTTGCCGATTAATTGTTTTCGTGAAACCGTTCTTTGGGCTTATGTAAATAAATCTTGCTCATAAGGTTCTCGGAATCCCACTATGGGGCGTACTTTTTTTTTTTGTTATGTTGGTACAACTGTCCTTGACATTCCTATCAAATTTTAGCATCATAGCATGTGAGCATTTGTGAAAAGGGCAACTTTGTATTTATAACGATTTTTTTCTTCTCGGAGATGGAAAACATGTCGATGAAATCGAAGATTTACTAACCGTAAATCGCAAATTGACCATCAGAAAGTTAGCAAAGAGGACCAACATCTCGATTCGTTCCATTCACGACATTTTGAACAACCAACTTAGCTTAAGACCTGTGGCTTCAAAACTGCTGCCGATTAGATTGAAGGATAGATGACGCTACTGATCCAAAATAAGTGTACCATTACTTTTAGTCCGCCTGTCAAAATTTGGTGACAATACGACGCTTAGTTTTGTTTTGACCTTCATTTCAAAACATCGTTTTAGTGGTTTTTGCGATCATGGAAAAAGAGCGGTATCGCTCCATGAGCCGATTCTTGTATTTGAGTGCAAAACCTGCGAGGAAATCAAGCCCATTCTCTATGTATGTGTGGAACCCATTTACCTTCCCGTACAACTATTTATCATTGATTAGCAGAGTTTCGCCGTGTCCGCATGTCCTTTTTTAATGAAAAGCGCCCAGGTGGCCCAAAAACGGAGGGAAAATTCGCGAGTTGGCTGAGATAGCAGGTATCTCAACTGAACGCGTTAGCCATATCCTACACGAGATTTTGGGCATGAGAAAGCTGTACGCTCGATGGGTGCCGCTATTGCTCACACCGGAGAACAAGCGCTATCGTTGAGACCAGTATTTACTGGGGCGAGATGTGATCCACGTTGACTAATTGGAGAAGGGAAAAACAATCACAGGAGCATACTACGTCGATTTATTGGGCCGATTCAACGCCGATTTAAAGAAAAAACGATCAAATTTGGCGATGAAAAAGGTGCTTTTCCACCACCTCCGCTGTCGCCACCGCCAAATTAGTCGAATTGCACTACGAATTACTCCTCCATTCTCCGTATTCTCCGGATTTGGCTACCTGATACTTCTTTTTGTTCCCAAACCTTAAAAGATCGCTCGCCGGAAAGAAGTACGGGTCGAACGAGGAAGTCGTCGCCGCCGCGGAGGAGTATTTTGCAGGCCAACAAAAGTCGTTCTATACAGCAACACCGCTGAGAAAAGTATATCGAGTTGAAAGGCGATTATATTGAAAAATAAATCGTCAAAACCTAAAAAAAGTGCGTTGTCATTTCTAATCCGGGTATTCATCAAACAGCTTTCGTATTTCAATCCCAACCATTCCAGATTTCTTAAGTTACGATGGCGGTCCCAGAAGTACCCGGCCCAAGAACTAGAACACAAAACTTTAGGAGAAAAATTTACTTTATTTATTTTTCAACATAATCGCCTTTCAGCTTTATACACTTTTCCTAGCGATGTTCAAAAAATTCGATACTCTTTTTATAGAGTTTTCTAATAACGACTTGACAACTTTTTTTTTAAATAAAAGGTAAACCATTTGAGATATTTCAAAAACTTTATTATTGGCTTGAAGTACAATCAAAACATTTATGAATGGAACTCGACTTCGTTCATATGGCCACAACGCGCACGTTTGCAGCGGTCGATTCGTTGGACCCAATTTTTAAACGATTCGGCCACACATTTCGGCCGAAACGGCCGATATTTCGCGTTCAATGTTGGCTCTGAGCTCTTCCAACGTCGTCGGCGTGTTGGCATAAACCAATGACTTAACGTAGGCCAACAAAAAATGGGGGCTGCGTTAAATCGCACGAACGAGGCGGCCAATCGACTGGCCCATGTCTTGAGATAACACGCTCACCATACATACTCTTCAATAAATCGATTGTAGCGTGTGCTGTGTGGCTTGTGGCACCATCCTGTTGAAACCACATGTCGTCCAAGTCCATATCTTCCAAGTCGGGCCAAAAATAATCGGTGATCATGGCGCGATAACGCTGACCATTCACAGTAACGTGACGATCATTATCGTCGACGCAACAAACTGTTATTTTTTGTGCATGAAGTGGTGATTCATGAAGCACATGTGGGTTTTCACCCGACCAATAACGCATATTTTGCTTATTGACGAACCCATTGAGCCAAAAATTAGCTTCGTCACTGAAGATGATTTTGCGATGAAATTCATCATCTTGGCGCATCTTCTCCAGAACTCAATCGGAGAACGTATGTCGCTTCAAATGGTCCAACGGCTTCAATTCTTGAGTCAGCTTGATCTTTTATGGGTGTAAACCAAGATCCTTACGCAAAATACGCCATAATTAGAGTAAACGCTCTTAAAGTTGCAGTCACCGACTCCGAAAATCTGTAAAAAATTTTTATAATTTGCAGACGTTGATCGTTAGTGTACTTTACCATGATGAAAATGTTGAGTTTACTGAATAAATTGACAGTGACAGTTTGATGATTAGTGAAAGAGTGCGTTCACAAATTAAAGTTGTCAAGTCTCTATTGGAAAACCCTATATAATAAGAACTGTCTTGCTCCTCAAAATAGCCATTAACTACCGACATCCTTTCTTCATCGTTGGAAAATTTTTGACCACTGAGCCATTTTTTCAAGTTTTGGAACATAAAATAATCCGAGGGGGCTAAATTTGGCGAATAGGGTGCATGAGGTAGCAATTCAAACTTTAATTCAATAATTTTGGCCATTGCAATAACGGATTCGTGAGCTGAGATTTGTTTCTTGATGAAACAACACTTTCTTCTTAGCCAAATGCGACCGTTTTTGCTTGATTTCTTCGCTCAAAGGTTGCAATTAGTTCGCATAATACTGGCCGTTAATAGTTTTTCCTTTTTCAAGATAGCCAATGAAAATTATCCCACGCGCGTCTCAAAAAATCGACGCCATGACCTTGCCTGCAAATGAAACGGTCTTCGCCTTTTTTGGACCCCGTGCTCCCTGTTTTGAATCCATTGTTTTGATTGTTCTTTTGTCTCGGGTGTAAAGTGATGGACCCATGTTTCAATTATTGTTATGAAACGGCGCAAAAATTCTGCTTTGTTGCTGTGAAACTTCGCTAAACACTCAATTGAAACATCTTCACGACACTGTTTTTGCTCGATTGTGAGCAAACGCGGCACCCATCATGTACACAGCTTCCTCATGTCCAAATTTTCAAATAATATGCGATGTACCGCACTTTTTGAAATGCCTACAAATGCCTAAAGTCGACGATCATCCAGTACCGCTTTGTGGATTTTCTTCACCATTTCTAGAGTCGTCACCTCATTTGGCCGACCACTGCGATGCTTGTCTTGGCAGTGAAGGAATTGACCTACCTCTGACTAAACATAAAATAAATGTAAAACGTGTGGTGACTCAACGAAGACTTACCCTTGAAAACCGCTATTGCTCCGGTTTGGCAGAACAAATGGATTACGAAATGCGTGCTCTAAAACAACAACAAACAACCTATACAGGGTGGTCCCTTTGGTGTTTTTTTTTTGAATCATGTGTTATTTTAACACTGGCAGCTCTTTTTTATGGCGTCTCCTTTAAGATCGATATTATGCTGACAATCCGGAAACGATTCAAGCCTTTTGTGAGATATCGCCATAAACAATCAACAAGGTCTTGGAAAATTGGGTTGACAGCATACGCTACTGCAAAGCCACATAAAAGAAATCGTATTCCATATATAATGGGAATATGTACTCTTTTTAATAAAGCCATAATATTGTAACTGAAAATAATTAATTTTCGTTTGTTTTATTTTTTAAAAGAAACTTGTATTTTGACCCCATGTAGTGCAGAGTGCTGAACGATGAGTATGAAAGCGAGCAAATATATAACGGTTTCAAGAAGAAAAAATTATTCGCCGTATTATAGTATTTCTCAACAAAGTCTGCTTTTATTTTATTTTATTTTTTTTTATCAAATAATAAGTATACGTTTGTTTGAGCGTCGCGTCATTGGATTTAATTCGTTCTGTCGAATTATTTCTTCAAATTTGGAAATAACAAACAGTCACTAAGGGCTAAATCTGGAGAAATTTTCAGATCCCAATTCATGAAATTTCGCTATGGCAACTACAAATGAGTGCACTGAAGCATTGTTTTGATGAAAGATCACTTTCTTCGTGGCCAAAAGTTGTATATTCCCCCTCAAATCGACATTGAAAAGGTCTAATAGGTTAGCGTAATAATCGCCTTTGATTATCCTCCATTTTCAAAGGTAATTGAAGTGCCTTCTTCAGCGCAGATTCACTCGTGAAAACCACTCTTTTAACTACTTGGTCTTCAGTTTGGAGCAAAACTTCCCTCCTACTGCGGTTGAACAACGCCAAACACTCCTTCGAAATTCCCTGCTTGCAATTTATCCAAAATTCACGCGGTTGTCTACTTTAATGACTGTCACATACATACAAAGTGACGCAGATTGCTCCAAACGTGATGGTAGACTATTGGCAGATATTCACATATTTTCTAATCCACCTTTCTATTTATGGGATTGAGTTACTTGCGAGTTTCTTCTTCATTGTACCGCATTATTAGCTCATTTGCCTGTGCTTCGACGCTTCAGTTGGTCTATTACTTTTCGTTTGTAAGCTATGCGAATACATGTTATTAGTTTCGATCTACCTTGGTTTTCGTTTAAGGTCCGTGCATACTCGTAATATGCCAATAACCATTTAAGCAATTAGTTCTATGCAAGATTGTTCTATATGATTTTAATTTTTACCAGTTGACCGGGTACTTTTTTTCATTCAGGATATCTCGTCTTGCCTTAACTTGTTTTTAAGTGATGGTATGCCAATATTTTTAAACACTTTTTTCTAAGGGAATACTGTCATATCCATGTCATCCAAGTGATTTTAAGGTGTCTTTTACTAGTTTTTCTGTGTGAGACGATGCGTTGTTGTGTAACAAAATCATTTTGCTATGTCTTCTGGCCCATTCCGGTCGTCTTTCTATTGTAAGACCAGGTATGGTATGTATGTGTAAGGTATGCCAATGTTTTTAAACACTTTTCTCTAAGGGGATACTGTCAAATCCATGTCATCCAAGCGATTTCAAGGTGTCTTTTACTAGTTTTTCTGTATGAGACGACGCGTTGTTGTGTAACAAAATCATTTTGCTATATCTTCTGGCCCATTCCGGTCGTCTTTCTATTGTAAGACCAGGTATGGTATGTATGTGTAAGGTATGCCAATGTTTTTAAACACTTTTCTCTAAGGGGATACTGTCATATCCATGTCATCCAAGCGATTTCAAGGTGTCTTTTACTAGTTTTTCTGTATGAGACGACGCGTTGTTGTGTAACAAAATAATTTTGCCATATCTTCTAGCCCATTTCTGTCGTCTTTCTATTGTAAGACTAGGTGGGGTATGTATGTGTAAGGTATGCCAATGTTTTTAAACACTTTTCTCTAAGGGGATACTGTCATATCCATGTCATCCAAGCGATTTCAAGGTGTCTTTTACTAGTTTTTCTGTATGAGACGACGCGTTGTTGTGTAACAAATTCATTTTGCTATATCTTCTGGCCCATTCCGGTCGTCTTTCTATTAATTTGTGGTTTAAATTAATCATTTGTTGACAATAGCGTTGTGTATTAACGGTTTCGCCGGGCTTTAAGAGTCTCACCAGACACAGCGCATGGCCTTCTTGCCGAAGCGATTTGGCTTTGGTGTTAAGGGACCGTCTTCGCCAGGTGAAAGCCACGGTTTTTTCCGTTTTGGATTTTCAAAATAAATCCATTTTTCGTCACCCGTCACAATTCGATGCAAAAATGGTTTCCTTTCGTGGCATTGAAATAGCATTACGCAAGTGACTACGATTTTACATTTGACGTTCATTTAAATCGTGTGGAACCCATTTACCGAGTTTATTGAACTTCCCCATTGCACTGCTGATTGTTTCTTGTGAAATATGTATAGCTCCTGATAATTGCTGTTGAGTTTGAGTTGAGTCATCATCCAATAACTCTTGCAATTGCTTGTCTTCCCTCACTGTCTTCCACTGTTGAAATCACCACTTTCAACAGGCTTTTTCTTTTGATTAAATAAGAAAAGCAATGCGTGCCGAAAATGTTCTTTTTCAGATACAAAACTCGACATGATCACTGAACGATAAAACAAAGACGCTAGTTTTTGATCTGTGTTTGTAGTTAAATGTCAGACGAAGGAAATGACGTATGTGTCAAATTTATACGCTACGTACTTTTCACTGGCGCCATCTCTAGAAAAAACTTATGCATACACCTGGGGCATATCTTGAATAAAGTTTTCTTTCAAAATGATGGTGTCTGATCGAGCGATCACACTTTTAAACGTTTTAAATGTATTACGTATGTATTACAAATTTATTAAATAACATTTGTAAGACTGAAACAAAAAAAAAAAATATTTAATTAAAAGGAATGTAACATAAAATTAAAGATAATAACAGATTTAATGTATCTAGGTACGGGTACATATGTCGCGAACAATTACAGTGTTAAAAAATTAAATTGCAAGTCTTATAGATTTTTTTTGGGCTAAAGACAAGCTGCTTCAGTTATTCTAGAAACAAAAAGGACCTTTTCATCTCTAAAGAAACAGGCCACATCACTATACTCAATTTTGTCCTTCGAATACGGTTGCGCACTCTGTTCTTCTAGTTTGAAAATTATTTGGAACGGAAAACATGTTTCTGGCCTGATATCGGGAACATTAACCTACTATTGTAGTTAAATTGTTATTTCTGCTACCTGAGCAACATCATTCCTGATATTCGACAAAGTTATGACCACTACTGGCCATTTTGTGCTTCTCTGGTGTTTCTGCTGGTCTTCTCTAGCATCTCGGTATTTTAAATTTTATCACGCAAACACTTTTGAGAGTACAACTTGTTTAAAAAAATTTTTTTTTACAAGGTTATAACAGGTAGCTTCTTTTTATATTTTCCCCAACCCTTACTATACATGAAATATGGGCAACAGAAGTAAGGATGAAAATTGTTTGATAAAATCAAAATTTATGTGACGATGAAAACTTTATGATAATAGTAAGCCGTAAAGAGAAACAAAACTAGTAGCGGATTAATATAGAGTTCGCACTTTCGTTTGTTTTGATCTCATTCCAAGTTGATTAGACGTTTAGTTAATTGTTGATTCGTTCATATATTGCCTAAAGTTAGTTTCAATCCTACGAGTAAAAAAGAGCAGGAATACTTCTCAATAGTTAGTGCACAGCATAGCATATTCTGATAGTCTAAGAGCTGATAGTCCAAGTAGGGAATAGTCAACATGGTGCGGTGGTTAAGTTATTCGACTACTACGCAAGAGGTTCTGAGTTCGATTTATAAGCCACACACCGAAAAACAAAAACAATAATTTCTAACATTACCAGGTCTTTTTAATGAAAATCTCTCCTTATGAAAAAATCGCAAGGCGAAGTGAATATCAATGTCAGAGCATAAAATAGTATGTGTGTTTGACGCCTGAGTCTTCAAGGCTTTCTAGTTTTTTGTATTTGCTTAGGAATTGTTCAGTAGTCCAAATTCGGGCTCTTTTCTTTTATGAATTTAAACTGAGACATAATGCGTCGTCAGCAACGAGAAATATTAATGACGCATCTGAGTATGTAGAGGTAAGCGTACGTACCATTCGACATTGGTTTTAGCTTTGAAAACGAATCACGCGGTATATTGAAAACGGAAGTTGTCTACGATGTCTTAAGAGCAACGGTAGGTGCAGGCCTAAAGAAATCAGTATGGGACATTGTACAAACCATGGGAATATCCCTCATGATAATAAGTCCCCCCTCCGACACACCTCCCTCATAATAAAAGCAAAGAAATCGGACAAGTGAGTTTTACATGAATTG
The DNA here is from genome assembly GCA_907269105.1 of Volucella inanis. Lineage (NCBI taxonomy): Eukaryota > Metazoa > Arthropoda > Insecta > Diptera > Syrphidae > Volucella > Volucella inanis. The sequence goes on along the minus strand of OU026154.1, from coordinate 26,068,673 downwards.
AACAAGTCGCAAAAACTATAAAAATCTGTCCATCGTGTGTGAGACATTTTTGCACCGGATAATCTTTTGCGATAAAAATTGGATTTTGAATGACAAGACTTGGGCAGTGATCGGATACAGAGCAAAAACAAAAACACATTCTTCACGCAGAAAAGATTACGCTCAAAGTCTGGTCAACATCGAAAGGACTAATCCACTTTTGATTTCTTCAACCAGGAGAAACGATAAATCCCGTCAACTATTGCCAGGAAATTTACACAGTGAATGCAAAATTGACTGAAAAGCAGTTGAAAAGATATGGGAATATATAAAGGAAAAATACATAATGCCTATGAAAACTCCCAACAAAAGGTGTGCTATACAAGGTAGAAACTTTTCATATAGGTTAATACATGTATATATGTATTAGGGTATATATCCTTTTTGACTATCTGAACAAATACTCTATGTTGCAATGTATTGTAACTCAATAAAGGACTACGCAACTCCGCAGTTCTTATGAAATTTTTTGGTTTCTTAACAGATTCATACGTCTTTTAGACTTGAAGCCCTTCACATGATAATCAAGTTAAGGGTATTAGGCAAGATTCGTAGTAAACAGTAAAAGAAAATACCTTTTACACGAACAATGTGAAAATAAAAAAAAAATCCTATCGTAACAATCTGATTATTTCCATTGTTCTGGACTCTGAACAACTTAACGCACGCTACTTCTGCAGCCATTAAGCTAAGCAAAAATTGCATACTCGCACGCACTTCTATTCAACGGCTCAACTTTAGTTTCGTGACTGATCTTAAATCTCTCTACCTATCTACTGTTTCCTGAAACTGATTTCCCAAATTTTGTATGTTTTCATGACTAATAGTCCCGCATTTTTGTGGTTATATGTCACGTTAGGTAAAAGCTGGAATGTTATGACCACTTATAGTCAACCACAACCGAATGTACATAGGTATGAATGAACATCCAAATCCAGGTCAAGTTTATATCTGCAAACAGATAGAAAAATGTCAAAAAATTTACAGATTCTTATAAAGGCTTACGAAAAAAAAAAAACGAATATCCTGGTTGCCAAGAGAACAGTAGAATCCCATCAAAAGCACATCACCTCAAGCTCATCGAAATCAAATTTAAAGCAACAGAAAGCTGAGATGCTTTAAATTTATCAGGTTATCCAAAATGTAGGTCAGTTCAACCATCGCCTTGACATCGCCTTGCAGTGCTCTTTCATAAGTGGCTGGGTGAACCGTTTTGAATTTATAATTTTCTACATTTGAAATACTTATGCAAAACCGAATTGGCAGTGATATGTTTAAATTTGAAGTGAATCCATTTAGCAGGACATTCACTTCCTTTTTTCTTTGTCTTTTCCCCTATGTCCACTTGAAATCCTATCATTTCGATATGACCCTTCTTCCTTTACAACAACAACAGTTGATCTGATTTAATTTTCCCAGGAATTCGGTCAAGTTTATATGTGGTGACCTAGTTTCCGTCTGTTCGTTCGGTTTATTGTGTGCTCGTTTTTGGCTTTTCTTTTTGAACTTTTACATGCCACAGCTTTTTGGCCTTCTTCTATGCTTTGCTCTCTAATTTTTGTTACTACAAGTAATTGTTGGTTTTGTATGGTATGTACTTGTATGTACTCGTATGTACATTGTTTCTTGACGATTGTTGCATTGCATTTTTCTTTTTTCCACATTGACTTCCTTATATCCATATCTGTATCTTCTTTTTTTTCTTTAAACTCGCCCTCACTCTCTGTTGTTTCTCCAAATGAATTTGTATATATCAAGACATAACATAGAATGATAGAGAATAGAGAATGTGGAAATTGTACATTTGATGAGTTTACAAGGACGAAGGACAACTTTTTTAAATTTAATATCGCGAAATAATTTAAGATAGTAGACGGGAAGAAGGAGTATGGTAAGGGCTAAATCAATTAGTAATGCAAAATGATGTTATTGACGTTTGAATTATTCGCAAGGTTTTCCTTGACTTGTGACGAAAGTTTGTAATTGCTTTTAAAATTAAGAGAGTCAAATTTGAGGTCAAATTGATTGATACTGAAAATGGAGTCCAGGCCAATTGCTAGGTGAGTTCGAATACATTTAGAGAATAAAGCTACAACGTTGGCCTTTGCGAGATAGTTGCTTTATTCTGTTTGATCAAGCATGTAGGAGAACAATAGAGGAATATGCAAATCAAATTAAGTGTTGGCTGGTATTGCTTTCACTTTAATTGTTTCCCTGTAACTGTAGTATATAATGATTCACGTAAGCCTTTTATAAGGAAGGACAGCATATTGTATAGGGTTTTCTAATAACGACTTGACAACTTTTATTTTTTTTTTAAATAAAAGGCAAACCATTTGAGATATTTCAAAAACTTTATTAATGGCTTGAAGTACAATCAAAACATTTATGAATGGAACTTGCAGCGGTCGATTCGTTGGACCCAATTTTCAACGACTCGGCCACACATTTCGGCTGAAACGGCCGCTATATCGCGTTCAATGTTGGCTCTGAGCTCTTCCAACGTCGTCGGCGTGTTGGCATAAGCCAATGACTTAACGTAGCCCCACAAAAAATAGTCAAACGGCCCACGTCTTGAATAAATCGATTGTAACGTGTGCTGTGTGGCTTGTGGCACCATCCTGTTGAAACCACATGTCGTCCAAGTCCATATCTTCCAATTCGGGCCAAAAATAATCGGTGATCATGGCGCGATAACGCTGACCATTCACAGTAACATGACGATCGTTTTCGTCGACGAGAAAATATGGCCCAATAACGCCGGCGGCATGCAGTTATTTTTTGTGGATTAAATGGTGATTCATGAAGCACATGTGGGTTTTCACCCGACCAATAACGCATATTTTGCTTATTGACGAACCCATTGAGCCAAAAACGAACTTCGTCACTAAAGATGATTTTGCGATGAAATTCATCATCTTGGCGCATCTTCTCCAGAACCCAATCGGAGAACGTACGTCGCTTCAAATGGTCCATCGGCTTCAATTCTTGAGTCAGCTTGATCTGTATGGGTGTAAAACAAGATCTTTACGCAAAATACGCCATAATGTGGTCTGACCGATGCCCAATTCTTGAGAACGCCATGGAATTGACTGATTTGGATCGTTTGCTACGGACGTCAGCGATATTTTCGACACTTCCACCAACTTGTTGCCTCACTGACAGGGCAACATCACACATCGAATATGTAGACTCTAATTTTTGCACTAAACTCGTTATTGCCTGTCTACTAGAGCGAGAATTACGACCGAAAATTAGAGTTAACGCTCTTAAAGTTGCAATCACCGGCTCCGAATATCTGTAGAAAATTTTTATATTTTGCAGACGTTGCTCGTTAGTGTACTTTACCATGATGAAAATGTTGAGTTCACTGAATAAATTGAGAGTGACAGTTTTATGATTAGTGAAAGACTGCGTTCATAAATTAAATTCAAAATTGTCAAGTCCCTTTTTGTAAAAGCCTATATTAATTCGAATTGGGCAGTTTTGATTGGTTTATATTGTAAAATCTACATGCGAGTATATGCTTGTACTTTCATAAAGCATTTGTGTAGCTTACTTAGACCAACGAAACTATAATCACTTAAGTTTTCCAAATCAAAAGAAAAATGTTCCTAATTAGCATTATAAAGGTTTTAAAGACGCTGACCAAATTTAAACCTTAAACCCAGATCCAGAAAGGGGTTCACATTATATTGGCATCAAAATGCCTATAAATGGGTATACGATTTGATTTATTAGGGCAAAAATCGAGGAAAAAAATGAAACAGACGTTAGACTACTTTGTTAAATTAATTTTTTGCCATCAAGTTTTTTTTTTAACAAGAAATACATTAAATGAAACCAATGGTAGCTTACAAATAAGCTGTATAAAAAGCCTTCAATTCCCATACTTGTAGGTCACAATTAGTCTGTAGTTACCTAGTCCTGTCATAAGTTCTGTTTTAAATATAAACCGCTATATAAAAAAAAACTAGCAAATATATTGTATTCAAAATTATTTCATTTATTAGACCACAATACTGATTATTAAAAAAAAAATTGGATTCACTCGAAATGACTGCCTTTTGCTTTAACACAAGCTTCCAAACGGTGTGGCTTTTGGGCTATAGCGATCGAATTCGTGGATGGTGCTCTGGTTAATGCTGTTTTAAGGCTTTTCAAATTTCTGTGCGGAGTCTTGCAGGCCATGTGCTCCAATTTTGACCACAAATCATAATCCAGTGAATTCAGATCGACGGCCAATTTCTGCTGCTATAAAGCCAGGAATATTGACTCTGAGCGACTTCTGCGTTGTTTTGGCTTTGTGCGCTGGAGCAGAGTCCTGTTGAAAGATCCATCTGTATGTATTGCAAAGGATATTGTTCAAACCCTTCACAACATTCCCCCCCCCCCCTCCCCAAACCATTACGGAAAGCGGGATGTCGTCCACGTTGAACCCTTGGAACAACTTTTTTCGCTTCCTTAGATGGAGTGGCATAAATTTTGTCATTTTATTTGTTGAAAACTTCTTCCACGGTAAAAATGTTTTCATCCGAAAACAGAATGTTTTCATGGCTATTGTCCGTCTGGAACTCAAAAGTCGCTTGCAGTTTTCTAGCCTAATGTTTCTAAGCTGAGGAGTTAGTAGTCTACGTGTACTATCAGGACAACAATTTATTTGCGCATCGCCTTTATTCGCCACCTTTCGGAGTATAATTATACGAGTATGTAACTAACTTAGCTTAGGGAATTCCGCATGCTTTACTGCCTTTTCATTTATCCGGCATATTTTCCGACCGAATATTGAAATTGGATTGACGCTAAATCTCTGTTCAATTCATGTTTTTCTGCGCTTACTTGGTCACCTATTGACACCGAAAATTTTACGTAAAACACGAAATGTTGTCACTGGTGACACATTATTTTTGTAAATAATAAATAAATTATTAATAAATGATAATGTGCAGGACACCATTGTTTATATCGTATTGAATCAAAATATCAAAGTTTGCCAAAAAAAAAAATAAGACATTCACATTCTTCGCTCCAGGAGATCTCATTAAGGAATGGATTCAGAGATGGTTAAAGCCATCTGGAAAGCCGTTTCAGAATACCTGTCCTTATAGCAAATGCATTGCTTGCGGCTACTTCCCCAAGGATTGGAAGGAAATACCCTGATGAGAATCGGTCTGATCCTATATTATATCGGGGCATCAGCCTGCTTCCGGTGCTTGGAAAATTTATTTTATTTATTTTTATTATTTATAAAAAGGTAATACAATTATAAAATTTAAATCCATACTATAGCACTAGCTACCAGAGCTATCGGCTAGGGTTATGGTGGTTATGAAAGGCAAGTGTGTTGACGATGCAAGAAAGATTCTTAAAAGACAGAGTCCAGAGAAGCAGCGCCAGGGTGGTTATAGGCATTTTTATTGATCTCAAAGGTGCCTTCGATAGCCTGAACTGGCAGAAAATACTAACCAGGTTGCAAGAATTGGATTTTGGGGAAGTTATATTCCTGACAGAAAAATGGTCAATACACATGACAGTATTTTAGTGAGCGTCGAAAGAGGTTGTCCGCAGGGGTTCATCTCCGGTCCTTTTATTTAGAACCTGATCATGGATCCGATCCCGCGGCTATTAAACGAGCTCTGTGGGTGCTGCGCTCATGCAGATGACCTGCTCCTCATCCTCGAAGACCAGTCTAGAGTAAAAGCGGAGGAACAAGGAGAAAGAGCTCTTGCAATCGTTGCTGAATGAGGAGAAAGCGTTGGCGTAAGTGTGTCACAGGATAAGGCACGATAAGAATTCGGCCTGAAGGACTTTCTGAAGGACAGCAGAAAGGCCGCTGACTTCCTAGAGATGTCAGGAAGCATTCGATTGGTCTACCTAAATCCCGCAAAGCTGTGCCATCTGCAGTTGTGCTCGTATAAGACCCAACTGTCAATGTAAGTCTTAAGCGAGGACGCAGGCAGACTCAATTTGGTTAATATAATAAGATTAAAACTTGTGTTTTGAGGATTGAAATAGAAATAGATTGAATATTTTGGAACTACCTGGACCTTTGTATATAAGAATCGGTAAACCATTTCTTAGTACTTATAATGTTTTATTATTATATTATATTTTATTATAATTTACTAATAATGTTTCTTATTTCTTGCAATGTTTAATTTGCTTTATTGGTATATTCTATTTGTTTTGCAAAGAAATTCTCTTGGAAATCCAACTGTCTCTTTAAAATTTCGTCTTCTCGGCTAATTTTTTCCCTTCTTTTGATGAAGGTGGGACGTTTGACGTATTATACATTTTTCACTGCTAGCAACAGTCAAACCCCCTTTAACGCCGCCTACGGACGCTTCCATCCCACAGGCAATTATAATTAGCTCTTTCGTCTCCTCCAAAGGCTTAAAATCAAATGGACCGCCACCTGTTTGCTTTATTGATGTTCTGTTGTGGGTGAGCTTCTTCTTTGTACTATATTTGCGAAGCGTCCAAACCTTAATCAATTTTTAGATTTTTAATTGATCCTGTCCCACAAAACTATACAATACTTATCCGTTTCCACTCAGCAACTGTTTTTGTTTGCGGTCCATTACTATTTAATGACCCAGCTAACTTTTCTCACAACTGTCGTTGGGTTATCCGTCCAAAACTTGAGGCAGCGTTGTAGGATTTGGCCAGCACCAGATGTTTCTCTATGAATTCGGAATTGTTATTATTTTAATATTATTTAGTGTTTTGAGATACATTTAATGTACTTATATGTTTTTACACAAATTTTGTTGAATTTTATTTTCAAATTCAAAACAATACAATTCGAAAATGACATTTAATTCTTGGCAGACTTAGAAGTGATGCCAATATATTAATACTTTTTTGCGATCGATTTACGAGAGCAAAGAAAAGTTGATAATCAAAAATGACAATCAAAAAAGCGACAGTCAATTATCGCGTTAGCCGATTTCACCCCTGACTGCATTTCTTTCCTGGCTCAGATCTGACCGAAGCCAATCCTGGATACAAGGAAAGTCGATTTAGTAGTTTTTCCGCAACAGAAGTTCTGGTGTCATTGCATCGGATGGCAGGTCCCTAAGACCGAAGTCATAAGACAACCGACGCGTAAGGTCATCAAAGCTCCAGTGCTTGTTGTGCCAAAGACCTCTTTTTTTTATACGGAAGATAACTTTGAAAGTGCAGCCCATGATATGACTGTTAAGGGGAGGGAGATTCATCAATGCGTCTAGAGCAGAACCAGAACCGCTAGGGAATGCCCCAATGCATCCGAGACAAACCGTTCTTTGGAATCTGATTAAAGCAGCAATCAAATATTTTCGCGAGAGCTTATTCCGACAGACAACCGGCGCATAGGATATAATTGGCCTTATCATAGTCGAAAACGCATTAATTAATCCAGTTGATCAAAATATCTTCCAACGCCAATCTTTACCTCTAACCTCTTCCAAGACACAATCAGTTTGAGTAACCACCTACGTCAGCTAGCTTTATCGAATCATCGGATTGACGGTTTCCGAATAAACGAACGTAATTCTTCCAAAACACGAGGAGAGTAGAAATGATAGAAATGCCTATAAAGAATTTGCATAGATACCGCTAGCATATATAGCGCGTGTGGGTATGCAATTTCGATCTTTAGAAATTAATATTTCTGGCTAAAAATGTACGCTTTTCCCTCCTAAAAGCAAAATTCAAGGATTTCATTGAACGTAGAATTTATTTGAAACGCAAATCTTTGGAATTAAACCTATAAATTGGTCTTATTACCTCCTGTTAATTTCTGGTCGCCTCGTATTTTACGAGTGGACATAGGATTTACGTCTTTCTCTAGAGCCCCAGCAAATTTTTAACTTTTCTGTATTTTCTGTTCCAAAGATATAGGCTTGGCCAAAGGTACGATACCTCTCTGTTTTTCTTTCTTATTACTTCCTGTAAGTATTTGCCCTTTCCTGGGTTTTGCTGAAAAGAGGTTTCATGTGAGAAAACCAAATTTAAGGTTTACAGAACCAAGTTTAAGGTCAACTTTGGTTGTGATTTTAAGGTTTATCAATTTATTTTCCTACACGAAATAGCAAAAGCTTTGGGAAATCGAAAAAAAAGTCAACTTAGCTGTCTCTTGACGCTACAGAAGACACGGTTCTCCAGAACTGCTAGAAGAACAAAAACTGTCGCCTACAATGGACAAAAAATACCAAGATTTTACTAAGGAAGATTGGTGTAATGTATTGTGGTACACTAATTGTAACTGTAAACACTAATAGTTGTATACAATTATCATCTCAAATGATTTTTTTTTTTTTTTTTTGATTTATAAGAGATATAATTTTTGAAGTGTAATTTCTTGTGGGCTGTTTGACAGTAATTTCGAACTCCAATGAAACGAAAAAGCGACATAAGTGACTCCGAATTCCGATAAAACAAATTCTGAAACTCTCTTGAACCTACTAAGTGGCATTCAAAATCGTCCAATAAAACTTGTAAATAACACTTCTAACAAGGATGAGGTGGTTTATACTTCACGATGTTGTTTTATTTACACCAGTAGTGTGTTGAATCTTACCTTCGAGGAAAATTTGGTTGTATAAAGCTAATAATCATAATAAAGCATCTTTTAATGAAACCCACCGCAAGTTTTCAAAGCTTTTCGCAGAAGCCAATGTTTATCTTTTCTTCGAAGATTAGTCCTTAGCTTCTTAGACTGCACCTCTGCGGTTGTATTTTATGTTATTAACTTATTCGAACTTTAATTACCCGTACTTTTTTTAACAAATCTTTTTAAAAACAATTTCTATCATACTTTTGTTTCTTCCAGACAACCTTCAACATCGGATGATGATGAAAATGAACCAATACCACCACACTGCCATATTACAATTCGCTGTACTCGTGAAATTGCCGGATTTAATGGATTAGGTGAAGCTGTTCGACGATTAGATTTTCGAAGCTCCGTTCGAGATCGTAGACGTTTTCATTACATTTGCGCCTTACTTAGACTCTTAGTGGCGCATAAAGGCATAGCTAATTTATCAGGCAGTGCCCAAAAACTACTTTTGCAAATGGTAGAAGAAGTCGCATCTCATGGTGAGTTTAAAATCTGTTCGCAATTTTAGAAATAATTTAATTAAATACATATTTCTCTTTCAGTAAATGATAGCCAGCAAAATTTTAATGTTCTTCGTGGCTTAACTGCTCAATTGCAGCAAATTGTTAATCAAGAGAATCAGAAATGCTGGGGTAAACCATTGGGCAGCACGAATTTATGGCAAGAGCATGTAGAGACAATAAAACGAATTCAATCGTTAACTAGTCAAATCGAAATTAAAGAGGTGAGTCGTAATTATCATTTTCAACTATTCATTAAAATTGTTTTTTTCTTTTTTTTTTGTTATTATAGCCCGGCCCAGAAATACGTCCAAAACTACACGATTTACCTGAAGAATGTATTAGAGAAATTATTTTAAGAATTGCCGACCATAGAGACTTAGAGGTAAGTTTCCAATTTAAGACGAGGAGCTCTAAGTCTGAGCTCTGTTAAATGCTCAGCAATTACTACTCTTAAAAAAAACAAAAACTTAAAACCTAAATGGAACCATTGTACAATCATTTGTAATTTTTTAGGCCACATCTGGTGCATGGACTTTAATGGCAGCTCTAGTTTCTGAACAGCGTGTCTGGCGAGAGCTGACTCGCTTTCATTTTAACAAAAACCAAATCAACACTGTCTTAGATATGAACAAATTCAAACTTCAACCTGGTAAAAAAGACTGGAAGAAGATCTATCACCAATTGCGTCGAACCTATGGTGTTAATGATAACTATCAATTTTCGGAAGTCCTGTCATTGTGCCGTTATTGTTGCTGTCTATTCTGGCCATCAGATGGTCACCCATGTATTGTCGATCAATGTCCTGATTTCAAGCAACGTCTTGAAGAAGCTGGTGGGCAGTTAGAAGTTTCACAACCAGTATTGCCCTCGCAATTTTTGAAATTCTTTTCATTGTAAGGATTACGGTGTAAATGAATCGTTATAATGGTTGACCGGAGATTACAAAAACGGAGAGAGAACCATGAAGAGAATGAGAGTGCAGCTGTGTGCTAAGAAGCTACAAATAAATAAAAAAATTAAACAAATAAGAAAACTGCTGCTAAGAGAATTAGTATTCACTTAACTACAACACTATACACTAAAACGAAAAAAAAAAATCTTCTTTTAAGGATTTCATATGATATATTTTGTATATTATGATATATTCACCGTTCATTTTAATGGCAGTTTTAAGGGCTATTTGTCTTGCCTTTTATACATATACTTTGATACATACATACATACGTAGGTACGAGTCATTTTGGTCGAAAATCAAAACCGTGTCCAACACGAGAGACATTCAAATCATTTTTATGTGTGCTTTTGTTTGGTATAACAATTAATTATATAACTTTTTTACATTGTATTATACGTTTTTATGTCTTTATATAAGTGATATTAGAATTTATTTATATGTACACGAGAATTATCTACTGAAAACTTTTAGTATTAAATATTGAATTACGATTACTTGGAAAATTGTTGTGTAATCTGGCACATAATATATATTCTGGCATGTGTAACAATCAATTTTTGGATTTTAAATAGACGACTTTGATTCAAATTTGAATATGTCCCTTTAAGATCTCTTTCTAATACTTCGACCCACCTTATCCTGTATATTTTTTTTGCATTCTTCACATCCACGATACTTATAAAATTAAACGAGATGAAATTGGAATCGATTTTATCTACATCTTCGTGGATTTACATTTGTTTTAATTTAAACAGCTTTAGATCTCTAATATATTTTCTTATAGCCTTTACCTTATCGTTGCACTCGAACTCTTTTGTATTATATGATTCAAGTGGACTAAAAACCGGACTATAGGTATAATAGCTGTTAAGCTAAATTTCGAAGATTTTCTGATACGTTATGCCTCACACAGCGTAGTCAAAAAGGGTACTTATTTCTTTTACTTGGTCAGGTTGATGCTTTAAAAACGGTAGAAGATTTTTAGTTTATCTATAGAGCACCGCTGTATCTTATTCCTGATAGTAGAAGCTTCTCTGGAGCTCCGTAGTGATTTTGTACAAACAGACAAGTTTTACTGAGATAGAAAGGTCTCTGTAATGTACGTACCTCTGTTTGCCCTAAGTGATCTTTTAATAGGTTACTATTCGGTGGTTATTGATCTAAGTTGTCTGAAAGTTAACACTACTCGGGATCCATTAAATGGTTGACAAAGGATTCAAGCGTTCAGGTGGTATTGTAAAATCTAACATATAGGATAAGATGAAAAGGATTTCAGGCTCTTCTTTTTTCTATTTGGATCGGAAAAACTATTACGAGATTCTACGATTTTATGTAGGCAAACGTTTCAGATATTTTCCGAACCAATTTAATATCGAACCAATTTAATTAGGAGTTGTATATGCTATCCCTATCTCATCCTCATTGATGGAACAGTTGGTGTCCATCGTTTATTCTAAGGAAATCATTCGGAATATTGGGCGTCTTAGTTATTATACATCATAGTTATTATTCAGAGTTCGTGGGCCTTCTGTACATTCTCCATGGCCTTCTGTTTGGGTCATAATTGAAGTAAACTAAATGAAAAATTTTTTAAAACACTAAACACTGTAATATGACCTACATATGTAATTGCTTTTCACATTTGACGATCGTTATGGTTTCTTATCATTGTAATATTGAAATACTTGCACACAGTAGTTACCAATAGTTACCATACTTAGCATGCAAACATTTGTAATGGATACTTATTATGTAGTTTTACTTTAGCAAAAATTTACCTAAAATAAAAGTCATGTCCCACGACACTTGTCTTATTGGCTTGATTTAATTTTTCAGTCAACCAAACAAATTCATGCCCACATGTCAAAATATATAAACATTAGTGGAAGAAAAAAAAAAAAAAAAAAAAAAAAAAAAAGACCATAAGAACCTATTAAAGACTGTAAGGAACGAAAGCAATAATTAAGGTGAATCTCTTGTTTGAAAGTTATCACAAAGCAGAGGTTTACGCACGGAGGATCGTATCATTGTAAATAATTATGTCCTTTTTAACCCTTATGTTCATACCCGGGTATCTGGGTGCCCACCGAGCTGTATTTACATAAAAAAAAAACTGAAAAAAAGAAATTAAAATTTTATTTTGAGATCCGGGCGTCGTTATTTAGCTCTTAAGGAAGGGAATTATGATTTTACCTTTTTTTGTTTTAGCTTAAACTTCAGTAATCGTTGCATTCGTAAACGGGTACCTAAAAATTTTTTTAACGCATGCAAATATTTATTTTATGAAAAAGATATGTTACAGCAATGTGTTTATAAATATTATTATGTATTGCATTCGATACATTAACCAATATTTTTGTAATGTTTATCGCAAGCCGGCAATTAACATTCACAGCAGTTCTTGCGCGTTTACCTTTGTCTTTTTATTGTCATTTTGTGATAAATATGACAAGATCCCGTGACTTTCTTTCTTCCCATTGAGTCAGCCTGAACCGATAGTCTAGCTAATACTTGACGACATATAATGCTTTCAATAACAATTTTTGTGGTATAATTGCACATCCCTTGAGGATTTGTCATGAGCGCTTCATTAGCTTGGCAAGTTGTTCACTCAGTTTGCACAAAAAATGACGTCGTTCCGTTGTTTTCTTTGCGAGCATTTTACTATTTTCATAAGAAATTAAATATGTCACGAGTGAAGTGATGTCCAACATGTTGAGGAACATCGCCACTGGCCATCTTGAACATAGCCGTTGAGTTGTGTATCTTCTCAGCATTTGGTCCATGGTATCAACTCCAGTTTTATATTTAATATAATAATTAATAAGATCAGGTTTCTTGCATTGTCATTCACAGCTGTATCTGAATGCATTATTGATATTAAAATGACCGCCTTTTTTTAAGGTACGTTAGAGCACATCGTCACTTTCTCATGAAAACCTAACACTGTCGAATATGGCTTTCTCAATTTATTTCCTGCCACGATATTGGGGATGTATGGTTTATTTAATTTTTTATTTTATTTTGCCAACAATGGTTAGATTCTGTGATAGCAGGTGCTTTGCAACGAGTAGAGTTGTAAAAAAAAAATTATCCATGCAGATATTTCTTCCACTTCCTCGGTACAGAGATGCTTATTCTTTTACCACTCTTTCTCCTTGATTGTTTCACGAGTTGTAATATTTTTACTTATAAACGAAACACTCGTGTGGTTATACAGCAACTGACTTTATTTTACTTTATTCTCTTTGTTCTTTGTTCTCTATGCATAGCATAACATAGTATAACATACCCTCACCCTAAGATAATTGTTATACTTAAGTATATATAAATTCAAAATATTTTATATTATTTAGAATAAATTAACAAATTAACATCTTTGCTATAATCTAAATTCACATCATTACCAGTTTCCCATTGCTAAATGTATGCTTTTTTTTATTCACAAAATAATATTTCCAAAAACTAATAATTCAAAAACATTTTTGTTTATATTTAATCTTATAATAAATATCATTATAAATTAAGCCTTTCCGGAGCTTTAATTTTATTTCTAGACCTTAAAGACCTCTTAATTAATTCCTTTCTATCGCTACTCGCATCATTGTCTCCAGGACAGTTGCTCTCAGACATCGTTGCCGAACCATCATAATCAACATTACTCTCTATACGAATATTTTCGACTTCGTTTTTATCATTAGCCGATGGTGGTGCAACAAAGCTTTGATTTGGACTTTTGTCGTCGTCCGTAACAATCGGTAGATTTAGAGATGTTTCCGAAGTCATGTCTTCTACTATCCTTCTACCACAATCCTTATAGAATGTACCTGCCTTCATCATTTGATCAATATGCCTTTTCGTAAATCTACCGGATACTATTTCTTTACAAATATAGACCGAGGAACCTAGCCTTTGTTCTACTACTCCTACACTCCAGCTTTTGCAGACCGAATTCTTGTAATTCCTGATATAAACTAGATCACCGTTTTCAAATATTTTCTCTTGACTACTATTTGCTAACAATTTTTCGTCGCTATTAAAATTTGGACGAATTTGGTCCAACCGTGAACAAATATGTCGATTTAACATCAGCACCGAAGGTTTTTCTCCTATGGTACTGTGCGGAGTGTTTCTATAACCACACAGATATCTTTGCAACAGCGTTTGCAAAGGTAGCGCATTATCCAGAACCATTTTTTTTTATCGCAGCTTTAAACGTTTTCACTGAATTTTCCGCTGCCCCATTGCTGGATGGATGGAATGGTGGAGATGTTACGTGCTTGATGCCATTGATCTTGCAAAACCTCTCAAACTCGATAGAAACAAATTGCGCTCTGTTATCAGACACCAAGGTCTTAGGTATCCCAAATCGAGCAAAAACCTCTCTTAACTTTTCTAATGTATTCCTAGTATTTGCCCTGGACACCATAAAAAATTCTGGCCATTTACTAAATGCATCCGTTATAATTAAAAATACACCATCTTTAAAGGGTCCTACATAATCTATGCGGCCACCACATATATGAACGCGCTATTCCCTTCATTTTTGTCATACCTAAATGTGTGGCATGTAGTTCTTTTAGCACAAGCGACCTAAATTTTATTGGAACAATCACCCTGTAGCCCCACATGATAACACCCTTCTCAATACTCAAATCGTTCCTTCGGTTGAAATAGCTCTTTAACCTCTCTTCAAAATGTTCTGGTCAACCATTTCGAATATAACGGCAAACCTGATTTAACACTTGGTCGTGTTTTACCTCTTCTCGAATTTGATCAAAATTCACTGGGACAAATCGTTTTACCCAATTAATATAATCAAAGTCCCTTATTTGAGCATCTATCTGATTACTTTTTACCGGCAATCGCGATAATCTATCGGCCGCTGAATTTTCAGCACCCTTAACATAAATCAACTCGTAGTTAAAGTGTGACAAGTATATTGCCCATCGTTGGAGTCACCCTGCAGCCATCGCTGGTACTCCTTTTTGCTCTCCAAATAGTGCTAATAAAAGTTTTTGATCTGATTTAATACAAAACCGCCTACCCATAAGGTGCTCATAAAACTTACGAACGCCCTAATAAATTGTCAATGCTTCTTTTTGTATATAATTATATGCCGACATAAAGTCAAGTTTGGTAAATAATTCCCCACCTTGAAGAGAATTAAAAATGTTCGCAATCAATGGTACAGGATGATTAACATCTTCCAATTGATCGTTTACCGTCACTTTATAATCCGCACAAACCCGCATCTTACCGTTTGATTTTAGAACTGGTACCAACGGCGTACCCCATTCTGAATTTTCAATTCTTTCTATAATGCCATCCTTTTCTAGTCTTTCAAGCTCCTGTTCAACTTCATCTTTAAATGCAAACGGTATATTTCACGGCTTGCAAAACTTTGGTTTTGCATGCTGCTTAGACTCTAAAGAAACTCAGCGTTTTTATAACGGCCCAGCTTCCCATCAAATAAATTACTAAACTCTTCAAGAATATCTTTTTTTTATCTTTTCTAACTTACTTTCCCTGATTTCTACAAAATGTTCACTTACTATTTCTCTTCCGCGAATGTTTCAAGTTATACCTAAATCGAATGTAACTGTTACTTTCCACAAAGGCGTTATCACACCTCCATCGTAATTGCGCAAACATAAGTGACTCTTTTCTAAATCTTCCTTAGTGCAAACTTTCTTGGAAACTAATAACGGCAACACTGATGCACCTGCCCCAGAGTCCATTTCAACTAATAGTGGAATATTATTTAATTTAACTTTAACGTTAATCGGATTTACTTTTACCCTATTAGACTCTACATTACATAACAATTCTTCCCTTTTCTTTGATGTCCCGGACACAGCTGCTGGTGGTGGTACTGCTACTGTTGCTTGCGATACTGCTGCTGTCGCTGATGATACCGTTGTTTGTGTTGTTGCATTTCTCCAATTCTTTGTCTGTTTTTCTCCTCCTTTACCTTGTTTCGATCACTTCCAGACTAAATTCGGTGTATGCCTTCTTCTCTCTCTTTAAGTGCAATCTCTCGTTGTACTGCCACCCGGAAAATATCAGATAGCGGCTTTTCTATCTTCTCTTCGCATACATCATCTAATACCGGACCTCTTAGCAGACTAGTTATAAAACGGTTCTTCGCATAATCCTCAAATGCACTATTAAATTTACAGTACATAGCGACATTTTTAACTCTTATTAACCAGGAATTTACTGCTTTCCCTTCCATCTGCTTGATATTGAAAAACTCAATACGTTTCCCAATGCACGAAAATTCTGTCTCAAACTGTTTTTTCATGCAGCTCATGAGTTCTGCATACCCTAGCTCCTTTGGCTTTCTAGGGAAGACCACCTCTATAAGTATTTTGTAGGCCCTCTGGCTCACTGTTGTCAATACCACTGGCACTCTGCGATCATCTTCGATATAATTTGCGATGAAATACTGCTCCAGGCGTTCTCCATAGATGAGGAAATCATCTTCCAAATTAAATTATGGTACCGCTCTCACGTGGCTAGCACTTCGCACAATTGAAGGCACCATTGGCAATGTATCCGGCATTTTAAATTAAACACTCACTCAGGTGGTTATACAGCAACTGACTTTATTTTACTTCATTCTCTTTGTTCTTTGTTCTCTATGCATAACATAACATAGCATAACACAACAACATAACACGAGTATCATTCGTTTTGCCAGTGTAAATAATATCATGCAAAGGATACGCGTTTTCAGCATCGGAAATCTACCAGATTTTTATACTATACTTGGCTGCGAGTATTGCTATCATCGAATCTTAAAAATCGTATAATATTGTGGAATCTATTAAGGCGAATTGTTGCGCGATATAATGGATACGAGTTGGAATGCCACATATCAGAAGTATGATCTGTATTTATCAAGACGGCGAAGAATGAATACGTTTCCGGTATTATAACAGGCTTCCATTGTCGTTGAGAATTTGGATGATCTGCATTCTAATTTGCATAGGGAGACAATGCTTTCTTATTAGTGTGCCGGACATCATATTTTCTGTGAATATTTCTCTGAACGTGTCGCTTATAGATAGCGTTTCTGTAGTGCGATGAGGCCCACTTCGTTGGCGTAAAACATTGTGAACGCTAGCCTGATGTTGATGTGGTACTGTCTCCTTCCACTCAGTTATATCCTTTGCACTAAAACTGCTAGTTAAAGATCCTAGAATTAGTAGTTATTAAAATAAAAATTTAATATTTCCAGACAAAATCGTCATCCTATCACTCTCACTACTTTGGGACTCATCTTCTTGCTGTTCTTCTGCATATTCGAGGATATTTCCTTCTGTATCTTCAGAAAATTGTGAATGTTCAATAACTGAACCATTATCCGAAACTGGAAGGTTTGAAATGAATTACGGAACCCAGTCTTCGTCATCATTATCGGACTGTCTGTTTGAATCACTTTCGTCTTCATTGAACATTGTCTTCAAATAAGCTTCTTTCTCTGCTGCACTCATTCTAAAGATGAGATGAGATATATTATTTTATAGGTGAAAAATGAAATTATTTCAAAATTACCCAGAATCGATGTAAAAATATGTACAAATATTTCACATATGTGAAGTTTACTTACCTAGCAAAATTCGCTCGAGATATGTACTACTTCCTTATTATTTATTTTTCTTTCACTTCACTCAGAATTCGACTAACACGTCTGAATCAACCAGAAATTCAAAGCAGACTAAACTGTCTTTGCCTCTAATATGCTGTATAAATGTTAGAAATAACCTTGACATTCATTTTCACTTAGAGAGCTGATGCTCTACCCCGAACAATAGAAATTGCATCTGCTATCTGAGGTGCAGGTATATTACAAAAAAATATATATTTTTTTTACATAATTTTCTTTACTGAAATATAAAAAAATCCAATAGTACCGAGAATGGGTAGGCGGGTCCTGGGAGCTTAATAGCGTTAGTAAAGTTGGGTATGAACATAAGGGTTAAAGTGTGTTTCCATTTTTATAGCTAAACAGGAAAACAACTAGGCAGTGGTTAAAATCGATCAACAACTAAAATATTTACTAAGCGTATTATAGATTTCTTACCTGTTGACCATCGATATGCGTCTTTAATAACTTCACAAATCAAGAACTGTTTCAATATGGCAAGTTCAAATTCTAAGACTATGATCTCTTCTGTTATTTCGGTTTTTTTTATCCAATCCCCTAAACTATGCTTACACATGTTACATATTTGTTAGGTAGTTTTTTGAGAAGTGGCTAAGTAGATCCATAAAAACCTTTCATTTTAAAAATAAAAAAACTGTATGGATTCGAAAGGTTTATTGACTTGATCATTGAACGAAATGTTTCTATAACAATGTTAAACTCTAATCCGTATGATCAACGAATTTATCAGCTTAAGAGAGATTTTCTACATATACACTAGAAAATAGAAACTAGATCAATGTCTACACAAAAAAAGAAATTTGAAAATTCCGTCTTACACTATTATGTAATTGAAAAAAACAAAACAAACAATAAATTAGAAGCTGCCAGTTATTTATTTTGTTTCGATATTTAAATTTGTAATACACTTATAAGTTCCCAAAATCCATTTTTTATGTATGGTATACAAAAAATCAAACTAAAAAAAAAAAAAAAACAAGAAAACTAAAGTAGAAAATATAAAATACCAATCTGTTCAATGAGCTGCTTTCATAAAGAAAAAATACTGCTTTCGGAATTCTTGCAATATTCTGCAAATAAAAAAAACAGAAAAAAAATATTTGTAAGTAGGTATTCTATACAAAAAATATTGTGAGAAAAAAATAAAGATTTTATCGTATTTATTAAAGAAAACAATACCATCACACGAAAATAAACAACAACTATTATATTAGTAAAAAATAAAAAAAAAATGAGTAAAGAGTACTTGTACTCATGAATTGAGTTTCACAATTGCGGCAATTTACAAAGCTACGATATTGTTATAACAACTATTACGAGTATATACTAATTCTATAAAACAAGAGATTATATACATACATAAATAATTATATACTATTATTGAATAAGAAAATGAATGTTTTGCTTTATGTTATCATTTAAAAAAAAAAAAAAAATTAAAAATAAAACAAATTATATGTATTGACTGGAAATTATTTTGTGTAAACAATGGAAAATAGTATTTACATATTATTGTGGATGTAGATAGTATCTAAGAAAGAAAAGCAAATGTAAATCTAAAAAAAATAAATCGAGAATGATATCTGTTGTTTTAAAATAAAAATGGTTTTAATTGGAGCTTGTTCGATTGGTTTTTATTTGTAGTTTCTTAAGTCTTCCTTGCTTCTTCAAAGAGCATTTCCTTGTTGTTATAGCGACGTGCAAGACTAAGATGGACAACGAGATCATATCTGTAACATGTGGACTACTCCATCATCACATGATAATGACCCTACACCAAATGGTCCTTAACTTAGAAGCAGAGGCGTATAAATTTATGCTCATAATAAATACTGCAAAACAGTAAAACCCTAACCATTTCCGTCTCTAATACCTAAAATAACAACACCATTGCCGATTATCAAGTCGAGAAGTTAACTAAGATTTTTAATCTTGGAAGTATGATCTGGGAAGAAAGAGGTACAGACCTGGACGTTGACAGCAGGACCAATAAACCAAAATCTTGGTATTAGTACCAAAACCAAGCTAAGATTGTTTTAAATCAATGTAGAATCCGTGCAAGACTTTATTACTAGATGTCTAGGCAACATCTTAAAGGTCTTCTGAATTGTATATCGTACAACCAATTTGGAGAAAAATAGTTGAGGAGGTATCACGAACACTGCGGCTAAGCTGGAGGTATCTTAAATCCATTGCAGAATTCGGAACACGATGACGCGCGGGTGTTGTGAAATTCGATTATATGAGTATATTGGTAGATCTATTCCTACATCGGTGACGTATGTAGTGCAGAAGAATATGAGCGAAGACCGGTTACAATTCATACTAATACGGAATTCAACTTCATGTGGTTAAAATTCCATCTCAGTAAGCTAATTATCCGCTACCGCTTTATTTTCCGAAGCCCAAAACTGGACATCATTTCGACTTTTAATGAGTTTGATGCGCTCTATGACTCTAAAGAATTGTATCCCTGCAGCTTCATACTGAAATCGTTATTACGGGCGATTTCAATATACACAAATCTGGGTGGCTTCAAAATTCTCTGCACCCGAAGAATGGTGTGTTGAGATCTTTGCTCTCCCCTCTAGGATCACATAAGCTAACTTCATAGACCACACAGATAAAGAAAAGATTCCTAAAAGAACCGTATAGCAATACGAATTATATATATATATATATATATAATAACGACGATAACACTATTATATTTGAATGAGGTCTCCTATCTCTTATGGGATGAAGTGTGGCGTGGTACAACTCGAGCTGTAAAGAGGCTGTCATAGCTAGGGACCAGTTTTTTCGATCTTATAAAACCGAAACGCCAGAGGAAAACCGAAACAATTTTAAAAGAACCAAAAATGACTACAACACCTTTCTTAAGCGAATGAATTTTAAATACGACCGAAAAGTGAAGCTAAAACTACTACAATGCGCACAATAACCTAAGGTTGGTTAAGTCATTTGGTAAATCATCGACAACATTAGAATTTCTGGCTTATCCTTCATCTCAACGCTCACTTATAATGACATTCCAGTTGTTAGATCTATAAACAAGGCCAATCTGCTCGTTGCGCACTTCGTAGCCAGTTCAACATTTCCAGATTGTGAAATGTCTTAAGTGAGTCGAATCTTTCGTACTCGTATTGTTTCAAGAGTACTTAAAAATCTTAGCCTACACAAATCCGCTGGTTCAGGTGATATATCCTCATCTCCTTTTGAACGTGGAAGTACACTTACGCTTGCAAAACTACTGCGAAAGCTTTTCCATTAATCATAGTGTTAGTTTTATTTTACTAGCAGGCTAACTACAAACCTACTCGTAGGCAAAATTTGTCCACTATTAAAGCTACTAATTGGCTACCAGTTGACTCTCTCGTGTATAGATAAGCTAACAGGTCATGTAAACTACTAGTTTAACTCGTTTACTTCTTCCGCTTCCTCTTACAGAGCCATTGCACTAACATACATAAGTCCCTTCTTTCCAAGGTTACGGATAGACTGATAAACGACTGCCGGTCGTTAGGAAGTTTTCATGTTTCGAATCGTAGCAACAGGTCCACTGGTTATTTGATGGAATGTCTAATCCAAAAGTAGAGCCAAGGCCTACATCAATCCGGCGAAAGTACGATAGTTGCACTTCATATTTCATAGGCACTTGACAGAGTTTGCTATCAGGCTCTTCTGTCGAAAATGCTAACATTTAGTATCGATGAATCTCTTCTTCAATGGATTATAAATTACCTTTCGGAACGTTCAATTAAAGTTGACTTGAACGGTTTTGTTTTAATCCACAATTTAAATGCTGGTGTGCCACAGGGTTTCGTTCTGTCTCCGACACTCTTTTTAATCTTCATCATCTTATCTACTACTTCTAATCCAATATACCACATTCCTTTGCTGAAAACCGTACTCTCTGCTTTTTACATTCATCCTCGATACTCAAAGTAAATACTGCTAATACCTCGACTGGTGATGGGGTGACTAACTGCTATGGAAGGTCGTTGGTGACGGCTGACGAAAGAGAGAGAGAGAGAGAGAGTAGTCTGGACCCCCCCCCCCCCTCCTCAGAGTTCCAGTTAGGTTAAACTAGTGTTATCTCTATGTAAGCTGTTTCAACGCATTTGAATACCAGGTCTATATTGATCTCCAACATTAAGTCAGGGTGTTAGAAAGGAGTTTGTGGCGGATAAGCTCTCACAAAGGGCTAACGGCAGCACTCACATCCCCAATGCTACTTCCTCCGAATTTTGGTCCGGCTCCTTTTGTCCTAGGGGTCACAAAAAGGGCCTGACCCTCCAAGTTGGGGGTTGTGTGTGAAGTAAATTGCCCTACCACGTAAAATTGTAATTGTTACGAAGCGACCAATAGCCTCGGATAAGGACGGATTCACTGTTGACGATCAATGCAATAAGCGTAGGCCCTAGATTGCTATAAAGCAGATATCACCGCAATCCAGGAAGTGCAGTGGAATGGGCCGGGCAAAAGAAAGATGAAAAACTGTGGCGTTTACTATGGTGATTGCTATAGGGAACGTAAGCAGCGTCTATTTTAACGCGGATTTGTTTTTGGCGGCAGACTTACGCAAGAAGTTTTGAGCTTTCGTCTCGTGACTGACACCTTATAACAATCCGTATCAAAGGTAAATTCTAGCATCAGCCTTATATGCGCTCATGCCCCAACAGAGAAAAAAGACAATGCTACCAAAGAAAGTTTCTTCGACCTTCTTGACGAAACCTACGAGCAATGTCCGATGTATGACGTTAAAATCATAGTCAACACGACTCCAAGTCTGGAAACGGTCTTAGACTAATCGATTTCGCTGCGGGATGTAATGATACTATAGCAAGCACACAGTTTCTTCACCTCACATGGCGGACACCCGATCAGCAAACTTTCAACCAGATTGATCATGTTGCAATCGTTGTAAGACACACCTCAAGTATTGTAGATGTCAGAAAATTCTGAGCGGCCAACATAGTCTCGGACCACTACCTAGTTGCATCTAATAAACGTCTACGACGCCATACCAAAGAGGAAATACTATGAGGAGATTTAACGTTTAATGGTTGCAATCGCAACAAGCCACCAGAACCTTTGCCGATCACGTATTCCTCAAGCTTTCGAGAATTCATTTGCAGCCAGCATCAAGTGCTGAAGATCAGTGGCTTAAATGCCGTGAAGCCATCAGAAATGCCGTAATTGACGTGCTAGGTTTCATCCGTCCACCACCACGAAACTCCTAGTTTGACGAAGAGTGGCGGCAAGCATATGCAGCAAAACAACATGCCTACAAAACAGCGTTGCACAAAAGGACAAGAGCGGCTCGTGAGCTGTATGAGCAAAACAAGAGGGAATTACATTGTGTCCTCCCGAAAAACAGAAAGAGATTGAGAAGCGCGCGACCGAGGCAATAGAGAGCTGCTACTCCAGAAATAATGTTCACAAATTTTACCAAAAGGTAAAAAGAACGTGTCACGAGAATAAGACCCGAACGGAAACCTAAAGATATGAACGAGGATACCTTATAGTTGAGTCAAAGTCGATGCTGATGAATGAAAATGTTTTCCCGGTTCACAAAAGAGGAGACCCTCTAAACTGTGCCAACTGTAGAGGCATCAGTGTCCTAAACATCGCATATAAGACCTTGTCGATACGGCAGATCCTGGAGGATCGATACTCACCACCTCTTCATCGATTTTAAAGCCGCATACGGCAGCATCTACAGAGACGAGCTATACAGATCCACGTCTAGTTTCTAGCTCGTCCGCTTCTGCAGGTATAGAAAAAGAAGCGGCAAAAATAGGTCTAGCTGTAAATGAGGGCAAAACAAAGTATATGCTGTCAACCAGAAGGGACACCCAACATCGACGAATCGGCCAGAATGTCACAATTGACAGCTATTACTTTAAGGTAGTAAAAGACTTTGTCTACCTCGTTTCTGCTATCACATCTAAAAACGACTTCTCTTCAAAAATCAAACGAAGATTAAACCTTGCCAATCTCTGTTACTTTGGGCTGAGAAGGCAACTATATAATAAAGCCCTTTCCCGAAAAACCAAGGAAACTCTATATAAGACCCTTGTAATCCCAGTCCTGATTTATGGTTCCGATACATTGAACTTTTCTTAGCAGATTAAGATATCTTTGGTTGTTTTGAGAGAAAAATTCTTCGTAAGATATTTGGTCCCGTAAGTAAGTAAAGTGTTTTAATCCGTCGTAATATTTCTTATCGGAGAGGTCTCATATATTATTGATGCCTTATTCTGTAAAGAATTGTCTTACGACTTAGTTCTGTTCTTACGATTTAGTTGTCTGGGTTCGGTAACACTTTAATTTTGTGTTCCAGAATTGATATAATATAAAATATATACCTCAACTGAACAAGTATGAATTAAAAATACTTTGGGTTGAAGGACATATACTCGTGAATATAATAAGCAATAAAAAAAATCCTCTTGCAGAAGATACAAATGCCGAAATGTTTTTAAGACGACAAAGGGAACTTGCCAGCGGGGAACAACCAAACTTGCACTAAATCAAAAGAGTACTCCAACGCGTTACTTAACAAAGAAATTCATCGAAGTAGCATTCACTTTGATATCGCTCGGGAAGATGAAACGACAGGTTTTAAGGAACCCAGCCTCCGGTAAAATCCATAGCAATCAATGGTTGGCATGCGACGCGGTCATTGATGGCTATTGATGGAAAAATCTCGCGACGCTTTGAAATATTTGCACAAAATTGAAAGAGCGCTCAATAGATTCCCAAGGATATTATAAGAACAGCGCTAATATGTTCGTATGTACCCAAATACTCTTTGGATACTCTGGTCCAAAAAGCATTCGAAGCCCAATTTCCAGTCGAGTATTGGAAAAACATCAGCAAATTCTCGCGCTCACAGACAAAATGATTTAAAATAGGGGCGATTGTAGAATGTTAATAATATCCGCAGATTTAGCTAGCCGCCACAGAAGCAATGCAGATACGTGGAAGAAGTGCAATTAGATGCAGTTATATGCGTTATATATTGAAGAAGCTGCTTGGTACTTCGATAGGTCTGGAGAAAAAAAGAGACAGCTGCATACGACATATTGTGTCAATGTCTCATACAGTAGGTAGAAACAGAGAAAAAAGTAGAAATCCTATTTTTATTTGGTGGAAGCCCTTGGGGTATCAAAATAGAAAACAACCTATAGGAACTAGCCTATTTCCGCTTGATAGAAACAAATTACACTTTCCCTCTTTCCCACTGTCAACAGTGGAGTGTAAAATTGGCTACTCGGGTCCATGAATTCAAAATAGACTGGTACAGGAGATGCTTCCTTTTGGTGGAATCACAGAATCACTTTTGAACTAAAAACCCACCGCAGACCGTTTAAGTAGTCGAGCATTAAAGATTTGGGCTTTTTTCAAATTTCAAATTGATTATTTGTGCGGGAAAGAGATACAATAAAATGTTCAGTGAACTAATAGCATATTGCCTTTATATAAGATTATCTTTGGACATAATTAATTCCTTAATAATAGAGGTTAAGACACAGTTGCATGTATTATTTAAACAATTTATTCAGTCATTAAATGAGATCTTCGGAAATTACTACATGTCATTAAATTCTTTAATTGACGACATAGAAAGTAGTTTTACTACTCACTGGATTCATTGGATCTTGATATGAAATGCAAACTAACTGATTTGAAATCGACGCTGGTTGGTGTTGTTGGACAAGCTGAAATTCTTGGTTATGGATTTCCGTGATAACTGGATCTGAACTCTCTGTTAATAGTCCCCAAGCTCTTCCAACATTGTCATCCTCTAACATGTCATCTAAGGAACGACTGGGTGGTATATTCTTATCAGAAGGTGTCGAACTTATTGAAAGCAATCCATCAGGGTCAGGATCAGAATTCGAAGACACTTGAGTTAGTTTTTGCTTTAAGAGACTGGTCACTTTAGCCTTTGGCCTTTCACCTTCCATTGCATGGAATTTCTTGTGTTTTTTAAAATTCGAAGGATCCGCAAATCTCTTTGGGCACAAATGACACGAATATGGCTTCTCCCCAGTGTGTGTTCGTTGGTGCTTCGTCATTGCAGACCTGTGGGAAAATTGCTTCCCACAAAACATGCAATTGTGATTGGTTTCGCTGGTTTTTACTTTAACTTCTCCTATTGGCGGATGTTTTTTCTTGCGCTGGTGTACATTCTGGTGAGTACGGCACTGGGAGGAAGTCCTGAAAGACGTTCCGCAAATTAAGCAAACAAATGGCCGTTCGCCAGTGTGAATTCGTTTGTGCTCACGCAAGGCACCTAGTTGACTAAAACTTTTCTTGCAGATCTGGAAGATTAGATAATTAGAAGAAGACTATTACAAAACATAATCTTACCGAGCAGATATACGGCTTTAAACCATTATGCCATCTCAAATGAGCCGTCAGTGTGTGCTTATGAAGAAAACTTTTCGGACATTTATGGCATTTGAAAGACCGTTCGCCAGTATGAGATACTTTGTGAATTGTGAGAATTGACTTTAACTTGAACGCTGCCGGACAGATATTGCATTTATATGGGCGATTCTGGGAATGTATAACTTGATGGCGTTTCATTGAAGTTTTTGTAGGAAAGGATTTGTTGCACTTGTTGCAAATAAATCGCATTTTTGACGGATCTTTTTCAGCAGTTTCTGTTTTCAGTGTAATGGAATTTTCGAAATTGCCATTTCCTTTATTTTGCGGCAACTGTTCAGAGAAAGGCATCTCAATGATGCCTAGGCCCTTATGATTTTCTGCAGTCTGATGTTCTTCAAAGGTTTCTTTGTTTGGGAAATTTTTTTCACATTCTATACATTCGTAGAGGACGTTATGTTTTTCTTCGGCAACGTGCTGAAAGAAGGCTTTGTCTCTAGTGAAACTCTCTTTGCAAATCTCACACTGGTAACGCATGCAAGTTTTATGGATGCTGCTTTTGAAAGCCAACATTTCTCCTAGAGGCGCTCCTTCTTGGTTTTCAATGCGAGCAATAAATTTAGTTTTTGATTGTCGAACATACTTGGTAGGTCGTTTTATTATTCCCATTTCGGAGTATAGATCCTCCAACTCATTCCCTTGCATAGAATCCTGAAGCCGTCCAGGAGTTTTAATCGCTCTTTTACCTTCATCTTCGGTTTGACAGGCCTCAACTGTTGCTACATCAAGGAATGTTACCTCTGACCCTTTGGCAGGTTCTTTCTTTTTTATTGTTTTTGGCTTTCTACCACGTTTGGGCTCTCCAAATTTCTCAATTAGAATTTGTTGACCATTTTTAATCAACTCAAGAAACTGTTCGGTTGATTGCAATTGAAGATGGCATCCTGGGCAGATCCAGTTTGGATATAACCAAATATATCTCAGCTGAAATTATGAAAGGTTGCTATTTGTGCAAATGTTAGAGAAGCCATACAAATTTACCTTGATGGATATGAATGAACATATTTTTACGGCGAGCTTTTGAATAGCTTGGTTAGAATTGAATAGTTCTTCGCCATGCTCACTTTCCTCACCACAAATTCGACAATTTTGCAATTTTTTTGTGGGTTTTTGTTGAGAATTTTCGATATCAGTCATTTTTTTTTGACACACAGCTGTTTTGTTTTGATTTTTTGACAGTTCGGTGGTGTTACCAATGCTGGCATTCGGTCTTGCGATTAAAGTAAGGTCGTAGATACATCAGTCGGAAAATTACATACAGCAGAGTTGAGGATTCTTCAATATGTAGAGCTGTTAAAACAGTGATGATAAGCAAGGCTATGTTAAAGTATATCCAATTCGAAAGATCTGAAACAAAGCTTGTCTGATCACATTCCTCAATTAAACTGTCAATTTCTTTAAATTAGCTTGGTCGTTATGTGCACAATAATCTGAAATCTTCCTGTGGCCTGTGGGGTTATGAGGATAATATAGTTTCTTCGTTAATAAGTTTCCCTGTTTTTATCTTCTAGTCGACAGCATATTTCTCTTTTATGATCAGCGAGTCAGTCGGTAATATGCAAACCAGTGCTAAATGAAGAAGTGTGGTGTTAAAAGAACGACAAAGGAGTAACCAAGAACATGATTCATCTGTTTGGTGGTGGTGTTTTATTAGCCGAAAATGGGTTTTGTTAATATTCCACTGCACAAAAGCAGCTATACGGTTGTAACAATCTATTTTTTCTTACTATTCCTCGAGAGATACCATCAGTACTGGTGGATGCAGGACTTCTACATTTGCTTTTTTATTTATTTTAATAGTTCCGTGTGTAAATGTGTATGATGTATGAACATTAATCCTAGTCATCGCTAGATGAACGTTGTCGAAGACATGTTAAAAAGAAATAAAGAATTTTTGAAAAGGAAAGCTTTGTTTATTATATTGTTTGTGACGAAGTTGCTAATACGTGAGAAAGAAATCTACTGCAGTGAATCTATCTCTGCTGAGTTTTATGATGTAAATATTCCTGGTGGTGGTACCTATTTTAGGCTATTCGCATATCGCCGGGTCAGAACTAAAACAAATAGTTCTTCCATCTTTATTGCATTCAAAATTAACAAAGAACACTTTAAGGATTCCCGTATATTATCTAGATTGGATACAAATTACTACGTTTCTGCTGTTGCATCTGTTTGCTGTTTCTTCCGCCTCAGTTTTCGAACTTTTAGTGTAGTTGTTTCTTTTACTAATCTCTAAAAGCCCTTAGAAAACCACCCATCTTCTGTTGGTGAAAACTTTTTATCCAGTATTCCAAGGTTCTTATAAGTAAAATTAAATTCGAGTGTAGTATGCTGCTGATTGATTCCACTCCTTGCTTTTCGTAGTTATTTAATCATTAAGAAGTTATTTAGTTTGTTACTGTTTGCCTGGTTACACTAATTTTTTGGGGTGGTTGTGTTCAACCACCACAGATCTGTGCCCTTGGTTGTGAAATCATATAGACATTCAGATCTTCTTCACACATAACAATAAAACTTAGTTTTTTGTTTTATATTTAGCTGAATTATAAGGAAAAGGTATCTTGTTCTCGTACTATACGTATACCCTCTTACTGTGGGAAAAATAAGGAAATAAACAATACAGTGAGTGGGAGAAATCATGGCTTTGTTCACCGAGAGTGTTGCGCTACCAACTTTATTTTTTATTTATTTTTTTTTCTACAGTAGAAAAATCTTAGTTAGCTTTACTTCACTGCTACTTCAGAAATATAAATCAATTTGGTAAATCTAAGCTGCTAACTCTGTTTCAGTTTCAGAACGAAAATGAAGAATAAAGAATAAGAATTCATTGAATGATTGTGAAATTGAAATTGAATTTCAATGAAAGATCTTCCAATCACGATAAATTTTAAACCGTGTTGTCATATTTGGCATTTATTTTCTGATTGTTTGGCAAATCATCTTTCAAATATATTTCCAAATTCAAGTTTTATTTGTTAATTATTTATGTTTTTTTCCCCCATAATCGACTAACTTAGGTCGCTATCCGGCATGTTATATGGTATATACATTTCTTTTTATAAAGCAAGGCCAACAAGACGTAATGTGAGTATAGAATAAACTCTTATTGTTGTTTGTGATAGTGTGCTGAAAGATTTGGAATTGTCAATTCAGCGTAGCGAAATTGGCCTATACCTGTGAAGGAACTAGGACTTCGATACCTTGTCCTAGAGCGGGAGTTGGCAGACTTCGGGTTCAAAATTAATTACCAATGAAATTGGTTTTTACGAGGCTATATAATTTCAATTGATGCTATGCAAAGCATCTATTCTATTCTTGGAAGGCAGTATTTAGCACGTTATTTGTTAGATAGATTCCAATTGCTGTATAAAATAGCACACTTTATGTAAAAATTATTATGAACCATATCATAACGCATGCCTTGAATCACCTCTTGTTTTTAAAGCTTTCCTATAACTCCTCTAACTTCTGTTTCATTTTTGCTAAGATTTCAATTGGTATAATGAAGTAAGCATAATTAATTTGTTTAGTCATTCGATAGATTTGTTTTTTATAAAGGGATGCTGCAATCCGTCCTTTAACTTTTCAATTGTCTGTATAATTTTTAGAAGTTTAACAAATCAACACGTCAGTCTTTTGTTGTTTTTTTTTAAGAAAGAAAAAAATCTGCATTTCCACCTTAAGAAAATATACAATTGAGCTAAAATCCACCAAGTCATGAAACAAATACCTAAGCGCAGTGCTCAGTTAAAGTGTCAAAATGAAATCCCACACCCCCACAAAACCAATTAGACACGCACACCAACTCCATATCATCGTGTGGATACATGTTCACTTGATGTGTCAAAAAGTTTTTAATCTTCGCCTTCGCCTGTGTCGTTGACGGGAAATTTTTTTTATCGTCGTAGTCGTCTTCGTCGTCGTTGCCTTGTTTCGCGTGGAGGAATCAGTGGAAAAGTTCCACAAATCCATTTAATTAGATCGCTTCCCTCCGAAAAGAGAACCAAAAAATGGTAAGAATCCCCGCAAATCAATATTGTGAGGTAATTATTTTGGAATTATCGAAAATTTGCAGTCTTTTGCCGAGAAAATAGCCACCTTACTGGCTCGACCTGGTCAAACAGAACAACAGCAGCAGCAGCAGTCCGATGTACCATGGTTTATGCGGTATGGTGCACCAATTCTAGGAACAATTGGAGGCTTTTGTGAGTAGAAAAATAAATTTTCTTTTCTTTGTTTTAAGCTCAAAATCAAAGTTTACACGTCAATATGTCGCAAGGGGTTCCTCGTTTTTCAGATTTTCTATACTCATCGATTTTTCCATAACTTTTTCGGTTATCTGTTTTTTTTTTCTCTTTTTTTCTCTTCTGTTTTTCTCTCTACACTCGGATCTGTGTTTCTTGTAAAAGGGTTGTTGTGTATATCAGAGTTGACGAAGAAGCAAAAGTACGGATACACGGATACATGATACCATGGTTGCTTTCTTGTCTTGTTTTTGGGGGAATTGGAACAGAGTAATGGAAGAGTGTCTTGTTTGACAAGAATCGCTATCCCAATTTGGTCAAGTGATCTAGTTTTTATCGGAACATGACGGGTTCTTGAAATTTCTATGATAGCACTAGCAGCAAGTGATTGCTTATCCGATGCGAAAGCTTTGTTATTGTGTGTAAATTATGTCTTTGTCAGTACTTATGCGCAAACAATGTCAATGTCCCATCCTCCCATTTTCTATTGTGTTAAGATTGATGCTGCTTATGAATTACTCGTATATTGCGATGCAATTTGATTAATAATCTTGGGGCTCCAGCGTGTTGTGTTGGCTGAATGCAATGACTTGTGTCGATAATGAGGGCGGAATAAAAAGGTCACATGTATATGTGTGATATAAGAGGATAATCATGTAAGTCCAGTTGGAGTTCAGTGTTCTTTGGTGGGCTGGGGCGTTCAGATTTGCAAGTGAGTTCGATGTGAAGATTCGCGTTCACATAATTTATGCGGAGAAATGAAAATAGTAGATGTTGTCGATTTGTTAATGCCGATTGATTTGGGTGCTACTCTCGCATATGTTATCAAATGTTACCGTTTAGTTTGTGAGATGAAGGTCTACATTGACAGCTCGGGGAATTTGGCAAAAACTGTTCGTTACGGATGATGGTTATGATGATGAGTCAAGTCTGCTGATTTTCAATTAAACAATTGGCGGTGGATATACAAAGCTGTGTCAATAGGTGTTTGGATTAACACGACCTTGAAATGACCACAACGGAAGCGGTGTTGAATTGTATGTTGATTTTAGAGCAAGAAAAGGAGGTGAGAAATGTATTTAAAGTTCAATGCCGTTGGTTTCGTGGTTTAGAGCATATTTTTTCTAAAAGCACTAATGTTAGTTCTGTGCAAGGGCAATTTAAGCTAATTCATTTAAATTGTAGCATTAAATGTAGAATTAAATGTAGAATTTTGCTTTATGAAAGTTGCATTTGTCATAAATCTACTAAACCAAGAGACAACTCTTATGGATGTCAGTGGCGTTTTAGATCGAGATGAACCGTCAACTAGCTCTATCCAATAAATTGGTTCTCACTCAATCGTAGACCGAAATCGAAGGTTTATTAGCATTAGGAACTTCTGGAATCTGATGTAAATAAAAACCTTCCAAGATTTATAGCTTATTTGGTAAATTCTTTAGTCAGGGATCAGGTTCCAGGGTAAAACCAAAATGGCTAGGAATGGATCCAACCGCGTGAACGCATAACACATTTTGATAGGTGTCAACAAATTTACCTCTTATCTTCAATTGTTGGTTTTCTCTGTGAATCTTATAAAACCCCTGGATGCCTCGATTTTGTTTTTATGTGTTTTCATTAAAGAAGGGGTTTTACAATGGTTATCGATTAAAATCCAGTTTATCGATAGTTGTGTGCCATATTTACCACTGGCCTCTGCACTTGATTGAGTTAAAATAGATTTCGCTAACGTGATCGGAGAAGTTTCTGCCGTGTCAAGAGCTGGCAGTTTATCTATTCTCTCTACAAGGTATAGGCTTATCAGACGGATGTGCTCTTTCCTGACCAGGACCATGTTGCTGCACTGATCTTGGCGTTCGCTGTTATATAACTGGAAGAACTTTGTGTTAAAAATGGCTAAGGATGTCTTCATCCGCCTTGAAGAAACTATTACTCAACAGCACAGACTGCTGATAATGCCAGTGTCATCCGCACGCTGTCTAAACTCTGCACGTCATTCTGCACGATCAAACGAGTTTGGCAAAGATACTACAACTAGATATTGTTCTGTATAACTTATCGTTTTAATGTGTTGTAGTTTATGTAGTTCCACATCAACGGTTAAACATAGAAGCCGTACGTCTGAATGATATTAAGGTTTACCAACTCTACAAATGGCGCAGTACCAATGTACAGGATATTCTTGTAAGAAGAACGCCTTGAATTTTTTTTTTTGTTTGGCACTATCTTCCTTCTGTCGATGGATGGCCGTGGCCTAGAGTGTACGCGAAGACCGTGACAAATCGATTCGTCGTCGTTCTCAGCAGCTTGGCTTGGCGTATTCGACAATTTGGCGTACTTTACGTGAGGACTTCGGCCTAAAAGCATACAAAATTCAACTTTTGCAAGAATTGAAGCCAAGCGACTTGAATTTGCGTCATATTTTCAGTGAATGGGCTCTGGAATAACTCAATGAAAATCCGGTGTTTTATCGGGAAATTTTGTTCAGTAATGAAGCCCATTTGTGGCTCAACAAAATTGCCGTATTTGGGGTGATGAGAAACCCGAAGAGTACCAAGTAACCGTTATCGGACATGTTTACGGACTATGTGCTTCCTGAAATTCAAGCACATGATTTCGGTGAGCTCTGGTTTTAACAAGACGGCGCTACGGACCATACAACGCGTGAAACAATGGACTTGTTGAGAAATGATTTTGGTGAGCACTTAATTTCACGTTTTGCTACGGTAAATCGCGATATCACACCTTTGGACTATTTTCTCTGGGGATAAGTAAAGTCTCAGGTCTTCAGGAATAATCCAGCTACGATTGACGCTTTGGAAGCCAACATTAATCGTGTTATCCGCGAGATACCAGTCGCTTTGCTCGAACAAGTCGCCCAAAATTGGAACTTTCGAATGGACCACTTCAGTCGTGGTCAACGTGGTCAATGTGGCCAACGTTTACATAATATCATTTTCAAAAAGTAAATGCCATAAACTGTTCTTTTAACCGAAAATAAAAATTTTAAGCTCACTTTCAAATTTATGTGTTTTATTTTACATTATAAATCAAACTTTACGATGAATAACCCTATACAAAATACCTTGATCGCGTGCATATAATTAAAAGAAGGGTATAAACCCTCTTGTGTTGAATTCTTAAAAAACAAAAAAAGAAGAATGAAAAAATGCACTTGGCTGACATTGTCGTATTTAGTCGTGATGGAGATTGTTATTATACGTTCGCTCAATTATGCCTGCCGTAAATGAGAAATCTGCATCCGAATGATGTTTATCGTTTCCCTTTTAGGATTTTGGCTGGATCGGGTGTCCTAACATTCCATATAAATAACAAAATTGTTGTTTCTTAGTCTCTTCTATTGGGTATGTAATTTAATTCTTGCGGTTTTTTTTTTCTTCAAAATTTGAACGTTTATTTAAGAAAAACATGTACAATATTATTATTCAAAGTATTGCCCATCTGAAGCTATGACTTTTCCCCATCTTTCTGGCAATTTGTGGATCCCATCCCAAAAGAACTGCGCCGGCTTGGCAGCCAAGAACGAATCAAGCCAATTTTTGATATTCTGCTCTGATGTGAACCGTATTTCAGTGAGGACGTTCTGCTGCATCGAACGGAACAAATGGTAGTCAGCAGGGGCAAGGTCTGGGCTATAAAGCGGGTGGGGTAAGACTACCCATCCACTGTTTTCCAAATAGTTCTTAACCGGAATAGCAACGTGGGGCCGAGCGTTGTCATGATGGAAAATTATTGCCTCGTGTCTGGTCGCATATTCTGGGCGTTTTTCAGCTACTGCTCTCTTCAAACGAATTAATTGTGTTCGGTAGCGTTGTTCATTGATGGTTTTACCCGGCAGCTCATAATACAGCACACCCATCTGATCACACCAAATACAGAGCATTACCTTCGCGCCATGGATATTCGGCTTTGCCGTTGATTTGGCTGGTTGGTCGGGTTTCACATATGATTTTTTGCGCTTGGGGTTGTCGTAATGGATCCATTTTTCATCACCAGTAACAATCCGATGCAAAAATGATTTCCTTTTGTGGCCTTCCAGCAGCATTTCGGACATGCAAAACCGCCTTTCGACGTCTTTCGGCTTGAGTTCATGTGAAACCCAATTTCCCTGCTTTTGAATATATCCAGCTGCTTTTAAACGTTTTCAAATGGCTGCTTGAGTGACACCCAAAGATTCTGCGAGCTCTTCTTGTGTTTGGCAACAATCTTCATAGAGTAATGCTTCCAGTTCTTCATCTTCAAACTTCTTTGGCTGCCCAGGACGTTCATCGTCTTCCAAGCCAGAATCATCACTTTTAAATCGTGCAAACCACTTTTGACACGTTCGCTCAACTAGCGCATGTTCACCATAAACTTCCACTAAAATACGATGACTTTCGGCAGCAGTTTTCTTCATATTAAAGTAATGAAGAAGAACTCCCCGCAACAGCACTTTTTCCTACTCATATAAGCCTTAATCCTACTGAATGCTGAAACATTCATGGAGCAAGAATACGCCTTGCCATCGCTCTCCATCAAATTCATTGACACGAAAGCAGAACTTGTGTTGGGGGCATAAGTTTCACCCTTAGAGTGAAACATCTGATGATCTTAGGATCGTAGCACCGATCACGAAACCAACTGAAAACCCTTCCTGCGATTTCAATTTTAAACTACAGCCACCGTGACGCTCCCACTAGGAGGCCTACCTCTATAAGTTAGGCCCGGACCAAAGTCATTGGGGCACTGTACCGATACCGTGTTTTAAGTCGGTGACGTGTTTTAATCCTTTGCGGTCGGTGTCTCCGTATCGGGAATATTTTTAAATGTTCATAGAAGTCGAAGACCCTACAGTGGAAACCTTAGAAAATCCCAAAAATGACAAAAGAAGTCTGTTTGGCATTCGTAAGTGGACGTTACACGTGAAGAATTTATGGCCTTCATCGGGGTAATTTTCAATATGAGAACAATGCCACTTGCAAGCATATCGTAATATTGGACAACAAGGAGTAACAGTAAAATTCCTTCTATTTAGAGGTATTTAGCAGAAACCGATTCCGCCAAATTTCCTGGATGTCACATCTACAAGGCAACGCATCTTTCAATACATCTTGCAAACAACTTTTTGCAGTATATCGACACGAAGTTTGCAGAACATTTTATACCTAGTCAGGATATTTGTGTCGACGAATCAGTTTTCAAATTCAAGTGAAGGATTGCATTCATAACATATAATCCGAAGAAATCGACAAAATTAGGCATACAAATTTACGTATTAGCAGATGGGGAGATAAGTTATTCGGCGGTGATCACGACTTCTCCAGTTTAGTTCATCTGAAATCAAAAAACCCGAAAGATTCATTAAGTGGATAAATAAAACTAGGTATTGATCGATGTTTAGATTTTTAACGCCATTTCGTCAAAAAAGAAAATTCGATTTTCAACCAAAATCGCCACGTAAAATTGTTAAAAAAAAAAAAAAAAAAAAAAAAAAAAATAGAAATAATTAACCAAAATTTTATTCCTTCGATAAATATCTTATACTTTGATGAATATATCTGAGAAGGTTGTGTTAAAAATTTTAGAGCGAAAGATTAAGCCGTATTTTAGAAATCTTGATCAACGGCTTTTCGGAAGAAGTTTACACATAGATAATTTTTTTTTAACCTGAAGTTATCTTTTCAAGGGCAATAAAATGGACCCTTCGTAGCATTAGCAGCTTCTACGAGCCATTCTTCCCTCTCGCGTACTTCCATGCGCTCTCATATCAGAGATTTTACTCGATATAGGCATGGGAATTGGACCTAATCGATATTCCCATTGAATCATGTAATATGAAACTGAAGTTGTACCTTCATTGAAGATCCCGACAGCGATGTAAGCTGCTATTTCAACAATTTTTGAACCACACGGAACGATTTTTGAAGTTATTTTCCATATCAACTGATTGTAGCACTTATTGTTGTTTTGCGTAATTTTTTATCGCTGATATCTATATAAATTGGGAACATAGCTTCAGCATCATCAGGTGTTAAAGACAGATAATCATGTTTATAAAAAAGATAACGTGTCTCCGATGGTGCACCTTTCGTCTTGAGGATTTTCATCAGTTGAACAATTATGATAATAAGTTGTCCATATTGCATTAAATATATTTTCAACAGAGTCACAGTGTCTCCTGATTGCCAAGCCATCATAAACTGTCAACTTATCGATCGTTTTACTACAGTATCAGTTGTTTTATTTACACACTCGCGGAATCGTGAACCCATTCTGTTTTGAACATGTCCAACACGTTCATTTTTCGCCACTTCAATATCATCATAAGGCTTGGCTTTTAAAAGTCCGAGCATTTCAACGCTTGCATTTGGTAGACTTCCATTTTTCCTGAAGAGCTCATTATGATTTGCAGAACAATTATCTTTGTGATCTTCTGGCTAATCGTTCTACTCTTCATTTTGTTTTTTCAAATATCGATAATTTTCTCTGCATAATATCCAATCAATGATGTTAATCCGTATAAAGAAGTGTATCCTCGTCAGGTTCCATCGCCAGACTCTGTCTTCACCTTGGTTTTCAAGGTGAAAGTTTCTTTGTGGCTACTTCCACACAAAAGCAAATATTTTCAATAATCAAGTCATAAGTACTTAATTTTGTGTTAAGAAAGCTGGCATATCCCTCAATCCACAGAATTAAGCTGCACCTTTC
This sequence comes from Volucella inanis, assembly GCA_907269105.1. NCBI lineage: Eukaryota > Metazoa > Arthropoda > Insecta > Diptera > Syrphidae > Volucella > Volucella inanis. Next base: position 26,031,481 of record OU026154.1, on the reverse strand, counting down.
ATTTATTTTCCAAGAATTCTCATCACATATATAAGTCGTCTGTTCATCTCATAAGAATGCATGACAAAAGGACTAAAGTTTATGGCACGAGCCTCACGATTATCACTTATTCACTTGTTTCGTACAAGAAATAATTCGAGTTAGTCATCAGGAATAAAATGGACTATTCATAAGGTCATGTAATGCCTGGGAACACAAAGAAAGATAAAGAGCAGCTGCTACACCGATTTGTGCTCCCCCAACCTTCTTAACAGTCCGAAACGTCCCTACAAATATGTATATACCTTATCTCGAAAAGTACTTACTGGATCGATTTTAAAATTTTCAGGGAATATAGTCAGATACGAAGTCGATTTTTGGAAACCCCATAAAGATAAGCCATCATGGATTTAGTAAATTGGATGTAATGCCATCCAACATGCCCACCATCGATTTCCCTTTAATTTGATATATGTTGTTGTCAGCTTAATTCGTTTAGCTATTCACACCTATCCATATTCATTAGTTCTTTTATAGTAATGAGACTTTTTCGGATCAGTTCTCCCCGTTTTTTTCTTCTTATTCCAAGATTCCATCCGTATCTTGTGCAAGCATAAGATTTACGAAAATTTTGATTCGAAATTCTTACAACTGAACTAGAATCAAGATCGGCGGCAGATCGACAAATTTGTGGAGAAAGATCTTTTAATTGAAACTGGAGACTGACGTAATATTTTAATCCAAAAACTTAGGTTAGATATGCATAACTTCTTCTTAAATTGTATTACCATTCATACATGTGGCATCTGCCACAATTAATTTGATTATTTATTAATAAGATAAATTAATAAATACATACGAGGAAATCTGCACTAAACCTACCGCTCATATATGTAATATCTACTAGTCTTCATCCTATAATTGCTGTGCTACCATAAACTTGATCCAACACCTACAGTTTTCCAGATCGCGTGTGGCAATTCAATCAAAAACAATTGCTTGTAGTTATGTGCTAGGACGCAATTGGAGCAGAGTTTATTTAGTTGCCCAGCTATCGGCTGTCTGATTGAATAACTTGTTTAACACGAAGTTGTATTTTTTTAAAACAATCGGGTACTAAGGTGTGTCTGTTGATGGCTACAATTTAGCTTCTAAGTCGGATAAGCACCAGGTAATGCTCAGATTGGTGGTTTATTTTTACCCATTATTGTATCATTTGGAAGTCGCATTGGTCTATCAGATTGGGTGGGTTCTACTCATGTCTGCATATATCACAACATGGATTTTTAAATTTCATTCAACTGTAACTAAATCTGTTAAGCAAAAGTCAGTGTCAAAATTGCCATTCTCATACGCATTCCTATATGAAGAAATTCTACGGAACTATCCAATTTAATTAATTTAGACAGCAACAAATTTATTTTCTCGCAACAATTGTTGGTTATAAACGCCTCATGTGTCGCATTCACACGCCCAAAACAATTAGGCGCGTACGTTGCCTCCTAATTGATAAGCAAAATGCGAAAAAAATAAAAAAAAAATCTTTGACTATGTTTTATCGCGCATAGAAAACAACATTGTATGTGAAGCAACTATTTATGGCATCAAGATAGTTTCTTCAGTTTTATCATGGAAAAACTTCCTCAAGTGGAAGCAGATCTATCGAGTGTCATATATCCATATTTCTAGGCTAATCTAAACTAAACTAACCTCGTGTATTTATTGTTTTTGTCGTTTGCGGTATATTTGTTGTTCATTATATGTATACCATATGTCAACGTTACTGTCCACAATTATTACCGCAGGGGTAAATGGGAAAAAGAACATATTTTACTTTACTTGGCTTCAATCGCATGAGTAATTACAACAAACAAGCTCTCTGGTTTCATGTAGACAAACGTATACTCGCACTTATACTTATCCAATCTACTAGATACACTATTTCAAATCGAACAACTTGCATTGCAAATGTGAGACGTGGGGCGAGTTTAAAGCAAACTCAAACGAGAAACTCTATCAAATGGAATTAATTCTCTAATTCGATTTGGTTCATAATACTGTAAGGTTGGGATAGACAAAGGCAATAGCAACTTTAATAGCTTATGTTTGTTGGAAAAGAAATGAATAGGTGCCACAATATCCACTTGACATCTAAAGTAAGCTCTCGTACTGTGATGTTCACCTCTCAGCCCACCTCTGTGCTAATCCAACAACGAGTACTCGCATTATGATTCACCTTTTCATGCTGTGATGTTCCGTTGATTTATCTTATCAAGATTTTTGACAATTAAGATGGTTTTAGATAGTCATTATGACTATAATAATGATGATGCGTTATCATTTAAGTGTCAATGCGGTGTTGGAAAAAGTTTGGAGTGGAATAATGATTCTGCTTGGCAATTTACTCCTCAAATGATTCAGCTCATCTATTTTGATATTGAATCAATCAATGAAAATGCAATCTAATTGATAAATGATGTAATAAAGTTCTCGGTGATTTATGAAAGAAAAATGTAATCAGAAGCTTTTTTGATATTGATAAACGTGAAAGCTTTATAAGACATTACTTTATCGACTGATAAGACAACGTTGTTTGTGCATTCTTTGCTAGTAATTTGGTAATTAAATTATTTTGCACTACTTTGAGTGATTTTTATTTCGTATAAACAATGCCTGGTATGGAATTAAATGATAAGCTGTATTTTGAATAAAAATCTACTGGCTTTATTTAGCTGTTCTAAAACAACGCTCTTCATTTAAACTACAGGCAGTAGTAATTAGTTGGTGCTATCATACACAATTTCTAATTGCTCACGATGTACATACATATATGAATGCAGACTTTTTTTTCTTATAGAGCCCGAATCCAAGTATCTGCAAGTTTGTTTTGGCCACACTTTCTACTTGCATTTCTACATATTGGTTTTTGCACTTCAACGAATTAAGCTTCGTTTGCAAGTGACTACTTAAAATAATAAGTCTTTTTAGTGCACATACTCTTATGCCTCCTCCTCCTCCTCCTCCTTTATATTAACATACAATGCTATATATGTTCGCAAACATGACCTTTTGTTGGTTAGAACAAATCAGGTTTTCTTTTTCTACACTCCATCAGTCGCGTTGTTAATTTAGGGTTACATACTCGTACTCGCGTATGTGGCTTACATTCTCAAATCCCGTATTTATTGTAGTTGTGAGTTGAGTTTTTCTTTTAAAACCCATTACATGTACGTAGTTCAAAGCTTTGTAAATCCAAAATAGAAATATGCTTCTGTTATTTTCGTTTTACGAATTTTCAGCGAACACCTATTTTGTTGTCTTTTCAAGTAATATGACTATTCCATATTTTTATGCGCTAGTAGTGTTAGGTATGCAACTAAGTTCTTGCTGTTTGTTAATAGTTGGCTCCGATAGTAAGTGCTGGTCGATTTTTAGATATCCAAAACGTCATGAACCAAGCATAGACATATAGTAAACTTTTGGTTGTGTGGAAATATCTGTGACAAATAATCGTCATTTGCGGGAAGTGTTGATTTTCTTCTTTCATTCGAAGAAAACGGCGGCTGAAGCGCATTGAGAGCTCCAAAAAGGTTATGGAGATGCTACTCTAAGTGAAACAACGTGCCGTAATTGTTTCCGTCGTTTCAAAAACCGTGATTTCAATGTTGACGACCGTCCGAGTGAAGGAAGGCCAAAATCCGTCGAAGACGCTGAATTGGAGGCATTGCTCGACTAGGATCCATGACAAACGGAAGAAGAGCTTGCTTCAGCATTAAGAGTTACCCGCCAAGCCATTTGCAAGCGATTACATGCGTTGGGAATGATTCAAAAACATGGAACTTGGGTTCCTTATGATTTCAAGCTAAGGAACTTTGAGCGTCGTTTTTTCGCTTGTGAACAACTGCTCCAGCGGCAAAAAGTGAAGGGTTTTCTTCATCGCATCGTGATGGGCGATGAAAAACTAATTCATTACAGCAACTCGAAGAAAAGAAAGCCATGGGGACTGCCCGGTCATGTATTTGGTGGAACCAGGTCGGTTCTATTTATTATAAACTGTTGAAACTCAATTCATCACTGGGGAACGGTATCGACTTCAATTGATGCGATTGAGTTGAGCACTTCACGAAAAACGGCCACAATACGAGCATAGGCACGAAAAAGTGAGTCTAAAGCATGACAACAATCGGCCTCTCGTTACCAAAACCGATAAAACCTACCGGGAAACTCTCAAATGGGAAGTTCTACCCCACCTGCCATATTCCTCAGATCTTCTGCCGTCCAAAGATAGCCTCGAAGGATAAACACTTTTACCGTAACGGTATTCGAGGTGTGGCGAATGGGAGAATTTTATTTCACTTTGCTGAGAGACAGAAGGGTTAACAATTTAAATTCTTTCACTTCAAAAGTAAATCTGTTCGGGGTGTATATTTGCGCGTTAATCGTTTAACATGTCCTACGATGAACTTTGTACGCTCTCACAAAAACAATGTGGCTTTCTGGCGAAATAGTTCATTTTCACATCTTTTTCTCTGACTACTGTTTTTATCAACCGAAATCCTTACCGAATCAACACCTACTGCCTTATATCATTCTGCAGGGAGCCCATCTCGGTCGTAATCCATCAAAGAAGTTTTCGACAGCGGTTTCACACATCGGCTTAGACTGTGTCATGGCGCGATTTGTCACTAACTTTGTCACAAAAAAAAAAAAAAAAACCATTCAAATTCAAAAATGTTCTTTGCATTTCAGTCGCATGTACGGTTCTACATACTACATCCATGCGGTTCAACGACGGAGATGAAAATGCTACGAATAGTAGTGGGTGTATCAAAACAGTGTATCAATGCAGTTGGCCCGGATTACATACATAAGTATGAGCGACAATCGGAAATCTTGAGTTTAAATAGATCGCTATTCTGTTAAATAAGAAGATAAGAGGCTTTATCAGTTGAGGGTGAGCTTCCATGTTTGACCGTATAAAGGCAAAGATGACTCGAGAATCGGTGAAACTAATATCGCATATTAAGAACATATATAGAGAGCGTTCTAGGCAGAGGGGAGCAGGTCGACATATGACGTGATTCAAAGTATTTGGATGATGATGAGGAAAAATAACGAAGCTTCGAAGGGCTGACATATAATTTTTATCGGCTTGGAAAAATCGTTAGAGAAAGTTTTTAAAGATCAAATTATAAAAAAATTCTACAGATATTCGGAGTCGCAAAATCATCTTCAGTGACGAAGCTCGTTTTTGGCTCAATGGGTTCGTCAATAAGCAAAATATGCGTTATTGGTCGGGTGAAAACCCACATGTTCTTCATGAATCACCACTTCATCCACAAAAAAATAACTGTTTTTGGGCGTTATTGGGCCATATTTTTTCGTCGACGATAACGATCGTCACGTTACTGAAAATTACCAGCGTTATCGCGCCAATTATTTTTGGCCCGAATTGGAAGATATGGACTTGAACGACATGTGGTTTCAACTGATGGTGCCACAAGCCACGCAGCACACGCTACAATCGGTTTATTGAAGAGTAAGTATGGTGAGCGTGTTATCTCAAGATATGGGCCAGTCGATTGGCCGAACCGTTCGTGCGATTTAACGCCGCTTGACTATTTTCTGTGGGGCTACGTTAAGTCTTTGGTTTATGTCAACACGCCGACGACGTTGAAAGAGCTCAGAGCCAACATTGAACGCGAAATAGCGGCCGTTTCGGCCGAAATTTGTGTCCGAGTCGTTGAAAATTGGGTCCAACGAATCGACCACTGCAAATGTGCCCGCGGTGGCCATATGAACGAAGTCGAGTTCCATTCATAAATATTTTGATTGTACTTCAAGCCAATAATAAAGTTTTTGAAAAAAAGATTTGCCATGACAATCCCAGAAAACCGACGCCATCGAGTCTCTCTCGGCGGCTTCGGTGCACTCGTGCCAGCTTCAGTCCATTGCCGGGCACTCATTCTATTCTCTAGTGTGTAATAGTGGATCCAAGTTTCATCAAAAGTTACAAATCGACTCCAAAAGTCCGCCCGATTCCGCATCAGCAAGTCCGAACAATCTTTCGAAGTGCTCTCGCGTTCGTGTTTTTGATCAGGAGTGAGTATGCGCGGCACCCAGCGGCAGAATAACTTTTTCTCATGCAGAATATTGCCCAAAATATGGCGTGTGCGCTCAGTACTAATCTTTCTGGTATCTACTAGCTCGCGCACCTTCATTTTCCGGTCAGCCAACAGCATTTCATGTATTTTTTTGACATTGTCCTCTGCTGTCAAAAAATGTTTTTGTCCATACTCAACATGATGCCAAACACGTCAACAAAAATCAGCTGTCAAAACAAAACTAAAGACAGTATCGTACTGAAATTCGGCATGTATATGAACGGACTTCAAGGCACCATAACCATTATTGCAGTAGCAGCGCATTCTGGCGTTCAAGGAGGTTACTTTTCACCCCACCTAGTATATTGGGTCATATAAAAAGTCTTCGCGGTTTTTTGTCTCTAGATGATGTTGGTGTCCATTTATATGGAAACACTAATCTGATTGTGTTAAACGAACTTTCGAAGGTGACATGTCAGGCTACATTTTTTGTGAAGACAGCTGTGTAACTCGTTGCTCGTGTTAAAAGTTATCCTGATTTGAATATGAGTGAAATATCTGAAGAAATACGCTATGTGATGCTTTTTTACTATAAAAAAAGGGAAAAACGTTGCAAAAACATGCCGAAAATTTTGTGCAGTTTACGGTGAGAATGCTGTGAGTGAATGCTGTGGTGGGATTGGAAGAGAATTGTCTATTATGAGCAACTATTGTAGAACGTGGTGAAATGGTCAATTCGATCCTCTACTGTACACAACTCGACCGTTTGAATGGGGCTTTCAAGGAGGAGCGTCCAGAATTGGCCAACAGAAAGGGTGTTGTCTTCCATCATGACAATGCTAGGCCACACTGTCGATTCGCTGATAATCCACAGAAGCTCTAAACCGAAGGGTCATAGATAATAATGGCCAATATGTACTTGATTGAAATCGATTTTGACTAAAGAAAATTTTTTCAAAAATGTACCAAAAAACCGCGGACACTTTTTATATGACTTATAAATATATATATCTATTTAGAAGCAAATATAAAAGAAAAATGACAGACGAAAACAAAAGAAGTGCACATGTGCACATGTCATCATGTGCAACAAAACGTGTTTAATTAGACGTAAGCGCATTCGCGGAAGTCTGAGAAAACTATAGAAAAGAAAACGATAGTGGACAAATTTCAGGCTGGGCAAATCAGCTGGTTTTGTCATGGCAAACGAAGGACTTTGGAAAATATCATAGTTGTAGGTAAGTTAAGCATATTTAGTCAACGTCACAAGGCGGTAGGAGTAATCCCGATACGTGGGAGAAATATGTAGCATAAGATGTAATTATACGCGTGAGATATTTCAGCGCTTAATAAAGACGAAGGTAATGTCACTGTTCATTTTCGATTTAACTCGTAGATTTAAATTGTCCTATGTCGAATACGCAACGTGATATGTAGAACCTCTTTCCCTAGCTACCCCGACTTCCCTTTTTTTTTAATGTTTATTGCTCCAGTCTTACCATCTCCTGAACGTATTAATGCATGTATATTCAGGTATTCATGTATTCGAATAGAAGGGGTCCTTAGTCCTGGTGCTTTTCATTGTTTTAAACACATTTTTTTTATATAGAATTACATACATATACAGAAACATACATATACCCGAACTAACAGTAAGTCTCTTTTTAGTTTCCATATTGTTCGGCTTCTATAATGCTTTGAGCCTTGTTACACTGAACATTTCGTGCGTCATTGCTGGAATTCTGCAGATAGTTATAGGCTTCTTTATATTGGCAATTGAAGCGCCTTGCTGTTGTTTCTTCATTGAGCATGCAAAAGTGTTTGCCACCACAGCCGACAACCGACCTTTATGGAATCGGGCGGCTTTATATTGCGGGTAAACTTTATAGCTTATTTTCCAATTAACAAAGTGTTACATAATTATTTTTCTTTTAGACTTGCTACCATACCACTAATACTGTGCTTCGGCTTGGGAAGTTTGTTCCCTGGAATTTTAGTCTTTGGTACTGGAACCATCTACGGCATGATGTCGTTGGGTAAAAAGTAAGTATACGTTCGTCTTTCTTTTCTTTTTCACTTAATTGTGTGTCCACACGCATTTGTTTTGTCTAACAATAAAAAGAAAACTATAAATACTTTGATATAACCGCTTAAAACATTAAAAAAAAAAAACAACTTGGAGAAGAAAACTTATTGCTAATATGTGTGTTTTTTTCGTTTTTTTTTTCTTTACTCTTGTCCTGTTTTTCTCTTTTTTTACCCCACTCATGCTTACTCGAACTTAACAACTTCAACCAAACTGATTCTCTCTTACTAACAATTCTAACCGACTAAAACACTAATTTTGAATGAAATCAAAAAAATATGTTAACAGAGGATCACGTGAAGATATGGCCGCTGCAGCAACCTCACCGACAACAATGCAAGCCGGTGGACAAATGCCAATGAGTACCGATCAGCATGTTACATTAATGGAAGATCCAGATGTATGGCGTCCAACATAAATCATTTAGCCATACTCTTATACAAAAATATACTTTTGCAAACCATTAAACAAACAACACACAAACTGACATCCCCACCAATAAGTTGTTAAAAAAAAAAAGAAAACCAAAAGCAGAACAAAAAAAAAAAAAACTCATTTGAACAGTAAAAGTAATATTCATTCAAAGACTCGAATTCAGACACAAAGTACCAACAAACATTTATGAAAAGCGTCTACATCCGAACCTTGCTCAAAAATATCGAAATAACGAAACAACAAATCGAACACGAAAAAAGTCCTTAATCCCTCGTTTCTACTATCCATTCCATTTGATCCTGTTTTGTTTTTTCTCTCTTCAATTTGGTGTCCCATTATGTGTTTAGCGCCAAAATAAATCTTAAAAAAGACATTTCACTTGTAAAATTGGAGAAAAAAAAAACTTCTAAACAACACCATCACTGCTATTTTCATCACCTGCCTGTCTCATCATTGTGTAGTTGTGCGCCAGTGACTCCATCATCATAACTTTGAAATTAAACAATTTGTTCTGAAAAATGATAATCCGCGCATTCATTTCGAACAAAATGTCATCGTGAATTTAAAATGAAAGACACTTAAACGCGTGTGTGGAAAAGGCAAATAACATTTAATTTTATAGTTTTATGCTTTATATGTGTTTTGTGTAGATGGTTGTTGTTTTGTTTGGTTGCACTTTTGTAGTTAAACGTAGTACTTTACAGTTTGCAGTGTATTTTTTTAATTATAGTAAAATGGTGTTTTTTTTTTTTTTTTTTTTTTTTTTTTTTTTACTTAAAATGTGTACTCTTGTGACCGTAACTGCAACCAAGAACTCCTTGGATAACAATAGAATTAAGTTGATTACTTTTATTTGCTTTATTTAGCCTATTCCCCAACTCTTATACTTATATATACTTATACTTTTACGCAATGCTTAACTTGTCTTACTTGTTATTCTTTTTAACCCTGGTATTAACTCTGTATCCTTTCTTAACTTTCTTTCCCAAAGTCATTTAGCAGCACTTCCCAAAATAGTTTAAACTTTCCTATCTGTCTTATTAATACCTTGACTCACAACACTCTAAATGTCGTTGTGTTGAGATAGTCCTATAAACTAAGTCTCACATCAATTCTTACAGGGATGAGATTTTTAATATCGTAAAACTTATTTATTTTCTTTTAAAGTCGCTTCAAGCCGGTGTGGACTATTGTCTCCACCTACATGTTTTCCAGCCAACTCGCTGCTTAATCTATTTATTTGTGACTGAGATGTCAAGCAAACTTTGACGTTGAAGTGCCAATTTTTCTGTCGCAATACACCGGGAAATACTCGTACAGTTGTGACCACTATACACTCAATCGATATGCAATCTCACACTTCGGGACGGTTATAACTTTTAAATTGATGAGCTGCGTTTATTTGTATTTGTGTTAATGTGGAAGCAAATGAGAATTCAACGGTTTGAGACCTTCCTTTAGCTCTCTTCTGAACACGGGAAGTGTTCATTTTCATTTGAAATCGCTTCTCTTCATAAAGAAGCTCGATATTTGGTTACCGCATGAGTTGAAAGAAATTTATCTGACAGAGCGCATAAAAATCTGCCATCAATTCACCAAACACGAAGAAAACGATCCACTTTTAAAGCGTATAATTATGGGCGACAAAAAATGGATCGAGATGAAGCATCGGAAAGGCAAGCAATGCGGACATCCATTTAAATAAAGCGATGCTATCAATCTGGTGGGATTGGAAGGAACCAGTCTTCTATTAGCTGTTCTAAAGAAGAAGTGTTTCACCTTGATAATACGAGACCAAACACAAGTTTGGTCACTCGGCAAAAATTGTTACAGGTTGGTTGGGATGTTTTGCCACATCAACCGTATAGCACAGATCTTGCGGCATCAGATTTCCACTTATTTCGCTCCTTTAAAACTATTGGGTTTTCTAATAACGACTTGACAACTTTTTTTTTAAATAAAAGGCAAACCATTTGAGATATTTCAAAAACTTTATTATTGGCTTGAAGTACAATCAAAACATTTATGAATGGAACTCGACTTCGTTCATATGGCCACCGCGGACACGTTTGCAGCGGTCGATTCGTTAGCCCCACAGAAAATAGTCAAGCGGCGTTAAATCGCACGCTCACCATACTTACTCTTCAATAAATCGATTGTAGCGTGTGCTGTGTGGCTTGTGGCACCATCCTGTTGAAACCACATGTCGTCCAAGTCCATATTTTCCAATTCGGTCCAAAAATAATCGGTGATCATGGCGCGATAATGCTGACCATTCACAGTAACGTGACGATCGTTATCGTCGACGAAAAAATATGGCCCAATAACGCCGCCGGCATGCAAACCGCAGCAAACAGTTATTTTTTGTGGATGAAGTGCTGGTTCATGAAGCACATGTGGGTTTTCACCCGACCAATAACACATATTTTGCTTATTGACGAACATATTGAGCCAAAAATGAGCTTCTTCACTGAAGATGATTTTGCGATGTAATTCATCATCTTGGCGCATCTTCTCCAGAACACAATCGGAGAATGTACGTCGCTTCAAATGGTCCATCGGCTTCAATTCTTTAGTCAGCTTGATCTTGTATGGGTGTAAACCAAGATCCTTACGCAAAATACGCCATAATGTGGTCTGAGCGATGCCCAATTGTTGAGAACGTCGTGAAATTGACTGATTTGGATCGTTTGCTACGGACGTCTGAACGGCAGCGATATTTTCGACACTTCGACCAACCAGTTGTCTCACTGACACGGCAACGGAGTTAACGCTCTTAAAGTTGCATTCACCGACTCCGAATATCTGTAGAAAATTTTTATAATTTGCATACTTTGCTCGTTAGTGTATTTTACTGAATAAATTGACAGTTACAGTTTGATGCGTTCACAAATTAAATTCAAAGTTGTCAAGTCCCTATTGGAAAACCCGATATTTGAATTGTAGAACGTTTGCTTCTGGAGACCCCACCAAACAGTACTTTGACAAGTTTCTTCCAGAGAAAGATAGAAAGTTTTATGAACGCGGTATTATACGTTCAATATATCATTGATATGTATATTAAATAATAAAAAAAAAAACGTAATGAATTTTTTGAACCCAATAGATATTCAGTCCTTGTACGACTGATACGTAAACCGTTGTCTTTCAGTCGCCGGTGAAATTCAAGGAATTTGTTCTTAACTTGCCAATATGATCCCTTAGTAAAAATGTGTCACATTCAAATTTGTCAAATTCAATTCTCCTCGGTTCTACCTGCTAACCATTTTACTTTCATTTCGAAGCCATAACATAAAACGTTAGTACCGTAACTACCTGGTGCGTTAGATCGACATACCTTCCACAAGGCTACGTTGACTGCTGTAAGTTTTGAATATTTCTCGCTGTTAACTGCTTAAGCCTCGCTCGCATATGTCCTTTCGATGCAACATTTGGGAGCTGTTTCTGTTCTGCGTATCACCTTTGTTTTTGTACGGTGATACGGTCTCTTGTCCTCTTTACTGGTTAGGTACAAAACAGCAACCCATTTATTTAAATCCAGTTTTTTGATGTTTATTTTCACTGCTGAAGCTATTTAATTCGGTCCGACTGCAAATTCTCTTCTATAAAATTTATTTTAATACGTGACAGCAAACTTTTTTTTCTTTCATAAAGCAATGCCTTAAATGCTTCGTAATGCTACTGCAGATTTAATTATTTTTTGTTAGTGAATCATCTTGCTGGTCTTAAATCCCTTTGGTAATTGACTATTTTCTTTTTCATTGACCAGCTATCTTCAAAATATTGACTTATGTGCTTGTCCTTTCCACGTTGCACCTCTTCTGAAGCTTGCTCCCTATTCTAATCTTTTTTGTACCATTCGTATTCTAGCTCTAAACTTATTTTACCAATCTTGCTATGCTCAAACCACGTTTGTAAAATCTTAAATTTGTCCTTTACCGGTCTTTTGATTTAATCGCTTCACTATAAAGTTTTTCATATTTTTATATTTTACTTATACTTGTATGCAACGACCCGACCTTTTGAAACGCAGAGAAACGCGTCATACCTACAATTATATCCGAAATTGTACTACGTTCATACATATGTATCTTCGTGTTAAATTCATCCACTTGGTCTATGGCAGAATTACAGGCAACCACTGCGCTGGATTATTTTTGCGATTGATGGCAGTTTCGGGTGCTTTTTCTGTCTTTCCTAACTCGATTATTTACTGCCTATTTCTAGTGTGTAGACACTATCAGTTTTTGTCCTATTTATTGTCGTACTCGTATCTAAAAGCACAGATGATAAAATTAAAATAATTCAATTTTTTGTTCCGTATCATGATAAAAGATATTGTAACAGGTGGTTCGAAAACTCATATATAAACACAAATTTTTGGCAAAATTCGAATGTGTGTACATATTTATCAACATAGTCTCCTTCTAGAGTGATATAATCATTCCAGCGTCGTTCTAACATTTCTATGCCTTTCATATAGAACGATTTGTCTAATACTTCAAAATACTTTTCCGTTTTGGTTATATTGAAGCCATGTCTAATTCGGGTGAGCATTTTTTTGAGGTTTGCGAACAGATAATATGATTTATGTTTCATCCATTGTCTCATATCGCATGAACAAATTCTTTTCGCTTAAACAACACGTTATTGTTTTTGGTCCAAACACCCAATTCGAACAGAGCTTTCGCATGCTCAAATACTCATGCAAAATATAATGTACACGGTCTTTGATATCTTTACAATGCTATCTCACACACTTTCGCTTTACGGTTGTTCAAAACGATTTTATGGATTTTTTTTTGACGTTTTCGATGTAAAAGCCTCATTTGGGCGCCCAAAGCGTAGTTCATAATTTGTGTTTGTGGTGGCTTTCAACGGAGCAGTTTACCGTTATACCGCCTTTAAAGCCATTCTTAAGTTTTAACGGTACGAGGCTCGATTATTTTCCACGGTTTTGAAGTCATTAAAATTTCAAAATCTCGATGATTAATGGTTGAATTGTCATCAAATTTTGACATGTAGGTTGGTACTAAATAAAAAAAACGTGGATATGTCATTAAAGTCGCCATCTATGTGTGTGTTAGTCTCGAACCACCTGCTAAACTTTAGTTTGTAAATTTAAATATTTCCAACAAACAATACATTCGCAAACACGAGGCATGATTAATCTCATCTAAATGGTGATTCATCGTGGGCTTTGATGGTTTGGACATAAATTTGAAAGTAAACTTAAAAGTTTTACTATCGGTTAAAAGAGTAATTCATGGCATTTACTTTTTGAAAATGATATTAAATAAATGTTGGCCACGACTACGTCTGTGGGCGACTCGTTCGAGCATAGCGACTGGTATCTCGCGGATAACACGCGTAATGCTGGCTTATTCCTGAAAATCTGAAACTTTACATATCCCCAGAGAAAATAGTCCAAAGTTGTGATATCGCATCATCTGGGCGGCCAATTTACCGTAGCAAATTGCCGTCTTGTTGAAACCAGACCTCACCGAGGCCATGGGCTTGAATTTGAGGAAGCATATAGTCCGTTAACATGGCGCGATAACAGTTACCATTGACGGTAATATTCTGATTTGCCTCATTTTTGAAGAAATATGGACCAATGATTCCACCAGCCCATAAACCACACCATACCGTTGTTTTTAATAGATGTAATAGTAGCTCTTGGTACTCTTCGGGTTGCTCATCAGCCTAAATACGGCAATTTTATTTATTTACGTATCCATTGAGCCAGAAATAAGCTTCATCACTGAACCAAATTTAACGATTAAACACCGGATTTTCATTGAGTTTTTCCAGAGCCCATTCACTGAAAATATGACACAAATTTAAGTCGCCTGACTTCAATTCTTGCACAAGTTGACGTTTGTACGCTTTTAGGTCGTACGCTAAGTTGTCGAATACGCTAAGTTGTCGAATACGCCAAGTTGTCGAATACGTCAAGCCAAGCCGCTGAGAACGGTTTTTGCGTACAGCTGCTACAGCTGCTACAGCTGCTATAGTCTCTTTACGCACCGTAAGTTCCTCGAATCGCACGAAAAACGTTTCTCACTCAACGCTGATTTTCATAATACAGCTGAATAATTTTGAGACGCTGTTGTGGCGTGAGTCTTTCCATAATGACTTGCCAAACGACACTGAACAAAAATAACAAAGCAGTTTGATAGGGGTCACGCGTGATCTGTTAAAAAAGCTTATTGAAATTCAAACCTCACGATGAATCACCCCTTATTTCCCGAAAATTTTTTCTAGCTGCCGTACCGTATATTTTTCCTGAACAATAGATAAATGATAACGCGTCGTATTACAAATTAAATGGTTGTATTAATAATTACATACAGTAGAATTGATGCGCAGGTAGGGTTTCAATTGTTGTTCTTTACTGTGGTTTTCAATTTCCATAAAAAAAATTATTTGCAATTCGTAGAAATATTCTACAAGGACTTAATTTTGTTACATAAGAAAAGTAAAAAAGAAAAAGATGGGAATCCATTTATGACCATAATCTTTACAAGGAAACACAAATCATCACAAAAAAAAAAAAAAAAAATCATCATAACCGTTAAGTTGATGTTTCTTTTTTTTTTTTTTAAAAAAAAACTTATATTATTTTCTGACTCTCTAACTAATTGTAGGTCTTCATCGTTGGGACAGGTAGCGCTTGGCAACAAAACGAGTTATATGTTCACAACCCATATCAAAACTGATTCTATAGTCAACCAAACGAAATTCCCCCAACACCTTTGTTTTTATATTTATGCATGGCAAGTTTTACAGAAAATGTTTTGAGTCGACTTAAGTAGATTTTAATACAACAAAATCCTTTTCAACTCAATTAGAATTCCTTATTTTATAGTGCACCTAATCCCACTAGTCAATAACATTTCACCTTTGCCGATAGATACCTAATTCCTACAATTTTGGGCGTTATTTTATTTTGATTTGTAGTTTTATTAAATATTCTTAGCTCACAAATGTTTCATATTTCTGAAACTTTATAGTAACAAATTTGTTTTTGAATTTAATAGAGCTTCGGCGGAGGAAATGCGAAATGCAGCAATAAACTCTGGCTTCACCGGCGTAACATCCACACAACCAACAACAAATGATCGTGCCAGCATTATTAATAATGCACAACCATTTTCATTTACTGGAGCCGTGGGTACGGACAGCAATGTGTGATAAAAAAAAAACAAAAAACCAAGAGAGAGAAAGAGAGACATTACTTTCTTCTTTTTTTTTTTTTTTAAATTTTAATTTAAACAAAAAAAAAAAAACTTTCTTCCTTATTTTTTAAAATATTATTTAAACCCTAGTATAAATGTGTAACTAAGATTTATAGTAAACAAAAAACCGATAACGGATGTGTGTATATGCGTCAAAAAATGTCAAACAATTTTTTTAAATGTCAAATGTATTCCGTTTGTATGAATAGTGATTTAATTGTTTTTCGTTAAAATTTTACTTTAAAAATTTGGTTAAACAAAGTTCTGAAAAAGACAATATAGACAGTATAAAGCAATATCTGGAAAAAAAAGTAAACAAAAAATGTATTAAATAACGAAATGAAAGTCATGTAAGTGTGAGGGTTCAATAGTGAAGTTGTGGTTAGGACAGAATTTTGGCATAAATTACGAAAAGTTTGTAAACAAGATAAAATTTTAGTTTTTTTTTCGAAAAAATTCTCATGTTGCCAACCACATATACCTATTGTCTTTACTGGAATGTGAATGTGTGGATTTATTTATTTTAAAATTCAACAAATATAGATGAATTAATGTGTTAGGTTCCAAAATACCATATTGCAATAATAAAAGACAATTGGTGACTATTTAAAATTGAACGCTATGTTGCATTTCTTATACAAGGTTGAAGCATCAGAAATGATTACATTGTTTAAAAGTTCAATTTATGTCATCCTTTCACGAATAAATTCCCACTCAAACACTAAAACCGAGAAAAATAATTTATACACTCTTTCTGATGACTTAGTTTCGTGGTACTCAAACCCAGACTGATATCAAGAATTAAAAACAAGATGTATACCTAAAAAGAAAAAAAAATATATTAAAACGCTCAAAATTGAGGACTTCCATATTAACACAAAAACACACTGAAATAATTAAAAAAAAAAAGAAAGAATAAACAAAAATATTTTGCGAAGTGATCCTTACTGTTTTAAAACAAAACAAAAAACAAAGAATGAATGAATACACTTAACCTGACACAAAAGCAATAGGTATAATACATATATAGAAACGGAAAAAATCGGTGAAAAGAAGAATTACAAAACAAGGAGCATATATATACATACATATAAATATAAATGAAAAAAAAATTATGTATTTAAATTTAATAATTAAATTTAGTAAAACAATTAATAAAGAAAACAAAAATGTTGTATGCAAATTTTATTTGCATAAAAATGTTAAATATTTAAAACAAATAACAAGAAAAAAACAAGAAATCGTTTATTTAAATGTCATTTTGAGAAGAAAAGAAACAAAATACTAAAATTGTAACTAGGTGAAATGATGTAACAAAAATATAAATAAAAATTTATCTTCAGAGGATGAAAAAAGAATAAAAATAAAAAATAAAATGTACAAGGAATATGAACTTACTGAGATGAAAACACTTTGGTCCAGGTTTGGAAAGAGTTTTGTTTTGTTTTGTGGCTTAAAAATCTGAATTGTTCAAAGTATTAATTTTTAATTCATTTGAAATGGTACATAAACAGTTTATCCAATTGGCTTTTCACTACAGTTTATATGCCTAGCTCAAATGACAAGATTGTTGACTAGATGACTTAGCTATATAGATGATGTTTTAAAAATTTTGGTCCAAATTCACTTTCAAGTGCTGCTGTCTTCATTAATTAAGGATCACCATTATGTTAAATCTACATGTTCCTTCACATGATTTTGAATGCGGTTTTGAGAAGATACAACCTACTGTATTTTTATTTTTGTTTCATAAGGCAATAACAACTAAACAACAGTTTTACTGAAGGATAATTAACCTCTTGAAGTAGTTCAAATTCCATGATAATAAGTTTATTACTTGCAGCACTGTAATTTTTGATTAATCAATTGTTTTTTGGTACGCCATTGTTTTTATAGGCAACAACTATGTATGGTATGTCTGCAGTCAGCGATTTAACTAATAAAAACAAAACAAAAATAACTTCCACCATCTTTTCTCTAAGTTATTTTGTTACGTTTCAAAAAGAAGTAACCATTCAATAAAAGTATTTCCAACCACCAGCAGTGGATCATCATATATTTAATAAAACAAATTAAAGCAAAACTATTTTATCTTATAAAGATTATATATATGTATGTACATATATACATAATAAAAAGCAACAACAATATTTAGAGATTAATTATTTACTTGTAATTATTGTATAACGATTGATGTAAATTGTTCGCATAAAATATGAAAAAGCCATCAAATAAGTACATATTCCTGCATTATCCTTTAAAAAGAGAATTTTAACAAAAAGAAAGAAAACAAAATGCAAAATAAATTTATTTTTAAGTACAGTAATTGAGGAAGGAAGAATTAATATAAATAAAACATTTAAGTAGTTTGTTTAATTGTGGTTTTATCAAGAGAAACTAAATAGAAAGCCGTTATATATTCCATGAAAACTTACTTTATTTTTCCTTTCTCTTTCCGTTTTTTCTTTTCTTTTGTTTAAGAATGGTTTTCTTTTTTGTTAAAATTTATGTTAATGTATAAAAAAAGAATTATACAACTGTAATTAAGTATTTAAAAAGACAGCTTTATTAATTTGTTTCTTTATTTCTATTTTGTTCTCATTTGTTTTAACTATTTTAATGTTTTGTTTAAATAGTGATTCTTCATATTCCTTTTCTTTTTAAGAGTTTAAAGAAAGTTTTAGAAAAAAGTCATTAGAAAACAAAATAACAAAAAAAAAAAAAAAAAAAACTGTCCATACCTTAGTTTTGAGGATATTATATCAAATAAAGAATGATACTGATAAATAATAAGTAAGATTATGTTTTGTTTTAATTGGTTTGATTTGTAGTTTTTGTTACGTTTGAAGTGTGAAAATATTGGTTTAATTGGTTTTGTTAAAGTGTTGCTAGTAATGGAAATTGAATCATCTGCCTCACGTTGTGTTCTTAATTATCGTAAATGTTGTAACTATGTTAGTAGATAGATAAAAACGATTGTTGCCTGCAAAGAAAGGTCATATTGTTATAACACCATTCTAGTGCTACTTTAACTTTAGATAAATCAAATATAAGTATGCGCGCTTATTTACTCGTTTAACTCATTCAAACGGGCAGCGTTTTCTATTCGAGTCTTATGCGTCATATTCGCATGGACATTTTTTCAATAGTTCTATTTTTGTGTAGGCTTAAATGTTCTATAAATTTTTTGTCCATCATTTTACAAAATTAAACATTTTATATATCAAAGGATGCAATTATTTATCGTGTTGATCATAAGTATGTATCTGACAGCTTATCACACAAGAATATTTCAATTTTATTTGTTAAGTTACAGTTAAAGTAACAAACATCATTATAATGAACGACTGATATTTTTCTTGAATTGCGCTTACTACGTACATTACATTATATGACTGTGTGTCGGTCTACCATTGCAACTTCGAAAACAAATTAACTTCACTTCACTGGACGGAGTACACTCTATAGTCTTGGATTAAATAAAATAAACTAAAGCGGTATTCATTAATCGGGGATATTTTACTTGCAGTTGAAGGATAAAAAAAGCTTTTTACGAATTTTACTTTCGAACATTAATTCAAAATCAAATTCAAACGAAATTTTTAAAGTGATTTGTTCATTTTATAATCTTTCCACATTAAATAATGGAATCTGAATTCATTGAAATTTAAGCGTATATCATATAAGTGCTTGTTTCGGACGTAACTTTGGAGATCTGAGCGAAGTAAGTTATTCAGGCCTTTAATACCATGAGCTTAAGGAGTGTTACGTCACGTAATAGTGTTAGTTTTTACTGCATTTTAACCTTAATTCGTTGTTCAATATTCAGAAAAATACTCTATGTTACATATCAGGGTCTAGCGAGACTATTTGCTTCGTTAAGAATTGTTTAACAATCATAGTCGTATACAGTGGAGTTATAAAAAAAGAAACACTCAGAATGATTATTATCAATCTCTGAAACGGAGTAAAATGTAAGTTTACTTACGACTATTCGTTGATTTTTAATTAATGCTATTGTTTACTCCGGATAATACCGGAGAACTAGTGGTAGTTTTCAAAGTTGTTTCTATGAATAGATATTGATTCATAATCCTATTGCATGAAGTTGAATTTTTCTCCATAACACAGTACACATATGTAATTGTAATATTTATGTTGATTATTTATTCTGTACATAAAAATGAGTATATGTTTAGGTATTTTTGTGCTGAACGTATACAAAAGTACAAGGTTTAGGTACTGTAATTGTTTCAGGTTTCTTACCATTGTTTTTCTGTAGGTGCGGTGTAGATATCATTTTATTTTAGATTTTTTATGACCTGGCCTTGTGATGCTGTTTGGACTGCTGTTCTCGAAGCACCCAAACCGTCGTTTCTCTGGCTCCTAGTTTATTATTGTGTTAGGATAGAGTCCCTTTGTTATTTAGGCTGAGCACTATTTGCTTGCAGTTTCTGTTAGACAATGCGATTTTACATATGACATGATAAAGATGGAGAATAGTGTTTTACTTTTTGTCTTAATGTCTTAAATGTCTTAAAGGCCGTGAAATGTTTTTCAGATCCGGTTTTTTATTTTTGAGATCCACCTTGTTGCAGTTTAACTTCTGTTGGAACGACAATATTTAGAGAGAAGAATTTCGAATTGATTTTCACAGATGTTTCTAAGGTGATGTAGTTAGGTCTGCTGGTGATGGCGATGGTCTGATGGTTGGCTCACTGGCTGTCACGCCAACCTTCTTAGGATCGAATCCCAGTTGGAACTCAAATTTTCATTTTCAAATCGTCATCACCCAATGACAAACATGGCGGGCAATGACAAACATCGGATAGTCAAATTCTGCCTATGAAAAAGCTTCACAGGAGAACCGTTTGGAACCGGCAATAAACAGTAGGCCCTGCTCAGGAGTGTAAAAATTCATAAAGTGAGAAACACAAATATTTACTTATTTATTTAGTTAGGTCTGCTATTTTTAAAAGGCGGAATTTATCGCTGTAGGTTATCTTCGGTCTTATCCCCTATTTTTAATTGAATTGAATTCATCATGAATAAATCTCAAAAAAATGTATTCTCTTTACTCCGTCATCTGTTAATCTTACAGCACATATCTTCTAACTAGTCCCCTGTAGATAGTTGAATTCAGGTTCTTATAAAAGGAGTTTCATTGAATTGGAGGTTAAGTAAATTCCACTTTTTCGTTCTAAAAGGGCCATCGTTATGCTTTTATACTGTTACGATTGTATCTACATAGTCTGTCTTTTTAACTTACATTCTAACAACAAATGTTTTAAATTTTAAAGCCCCTAAATGTAGGCAATATATGTATGTACGTGTATAACAGTTTAAATCTTATTTGAATTTAAATTTTCGAGACCAAAATTATCAATCTATTTCAGTTCAAAATTATGAATTAGGGATCAAAACATGTAAGAACTTGGGACTATTCAATAAATAGATTATTGTGAAACTATACGTTTCACACGTGACCAGTTGGAATGATATTCTCGTTTCTCGTATATTAACAAAACACTTGAAGGAAAAATATATGAGAGATTGTAGAACAAAACTGCCAATATGACATAAATGTGTATACATACACAATAAAGACAAACATTTTTTGTTTAATATAAATTTTTCATTTTCATCTTTTTGTTGATAGTTAAATAAATTAAATGTTTCCCTTTTAATGTCCTCACGTTTAGCCATTTTTGATCATGAATAAAGAAAACATTGTAATTAATAAAAACCATAAAATAAAAGTACTAAGCGTTATATATAATTATTCTAAACATATCGCAATACATTAAACCGTTACAATTTTTAACGTATTATAATTCTATCATACATAAATGTGTTTGTTAAACTAACTAGCAATTGTAAAAAAAAGCAAAAACATAAATAAAACTTACATATATGATGCTTATAAGTAAAATAAACTTGAACCAAGTACCTTAAAGAAAATAAGAAAGAAAATAAGAAAGAAAATAAGAAAAAATTGTATTATTGTATATTTAACATAAATAAAATCATAAAATATAAATTAATTTATATATGTATGTCTTGAATTACTTTGCGATCGAAAAGAAGACTTTTTCTTCTTTAACCGCCTTTCCTATTGCCAGTATGCGTGGGTGTTGCCTCGAAGTACACAGTATCTCCTCTCTTCCCTGTTTAAGTTGGATCTCTTCATTTCCATAACTGTCTTTCCTCCTTTATGTTCTATTTTTTTTTAATGCGCTGCTTCATAGCGTTTCGTGGTCTACCTCTTGGGAATCCTGGAGTGTTTCATGCGTTGTAAGTGGCCGAACCACTTTGGACGTATTTCTTCCATCTCTGTTATAATTGACTTGTTTTTGTCTTATTTTTTCCTTAATCTCCCGTTTTTTATCCTGTCTATCTTGGTTTTTCTCTCACGAATTTCATTCGTCTAACACAATTCAGGTGTTTGTCGAGCAAATGTAGGGGCTCAACCCTGTATAGGGCGATCGGCGCAATTATGCTGCTGTAGAGCTTTAGTTTTACTTCGCGGGGATTTCCCTTTTCCTTAATAATGTTGCGTTGATTTGGTAGTATGCAGTTCGGTTTTGTACTTCCTGATTACATTTACCATCGTTATCGTAGCACCTAAGTATTCATACATTGGTTCTCTTTCTGCCGTTATCCGTTCTATTCGTTACATGTGATATAAAGATGCACACCTAGTGTAACCGCCATAAAAAGGTTTTAAAATTTGGAGGATATATAGTATGTTATTTATATTGGGTATATATTTTAATTCGTGCGTTTTTTTTTTTCAAAATTTGAACGTTTATTTAAGAAAAACATGTAAAATAGTATTATTCAAAGTATTGCCCATCTGAAGCTTAACTTTTTCCCATCTTTCTGGCAATTTGTGGATCCCATCCCAAAAGAACTGCGCCGGCTTGGCAGCCAAGAATAAATCAAGCCAATTTTTAATATTCTGCTCTGATGTGAACCGTATTTCAGTGAGGGCGTTCTGCATCGACCGGAACAAATGGTAGTCAGAAGAGGCAAGGTCTGGGCTATAAGACGGGTGGGGTAAGACTTCCCATCCACTGTTTTCCAAATAGTTCTTAACCGGAATAGGAACGTGGGGCCGAGCGTTGTCACGATGGAAAATTATTGCCTCGTGTCTGGTCGCATATTCCGGGCGTTTTTCGGCTACTGCTCTCTTCAAACGGATTAATTGTGTTCGGTAGCGTTGTCCATTGATGGTTTCACCCGGTTTTAGCAGCTCATAATACAGCACACCCATCTGATCCCACCAAATACAGAGCATTACCTTCGCGCCATTGATATTCGGCATTGCCGTTGATTTAGCTGGTTGGTCGGGTTTCATATATGATTTTTTGCGCTTGGGGTTGTCGTAATGGATCCGTTTTTCATCACCAGTAACAATGCGATGCAAAAATGACTTCCTTTTGTGGCGTTCAAGCAGCATTTCGGACATGCAAAACCGCATTTCGACCCAATTTCCTTGCTTTTGAATATATCCAGCTGCTTTTAAACGTTTTGAAATGGCTGCTTGAGTGACACTCAAAGATTCTGCGAACTCCTCTTGTGTTTGGTAACAATCTTTATAGAGTAATGCTTCCAGTTCTTCATATTCAAACTTTTTTGGCTGCCCAGGACGTTCATCGTCTTCCAAGCCAAAATCTCCACTTTTACATCGTGCAAACCACTTTTGGCACGTTCGCTTAGCTAGCGCATGTTCACCATAAACTTCCACCAAAATACGATGACTTTCGGCAGCAGTTTTCTTCGTATTAAAGTAATGAAGAAGACCTCCCCGCAAAAACACTTTTTCAGGCACAAAGTTCGACATATTTGAGTGAAAAAAATTATTGTTGTTTACGCTTCAAATGAATGACATATACTGAAATGACTTACAATGACAGTAGCTTTCCAACGCATGTTCCAATGGAATAATACAAGTTATGCCATCTTTTAGCAAACCGCACGAATTAACAATACAATAACGATCAGCTTTTACCGTTTTATTTTGTTTTTGTTTAACAAGCTCATAATACATCAGAACCTTGTGGCTCCTCCGGGAAGACAGCCGGGAAGACAGCACTCTTTAAATATGTGCTCTTTGTCGTGGCTTTACGAAATCCTTTCAAGCTTAACCAGTCAGGCTTAACCTGGTATTTAACCATTTTTGGATTAACCTGTTTTAAACTATAATCTTAAAAATTATTGGAGAACACTACAAGTTCTTTTAATTATGAAGTTCTTGGCGTGACCCAGCGGTCAATTAGAATATCGTCAATTTCATCAAGTTTTCAACAAATTATATTGTGCCAACCCATTAGCGCAACAGTCTGTATAAGTAAATCCACTCTATTGACATCGACGCTAAATACGAGTAGTCTTGTAAACAATTGAGAAAATTTCAACAAAAACGTTTTGAGAAAGCAAGAAAGAAGAAATGTATCTCATAATAAGGTCTTTGTCCTGCAACATTCTACCACTTTTCAAATGAACTTCCGCCTTCACTTAAATAATACGAGCCTCACGTGTTTACTAATGAATCCTATAATTTCCATTCACAGACAAATAAATGAAAATATCATCCGTTTGACTTGCAGTTCCAATTAATGAACTGCCACAGTTTCTGTAGGTTCTAAGTCAGGTTGTCTTTAATTTAAGAAAAAAAAAAAAATAAAAATTCAAGATTCCAACTAATTCAAATATTTGTACGTGCGTGTGCATCTTTTACCCAGAGGCAAACACGCACACCATACATACGTGCATATATCATTGGCAGTCCCAGTAAATGCATTTGAAACACGAGATGACTCCCAAGAAGATGAAGTTCCTTTTAGCCATCTCGTCTAAATTTAATTTGATATGCTCATCGGTTTTACTTTCCACGTCGAAGGCGGACAGGCATTCAAGCGGAGGTGCACCTTTTTAAAAGCCCAGATCACAAAGCATTCCATCTTTTCGATTTAAATCCACGAGAAATCGGCGATAGATCATATCTTGACGTATTGAATAGAAGTTAAATGATTTGGAAAAGGTTCGATTGCATTGCCCGGTCAAGCGGATGTGGGCTGGTGGTGGCATTCGATGTTTACTTCATTAGACGGCAAGGTCTTGGATTACAGGCTTCCGATGAAATATGTGAAACTTAGCTGCTTCCAACAGTTCAGATTTTTCAGGATAAATTGTGTAGCGGTAGTTTAAAATTGTATGTATATATGATGAACCAATATATGTACATACATATGTTGAAGTGCACTGCAAAGAGAGAGCGCAGGGATTTTAAATCTTTTTTTGTTCTCTCAAAGTCGTTCTAAGGTTTTCTACAGATTTAGTTGAGCGGAAAATCCTAGGGATTTGATATGAAGAAATTGATACTTTATTACTGTATAAAGGGAGTAAACAAACAGATTTTGTGGGGTTGGTTTAAGGATTGAAAGAGTAGGAAGCACCTGTTTACGAACTGCTCCATACAGTAAAAGTAGGTATGACAAAAAATGTTTATGGCAAAGATTTTCCACTTTTAAGAATTGACAGTTGATTTTTGTGAGTTATCATTCAAGGGAACGTTTCATGATAATTTATTTTAATGAAAAGCTCTTCTATAGTATTCGTTAAAAACAAGTCAAGTTGAATGTATGGAAATTGTGCTTCTATTTAGTGGATTAACATATGTTCATGAAACTGTCACTTAATTAAGGCGAATTGTGACACTTAATGATGGTATATGTATGACATAAATAGTATGTTTGATTAAAGACAAGAGCCAAATTGTTTTCTAGGCCGAAGTACATACCATTGCCAATAGAATGTTATTCTGGAAATGCTCCATATTGTAACCTTGCTACCCGCAATAAAAGCAACAATAATACGGTGAGGATTTGTAAAAAGCGATAGGTAATGAGCCTCAAGTTTTTGGCTTATGAGTACACGCCAAATAACAACCTGCAGCAAGACTAAATATTCCAACGCATTTTTGTGTACCTGAGTAAGACAAAGAAAACATGTCAAAATTGACGTTGATCCTATATTATTTAAATCCTACAATACAACACCACGTCTGTAAAAGGGTTAAGGTAAATTTGGTTACATGTTGTTCCATAAAAAAAAATTCAGAGAACAAGACCTGAATAGAGACATACGAGTACAAAGTTAAGCAAAAGGATACCATTATTTGAACTAAGCTTTAACAAAGCCGCTGAATTAGGCTTTATACTACACTAAGTTACAATAAAGTTGGCGCACCGTGAAATTTTGCGATAATTTCAAATAAGTTCGAAAAAAACAATTTTTTTTAATATTATCGTTCTTTTAGTAGTGGGTATTAGCTCCCCGAACATCTAATAAAGTTTTAATCCGGCTGGGCATACCTTGGATAAGGTTCCTTACGTCGTTGTCGTCCATTCTTCGAGCAGAGCAGATTTCAGCCTACTGAATGTCCCTGGAAGGTCATTAGGTCGCTTCCTAATCATTCGTCCCAGCAGGTCACAAACGAGTTCAATTCATATCTGGGCTCATCGTAGGCCAAGCCTTCACATCGATTTCTACTTTTTGTAAATATTCGGTAACGCACCTGGCAATGTTTGGTCTAGCATTGTCACGCATCAGAAGGAAGTTTTCTCAAATAAATGGTGCGAATGGAACCACATATTCCTCCATAATGTTGGTGATATAATATCTGGCGTTCACCGACCCTTCCACGATGCACAGCTCGGTTTTTCTGTAAATGGAAATTTCTGCTCACACCATGACGGAACCTTTCCAGAAATTTTGCCTCTGGGCAACTGTCGCCGAACAGTATCTCTCATCTGAATGTCTCCACACTCTGCTATGTCCATCTGGTGAGCGCAAACAAGACCTGGACTCATCAGTGAAAAGTACTCTACTCCAGTCGGCCTCGGTCTAATCTTGGTGAACGCGAGCAAAATCCATCCGACGTTGCTTGTGTTGTACCGTGAGCCTCTTTACACGAACAGGTCTTCTTGGTCTCAAGCCACTTTTCAATAATCGCCGCCTTACCGTTCGAGTACTCACATTCGTCCCTCTAACGTGAGAGTCTGTGAGAAAGCTTAACCGCTGTTTGGTGACGATCTCGAAGGCTTTGAATAATCATATATCGATCATCCCTTGTTGATGTTGCTCTGGGACGACATGAGCCTTGACTCCGGGTGTAGGAGTTAGTTTCTCTGTACCTTATAATGGCTCTTCTTAAAGTCATCTCCGGTTTCCTGATCATAACAGCAGCATACCGCACGTTTAGTTCATCCTCAACCAAAGCCAGCGTCCTGGTGACTTCTTCTGCCGATATTTGCATATTGTTTTTATAAAAATGACTAAAAAACTAATAAATAAACAAATCAAAATAAATCCATAACATTTAACTTAATAAAAAATTTACGGGATCACGGAAGCCAAAATGTGTATATCTTGCGTCTAGTAAGAAAAAATGATTATGATGCGGTTTTCCTCAATATGATGTGCGTATCACAAGAAAAATGGAAACATATTATGCAAACAGACACACATATGGTATATACCGCCAAACTAAAAAAAAAAATAAAGTTCTGCAAAAGCAAAGCGACATATTATCAAAATGATAGCGCATCAAACAGGGTAACTGCGCCACTTTTTTTTGTAACTCAGTGTACCATATATCGAGCTCTTCAAATGAAATGGTAGACAATATACACCAACGGCCTTGATAATTAAGTCAGAAGGAAATATTTTGTTCAAATTGTCGATCTTGTGGGTCTATACTCGTACTTAGTTTTTCCTTCATTAACCGCTAAATCCATTTTGGCAGCTTTCATTTCAATAGCAGCAAATAACCGGGATTTGTCCGCTGACTTCTGCTAATTATCCCAATATCATCGGGTACGCTAGTAGTTGTACACACTTTTGAAATATTGTGCCTCCGGTATTCGCTTATGAGTTCTGCACAATCCTTTCAAGTATAATGTTAAAGGACTCACCTGACATCGCATCACCTTGCCTAAAATCTTTTCCGATTTCAAAGGCCTCGGTTAAGTCGTTACTGACTTTAACGAACGAGTTTGGCAGGGATGCCAAAATTAAACATGGCTCTATATAATATATGTTAGTTTGCCTCTATAAATACTATCATAAGCGATGAAAAGACCGTGGGCATCTATTTATTCTTTTTGAGCTCAGGATCTGTCAATTCTAGAGAAAATTCAAGATGTCTAGATCGATAATTACGACTTTGTCAATAGCACGATAGCATTTGTAGAGATGAGTCAGTCTTGTTTTGGCACATCCTTCAAACTCGTCAGATATTTCGAAATAGTCCTGGCATACTCGTAGCATTATTAAGGTTGCAAGCAGTCATTGCAAGACTTTTGGAAGACAACACATAGCTTAAACAATGTGATGATAGCGTATCATGTTTTAATATCACGCAAAAGTCTGTTCAAGTTTTGAAAGGAAAGATTTGTTCAAGGATTGAAATGATTGCCAGACCAAATTGACAGCTCACACATTGGTGCGTTAGCTAGTATTGGAACAGGAGCCAGTTTAGTTGTAAATGAAGGCATCGCTTATAAGTTGCAATCTGTTGTTTCAATGTTTTTTTATCAGAAGAAGAAAGCAAGCTAATAAGACTCTCTGGGGAAATCCTATCAGAAAGATCAGCAGTACTCAAACTCGAAAACAACCTTTAAAAACCATATCCGAAAGGAATGCGTTGTGGAATAAGACTTTACATTAATTGCACACCAAATATTAAAAGGGATCAATTAAGGACGGCGACCAAAAGATCAAGAGGTCTTGGTTCTTAAAATAGAGCATTCGACTGAATTCAATTTATAAAATTGCAAAGCATGCAGTTGCATATTTTTCAAATAATTGCAAACATTATGCTATAGCATAATGTTGCTCTATACTTTATAAAGCTTCCTTGATTTGGATATAAAGAATAGGCCCTTATGAGGCTTTTTACACAATTGAAAGCACTTTTCACGTTAAACAAAATATTTGTGTACTTTAGGGAGCCTTCTTAAACATAGTAGACATAGTAGTCTTCGAAAATATTCCATTCATTCAAGAATCCTTCGCAGAGCCTTATATAAGAGTTTATTTTAGTAATTGGATAATTTCAACTTTAAAAACAAACATTTTTCAGTTGCATTTAGGAACTATTATTATTATTATTAATATTATCAAGGGAACGATACAAATTAATTTGTAGGGTCCGGGATTTAACGCCGGGGTACTATGCCCATGTGGCGCGTTTTGTCTAGTAAAGCAACTTAATTCATAAAGAGAAGTAGACCTCCTGTTGGCGTTGGCTCTTCCAGTGTCATGTCCTGCTATTTGTTATAAAAAAAAAACCTGACAGAACTGGATGCAGTAGAGATTTTAGTAAATCTGTATGCGAACATGGTGGAAATTTTAGAAATGGTCCCAGTTAGATTGAGCGCGGGAGCCACAAGCTGCTTTCGTAGAACCATCTTGGATGGAACTCCCAACCTTTTGACTAAAAGAAAGTGTTAGAGGGTAGGATAATGGTTGGCTATTTGGTGGTGGCTCGTACTTACAAAATTTAAAAGCTCACCAGAGTTTAAAAAATGGATAGAACATTAACAACAGGAGCAATTAAGACAGGTCAGGACGAAGCAATAGCAATGCTTTAAAAAATGTGCTGTTTGGCGACACCGTATGGTTATAATTAGTTTGTGAAACTACTTTCCGTTGAAAGATCAAAACTATAGTAAGTCTTTAGAATTCGATTTCGCATTAAAACACTCGTATATCGGAAAACCACTTTGTATGGATGTTTGTATTCTAGATTCAGCAGAAATGGTCTTACTGTCTTTCACTTAGGAATTTATAGAAAACCGGCCGTACAAGGCATTCTATTTAAATTCCATATCCTTTAAGTTCTGCAACGTTTCTTGAGCGGTGTAATAGAGAAAGTGATCGTTGCATGTTTCTCTCATTTGAGTTGTTGGCGACAAAAAAATATGTTAGACTTTCCGCAGTTGATATTTCTCTCACTTAACTTTTCACTAGGGTACTTGATGATAAATGTTTTAGCTCCTTTGGTTTTGACGCATCTAAAATAAAAATAAAACAAAATCACTATAACTCACTGTAAGTCACTCAAGATTGTATCAATCAATCAATATGAACCATTTTGGCACATATCCTCCTAACAACAGCATCCCGAATTGCAAAAATAGAAATTAAAAGGAAAGTTTGTTTATACATCCTTCGTACATGTCTCTCGGCTAATATAAGCCGGGAATACATAGGCATCTCGCACTAGACAAGCCTTTCTCGGACGACCGCCAGAAATAGGTTTTTCGTGTAAAATAACTCCACCGAAGTGATCTAGTTACTGATAATCAACTTTCAACTCGACACACTTTTCCAAGCGGTGCTGCAAATTTGTTAACCCCTCCGTATAGAACGACTTTTGTTGGCCTGCAAGCTACTACTCCGAGGCGGCGATGACTTTCTCGTTCGACCCGTACTTCTTTCCGGCGAGCAATTTTTTTAGGTTTTTGAATAAAAAGAAGTCGCAAGGAGCACAATCCGGAAAATACGGAGAATGGGGTGCAATTCATAGTGCAATTCGATGAATCCATGTCTTATCGACGGTCACAAAACGACGCAGAAACTCCTCCAGATTTCGATTAAACAGGGTCAAACACGTCTTTGAAGTGGTCTCACGGTTGCGCTTGTTTTCCGGTGTGAGCAAATGAGACACCCATTGAGCGGAGAGCTTCCACATGCCCAAAATCTGGTGCATGATATGGCTAACGCGTTTAATTAAATCTTAGTCAACTTGAAAATTTTCACTCGGCCGTCCGCCCATACGAGATCATCGATTTTATCCATGGTTTCCTCTGTGGTAACAGTTTTTTGGCCACCTGAGCGCGGTTCACCAAAAACCGACGTACGGCCACGGCGAAACTCTGCGAACCGATGGTAAACTGTTGTACGGGGAGGTGAATGGGCCCCATACACACCATGGAGAATGAGCTTGATTTTCTTGTTCCACTCAAAAACAAGAATCGGATCACGGAGCGATACTGCTCTTTTTCCATGGTCGCAAAAAACACTAACACGATGCTTTGAAATCGATGTCAAAACAAAACTAAGCGTTGGATTGTCACTTTGACAGGCCGGCTAAGAGAAGTTATATTAAATGATGGTATACTTATTTTGGCTCAGTATGCCAACTACCTTTCAATCCGGGTACTCATCAAACAGCCCTCGTACATAGGCATGCATATAGTTTTTGTATGTATGGCCACTTTTATAGCTTAAACATTCGCAATCGTATATACCGTAAAGAACTCAACCAATAACACCTCTCTTAAGTGATAGCATATACTTCGACGCTATATCTATTTGCCAATGATGTCAATATCATCATCCCATCAGAGAAAGCAAGTAGTTGTATAAACTTTTGGAAAATTGTACTTCTTCTGATAAATAAGTCATATGGTAGATTCCCATCCTTATGGATTAGTATCGTTCTTCATCATCATTCTGAGAAACATGTCTTTGAATAGCTCCGCTTTATAAATGGTGTCATATACAGCTTTTAAATCAATAAATAGGGGGTGATTATGTATCGTTATAGGTATGGAGCGGTATGGTAGTAAGTATACCAGACATCCTGGGTTCGATTCTGAGGGTTGAAGGTGTAATCGATAAATTCAGAAAAAGAACTTGATTTCATCCACCTTTCGTCTGGCAAAAGCAATCTTCGTTTTTCGCAGATATGTATTCCTGGAAATGAATATTTTAGTTGAACATAACTGCTACCTGGTGAGCCTAATCTTTTTGTTTTATTAACTCAATAAAATGGTGGACTTTAGTTAGCTTTGAGATGAGTAATGATAAAGGATGTTTATTTTTTAGAGATATAACTTTATTGGAAAGATATTGTTTTATATGCTGAAAGTGCCGAAATTCTGATTTTGGGCATACAAGCTGCGGCTTGCTCGAATAAAGTTTAATTTTGACAACCTTTTTGAGCAGCTGGAGTCGTATATCTATAATAACACGGCATCCAAGTCCTCCATCGCCTCTGTTTATCGGCATATTCTAGCGGTTTGATATATTCTTAAAGGAAATAATCCGAAGGTGTTAAATCACAATATATTTGAGCCTTATGCACATCACAAGGTCCATTATGTGCTTGTCGAATGTTTCCGCCGCGCCGTGCATGGCATGTTTCGCCGTCTTTTTAAAACATTTATTAGTGACATTTAATTGGGAACCAAAGAAGTCAGTAACCATGGATCATGGACTTGGACTTTCCTAGTGCTACTGGATTTTTCCAAGGCGATATTGTTGATAACACGAAGCTCTGCAATAAATTATCAACTCAGTTTGGATTCTCAAATTCGTCTGTGACCCTTATGTAGTCATATTTTAAGCACAGGAAACAAGCTGTCTCAGCTGGAACTTATATTTTTCATGTACGTGAATGAAATATTTTCATTCGCAAAGTTTTTCAGTCATATGTTTGTCGACAATGTTTAACTCAAAGTTGCTGACTAGGAATGATCGAAACGTGCTCAAACGCCATTTATATCTACCTTGAGAGAGAATGGGCTCTCTCTCTCTGAAACGAAATGCATCATTACTATGGTTATCATCGTCGGTGGGGCTTTCATATTTTCCGGAAGTTCAGTTAAACGACTAAACTATGTGGACACTAAGAAATCTAGGTTTGGTACTTAACAGGGCATTAATAATCACAGTCATATTAACGCAGCCGTTGACAAAGTGTATGGCATGTTACGTCAGCTCTGGATAATTTTACTCTCCTAAAAACACGTACGTTTCTAGTAAAAATGCTGATAATTCCTTCTCTAAGCTACGGCTGCTAACTTTAATGTAAATGTTGCATCATAAGCAGAAGAAAACTTAACGTTGCATTTTGTTAAAAATTCGTCTTTAACATGTCACTATATCAACTTTTCCATTACAAAAGTCTCATTTTCCTCTCAAATGTGATTCAAACCAACCAGCCTAGCTACCTCTTTAACAAGTTGCGTTTCAGCTCCACAAACAAATCGCATCAAATAATTCATGCCCGTTTTTCCTGCTTTGTATCTTACAGACTGTTTTTCATCCATTCCATCCGCTTATGCAACTCTTTACCGCAGCATGTTTGTAAGACTGGTGAAACCAGGCGGTTTCGTCTGGAACTTTAACATTTTTAATCAACAACCGTGACTTCTCTAGATTTTAAGGCCATGTCGCTTTATTTTTGGAAAAGTATCTTTGTTTACTTTTTCTGAGCATAAGTTGGTGATGTTTTAATTTGATTTTGTTAAAAAATATTTTTTTTCTTTTCTTACGCACATATATATATATTAATTTCTATTGTCTTAAAGAAGATGGGACGATTTTCGGCCAAGATCGAACATCAATGAGACTGGTATCAAAATAAAACTAAGCGGTAATTCATTAGAACTGCGGAGTTTTATTAAAATCGTATGAAAGTTGATTTCCCTAACTGAGAGTTTTAACTCTTTTTTTTAAATACTAACTTCTGAAAAATCTTCAGCGAACATACCTCTTTTTTACCGTTACGAGAAAGAGCATCATTCAAGCTTTAATTTGGGGAATAATAATGTAAGATATAGCCAACATTAACCGAGAGAAGCGTGACTCTTATCAAATGGGGGGTGGCCGTGGTGTAGTGGTATATGCATAGACTCCGCAAGCATAGGGTAGCGGGTTCGAATCCCTTGCAAGGCAATTCTCTGAAAAAGTCTTTTCATAGAATTTGTATGTAGTTATATGAAAATCTTGTCGGCGTCAACTCTGATATGAAGGCATAACACTGATGTTAGAGTGGGTGCTGGCTCGGGCTTAATGTAACGAACTTACAACTAGCACGTCCTAGTGCTACATCTACTAGTTGAGGATGTACTGGCTCGTCCCGTTCAGTTTGATAACTACCTCTGGGAAAAATATCGAAATAAAACACACCTAAGTTTCAAACTACTACACCACCTGCCCGCGCTCTAAAGAAAAACCAGTAAAAGCGTATTCATATCCCCTTGGTGCGCGGAATTATAAAAAAAAAACGCCTTTGTCATTTTTGTTTGGTATCGTTTGTCAAGTCATCATGGAAAGACTCACACCACAAGATCGTCTCCAAATTGTTCGGTTGCATTACGAAAATCAGCGTTCTGTGAGAAATGTTATTCGTGCGATTCGAGGAACTTACGGTGCGCATAATCGATCTGTTTCAATTTCAGACTGCTATAATTTCCAAACCGTTCATGACAGAGAGCTCAAATTTTGACACATGACAGATATTATTTATAAGCCTTTTAAACGATTTGCGTCTTAGTCTTTTTATCCGCGATGGAATTCAAACGTGATAGTGTTATTGCTTTATATTTGGCTGGAAAACCACAAGTAGCTATAGTCAGGGCCCTCCAGCACCTCAACGTGAATAAATCAGTTGCAAAACAAAAAATGGTTCGTGAGCTCAACATATCGTTGGAACGGACGCAACACATACTGAAAAATCAGCTTAGGCTCAAGCCATTAAAGTTCCAAAAAGCACACGATCTTACACCGCAACAGAAAAAAGTTAGAGTCGAAAGAGTGAAGGAGTTGCTACGCTTGCACGAAAGTGCTAAGTTGCCGAATTTGGTTTTTTCCGATGAGTCGCCATTTGTTATCAACAAATAAAATGACCGAGTTTACTTGCCAGAGAGGTCCTTCGAAAATTTACACCTTCGGACGGCCACCAGAAAACAGGCATCGGTGATGGTTTGGGCCGCCATAACCGCCGATTTTAGCTCTCCGCTCGTATTTTTGGACCGTGGCGTCAAAATTAATGCGATCGTATAACCTGAAACTGTCTTAGAGGCAGTCGGAGACCATGGACATTTCAACAAGACTCGGCACCGTCTCACAAAGCGCGCGTCAACCAAGATTGGTTAAAAAACAATGTTCCAGACTTCATTTCTTTGACACAATGGATTGCAAATTCTAAGGATGCAAATCCGTTGGATTTCTCTGTCTGGGGTATTTTCAAGGCGAAGGTTGACACTAAAAAATATCAAAACTTGGATCACCTCAAGCAAGCACTTCGCCGGGAATGGGCCAAAATACCGCAGAGCCACGTGCGATGCTTTTTCGGCCGTCTTAAGGCCATTATTCGCGCCAGTGGTGGACATATTGAAAACTACTGATACAATTTGAAAATTAATGTATTTTCCGACATTTTTTGCTTTGGCACAATAAAATTTATAAAAAAATAAAACAACGGTATAATGTGGTTTATGGGCTGGTGGAATCATTGGTCCATATTTCTTCAAAAATGTTCACCGTTTCAAGTATATAGCATACATATCTTGTTTTTGACATACGTGTTTTAGTGTGCCCGGCGATTTTCAATTATTATAAAAAATGAAGCAAAGTATTTGAATCAAGTGTTGTGTAAAAAATGGATTCAAGTGCTCTAAAAAACACAACTGCTCTAAGTAAAAAAAATGCTTACAAGTGGTACAAGCTCTTCCAAAGTGGGCGACAAGATGCCAATGAGGAACCTCGTTTTGGATACCCCAGCATAAAAGATGATAAAGTCAAGGCTGTAAAGAAAATTGTCTTGGAAAATCATTGAATAACCGTAAGGGAAGATGCTGAGGATGTTTGTATATCGGTCAGTTCTTGTCATACAATTACAATTTTTTCGGATGCTTTGGGCACGTGTGTCAGCGAAGTTTATTCCGAAACTCTATAATTTTGATTAGAAGAACCGTCGTATGAGCATTGCTCAGGAGCTTTTGAATGACGTCAATAATGATCCTTACTTTCGATTACCATGGCGTAGTGCATTAGGTTTTTACCTTATAGTCGTACGGTCAATAAAAAGTATTACTTTAAAGTTATGCTACGTTCGCAAGAAGCAGTACGAAAAAACGGCCGGAATTGTGGAAATACAATTCATGGATTTTGCATTACGATAATGCACCTGCTCATTCATCGTTGCTTTTAAGAAGTTTTTTGGCCAAAAACGACGACATCTTGTCTCAGCAAGCATACCATATTCACCAGATTTGGTTCCATGAGACTTTTTCCTGTTTCCAAAACAGAAGAGACCTATGAAAGGATAGAGATTTGCAACTGCACAGCTGGAAAAGCTCAAGGCTATACCAAAAAGTGCTTATGAGAAGTGCTTCGAGGATTGGAAAAGGCGATGGCACAAGTGTATTATATCTGTCGGGGATTACTTTGAAGGGGAAAGCATTAATATTGATTCATAAATAAAAAAATATAATCTTAGTTTTTGAACATACCTCGTAAGTCAAGTCTGTATGCGATATTCGAATGATAACAAGGCAGCGAGTAGGCAAGATATTATCCTTTCTAAACGTAAAGTACAAATTGTTGATTAAGAACTATCAGGGTAGCTAAAAGTAGTTTATAAACACACATATTTCTGCGCATGATTGGTCGCCATTAGCCAATAGTACCGAATTTTGTAATTTTACTACTAGGGAGCAAGTGGATGATATGATGTCGATTGTTACTAACATAACTGCAAATCTAATCAATTTTTACAATATCAACGAAATGAACCCGCATTTATGTCGGTGTTGGGTAATCCTGTCCAGAACAGTTCACAGATTTATATAGCATGTACCGTCCATTTCTTACATGCCAAAATTAAGAACAGGCGATAGTACTAGGTGGGATGAAAAGTGACCGTCAGAATGCGCTGCTACTTCAAAAAAAGGTTATGGTGCCTTGAAGTCCGTTCATATTTTGGCAGACATGCCAAATTTCAGTGCGATAATGTCTATAGTTTTGTTTTGAAAGCTGACTGTTTTTGACGTGTTTGGCATCATGTTGAGTATGGACAAAAACGATTTTCATTCTCTCATAATACATTATTTGTTGAGAGGCAAAACGGCGAAGGAAAGAAAAGAAAAGTTGGATAAATATTATGGGACTAATGCTCCGTCAGATTACACCGTCAAATATTGGTTTCGAGAGTTTCGTGGTGGCCGCAAACCCACTACCGATCAAGTCCGCAGCGGCAGGCCCTCCGATGCGGTTACTGAGGACAATGTCAAAAAAATACAAGAAATGGTGTTGGCTGACCGGAAAGTGAAGGTGCGCGAGCTAGCAGATACCATAAAGATTAGTATTGAGCGCACACGCCATATTTTGGGCAATATTCTGCATATGAAAAGTTATCCTGCCGTTGGGTGCCGCGCATACTCACTCCTGACCAAAAACACAAACGCGAGAGCACTTCGAAAGTGTATTTGGACTTGCTGATGCGGAATCGGGCGGACTTTTGGCGTCGATTGGTAACTGTTGATGAAACTTGGATCCACTTTTACTCACCAGAGAACAGAATGAGTGCCCGGCAATGGACTGAAGCCGGCACGAGTGCTCCGAAGCGGCCGAGGGAGGCTCGATGGGTCGGAAAGGTTGTGGCGTCGGTTTTCTGGGATTGTCATGGCTACTCTTCGTGGACTACCTTGAAAAAGGAAAAACCATCAACAGCGAGTATTACTGTGCATTATTGGTGCAACTGAAGGCCAAAATCGCTGAAAAACGGCCTCACATGAAGCGAAAAAAATTTTGTTTTTGCAAGACAATGCACCGGCGCACAAGAGCATCGCAACCATGGCTAAATTCAATGACTTACGGCTCCAATTGCTCGGCCTATTATCTCTTCCCAAACCTCAAAAGATAGTATTTTGCAGACTTTCCGGAAAACTACTTTTCGGACGGGATCAAGAAGTTGGAAAATCGTTGGAATAAGTGTATCAAACTAAAAGGGTTATATTGAATAAAATAAAAAAAACATTAAAAAAAATTTTTTTTTTTTCATTCCCAAGGAGGTTACCTTTCACTCCACCTGATAATCGTACGCTGCCCATATTTTTTATTATTATTTCTTTTATTCTTAATTGTTCATATCTTGCAGAACACTGTAATGGCACTTGTCCACCACTAGGATCTGCTTATCGAAACATTTTTTACCACGCTACTTGGGTTTGGAACATATGAGCGTTCAAGACGTTGCTAGAAGGAATTTTAATTCCGCATATATTTTTTGGCAACCCTGAAATAAGTAAAAATGATAGACCAGCTATAGTAACTTGGGACAGCACTTATGTTTACATCCAAAAGAGCTCCAATTACACATTTCAAAAGCAAACGTACAGTTTCAGAATTTGGTTAAACCATTTCTTATAGCGTGCTTTGATGGATATATTCTTGAAGTATTGGGTCCGTATGCTGTTACTGATTTGGATGCTTCAATAATGAACAAGCTCTTTAGAAGCAAAATTTTGCAAAGAGGCAGCTTTTAAGAAGAAATGATGTCTTCATTCCCGATAGAGGCTTCAGATATTCAATATCAACCCTAGAATAACATGGGCACAGAACGTACATGCCCGATTCCCTGGTGGAAGGGCTTCAGAAATTAACAAAATTCAAGCAAACAAATCGATGTGTAGGTGGGTTCTAGAAGTCGTAAATGGACACTTTAAGAGAGATTTTAAGCTGCTCCATCAGAAGTTCTTCAATCCTGCTTCTCACTACACTTGATGGATGATTTTAAAATAGCTTTAGCAATTTTTCATCCACTGATCGAAGACACCGACGCTTCTAGCAGATTAAATTCTCTCAATCACCTAGGTGATTTTGTGATAGAAATTAAATTTACTTCTTCGATTAAATTCCAAAATCTCCACTTACGGTTTCTATTAAACTTCACAGTTTTAGTGTACTAATGCTTAACAAGACTCAAGCTCTACATATACAAATTTGCCACATCTTCTAGTAGTCGTTTTCAAAATTGTAAGTAGCAACTTCAAGCTTCATTACCTTATAAGGTAACGTATGCACTAATTAAATGGAAATGAAATGAAATAACGCTCTCCGCTGAGTTCAGCGACATCATTTTTGAGGATATATCGACCATTGGCCATCAGTCAAAAGGGCTAATGACTTGTAGTGACAGTAGATGGCAATTTTGCTTCTTGACGTAGCTATTCAACTAAAAATGAACAATGTCTGCTGCACAAATTTGTCTGGTGAGAAAGAGGATCAAGAGATCTTGTTTTGTCAAGCACACGCATACGATGGTCAAGCAGCTTCAACTCTTGGACAAGCTGCATGTCTGCTGGAATCAAATCAGCTCCCCAATATTACGTTTCAAAGCAGTAACAAAGCTTCATCGGTGCGCACTATACGACGTCTCTGTGGGTGCGTATTATTAATAGATCGTGGTGCAAAAAGGATCCATTGTTATTAGATTTCCTTCCTCAGATTGACGATTACACACGCACGTATAACCCATGTTAGTGACAGCTTTGTCTTTGGATTTTAAGATTCTGCATTCATCACTTTATTAGTCCAATTCCTCCTTAATGTAACAAATAGAATAGAAACATCGGAAAAATTTTGACATCAAAAACTCCTCTCATGCTATGAAATTTGCCGTCAATCTTTATCTACAAAGTCAACAATAGACTCAAACTCA
This sequence comes from Volucella inanis, assembly GCA_907269105.1. Classification (NCBI taxonomy): domain Eukaryota; kingdom Metazoa; phylum Arthropoda; class Insecta; order Diptera; family Syrphidae; genus Volucella; species Volucella inanis. The sequence continues at coordinate 25,992,109 of OU026154.1, read as the reverse complement.
ATTCGGTGCTTTAATGTCTCACTTGTGTTCCACAAATTGGTAGGCAAGGTCACAAATTGCGTTCTGTTATTAAAAACTCACACAGTGGAAATGGACAATTGATATTTCACGCTATAGCATACCTATTTTGGTCGATTCGTTGCTTTTAGGAACCACATTGTCCTATACAAAGAAAACATCACGTTTTCCTCATCTAAGTGAGATGTAGAAAACTGTCTGTTAACAGGATCAATACATTGCACATTGTAGAGAATGCTTTGTTAATAATGCCATGAAAAGGACAATTATCATTTACAAAAGCAACCATGATGGGGATCATGAAAATTGATAAAGTAAAAAGGATCAGTAGACTCAGCAGGATAATGCATATATTCCATCTTAAGCGAAAATCAAAAGAGCAGATGTGTTCATCGTTAGACTTGTTATCCTGCAGCTATTACTGATCTTATCCCTTGGATGTGCAAAAGGATCTTCAGATAGATTCTTACTAACAAGAAGCAATTGCACTTTTCTTGTGTAGGTTTTTTTTTCCTTTATCTCATTTTTGTTTGTGACTGTCCTTTTGGCAAACAAAACTGCACGTCCTGTGAGATGGTATCTTATTTATGGCAGATAACGAGTATTTCACAGTATTTCACAGGTAAAGAGATTAAATGGTATTGTGTATTCACTCCTCTGTAAACGATCCACGGCAGGAGTCTGGAATGGAAAATTTTCACAAAAGATTTGAAACTGCGAGCCACTGGTCAGAGGAGTAGTGCAAGAGCACAGAACCATTACATGAATGCTCTCAACTGTTGAAGAGGAAGGGATGTTTTTTGCAGACAAAAGCAGTAGCCGTCTTATGAGACGCAATCTGCGGTAGCACAATAGATTGACCATCTACAGAGTGTTGGATTACCCAAGGTGTACTTCTAAGGCCTTGTGATTTGAAAAGCCAAATATTTTGTTGTTTCCAAAGAACAGCAGCAGGAAGACAAACATATGATGTGTTATTTGTCGGAAGAAAATGAAGGCGCAACAGGATGCGAGTGTCAAAGCGAATTCCGCCTTTTGTGAAATGCTGAACTACTTTTCGATCGGTGAACAAAATTAAAATAGATTGAGACCTGAAAACCATGCCTAACTAACTCAATTTATCAATTCAATTCTTTATGAAGACTTTTTTAAAATCCGGTCAGTATAAATATGATGTAGTCGATATCAAAAAGCTATTTTATTTTGTGACCTTTACTCATGAACTATTGGGTTGTTATTAAAGTTAAACACACATTTTTGGTATAAAATCAGATGTTTAATCCATCAGATATTGTCCATCATGCGTTATTACTTTCTTCCAACATTCTGGAAGAGACATAATGGCCCTTTTTTAAAAGTCAGTAGACTTATGGGTAATAAAGTTTTCCAGATACGTTTTGATCTCATCTTCGGAATAAAATTGCCTGCTTTACATCAAATTGTTTTGAAGAGAACGGAACAGATGGTAGCCAGGGTGCTGCATAAATTCCCAGCCAAATAAATTCAGCTTTTGTTTTGTTACTAAAACTGTGTGTGGTCTGGCATTGTCCTGACGGAAAATATGTAGCTGAGAGCAACATTTAGGACATTTATTGTCTGATTGAGGTGAGGACACCTCGCGAGTTCCACCAAATGTCCAACATGAACTTTTTGGGATGCAAAATTTGTTTACCGACTGATTGCGGTGTTACAGCAGGAGCTTAAGTCGAATGTTGTTGTAAACCATTCATTTTTAATCTCCCGTAACCACTCTTTTCAGGAAAGTTTCAAGCAAGTTCAATTTCAACAAAGGCTCACACACCATCTTGCGATCCATAATGTTTCTTTCACTGAGTTCATGAGGAAGCAAACGGTTTTATGGGCGGTGTTAAACTGCTGAGCATGTCCTTGTCGTTAAATGCCTATCAAAGGTAACTGCATTGACGATTTTATTGCCGTCTGGACGTCCAGAGCGAACAGCATCAACAAGGTCTGTATTTCCTGAACGAAAGCTTGTAAACCAATCTCAACAACACATGTTGCAAATCTTCAAAAGAAAAAAACAGCAAAATATGCCGAAAATGTCCTTTCTTATCCTTAATTTAAAAAAAAATTCAATTTCCAACTTTAGACCCATGAATGCCTCATATATTGAGGACAGTTCAGAGGGAGAAAAGCATTTCTTGCGTCGTTTGAGGAAACCTAGATATTTTTTGGCGGCATCGAATATACATATAGTCAATCCCATGTAGGTTGTCATTGACACTCATACAAAGAATGGAAAGTTCTTCGGTTTCAACGATGCAAGTGCCATTCATGGATAATGGTTGGTTGTTTGGATTTTGCTTTAAAGACAGCAGACAGCATTGCGTTTTGGAGGATTCTGTTGGATGATCTCTATTTAGTGATGCTGCTCATAAGCTTAACATACGCTTCCGTTCCCGTTCTACAAACATTTATTCTGTGCTTCAGCAAATGAAATGACCATACCCGAGTTGAACACGAGGTTAGGCCTCTTGGAAACGTATTTCCATAAATTCGATGATATTCAAACAAACATCGAGGGACTGCACATTTCTGAGTTGGTGAAGGAAAAAAGAACAAACTTTGAGGAATAATATTGCGACCTGAAAACTAAAATTTCAACTCTTATCAATAATAAAATTCCGAAGGCAGCGCCACATACGCCAGATGAGACCTCCACGTCATTTGGTATCCAGAAGTCTAAAACAACTCGGCTGCCAAAACTTGATCTAACTAAATTCAGTAGTAAATATAGTGACTGGTTGGGTTTTTATGGAATGTTTAAGAAATTTGTGGACAAAGCTCACAGATATTGAAAAATTTCAGCATCTTCGGTCATGCTAATTGGATTCAGCGTACAAAACGATAAAATTTGTGATATATTCCTGATACATTTCAATCTAACAAGCTGGACTTTGAATCACATCACATACGATGTGGGAGGAAGAATCATCATCGAATCAAATACCAATTGGACCGAAATGGTGAAATTTATAGAAAGACGTTGTCAAACTTTGGAGAGAGTGGAGGAGGCTATTGGAACCAGCGTGGGTACCCATAAGCAGGCAAGATTTTTAAATAGTAAACCATAGCAAAGGAGCACTTGTTGCATCAAACGTAACCAGGTCGTGAATGTTTTGTAACTCAAGTGACCACAATATTTATAATTGCTCTAAATCCATTGATTTATTGCCACAAAACCGATTTTCTGAGGCCAAAAGATTAAACCTGTGTTTAAACTGTTTAGGTAATACTGTTCGCCTTTGCAAAGCTTGAAACTGCCAAAAATGCTCTCTTCGTTATAATGCACTGTTGCATCTCCCTTCAACCACTAGCGATATTCGAGTTGAATCGAGTCCCTTTACAAAATTAGCACACAACGTCAAATCAAATCAAAGCAGCCCTTCTCTCTTTGTCAAAGAGTCATGAGGAAGATTTATCAAACCAAGATACATTTGTTTTTCTTGCCACTGCAATAGTTTTTTGTTAAATCCTCCACTGGAACAGAGCCTTGCTCGTTTCTAGCGCATAGTTACATTTTATAACAGAGCGCTTAGCACATCAATTGATTCTTAAACGCCATAATATGTCTTCTTGTGTAAGTGGAATCGGAAATTCCAAATCTTTAATCACGCAAAACACAAGTATCAGCATTCGCTCTCGACTAAACAACTACACAGTCAACATAAATGCATGCATTTTGTCCTCAATTATTGACAACCAGCCAAATGCAACCATTAAAAACGTCGACTGGAGAATTCCCCTCATCTGCTTTTCTTTAAGTTGCAGCGCGTAGATTTACTCATTGGAGCTGAAATATTTTTTGATTTATTGTCAGTTGGACAAATTTGCTTGGGAGAGAACTTACCGACACTTCAAAAAACTCATTTCGGCTGGATTGTCGTTGTGAACTTGCTCCAAGCCAACAGTAATAAAGTTTGTCTTTCAGTATCTCAGACTCCTTCTCAGAATGTTCTCTAAAACGATGACAATAATTAAGCTAAATTGCTTCAATCCAATGGAATCGCGTGATCATCACAGTAGCTTTTCGTTATCAGAGGACAACCTATGTGAGCAGCATTTCATCAAAACCCACAAAAGGGTCAGTACTCCGACAATCTGCCCTTTAAATCGGAAGTTTCTGGATTGGGATCTTCATTTGATAGTGCATGCAAACGATTTTAAAATCTTGAAAAAATACTTTCCCGCGATCCACAGTTAAAGCTCCAAAACTGTGACTCCATCAATGAATATCTGGCCCTTGGACACATGTCTCCTGCTCCTGATTATATTCTGCAACGTCCACACTTCTACCATTGCGTCACCAAGCCCGACAGTACTTCAACCAAATTGCGAGTTGTATTTGACTGCTCAGCCAAAACTTCTACAGGACTTTCGCTGAACGATGCACTTCTAGTTGGACCAACAATCCAAGCTAACCTTTTTATAACTCTGTTAAGTTTTCGAGCTTATAGATATGCTATCAATACAGATGTTTGTAAAATGTATACATGAGTTTTGGTCAACCCACCTGACAGTCAGTTTCAATGTATTGTTTGGCGTAATAACGAGAGCGAGGAATTGAAAATATTCACACTTAGCACTGTGGCCTATGGCATCTTTCCCGCTGCCTTTCTCGCTATACAAACCATGCATCAACTTGCTTTGGATAAAAATAAGAATTTTCCTATTGGCTCTGAAATCGTTCGAAACCGTTTTTATGTCGATGGTATGTTGAGTGGCGGAGACATATTAGACGAACTATATCAAATCAATAGCCAAGTCTCTGAACTATTTAGTAAATGTCACTTCAAAATAAGAAAATGGTGTTCAAATAATTCAAAGATCCTAGAAGATGTTCCAGCTGAGGATAGAGAGGCTTTTTTAAAAATAAATGATGGAACTGTTACAAAGACCTTGGGTCTAATTTGGGAGCCTACTCTGGATGAATTTTGGTTCGCATACAAATCATCCAATGTTTAGAAAAGAATCACCAAGCGAAAGGTTCTGTCTGATATTGCTAAATTATACGATTCTCTGGGCCTTGTCAGTCCCATAGTAATCAAGGCTAAGATAGTCTTGCAATTACTTTGGAAAGAGAAATTACATTGGGATGAGTCTCTCCTAGTTAAGATGCATACCATTTGGGCTAAGTTTTGCAATGAACTGAAACTTATCAATGAAATCAAAATTCCAAGATGTGTTACGTCACTTAACGCTACTATAAATACGAAATGCATGGATTTGCTGATGCCAGCATGGACACTTATGGTGCGTGCACTTACATAAGGAGCATCGATTCTGCTGGTTTCATTATCGTTCGATTATTGTGCTCAAAAATAAGAGTATCACCGATAAAAACTGTCTCCATCCCACGCCTTGATTTGTTTGCGGCCCTGCTGCTGTCTGAGTTGATAGATATTATGATCACTAACAAAATAGTAAAATGCCATCGAGTGCTTTGCTGGTCTGATTCAATTGGATTACTATAGATCCTCTCCATGCAAATTTAGTACATTCGTTGCGAATAGAATTAGCAAAATACAAACTTTAACTTAAGGTATGGATTGGAAGTATGTTCCAACCAGTGAAAATCCTGCCGACATACTATCTTGAGGGGTTTACCCTAAAGAAATTATAAATTTTTCGCTATGGTTTAGTCGTCAGACTTTTTGAAAAACCCAGAGACAAAGTGGCCAAAACTTGAACTTGTGATTCCAAAAGAGTTACCAGAACAGCGGAATCCAAAATCAGTTATTTTGGTCAAAGGGTCTGAAGTTCTTTCTGCGTTGTGTAAATATTTTAACTCTTTTCGAAAATTTCGAAAGATTTTCGGATACATTCACCGCTTTGTTAATAACCTCAAGGGTCAAAGGTAGGATCGCGTTATAGGGAGTTTAACAACCAAAGATGTCGACATGGGAACTAAAACTTTAATGCGTATGATTCAAAGAAATGAATTTGCTGAGGAGTATTATGAACTTAAAGGAAAGTTTCATATTAATAATAAGAGCAAACTTCTATCACTTAATCCCTTTATAGACGATTTCGGCTTACGTCGTGTCGGTGGAAAACTTCATTACTCATCATTAGAATTTAATGCATCATTAGGATGCAAAAAGCGACATCCTGTAACATCATCACTCATTTCGCATTTTCATGCAGGCATATAGACTTTGCTTGCTATTATAAGGAGAGAGTATTGGCCGCTTGGAGGACGTCAAACGGTGAAAAAAGCTATCAACAATTGCGTACAAACTACATATCAGCTGATGGGTAACTTACCATTGGAAAGGGTTCAACCTACTCGTCCATTCACAAACGCAGGTGTTGACTTCTGTGGGCCATTTTATGTTCACTCTCGGATTCGTGGAAGGCCCCCAACCAAAACGTATGTTGATTTATTTATTTGTTTCGCAAAAAAGGCCTTTCATCTGGAACTCGCGGAAGATCTATCAACAGCATCCTTTTTAGGAGCATTCAAAAGGTTCATTTCTAGGAGAGGCAATCCTGTAACAATATTCTTAGATAATGCAACCAATTTTGTTGGCGCACATTCAGAATTAGATGAATTTAAAACAGTATTTCAAAGCTCAAACCACAATCAAGCAGTCCATGAAATGTGCCTCAACGACGGGATCCGCATTTCGTAGAATTATGGTAGGCTTCAGTGAAGATAGCTAAGTGTCATTTTCGTCGTGTCGCTGGTTATGCTCCTCTTAGTCGAGAGGAGTTGCATACTTTAGTCTGTCAAATTGAATCAATCATAAACTTTCGGCCCTTGTGTCCCATTTCCGAAGATATTACTGAGTTTAATGTTTTAACGCCTTCTCATTTTTTAGTAGGTGGTCCCTTAACTGCGATACTGAAGCCAGATGTAACAAATAGTAACCTGTCCTGATTATCAAGATGGCAAAATGTATCTCAAATGTATCAACACTTCTGGAAACGTTGAAGCCTAGAATACTTGCATCTGCTGCAGCAGCGAAACAAATGGCATCATCAGGAACACGAATTTCGAGTTGCTGCTTTGGTTATCATCAAAGACGAAAACTTATCCCCCTTAAAATGGGCGCTAGGAAGAGTCGAGGGAGTCATCCGAGGAGAAGATAATCTTGTGCTTGTAGTGATCATTCGACCTACGAGCGGTGTGCTGAGAAGAACTGTTTCCAAAGTTTGCTTAATTCCCACTGAGACAGACAGGCTTGTAAGCGAATCTATTGAAACTGGAGACTTTCAATGCGGGGAGGATGTTGAGAAATCATTGTAGTGATCATTCGACCTACGAGCGGTGTGCTGAGAAGAACTGTTTCCAAAGTTTGCTTAATTCCCACTGAGACAGACAGGCTTGTAAGCGAATCTATTGAAACTGGAGACTTTCAATGCGGGGAGGATGTTGAGAAATCATTACAAGATATTAAACTCAAATGCTATGAAATTTCTTCTTAGTCACTGTACTGTTCAAATATTAACGCCACTTCTGTAATCATTCAATTATCTTAGCATTGTTAACTGAAAGCACATATCATGCCATACTGCATATGTACAGATAATTCTTTTTTTTATTCTTTTTTATTGAAGCTGTACTTAGTCAGAGAATCAACACAATATATTTGTCATTCGTTGGATTAGCACGCGTTTCATTTTGCATATTTATTTTACATATATTTCTGATAAAAGAATCAAAAATCGTACAAGGTCTTTTTTTAGACATGTGCTGGCATGGATTTTTTTTTTAACTTCTCATTATTTAAGTCTGTTAAATAGATGAAGTCTTATAGTCACTTTACCAAACATTGGCAATTTTATATTTTAGTCTAAACATGTGCATAACTATTTTTTTCTATAACTATAGGGTTTTCTAATAACGACTTGACAACTTTTTTTTTAAATAAAAGGCAAACCATTTGAGATATTTCAAAAACTTTATTATTGGCTTGAAGTACAATTAAAACATTTATGAATTGAACTCGACTTCGTTCATATGGCCACCGAGGGCACGTTTGCAGCGGTCGATCCTTCAGTTTCTTTAAAATAGCTCGGACATCAGACAACGAACGGTTACTGACAATAGCAGGTATTGGTCCAAATGAGGCCGCTGATGATGACGATTTCTTTGTGATCGAGGATCCACAGGAGAAGGTTGAGGCCATAGGGGCGACTTTCCAGGAAGTATACAAGGCCAATGATACCATTGGCCCTAATTATGACCTGGACGATCGCGTCTTGGTGCACGAATTCTACATTCGAAATGAAGTAGAAAACTGTCGAACCGAGGGCTCTGGTTTCACCCGGTTCAGCGACGAAAACATGGCAAATAATGTCATTACCAGAGAGGGTGAACTACCCCCGTTCATTTCGAAGGAAGAACTCCATGAGATCTTCGACACAATCAGGAGTAAGAAATCAGTGGGGATCGATGGTATTCCGAACATCGTGCTTCGACATCTTCCTCTAGAAGCGGTGGACATTTACGTCACCCTGTTTAATAATGCAATGAATAATGTACATTATCCAGCGCATTGGAAAACGGCGGTGGTTCAACCTATCCCCAAAAAGGGAAAGGATATATCCAATCCAGCGACTCTCCGGTCGATAAGTCTCCTTCCAAATATCAGTAAGGTGTTTGAAAAGGTAATCAATAGAGCTCTGTCTAGGTGGGTTGAGGACAAACATATAGTTCCGGATAATCAATTCGGTTTTAAGGCGGGACATGATATATCACATGCAGCATCTAAACTGGTGTCCGATATCCAATGGAATAAAGGCAAAAACCAATGTACTGGTGACTGCCTTGTTGACTTGGAGTAGGCCTTCGACACCGTATGGTTAGAGGGTCTTTTCTATAAGCTGACTAGGCTGGAGATCAGTAAACCACTCTTGTACATTCTTTATAATATGTTAACCAACAGACAGTTCATCGTGAAGAATGGTGATGTGACTTCTGTTGGAATATTTCAAATTAAAAATGGTCTTCAGCAAGGCGCGGTCAATTCGCCGATCCTGTTCAATATTTATACAAGCGACTTGACTTCGATAAGATCAGACGATTTTGCGATGACTGGAATTTGAAAATCAACTTTCAGAAGTCGGAAACCATTCTCTTTAGGACTCCGTTGTCTAGAGCCTCTAGAGATACCAGAAAAAATTGGCGAACGTTCTTGATCATTGGACAACGCGGACAGCCTCTTGCCTGTCGAAAGGTAGTCAGATACCTTGGGATCTGGATAGATCAGTTTCTGTATTTTGACAAAAATGTACATGCTGCTCTGGTCAGAGCTAAATGCGCTTTTGCCCTTACAAAGAGACTGTTTTATAGCAGCCAACTCGATGCGAGGGTAAAGGTAATCTGCCCTTATCAGGCCCATGTTGGTATTTGGGTGTCCCGTGTGGTTCAATGTGCGAGCAAGCTTAATGGAAAAGATTCGGGTGTTTGAGAGGGCTTGCCTTAGGGCTTGTACAGAACACCAGAGTCGGAGTACAAAAAATTTTATCGTAATGAGGTCCTTTACAACAGAGCGAACCTAATACGAGTGGACAACTTCGTAATTAAGCTGACTCGAAGGCACATTGCAAGAGCAATGACTTCGACGAATAACCTGATATCTGGGGCTTACTATCCCAATTACCGTTACTACGAGAGTGTGCGCTCTGACGGCTTCGTTCCACCGGAAGCATTCCTCTACCTAGATCAGATAGGGTTGATCCAGGATAGATCAGCGGTCCCGTTAATCTTCCATGTCGCTCGGAAAGCTGGGGACAGGCGACTCAGCTACAACAGAGACGTCGCACACGGCAGTGTGGATCGTCTCAGGTTCAGTAGGGCGGTGGGGAATAGCGATAAGAGAAGATGTTTCGTCGTCGTTTCCGTCAACTACGTACCATCCTCACTAATGAGGCAGAGCTGACCAATCTATTTGCTCTGTGAATAGCGATGGCCAGCTTGCATAGGTTTAGGTTAGCATTTAAGAAATATATACATATATTAGTATATACCTTGTATATACTAATATATGTATATAATTGTGTATAATATCTATGTGTGTGTATTGTGTATGTATGTAAGGTAGATTAAGGTTTATTTTAAGTGAGATATTAAGTTTTTATAAAAAATTAAGTCCATATGCTAAGTTTTTGTCAAGAAATTTTTTCTTAGCCTTAAGTATCGAAAATAAATAGTCCTAAGTAAAACGTAAATAAAGTCGAAAGACATAGATATAAGAATTTAGAGTAGCTTAGAGTGCCTGTGTGAGGCCAGTAAGTTAGTATAAGATTGTTAAGTAATTGTAAGCTAGCATTTAAGCATTTTTTGTTAGTATGTAAGAGTTAGTGTTTAAGAAAATAAAATGCATTTAAAACTAAAACTAAACTGCAGCTGTCAATGCGTTGGACCCAATTTTCAACGACTCGGCCGCTATTTTGCGTTCAATGTTGGCTCTGAGCCCTTCCAACGTCGTCGGCGTGTTGGCATAAACCAATGACTTAATGTAGCCTCACAGAAAATAGTCAAGTGGCGTTAAATCGCACGAACGAAGCGGCCAATCGACTGGCCCAAGTTTTGAGATAACACGCTCACCATACTTACTCTTCAATAAATCGATTGTAGCGTGTGCTGTGTGGCTTGTGGCACCATCCTGTTGAAACCATATGTCGTCCAAGTCCATATCTTCCAATTCAGGCCAAAAATAATCGGTGATCATGTTGTGATAACGCTGACCATTCATTCATGGCGATCGTTATCGTCGACGAAAAAATATGGCCCAATAACGCCGCCGGCATGCAAACCGCATCAAACCGTTATTTTTTGTGGATGAAGTGGTGATTCATGAAGCACTTGTGGGTTTTCACCCGACCAATAATGCATGCTTATTGACGAACCCATTGAGCCAAAAATGAGCTTCGTCACTGAAGATGATTTTGCGATGAAATTCATCATCTTGGCGCATCTTCTCCAGAACCCAATCGGAGAACGTAGCTCGTTAGTGTACTTTGCCATGATGAAAATGTTGAGTTTACTGAATAAATTGACAGTGACCGTTTGATGATTAGTGAAAGAGTGCGTTTACAAATTAAATTGAATTTAATTGAATTGTCAAGTCCCTATTGGAAAACCCCATATAACTATTGTAGTTTGTACAATATATCTTTGCAAACACCAGTCTATCCTTCAGTTTACTATCTAAAACGCCATATGGGTGTCAACATCATTAAACTTAGTTCATATGTCACTATCCTTGATCCCAACAAAATTGTTTACACAAATTTGCACAAATAATCAAATACCATCGAATCCGAATACCAGTGAGTGCTCTTATCGCAATAAGCCGAATGACTAAATCCTCTGACAACAATTCTTGACTTGTATTCCCCGATTCGAGAGGTAGGTCCGTGACAAATGTTCTCCTGCTCATTTGTCTGTTCTAAATATAAAAGAAATACCCACCAACGATATTCGCGTGTTATTATCAAAATTCAGTACGTTCTCGCGACATATGTCATACACTCTGTTAAGCCGTCCTCCATTGGATTCAGATTCATAAACACACGAGTGCTACATGTGTGTTCCTTCTCATAAAGAACACCACCCGTTGTTGTTTTTGCGTAAGTATTGTATTATATTGTACATACTGCTACAGCGAATGAATAGGAAAACCCTCAAGGGTTGTGTTGTTTAGAGCTGCTTAGCATTTGTTCCACGATGATTGCCACTCTAAATCGTGTGCTTCTCATTTAGCAAATAACGTCGACTGACAAGTGCTTCCTAGTTCTAATCGTGGTCCTTTTCAAAGTCTGTGAGTTTTAGCGGATTGGCAGTTATGTCCCCTGACAAATCTCACGCGACCACTTTGCACTGCAGCCAAAGTAGGAATAGAAGCAGGAGACGAGAGCAGACGAGTATACGCGTACAGCAAATTCGATTCGAGAGATACGGTAGTCCTGAACAAATTCACATCCATGTCGTTGCTCGCAAAAATCTCTAATTGGAATGCATAGAAGTGTCCTTAAATCCTTAAAGGATATTTACTGTCAACCGCATTTCCAAAACGACTGGGGAGCAGGATGATAACAGAAACTTCTCTGTAATGTAAGTTTCTCTTGCTCTACTCCGGAAACTAGGGCAAGCATGAGATACAGAGACACAGTGCTACAGAACTACTGGGATATTATACTCGTACAAAGCTGCACAACAGGACACAGTTCAAACCAATGTGAACAAGGATACAAGAATCGGTTAGTAGGGGTAGGTTAAATGTGTGTTGTATGCACATTCATTGACTCCAGCAAGTGAGTGCATATAAAAAACATGGAAAAGATACAACACACAAGAACGGCGAGCGAGATGATGGCTAACACCAGCAAGAGGGTAGCAACGCAATTTGTTGGTGGCGTTATCCTTTGCACACATCCACACGTACATACAATCTCATCTTTTTCACATGGGAAATTTAGGGAAAATTATGAAATTTTTAATGCCATTAAAAAGTTTTCCTTATACTTTTTATTCTGGTCCTTGGTCTCTGGTCTCCTTGTAACCTAGCGTTCCACTCATGCAGTCGCAGCGGTTAAAGGATTCACTTTGCACTTTGCAGGAGAGAGAAAAAATTAATGTCGTTTAGAGTGATAGGCGATGGTGGAGAAGAATGAGGAAGAGGGGGAGAAGTAAGACGTGATCGTCCGGAATGGATGAGAATCCTTTAGAAAATGGAGAATCCTCTTGGAAATGTCATTTTTAAATTGAAGCTGTTTCTGCTGCTGTTTAAGGAGTAATCCTTTTAATAGTTTTCATCCCGGTGGGGTGATAGAAAGTGAGAAGAAGTAGAAAAGATGGAGTTCCTGGGGTGGTGATTCTGATTATTGGTGATGGTTGGATATGCACGTGCGATTGCATATGAAACGTGATACTTAACGCACTGAAAGGATTACACTCACGAATTATATTGTATTATCAGTGATGTGTATGATGTCTGCTTGCAATAACCAACTGCCACCTACCCACTATCATCACTAGCAGCACACTCGAAAAAGGGTTATTTTGTGGAGCGAGTTTGTCATTAAAACAGATGTTAGCAAACAGGATTAATTATCGCGGCGTTTATTTTACCCCCTTTCTCACGTCACTATCGTTTAAATATACATAGGAGGTCGGTGAAATGCTTGCGTGTGGTGGTCTGGTCTTGGTTTTCATCCTAGCGTTGCGGATGGTTGGCTCAGTTTTTTTGCTCTGTTTTTCTTGCTCATTTTTATTTATTTTTTTTTTTAAAGAGAGATAACATGTACTAATTATTCAAAAAGGACATTAATTACTCGAATTATGTATTTTGTGTTGTATCCGTGTATCTGTGTTGTTATGTACTCCTGTAGGGGTGTTGCGGAAACGTGGCACACAGTTGATAAAGGGATAAAGGCGCGCAACTCAACAACTGAAGTAGGAGAGATGTTTATTTTTAAGTTTGAAATTGTTTTGAGCTTGATTGATGGTGATGGTGGGATATTGCTATCACGTTTTGTTATCCTTTATGCGAAATGTCCTGTGAATGAGGATATTGTTAATTAGAAGATGGTTGAACAATGATAGAGGGAATGATAAATTATGTAGTAGGAATACAAAATTACAAAGACTCTAATTTTGTGGGCTGGTCAGGTCGCTAAATGTTACTAAGAAAGGCAACTAACATGTCTATCTGCCCTACTACACTTTCATACAATATGACTTTTTCCCATCTTTCGGGCAATTTGTGGATCCCATCCCAAAAGAACTGCGCTGGCTTGGCAGCCAAGAATGAATCAAGCCAATTTTTGATATTCTGCTCTGATGTGAACCGTATTTCAGTGAGGGCGTTCTGCATCGACCGGAACAAATGGTAGTCAGAAGGGGCAAGGTCTGGGCTATAAGGCGGGTGGAGTAAGACTTCCCATCCACTGCTTTCCACATAGTTCTTAACCGGAATAGCAACATGGGGCCGAGCGTTGTCATGATGGAAAATTATTGCCTCGTGTCTGGTCGCATATTCCGGGCGTTTTTCGGCCACTGCTCTCTTCAAACGGATTAATTGTGTTCGGTAGCGTTGTCCATTCATGGTTTTACCCGGTTTTAGCAGCTCATAATACAGCACACCCATCTGATCCCACCAAATACAGAGCATTACCTTCGCGCCATGGATATTCGACTTTGCCGTTGATTTGGCTGGTTGGCCGCGTTTGCTCTTGGGGTTGTCGTAATAGATCCATTTTTCATCACTAGTAACAATCCGATGCAAAAATGACTTCTTTTTGTGGCGTTCCAGCGAAATGTTGGACATGCAAAACCGCCTTTCGACGTCTCTCGGCTTAAGTTCATGTGGAACCCAATTTCCTTACTTTTGAATATATCCAGCTGCTTTTAAACGTTTTGAAATGACTGCTTGAGTGACACCCAAAGATTCTGCGAGCTCTTCTTGTGTTTGGCAATCTTCATAGAGTAATGCTTCCAGTTCTTCATCTTCAAATTAGTTAGATGCGTTACCAGAGGTCCTGGATTCAATTTCTCGACTAAACCATAAGACAACCAAAAAAAAAAAAATATATTTTATCGAAGAAGTAGATACCTAAACTTGCGGTCATAAAAACCGCACCACCTTATGAGTTCTAAAAAAAATGCCTAATTACATCAGATCGTAAGGCTTTTTCCCATACTACTGAAGTATTCCCCATAGCGGAGTTCGGGGTCATATTCAGTGTTAAAAAAATCTGTTTGAATTGAGTTGTTACTGTGACAAGTAAAAAAAAGTGAAATGTCTGGTAAATATCATCAACTAACTCGGGACGAAAAAGTTCAAATATTGACTTTAGTCGAAGAAGGGCTTGGCTATCGTGAGATTGCGGTTAAAAAAGGATGCTGTCATTCAACTATCGTACGACTGATGAAGAAAAAAGAAAATTTGGATCCACTGGAAAGGAAAAAAGGCTCGTAAACCTAAAATAACCTAGAAGGCGGACAATGTTTTATAACAAATTAGCATGAAAGATCGCTTTAAAAGTGCGGTCCGTATAACAGCAGAGCTGAGTGAATTTCATCAAGTTGGTCTAAGCGCCGAAACCATACGCCGACGGCTAGGGGAGATAGGTTTATATGGAAGACGATCAGCGAGAAAACCTCTCCTAACCACAAAAATGAAAAAAAGCTCGCTTGACGTGGGCAAAAAATTACGAAGATTGGACGCAGAATGATTGGCGATGTAAGTAAATTTAATTTGTTGTGTGCACAATTTGCCATACGTACGACGGTCAGCAGGTAAAAGATTCAAGGACGAGTACATAGTCAAAACAGTGAAGTTTTCTCAAAGCCAGATGGTTTGGGGATGTTTTTCTTTTTACGTTTTGGGCCCTTTGCACTTTGTTAATGGAACTATGAACGCTCAAAAGTATGGAGAAGTAGTAAGGGAGTTTTTTGTACCAGCAATTGAACAGCATCATTCGTATACTGACAATTGCATTTGTCAAGATGATTCTGCACCTTGCCACCGCACCAAATCCGTAAGTAAAGTGTTATAAATCAACTTCTAGATGTCTACTTTATAAATAATAAACAGACAAGTAACTAGAGTCTTTCAATAATTTTCAGCTCAAGACAACGTTTGATGACCTCGGAGCTACCAGACTAGACTGGCCAGCTAATTCGCCCGATATAAACCCAATCGAACACTTGTGGCATATAATGATACGTAAGGTGGCTGAACATAAACCAGAGAGTAAAAAAAGCTAAATGAAGTTCTGGAACATGTATTGAAATACTGAAATTTTAAGGGATATTACAGAACTTCTAGTAAACTCGATGCCTTCTAGAATAAAAGCGGTTATAAGTGCCAAAGGAGGAGCAACTCGGTACTGATAATTTTTTGGTAAAAGTGGCATAAACATCTTATATACGCATACATAAAAAATGTATCGTTTGATTTTGTTAGCCAATGACTGTATTAAAATATTTTAAAAAAATAAGAAAATTAACTGGTTTTTCTTAATTTGTTAATATTTTTTTTCAAAAATTCAATAAACAGATGGAAATTAGATAGAAATAATTATAAACTACTGCGGAGTATTCAAAAATTCATTATAAAAATTATTATTGTAGTTACTAACAATTTTTCAATCATTTTGATATGGTGCGGTTTTTATGACCGCAAGTGTATACTTAAGTCTCATTGATAATGTGAACATATTTAGTTCCTCCTAATAGGGAAGTTCTTGCATTCACCTCGAAAATCGAAATTTTGTAATATCTTCACGTTTTAAGGTGTCCATATTGTTTTTAGACAGTTTTTGAACAAAATGGATGTGTGTGAATGTGTGAATGTATGTGTTCGTAAGTGTATATGTATTTTTTTTAATGAGGAATCAAAAGCATTGAAACTCTAAAGGTCAGTGTGGGACTTTAACCGCACTAAAAACATGTCCTCATCCTCCGGACGGGAAGCTCCTCCTGTGGAATAGTTACACCTCGCTGGAAACGCTCACTCTCCCGGCGGCGTTCTATAGTATAGCTCTCAGCTCCATCATTAATGTCACGATTCAATTTTCAATAGCCTGCCATTTCCGGGGGCTAGTTAACATACTGGCGGGTAAGTTTATCGCTGGAGCTCCTGATATACTTGAATCTTGGGCACGAGAAGAAAACATGCTCTGCATCCTCTATTGTTCTAGCACAGTTTGGGCAGTGAGGATCATCTTCAATGCGGAAGCTGTGGAGATAGCCTCTAGCAGCCATGTCCACTGAAGGCTTCCGTGGGGTGTAGTTTACTTCTCCATGCCTCCTTTGTATGTTTGAGAGTGTATGTGTGAAAGCTGTTTGATGCGTACCCGGATTGGAAGAAGGTGGCGCTACTGAGCCAAAATGAGTGTACCATCATTTTAGCCCGTCTGTCATTTGGTGACAATCCAACGCATAGTTTTGTTTTAGCACCCATTTCAAAGCAAGTGCAATCGTTAGACCACTTCGAAGACGTGCTTGGAACAAATCCGGAGGAGTATTCATTGTTACACAACAGAGACCAAGGAACAATCGAAACAATGTGTGGTATATGGTAAACGTGCTCCAAAAAGGCGAAGACCGTTCTTTTGGCCGGAAAGTTGATGGCTACCTTTTTTTTTGGGATGCGCGATCTGCCCAAAAAATGACCACATTTGGCGAAGAAAAAAGTGGTCTTCCACCACGATAACGTACCGGCTCACACCTCGACAGTCGCCACAGCCAATTTGGTTGAATTGTAATATGAATTGCTCCTCCATCCTCCGTATTCTCCGGGTTTGGGTCCTTGTGACTTCTTTTTGTTCCCAAAAAGTAAAAGATGGTTCGCTGGAAAGTATTTGGCCAACAAAAATCGTACTATACGGAGGGGTTAAAAGAGTTGCAGCCACGCAGGCAAAAATTTATCGAATTGAAAGTTGCGTTGACATTTCTAGTCCGGGTCAACAGCCCTCGTATGTCCTTTTGTGTAGATTTTTTCCACCCACGATAACTCGCGAACGAATAGTGCTATCGATTTGATTTCTTCAGACTATGCGTCTTCATGCCGAATTGCCGCCATCCGATTTTATCTAAAATCCGCCGGTGACTTTTTAAGTCTTTTAAAAAAAGACATCTGCGAAATACAATTAATTTTTTCTTACAAAAAGAGAACTCTTTCGAAATTTTTACACAACTAATCAAAATCAATTGATATACCGAGCATGCATTTGATGAAAAAATCGGTTCAGAGTTATCGTTAATACAGAGAGTCCCACATCTGACCGGTCAAACTTATGTATATGGTTAATAGGGTTCCTAAATTTGAATTATATCCTTTTTCAATACCAAAAACCATTGGAGAATACTACATGTTCTCCTTATCAGGAAGTTCTTTGCGTGACCCATCGGTCGCATCCATTTATGCCCTTAACTTCATTTCATACATTTTCTATTGGGTTTAGGCGATTGGAAAACCATTATCTTGGAACCATCTAAGCAGATATAGAGTATGAGTTTTTAATGATACGATTAACATCATTGATTGTTAGTATGAACAGCAAAGGACCAAGATGGCTACCTTGAGGTACTCCGGAAGAGGCTTTAATGGGGTTAGAAATCCAGGACCTGCATAAAACATCATCGATCTTCTATGTTGTATTTAATCCACATAAAAAAGTTCGACTGAAAGTCAAAAGCCTTTAGTTTGAGCAAAATAATTTTATAAGAGATTTTATCAAAAGATTCACTGAAATCAGTGGTGATCACGTCAACTTCAATCCTACATTCTAGTGCGCACAAGATACTTGAGACGAATTCAGTAAAGCTTGTGTTTATAGACCGATCTTTCAGAAATCCGTGATGGTTTTGGGAAAAGACAGACTTGCAATGAATTAACTTGCATTGACAAAGCTCACACACGGTGACGCCTTTAGTATTAGGTACGCAACTAATCTCTTGTCAATAGATGGCTCCAGCAGTAAGTGCTGGACGATTTTGTTATATCTAAAACGTCATGAACCAAGCTAAGACATATGGTAAACAAACTGTTTTGATACATTAGTGATCTTATTTTGTCTTCATATACTTTTGAAGATGGTGATTTCGATGTTGATGACTGTTGGCATGAAATCGCCAAAATTCTTCGAAAACGCTAAATTGGAGGCATTGCTCGATAAAGATCCGTGCCAAACGCAAAAAGAGTTTACTTCAGCATTAGGAGTTACTCGCCAAGCTATTTTCAAGCGAATGGAACTTTGGTTCCTTGATTTGAAGTCAAGGGAAGTTGAGTGTCGCTTTTTCGCCTGTAAACAACTGCCTCAACGGCATAAAAGGAAGGGTTTTTTCATCACATAGTGACGGGATCTATTACAGCAACTCAATGAGAATAAAGTCATGGGGACTGCCTGGTCATGCTTCTACGTCGGCTCGGCTGAATATCCACGCTGCGAAGGTTATGCTGTGTATTTGGTGGGTTCAAGTCGGTGTTATTTATTATGAATTGTTGAAACCATTAAACGAAACTATCACTGGGGAACGGTAACGACTTCAATTGATGCGATTGAGCACTGCACGAAAAACGGTCACAAAACGAGCAGAGACACGAAAAAGTGATTCTACAGCATGGCAACGCTCGGCCCCAAGTTGCCAAACCCATTAAAACCTACCTAGAAACGCTCAAATAAGAAGTCCTATTCAACCCGTCATATTGCACAGATATTCCGCCATCCGATTATTACTTGTTCCATTCTTTGGCACATGGTCTGGCTGATCAGCAGCTCCGCTCATATAAAGACATCAAAAAATGACTTAATTCGTGGATAGGATCAAAAGATAAACGCTTTTATAGTAACGGTATTTGAGGTTTTCCAGAACGAAAAATTTTTTCACATTAAAGTTGCATTTTTCCTCAATACCTAGTTGCGCATCTAATACAAGAAGTTTCTAAATGTTTCAAACCAGTCTACATTGTCCTCTCCTAATAAGAACAACATCAGTTTTGGGGGAATTGACTTAAAGGCTTCTTCTTGTGCACCAATCCTCAATTACATCTAGCGATGCCTAGTAATGCATGAAGTGAATTGAAAGTCATCTGCTGAAAATTTATGAAGAGGTCATAACATCCCTTGTTAGTCTTATTGGGTGTGGAAGCTAACAGCCAGCCAGTTTTCGACAGCTGATATATGAAATCTTTTTAGGCAGGTTAACTTGTTAAGTACGTTAAGCAGCGTACTTAGGTGCCGGATGTATACTCCAATTTCATAGTCCAACATTTAATTTGGAGCGGAGGATTGAGGTCAACTTATAGAGTTAGTACAAAATCTCTCCCCTATATTAGTAATAGAGCAAAGAGTAATACTATACAAACGATATTTCTTTGAGCTAAGGCAGCAACTTTACAACAACTGCACTAGAAACACTTTAAATAAGATCATCACGTTCCTAATCCAACGAATAGACTCTCTTGAAAATGGGTGAAAACATTTTCGGTTACTTTGAAAGCAAGATCTATTAGAAAACATCTTGTCTCCTTTGAGTTTAGAAGTCCTATTGTATTGCATTTTCTTCGCACAGGGCCATCGAAGTAGAAAAAAGAAATTCTTTTGAGGTGCCGCATAGATATGCATATACCTCAAAATGCAAAACCTCAGTGCACAACATTGTGCAGCTACATACCGGCATCTAAAGAGATTTTAAAGCCACATAATTTAAGCAAAGTCTGAGATACAGGGAACTTACTTTTTAGTTGGGAACCATTGCTTGGTGTTCAAAATCACTAATGGGATGTTAATTGACATGTCCGTATAGTAGAAGCTTTGTTATGTATCACTTTGTAATTTGTGACAATATTTCAATTAAATTCACATCAATTTAAAAGATGACCTTTTAAACTTTAAAAACGTTGTACGAGGCTTAATGGACTAGTATAATACTGCTTGAATTGATTCAGAACATCCTGCGAATCTAATCAAAATACCGTTCCCACCAATTTAAGATATTCGATTCCTCCTTTAAGTAGTTTCTTCTTCCTACACATTACGAAAACTGTCCACCTAAGAAACATATTTTATAATTAAAAAGGTTACACTACCAAAAATACCAGAACTTGAACCCTTTTTTAAAAATTATTCACAGTTGACAGGTCACAACTCCGTTAGCAGCAAAGACCAGTGAGCATTTGTTTTTTCTGTCCACCCGACTCAACAAAGGGAACCTCTTTTGAGATGTATACACCTTCGACCTTGATTTACATATCGTTGCGTTCTTTATCAAAAAATTATTTAAAATGCTACAAAATGCCCACGTGAAAAAGATACAAATTTGCATAACATTCAGTTCGATGGACATGGGGACACCCGAGGGTCAATTCCCACGGTTTCGTCGACTATAACTCACGGAGGGGTGTTCATTGAATCGCAGAGCGATTGCCACTTGACTGTTAATTCGAGTTGTGCCATTGAATCAAACACGAGAAGCGAGGTGACATCGCGTGGAAGATAGTCTGCTAGACTATAAGAATCCACAAGAATGCATTCGTGCAGAACGTGTTCCTAGACCTTGGCAATGGATTTTTTGCGTGCTCTACGTACGTGACTAATGGCACAGTTGATGGCTAAAATTAAAATTTCTTGGATTGCAGACAATCGAATTCAATCAATTGTGTGAAGGTTGACTGAACTACAATTGCTGATAAGGCAATGTATTCGGTGTTTGAATTCTGACTTGGGAAAGTTCTTTGAATGAACAGTTGGAGAATATAATCAAGGCAGTGCGGTTGGTCAGGTCCGATAAAAATACAGCATGGAAGAACAAAGAAATAATTTTATACGATACGATAACGGCAAATCAATAAATCAATATTTGGCTGGTATCTCCTTTAATTAATTTTAGATAGCAATAAAGGTCTCAGTTAATAAATTTCTGAATAGTTGCGTACATCAGGTTGACATAAGCAATGTCATATGGACTGAACATATTATCGTTGTATAGTGCGTACAATTCTTTGTTATATTATCTTCTCCAGGTTTTGCAATTGCAAAAGTGGCAGAATGCCATCTGAAGATTTGTGCTCATTAAACAACTTATGTCAGTATCATTCTACTTCGACAAAATACGTACGCATTTCCACACCCTTCCACAAAACTTAAGGAAGATGGTAAGGGCCTCTTACAGATATCTTTATTCGTTGTGATTCGAATACAAAAGTTTGGTAATGGCACTATTTTGCTCGCGAAATGGTGGCAACATATTCAACATTGTATTCTGATTACAGTTGCCGAATAAACTTTATCACTTTACCCCATTGAAATTCAATGTATGACCATGACCATACTTTGGATGTAAGAAGTCAGTGCATCTAATACTAGTAACGTTCTCTTTGGGCATGTGAGTCCTACGTATGGCATTCGCTAATTATCGCCAGCTTTACTTCAAAGCCGCCATTCCGCTTGACTGACCTATTCCATAGCAGCTTTTTTGTTTCTTTGAAAACAATATATTTCCATGTATTTCACGGATTCGAGACGGCAGCAGTTTGGTCTTAAAGTTCACGCAAGGTTCCAGATTGCTGATCCCCCACCCAATGAAAAGTTAACCAACACATGTTGCGACTATACCTCTGGTATTTGCGCCTAGGAATAACAGCCCCACTCAATATGAAGAAACAAAAATCTGGTATGCCTATGAACAAGGTCTAAGAAATCAATACGCTGAATAGAATCCAGATTTCCAAAAGGTTATACGTCGACTTCAAACCGATAAGCGGTTGTCTTGCTGTGGTCCGCATTTAATCAAAGTTCGCTAACATATATTAAGCATCAATCGTACTTCACTCTCCCACAACAAGACCTAATAAGAAGCCTGGTTATCTCCTGACGTTCAAACCGCCAACCAAAGCAATTATGCAAACTATGACTGACGCAAACCATGCATATCCGCTTTGGTTAATTCTTAGTTGTAGTCCGATTTACCATAGTGTACGCCTAGGCATACCGGAAATAGCCACAAACTGGGCGAAATACTTTTCAAGCTATCAACTACTATGATTGCCGTATTGTAAACATACGAGCATGGAAAGAAGAAAAGGCAACCGACAAGGTTGCAGCGAAATGCAAGTCCCGTGGATGTAAAAGGAAATGAGCCCTCGTAGTCCCAAAGCTTAAGGAAATTTAGGAGACACTGGGCATAAGTGATACCAGCTTTCATAAAAATGCTAAATCACTGACAACACTCAGGTTCTCTGTAATTTTTGGAGCAATTTCGCAATCAATCGGTAGGGAAGTGAAGAAAGACTTAAGCAAAACATATGGACGTTGATCCAAGGGGACTCCATTTCTGTTGATGAAGTTATTTTTCCACTCGAGATAGCAGAAATCTGATGAACATTAAAGCTGTGATCTTTGATGGCTTACCGCTCAAACATTTTATGCTTAATTGCATTGTTTTGCAAGCGAGTATGGATCAAATTATTTGCCGAATTCGTGGCATGGCTGTTCGCACCACAAAAATCAACCAATCAGTAAGGTTCTAGCCCTTTGAATCAAGAAGACCATATACTGCATTACACCTTGGGGCAAATGTATTTAACATGGATATTTACCGCTTATTCATCGATTTCAAAGCATATGAGAGCATTCATCACATCGAGCTCTATAAATAGCCTTAGAAACCAAAACCGTTAAAAGATTAAAAGATTATATACCACCTTGATTAAAAATTAAAAATACAAGTTTATTAATCTAAATCTATATTGTCCTGCAACACACTTAAGCCAGCGCTTGATCCAATCCTCGAAACTGTTTCCTGCGATGTTTCCATTACTTCCTCTCGGCGTCTAAAACGCGTTCCCCGTAGTGGTTTTTTTAACTCAATAGAACAGAAAGAAGTCACAGAGAGCCAAATCAGGTGCATTCGGTGGCTGTTGGATGGTATTTGTTGCATTTTTCGTCAAAAAATTACGTATAATGATGGTATCGTGTGATGGTGTGTTATCATGGTGCAAAATCCATGAGTTTTCTGCCCACAATTTTGAGCTCTTTAGGCGAATTGTTTCACGCAAACGTCTTATAACGCCCAAGTTATACTCTTTGTTTACTGTCTGGCCTTCTGGCAAAAATTCATGATGCACTACACGGTTGTAATCTATGAAAACCGTGAGCATTGCCTTCTTTTTTGACTGAAAATGACGTGGTTTTTTTGGTCTCGGCTCATTTAGTGAACGCCATTCACTTGCTTGATGTCTGGATTGCGCGTCGTACTCTTAAACCTACGTCTCGTCTCCAATAATGATCCTTTTGATGAATGTGGGATTGGATTCAGCCTCGTAAATCATCTCTTTTACGACGTCAACACGGTCTCTTTTTTTGTATGAAATTGAGGTCTTTTGGCACCAACTTTGCTGCTACATGACGGAAACCAAAATCATTAACCAAAATGTTTTGGACGGATTCATAGACAATGTTCAAGTCCTCCGCTATCTCTCTGATGGTAAATTTGTGGTTATTGACCAACATTTCTTTTACTTCATCGATGTTTTCGTCGGTTTTCGATGTCGATGGTCTTTCATTGCGTTCATCATCTTCTATTGACTCACGACCACTTTTGAACCGTTTGTGAAACACTTTTCCAACATTTCCAACGTTCGCGCAACATTAAATCCGTTTTTTACGCAAAATTTAATACAAGTTCGTTGTAAAAATTGTAAAAAATCGCCAACACACACAGAGATAGATGTACTCTTGGTTATGTAACTTTTGCAAATGTCAAGCTATGAAGAAACAAGAAAAAAAAAAAAAAAAACAGAACTCAGATCGGAACAATGGTAGCGCCACACGGTCACGCCACCGGGAACTTCTTGATCAAGGTGGTATATATGAAGCACTATAATAAGTAACATATTGTCAGATTTTAAAGTTTGATATTTCGGACCGCTGATTTCCACTTCAAGCTTCTGCTGGTCTAAAGGTTATTCTCTGACTATCGGCCCAAGAAGAGTTTCTTTATTGCAGATATTTGTCGCCATTTTTTCAACTCGAGTGATCCTTTGAAACCCCCTCGTTGTTCCGCCATAGCATTTAGGCGGGCAACAATCAGGAAGTGCAAGTGGAGTTGAGAATGTCCTTTTTGTTGAAACTTTTTAAATGTCATACATGCTTACAGAACAGTTTATTATTAATTAAATGTGGTGCTCTAGGAGGAATGTGATGAACGCAATCGCGTTTTCAGTTTGTTGATCCAGGAATTGTTGCCAAAACTCGTATAACCCAACCCATCGATCACGACATAAGCCACGTTGTAAAATAAATCGCCTAAGAGCTGCGATGAATTCTGAGTTTGACGGGTCCGAAACAACTCTGAGCAACAAATTCCGCTCAGGGGTCATCATAAACGGTTGGTTCGGTTGCATTTTGTTTGTGGGTAAATTTCCAATAACTTGCATGAATAATTAGGCCGGTACTTAATGCAATGAGCACATTTTCCACTACCTTTAGCACACCCACCAACTCCGAGTAGTTTTAAAGAAGAATCATCTTGGAAGGTTCACATGTTTTTCAATATGTTCAACTTCATCTTTGAAGTGTTCCCCTTGAATGTGCCATAATATTCGCAGAAGGCATAGTTTTATCATTTATTTCATTCATAAAATTACAATTTGTTATCGCACAGTTTACACAAAATGTACATTATTATTGGCCCGGGTCTACCCCAGCTATTGGTATATATTTTAATTCGTGCGTTTTTTTTTTCAAAATTTGAACGTGTATTTAAGAAAAACATGTACAATAGTATTATTCAAAGTATTGCCCATCTGAAGCTATGACTTTTTCCCATCTTTCTGGCAATTTGTGGATCCCAAGAATGAATCAAGCCAATTTTTGATATTCTGCTCTGATGTGAACCGTATTTCAGTGAGGGCGTTCTGCATCGACCGGAACAAATGGTAGTCAGAAGGGGCAAGGTCTGGGCTATAAGGCGGGTAAGACTTCCCATCCACTGTTTTCCAAATAGTTCTTAACCGGAATAGCGACGTGGGGCTGAGCGTTGTCATGATTGAAAATTATTCACTCGTGTCTGGTTGCATATTCCGGGCGTTTTTCGGGTACTGCTCTCTTCAAACGGATTAATTGTGTTCGGTAGCGTTGTCCATTGATGGTTTCATCCGGTTTTGGCAGCTCATAATACAGCACACCCATCTGATCCCACCAAATACAGAGTATTACCTTCGTGCCATGGATATTCGGCTTTGCCGTTGATTTGGCTTGTTGGCCGGGTTTCACATATGATTTTTTGCGCTTGGGGTTGTCGTAATGGATCCATTTTTCATTACCAGTAACAATCCGATGCAAAAATGACTTCCTTTTGTGGCGTTCCAGCAGCATTTCGGACATGCAAAACCGCCTTTCGACGTCTCTCGGCTTGAGTTCATGTGGAACCCAATTTCCTCTCTTTTGAATATATCCAGCTGCTTTTAAAATGGCAGCTTGAGTGACACCCAAAGATTCTGCGAGCTCTTCTTGTGTTTGGTAACAATCTTCACAGAGTAATGCTTCCAGTTCTTCATCTTCAAACTTTTTTGGCTGCACAGGACGTTAATCGTCTTCCAAGTCAAGCCAAATTAACCACTTTTAAATCGTGCAAACCACTTTTGGCACATTCGCTCAGCTAGCGCATGTTCACCATAAACTTCCACCAAAATTCGATGACTTTCGGCAGCAGTTTTCTTCAGATTAAAGTAATGAAGAAGAATTCCTCGCAAAAACACTTTTTCAGGCACAAAGTTCGACATATTTGAGTGAAAAAAAAGTTATTTTTGTGTACGCTTCAAAAGAATGACATATACTGAAATGACGTACAATGACAGTAGCTTTCCAACGCATTTTCCAATGGAATAATAACAATGAAATAATACAAGTTACGCCATCTCTTAGCAAACCGCAACAATAAGTATAGACCCAATATAAACAAGAAAAGACTTAAAGCTAGGCTTAAAAACCTAACAAAGATGTTCTTAACCTAATGGGACAAGCAGAAATGGTGGTCGGGAGCGATGTTTATGGATTGGCATATTGAGCAGCGATTTTTTGATTTCGAATTTGCTGCTATTCAGGTCAAAGACTTCAGCGTAGTTGTTTGTTATACGCAACACCCTAGATATTGGTTCAATGTGACCGCAATTGGTGCGGTAAGTTCGGATCTGGAGGAGTCGGATAGACCCTAGATTTCGGGGATTGAAGGGAATGCAATATTTTGCGTTATTCTCGGGAAATCGATGTTTTCAGTCAATAACTGGTGTATAAAAAGTACATCAGCGACTTCGCGACATATTTTAGGGTATGGATGCTAATGAGTTTTAGTTTATTTTCATATGGATGTAATATAGTACACATAGATTTGCACAGAGTAGACCACGGAAAAACCCATGTAGTCTACTTCAATTCTTTGAATGTAGATTTGTTTATAGGTTGACCAAATTTGGCTACCATATTCGAGAAGAGGCCTTACTATGTAAAGTAATATACAGGGTTGGAAAATTCTTTTGACTCGTTTTTGATAAAGCCAAGTGCAGAGTTAACTTAATTTATAATGCTGTCAATATGTGAATCGAAATTCAATTCTCTGTTACTAATTATCTCTACATCGAACACTTCGATAGTGGAGGGAATAGGCTCATCGCAGATGAAGTAGTTTCTTGGAGGGGAGGCTAGACGTGTGCAGAAATAGGTTACTGATTGGTCTTTTTTTTTTGGTTGTACCATATCGAAAATTTATTTAAGTCATCTTGCAGGCTGCGGGAGTCGAAAGGCAGTGAAATAACTTTGGAAATTCTTATATCATCAGCGAAAATAGAGAGATTAAAATTCGTTAAGATAAGATTTATATCGTTAATCGTTAGGATAAAGATGATTGGCCCAAGGTGGCTTACCTGAGGGACACCAGGTGTTGCTTTAATAGGGTCGGATATTCAAGATCTGAAAATCACTCTGTCTTTTAAATACGATTTTGTCCATGTTACAAAGTGTGGGAAAAAATCACGTTTTTTTTAGATTTAAAATGATAAGTTAGTGAGAAATTTCGACTTCATCACGTCCTAGATGCGAACCCAGTTAGGTTAATGGTGGTTGATTTACCTTTCAAGAAATAGTGCTGATTTGTGCAGATAGTTGGCCTAAAGTACGGAAACATTTGTTGATAAACTATGCATTCGAAAAGTTTGCGTATGCAATAGAGTTTTGCTATGGGCATATAATTATCAAATTCGGCCTTACTTTCCTTTTTTATGGAAAGGAAAGGAAAGGGACAGGGAAATTACCTGTTGAAACAGACAAAGTAAATAGGGCAGCGAGGGGAGGATCGAAATGTGTTACACAATATTTTATTACAATGGCTGGAAGTCCATCATAGCCGGACAAACAATCATCTTTAAATTAGGCAGTGTTTTCAGATATTAAAGATGTTGTTATATTTAGCGATATAGATGATGTCTCAGAACAGTTTCTCTAACTAGGATCGGGTTCAGCTGTTTGCTTAAAAAAGGATTTGTTAAAATGACAGTCAAAGAAATTTGCAATGGTTTTTGGGTCGGCAGAAGATTCACTAAGAAATTTGAGAGAAAATGGGTACCCGTCTGATTTTCTTTTGATATTATTTGATATTTTGATATTTGATATTAACAAATTAGCAGAAGCGTAGAAGTTTATTGTCCAAGACCAAGCTAAACTGCATGCAGTGGATATACTTAAGGTAAAGAGACTCGCAAAGTTCAGTAAAACGATGGTTCATAAATCGATATTAAGAATACTATAGTCAGAATTAGATCGAGTTTTTAAGAATTTGTCTCACAACTTGTTTCTTTTATTATGGAGAGAGCGCAAAACCTTTTGGCAGGTATACTGAGCCGATTGGAAAAAGCAGGAATAGAAACTTGATAGGACAAGATCAATGTTGGTTGTCATAAGTTAAGCCTCAGGCTTAAGCAACGCACTTTTAATTGACAAGGGGAAATGAAGGCGGTCTAGTGTGGAAAGAAAATGATCACTTCTATAAACAACACGGCTATCATAATCGCATGTGAAGGTATACAGAGATATGAATGCAAACATTGATCTTTCTACTTAAAAATTATGTATAAATTCTAAATGGAATCTATGTTTAGATTACAAAATACAGGGTGAGTTTTTTAACTTTAGACATCCAAATTATTCGATGTAGTAATTGAGACCCATTTTCAAGGTCAAACGAAGGTCACTTTTGATTTTTCAAATCATAATTCCTGATTTTCATTGCACAGTCGTATTGTTCGTAGGCTTGTCAGTTGTTTTTACATACTGCGTTTAGCATAACCCAGAAACAACTACGTGGACGTAGCAGTATTGTTTGCATTGTTTGTTGCAACTCCAATGGCAGTTCTTCTAGTAATACTGGAAGATGGTCCCGCAAGAAGTTTGCATACTTTTCGCCATTCAAGTTGCCTTCAATAAAATATGGACCTATTAATTTATCGCCAATGATTCCCGCCCAAACATTAACAATCTAAGGATGCTGACGTTCAACTTGTCGCAACCAAAAAAGGTTTTCAGTAGCCCAGTAATGTATATTATGTCGATTGACCGTACCATGATTGGTTAAAGTCGACTCATCAGAGAATAACACCTTGGCGAAGAAAAGGGGATCTCGTTCATTTTGCTGAAGTGCCCATTGACAAAAGGAAACCCGGTTGCGAAAATCCTCACTAGAAAGTTCTTGATGCATTGAAACATATTAAGGATGGTATTTATGCCGATGTAATATCTTACAGACAGTCGTTTGAGAAATTCCTGATTTACGACTTATTTGGCGAGTGCTAATGTGAGGATCGTGTGCAACGGCAGCTAACACTGCTATTTCATTGTCCTCAACAGCCACCCTATCTGACCGATTCCTTTTCTTTGGTTGCACACTTCCTTCACCAGTTAATTTTTGGATGGCGCGATAAAAGGAAGCGCGCGATCGTATCTGGTCTGGGAAACGTTGGGTGTAAAGAGCAACAGCACCATCGATGTTCCTTCCACTTTCTCCATTGAATTGAAATAGTCTGCATTATTAATCTGGAAAACGTTACTAATAGTAATCAGTTCCTCAAAACAAATATCGAACTTCTAAATGAAGTACAGTTCCGTTCAAGTAGAAAAAAAGGCAGAGTGCACATCATACACTCTCAGATAAGTTTAGGACAATTTGTCTCTATCTGAAATTGTTTTGAGTTTTAACTTCACTCGAGGTAATAATGACTTCCTTAAAACAAATTTCGACCTTCTAACACCCTAACAACGTTGGAAACCAATTAAGAATTAAGGCGTGCCAGTACAGTGGTATCTGGCACTGAATGAATAAGACCTTTGAGACAAAGTCGAGACTGAGCAATGAAAATGAGGAATTATCATTTGAAAAATCAAAAGTGACCTTCGTTTGACCCTGAAAATGGGTCTCAAGGTCAAACTAGTGGTCACCATCTTATGTCCCCTTCAGAACCTTGTGACTTTTGTCTGAAACATTTTTCGCGATATTTCGTACTTTTCGAGTAATTTTGAGGTCTTAAGTTTTATGGCGCTCTCTGACGGGAAAAGAACGCATTTTTGAAAAAAGTGTTTCATGTAAAAGAATTGTAATTTTTCACGCAGATTACGAATCTGTCAAAAAAAAATAGGGGTTCCCATTAAAAAAAATCAAAAGTAACCTTCGTTTGACCATGAAATTGGGGCTCAAGGTCAAACTCGTTGTCACCATCTGTGAACCTTGTGACTTTTGTCTGAGACATTTTTCGCGATATCGCGTATTTTTCGAGTAATTTGGATGTCTCAAGTTAAAAAACTCACCCTGTATATTTGAGGAAACCATGTATAAAAAACTTCGATTTAACAAAAGAAGAAAAAAAAAACTTTTTATTTAATCATTTTATTTATATTTTAAAATTCATTTATGTTTACGAAGAATTCAAACATTACGTGAAATAATATGACCAGTATACACAAGAAAGTAAATATATGTGTACTTTAGAATAAAGAATAAAATAATTAATCAAATAAATAAACAAATAAATATATACATATAAAAGTTAATAAATAATAATCATACATATAATAAATAAATAAATAAATAAATAAATAAATAAATAAATAAATAAATAAATAACCACGAGTATAACTGTCATGTATGTAAAATGTCATACGGTTTTTTTTATTTTGTTAGAGATGAGCTTAACATTAGGTTTAAGATGAAGGTCTGAGGTAGACTTATGCCATGGTAGATCCAGTATAATCTATAATATTTTGTTTTGGGAAATTTGTATTTTATTATATGGCATTCTGCACATTTATCCCAAACTTGGCACCCGGTGAAGATTGAATTTAATTGAAAAGTGATTCATTTATCTATATTTTATTTTTGATTGATCTTCTATTAATGAATGGGTGTAGCAGCTTGAGAGCAATGCTTACCTTTTTGAGAGTCTGGATATTGTGTTCTTTAGAAGTTAGCTTTGTATCAAGGTCGATACAAGATATTTATACAGATATTTTACAGATAGCCTTCATATAATTGGTCTGGTTAGCCGGAATGAATAAAGATATTCTTTTCTAGTAATAAATATAGCATAAATCTTTTCGGCGTTAAGCTTTATTCCTCACCTTGTGTAACATTCTTCCAATATTTTAGAAGCGTTTATTAAATTCGTCTTAATCTTGAGACTGAGTTCATGCGATGAAATTATTACTGTGTCATCGAAATATGCACATTGAAACTTCACATTAGGGAAAGATTGGTACATCTGAGGTATGTATACACATTGTATAAAATTGGTCCAAGAACTAAGCCTTGCGGAACACCAGTGTGAAAATGAAATAGTTTTGACACACAACTATTAATGTGAATTTTAAAAAATCGAATTAAAACAAAACTTTATAAAGAAAAATGGCGGAATGTTTAAATTTAAGATTTTGTATACAATCCCTTCATGCCAAACTGAGTAAAATGCCTTTTCAACATTTAAAAATACCTGTTTTTCTACCTGTAGTACGATTTCTTTTAATAATATTACACATCCTCCGAACTTGATGAGAGGTTTCACGATTACGTCTAAGCCCGAATTGCTCGTAATTAAGTATTTTGTGATTGTCAGTAATTTTAACAAATTTCTCTTTCAAAATTTGTTCATAAAGTTTACTTACTACACTTAATAAGCTTACTGGTCGGTAGATTTCTGTTCTTTCAGATGGTTTGCCAGCTTTAGGGATTGGAATTACATTTGCTAATGCCCAC
Source organism: Volucella inanis (assembly GCA_907269105.1). Lineage (NCBI taxonomy): Eukaryota > Metazoa > Arthropoda > Insecta > Diptera > Syrphidae > Volucella > Volucella inanis. The sequence continues at coordinate 25,960,317 of OU026154.1, read as the reverse complement.
TTATCTGGAAAATACTGAATTTTAAGGTAGTTTATTGTAGTTTAGTTTAGTTTGGTTTATTTCATATTTAGAGCTTGTACTTAAGACGAAAATTAATCTTATGAGTTGTAAAGCTTAAACAAGGTTGTGATAATATTAAATAAAGTAATAAAAAATATAATAAAATAAATAACATACGTACAAATCTTAAATTTGCTATATACACAATATGCAGCAAAAGTCTTGATACCCCAACCCATTTTCTCTTCATCGCAGGATATTATGTTATTAAGCGCCTTCAAACAAGTTGTTTCTTTGCTCATAATATATGTTTATTTGTACATTTTGAAATCCAAAAATAAAAAAACCAAACAATTCATTCAAAAAAAAAAAAAAAAAAAAAAAAATAATAAAATAAAATAAAAATGTTCCGTTGCATCCAAAAATAACACAGCAAAAGTGTTGATACTCTTCGTTTATGCATGTTTTTTTTTTTACAAAAATAACATTAAATTTTTAGCGATAAGGATTGTCTATCAGAGTATGACGATCTTCGATGCAAAGTAAAAATAAATTTATTTAGTTCGACAAATTCCGAAGTTGATGTAACAATAAAGTGAGTAGATAGTAATTTTTTGAAATGGGGAGAAAAGAATTAACAATAAAAGAAAGAAAAATTATCATAAACTGTCATAAAAATGAAAAATCATATTCACAAATTGCTGCAATAATTCAAAGAACTAAACCTAACTAAAGGTAATCAACAGATATAAAATAGAAAAAAGAATCGAAAACAAAACAAGATCCGGGTCTTAACGGCTAGAGATGAACGAGCGATTGAGAAAATTATTTGAGAAAATTATTCAAGAAAATCCTTTTGAAAGTGCACCAAAGATAGCCACAACGCTGGAGAATTCTCACTATACAATTGTTTCATCTGACACAGTACGCATGTGCATATAAAGAAAGGGGTATAGGTCCTGCACTGCTCGAAGAAAGCCTTTAATCAGCGAAACAAATAAAAAGAAAAGATTCGACTTTCCTAAGGAATTCAAGAATAAAGGATTCGACTTTTGGGATAAGGTAATTTTTTCAGACGAGTCAAAGTTCAATATCTTTTGATCAGATGGGCGTTCGAAGGTGTGGAGAAAACCAAATGAGGCTTTAAATCCGAAAAACACGAGAAAAACGGTAAAGCACTGAAGTGATGATGTTATGGTATGGGGCTGTATGTCCACGTTTGGTGTCGGAAAATTAGTCATAATCGACGAAATCATGACAAAGGAAGTGCATTTAAAAATACTGCAAGAAAATTTGCTTCAAAGTGCACAAAAAATGGGAATTGCCAACGATTTTTACTTTCAACAAGACAATAATCCCAAACATGTCGCCCAAATTTTAAAAATATATATGGTTGATACATAGAGCCCCTCACTTGCTTGTAACACCGCCAATAGAGCACCTTTGGGATCATTTAAAGACACGCTTACGCAAACATGTTATAACGTCGAAGCCCCAGTTGAATGCCTTACTTCTGGCAGAGTGGCAAGAAATTTCAACTGAATATCTAAAAAAATTAATGCATTCGATCCCAGAACGGATTAAGGAAGATGAAAAACTCAACGGATATCCAACCAAGTATTAAGTAAATCTTATTTTTGCAAAATTATAGTATAGTTTAAGATTTGTTATAATTTTCTTCAAGGGTATCAAAACTTTTGCTGTGTTATTTTTGGATGCAACGGAACATTTTTTTTTTTTATTTGTTTTGAATGAATTATTTGGTTTTTTATTTTTGGATTTCAAAATGTAAAAATAAACTTATATTATAAGCAAAGAAACAGCTTGTTTGAAGGCGTTTAATAACATAATATACTGCGATGAAGAGAAAATGGGTTTTGGTATCAAGACTTTTGCTGCATACTGTATACATAAATTTATATACTAGTATGCGATGTAGAAAAAAAGAGGTACATATTTAACAATTAAAAATTTAAAATATAAGGAAGGAAATGTGAGAAATAAAAAAGAAAAGAAAAGAATAGAAACAAATGAAAGACCAACACGGCGTTCCTATGAAAAAAAGAACTATCGAGATAGGAAAAGTTGCAATTTCTCTGAAAAAAAGGAGTCCTATAGTAGCATAGCAGCGATGCAGTACAAAAGTTAATGTCAGAAACTGGAATTTTTCAAAAAGGTACGATGGTTGACGTGCTTTTAAGATATTCGATACAAATTTTATTGTACGAAACTTAATGAAATTTTTAAAAGTCATCCCAAGAGGGTTTTTAGACAGATGTGAAACGTGGTCGTACTTACGTAAGGTAAAAGCGACTTAAAGCTTTCTCTTGCTAACAGTATCAAAACTTCCAAAAAATTTCACATCCCTGTGTAAGTACAGAGATGGATAAGGTTTTGCAAGTATTATTCTCGTTTTGAACGGTGTTAATTGTTGAGCTGTCAACAGCGTTCGGAGGTCTTACCGATAGAAGAATTTATGTTGTCGGTCCACGTCAAAGTTCTGTTGAACACGATCACTAAATTTTTAACTGAAGACACCATCTTCAAAGGTACGTTGTCTAAATAGATAGACGGGAAGTACGAAAGGTCCAAAACTTTATTGGAAATCACCAAGCATTTGCATTTATGTGGATTTAGAGTTAAACCGTTCTTAACCGATCAGCTCAGAATACGCTCAAGGTCCTGGTTAATATTTCGGGAACAATTTTTAATCAAACCAAGAAAACAACTCTGGTGGATTTGAAAGTCGTCAGCATAAATGTGTATCGATGAGTATCGTATTTCATTTGGAACTTCGTTAATGTACAGCGTGAAAAGAAGTGGGCCTAAAATTGACCCTTGTATAACCCCTCGGTTAAACGAAAGGAAATCTGTTACAGTCTGTTTTCTATCACTGAGGTACGACGAATTAAGATTCGTTGCAAACCGAGAAAATTTGAATAAAGCGCAGAGAACTGTATGGTTGACCGTGCGTCTGTATGTAGCCTTGATCTTATGTCCTCTATATATCTAGTTAGACGGGAGTACAATTGTGCTTGGGATGAAATCCAAATTGAAATTAATCCCACAAGTTATATCGGCACAGATATACACTTAGGGGTTTTTGCATAAGACGTTCACAAATTTTTGAGAGAAAAGGCAGAATTGGCATAGGCCTGAACTCATCGATAACCCCATTTTTGAGAATTGGTAACATTTTTGCCATTTTCCATTGATTTTCTGTAACTATAACTGTATTAATAAGATGCGTAATATAAGGCAATAAAAAAGGAAGAATGGCTTTAACAAAAGTTGGATGGACTTCATCAGCACAACTGCATTCGATTTAATGGAGAGAAAACTTTCAAAAACATTCAAGTTAATAACCCTGTGTGATAACTTTGTTCAGATACGAGCTTAGAGAGGCAACAACAAAGTTGCGGTTGAGATCACTACCTTTTACGGTATGTGGGCAGGTTAATCGATGTTTATCAACCCCTAACCCTCTTAAATTCTTCCGGAGCTTACGTCTATCTGATTTTGCCACTAAACGGCTAGAAAAGAACTGAAATTTGCCCTGCCTTGTTTTTGAGAACGACCTTGCTCCTAAGAGATTTGTAGAAATTATGGAGTATCTCAATCCGAAAGCGTTTCCAATTCTGATAGGACCGATCACGTTAATCTATGAGATGTTGCAATTCTGCTGAGAACCAGGGTTGTGATACACTAATGACCTTTCTTCTTTTGCTTGGAACGTGGGAGTTAAAGAGGGTGCTTAAGTTTGTGTTGAGTAAATATACTTGCTCGTTTGATGTACCATGCGATAAATGGAGTTCCACGATATTTGACACAATTCATTTCTAAAGTCCCTTTACTGATACATTGATTGAACCTTACCACTGTAAATAAAGAAACTGTACGTAAGGAATATGAGATCATGTCTGAAAAAGGATGGTGCGGAAAATTAGTTTCAAAAAAAGAGTTTTTTATTTTTGAGTAGTACTTAGTAGTATTTTTGATAATTAAGAAAAAAATTATTGTCCGTGTCATTACAAATTAATTTCGTGAATTTGTGTGTGATAATCAACTTCTTTTGTCGTATTTCCTCATCAGTTTCTCATTTCTTATTCTGTTTCTTCTCGTGTTCTCCGCGACTGTTCTTACAAATTCCATCTCGGTCGCTTGAAATCGGCTCAGATGCTTTGATTATCAATTGCAACAATGATTATATCATCTGCGTAGAGTAAGAACTACAGATAAATGAGACTAAGTCTTCTCATGCCGACTATTGTTCTGTTAAATTAACTTTTGCAAATTTTAGCAATCTCGTCCAGGTAGTTAATGAATAGCAGGGGGATTAGACTGTCTCCTTGTCTAAGTCCTTTGTCCAATTTAATGGAACAAGATTTGTCGCCTTGCTGGGTCTTCATAAGTACCTTCAATGGCGTTAATTATTCTTTCTGACAAATTAGTTGCTTTTAGTGTCTCACAAATGTGTTGCCTGGGTACCAGACCGAAGGCGGCTTTTAGGTCCAGGAAAGCTAGAAATAAATCTTTGTTTTTCGATGAGGACTCTTGGTCCTGGATATGTGGTCCTGGGTTTGTCTTCCTGGTCTAAATGCGGCTTGCTCTACTTCTAGGCGGTGTTTTATGGATTTTCTTAGCCGTTTCTCGAGGATTTTCGCATATAATTTATAGACATGTGACGAAAAACTAATAGGGCGGTAGTTATTACAGTCGTAGCTGCTTCCTTTTTTGTGAATTTGGATGATGAATGAATTCCTACGCTTGTTGGAATAGCTTCTTGAGCATTCAGTTAAGCTCGTTTCCTCCGTATTTTATTAGTTCCGGGTAATTTGGTTGGCTCCAGCTGCTAGACCTGATAGCTTCTTCTACTTCTTCTGCAGTAATCGGTCCTTCGGTTTTTATGTTCTGTACCTCCGAATATGGCCCGTATGAGATTTTTTCTTCAACTGGCGTACTTTCGCCTGCATTATATGTTTCCTTGTAAAACCTTTTCCATGTATTTAAAACTTTTTTTTTTATCCATAATTAAGTTGTTGTTGCCATCTTTAATTGTTCTGGATTGTTTTCCTCTTTTTCCCCTTAGTCCTTTTACAATTTTCCAGAAACTGCTGGTATTGTTCTTGTGTACTTTTTCTTCTATTAGTTTACCGAAGTTTTCTCAAGATTTTACTTTTGCACTTTTGACATTTGTTTTACCTTCATTACTTTTTTCTATTGTATTATATGTATATAATATATACACCCTGCCTGACTCCAACTGCAACTTTTTAAAATGCTACAATTTTTTATTTTTTGATAAATATTGTGCCAAAGCAAAAAATGTTGCAAAATACATCAATTTTCAAATTGTACCAGTAGTTTTCAATATGTCCACCTTTGGCGAATAATGGCCCTGAGACGGCTGAAGAAAGCATCGCACGCTGCACGCAAGTGGCTGTGCGGTATTTTTCCCCATTCCCGGCGAAGTGCTTGATTGAGGTGGTCCAAACTTTGGTATTTTTTAGTGCCAACCTTCGTCTTCAAAATACCCCAGACAGAGAAATCCAACGGATTTGCATCCGGAGAATTTGCAATCCATTGTGTCGAAGAAATGAAATGTGGAACAATGTTTTTTAACCAATCTTGGTTGACGCGCGCTTTGTGAGACGGTGCCGAGTCTTGTTGAAATGTCCATGGTCTCCGATCGAAATGATTGTTTGCCTAAGGCTTCAATACTGCCTCTAAGACAGTTTCACGGTATACGATTGCATTAATTTTGACGCCACGGTCCAAAAATACGAGCGGAGAGCGACCATCACTGGTTATGGCGGCCCAAACCATCACCATCGGTGCTGCCTGCTTTCTGGTGGCCGTCCGAAGGTATAAATTTTCGAAGGACCTCTTTGGCAAAGTAAACTCGGTCCTTTTGTTTGTTGAGATATTGCTCGATAACAATCCGAATCATCGGAAAAAACAAAATTCGACTCCAACTTTTTTCTGTTGTGGTCTAAGATCGTGTGCTTTTTGGAACTTCAATGGCTTGAGCCCAAGCTCATTTTTCAGTATGTGTTACATCTGTTCCAACGATATGTTGAGCTCACGAGCCATTTTTCTTCCACTTCGACGTGGATTTCGCTCAATTCGAGCCTTCACTTTCCGAACTATTTCTACCGATGTTGCTGTTTTTTTATGACCACCTCCATGGCGTTTTGCAAAGTTGCCAGTATCACGGTAATGAGCTATGGTTCGAGACACAAATCATTTATTCACGTTGAGGTGCTGGAGGGTTCCAACGATAGCTACTTGTGGTTTTCCAGGCAAATATAAAGCAATCACACTATCACGTTTGAATTCCATCGCGGATAAAAAAATTTCAATACAACTGAGACGCAAATCATTTAAAAGGCTTGTAAATAATAAAATTATCTGTCATGTGTCAGTTTGGAAATTATAGCAGTCTGAAGTTGGTTTCAGTTCGAGTCAGGCAGGGTGGCTTTTGTTTTTCATGCCATTTTTTTTTCTTGAATTTACTCCTTAATTTGTGTGTAATTTGCGTCTACCAGGTGGTTCTCTTTTACTTCGTGTTTATTTTGGTTTTCCCACATATTTGTTTCGCAGCATCCAATAATCTTTCAGCTTAAGTATTTCAAACACTTTAGGTTTTTGTTTTTTTCGGTCTCCTAAATCTGGTGTCGCATATTAGTAATCGGAGATCTGTCCCCAACTCAGCTACTGTTATGACTTTTACATCCATTAAATTCGTTCTGGTATTCTGTGGATATAGGAAATAGTCTGTTATGCTGTATGCTTCTCTTCCTACTGCTTCGAAGGTAGTCTTTTGTGCTTTTTTACGCGGGAAGAAATAACTGCCCATTAAGAGCTGGTTTTGTATAAAGTCGTCTACTGTTAACATATTTTCGCTACAGGTATTTTCAATGGTCCCATATGCTCTGCTTTTCTCGTTTCCTGTTCTTGCGTCAACGGTAATGATTGCGATTGCCTGCAGCTGACTCTTTGTCAGTGACGGCTTGAATCTGTGAGCTAAAGGATTCTTTTACATGCACTGAGCTCTCTTTTATTAGTGTTTAAGCCTGAATATTAGACATTTTTTCCTCGAGGTCGAGCAATTTTTCTAGAATTCTTGAGTCTATGGGCTGGTTTGTCACTTTGCCTACTCCTTCTTTTAACTTCTTCTAACTCCTATTCCCATGCCTGCATATTTCAGAGTATAGTTATCTGACAGTAATTTTGTTCCACTTCCTTTCTTTCTTATTTCGCTTAAATCTATAAGGTTCAGTTTGTGGTTCTTCATTTGCATAATCAATTCTAATTCTTTTCACACTAGTGTTTTTATATTGCAGGATCCAAATCGTATTTTCCTTATTCGTTCTGTCCATTTTAAATCGATTTTAGCTCTCTCATATTGGATTAGCCCAACGGAAGAAAGTTTCAGGTGTTCTTCCCTTCGATTTTCTGTTGCGGTTCCAACTTCTGCCGCAAGGCAATGGGTTCCTTCTTATTTATTCCCTTCCGAAGGGGTTTGCCTCTTCCGCCGGATCCGCCTTTCTGAGGCCTTTGCTCTGCGCCTTTTCCGCCGTTAACGTCTTTACCGTTACCCTTACAGGGTACCGTAATGGTTGTTACTCCTCCGCCTTTTCCTCCCCTAATTTACGATAGGGTAACGGGCTTAGCACCGGTGTTTTGGAGTCTCTAGATTTTGAGATACTAAATGATTCGTTGAAAAGTTGAAAGTAAATGCCTCGGCTTTTTCCGTATTAGTGAAATAGGGATTCAATTCAAACCATCTTTAAGAGAGAGAATTTGCTTGGTTATATTTTTTGATAACTTTGACATAGGTTTCAAAAAGGTTTTCAAGCTGAGCTGGTGGTATCTTTGTCAGTTTCTTCTATGCATTATCCTTACTCTAATCAGTTTAAAATGAGCTGGTAGTTTGACATAATGGAATTTTATCGGAACATTTGAGATATTGTTATTGGTGAAACTAACTTAACTAACTAAACCTTGAACAATCAAATCCACATTATTTTTACAAGATGTTTTTTCAAGGTTTTTAGATAATGTTCCAAGTTTCCTTTTCAATTTTGACTGGAAACTCTTCCAATTATCGTTTTCTAGAAATGACATGGTCAGAGCTTGGAAACATAAGACCAGGAATATTTGTTACAAATATGTCGATGACAGATGGACATCCACGGGAAATAAGTGGGAATAGATGAAAACATAGAAGACATAGGGAATATCATAGACAAATCAGATAATACATTTCCTCAGGAGTTTGCTCTATTACAGCCACAGTCTCTGTTGATAGACTAAAGGCAACTCAATTTTGAGCTGTTGTCTCGTAACAGCTATGCAGACTTAAGTCGGCACTAGTGCAGAAACAGCTAGGTCTAGTTAATCGAATGGATTATGGCCCACCTGCACATAATTACAAGAGTTCGTTTGGGAGAAAATGGTGCATTCGCTTTATTTTCTAGAGTTAGCACCTTCGGATTTCCATTTGTTCCGAAGTAGGCAACACTTCTTTGATGAAACCAATTTTAGATCTCGGAATTATGTCCAAATGATTTTGGGGTGTTATTTTCGTCAAAGCCAAGCAATTTTTATAGTGACGGCTTTGAGAAAATGCCTAAGAGGTAGGCAGAAGTATGGTCTAATGAAGGAAATTGCATTTCATACTACACATTAATCACACACTCAAAAATCGCGCAATACTTATGTTAGAACCTGATAAAAATAAAACACTTCAGCAGCAATATTACGTCCAGTAGCAGCCAAAATATTTGAACTCAGTCTTTACAAATTTCAGCCTAGAACATCAGGTCTTATTGAACAAGGTAATATAAATCAATATCCAGTCAAACCTGTTTCAACCATTCAAAACTGTGAAACTTGACACTTGTCACCAGGCCCGGATAGTGTTCCCTATCCCAATTTGCATTGATTATATTGTAGATAACAGGGTATTTCATTTGATTTATTTAAATGAGATTTCAAAGATTCCAGCTAATTTAAGTTATAAATATGATTCTCATCAGCTGACTTTGCTATCTCCTGAGTGTAATCTCTAGATTTCTGTAGGAGCAGCAGCAGAGCACCTCAGTCACGAAGGTGAGTAAAAGTGCACACACTCCTTCTTTGTAATAAAACTTAAACAACAAAAAAAAAAGTACAAAAATCATGAAAAGAGTAAAAAAAAAGAAAATAAAATAAAAGTTCCGACCAATTTCCAATCACAAACCATTAACATCATTCCCTGAGATAAGCGTAATTATATCAGAGCTCTTCTCGTCCCATTAAAAATCGATTTCCATCGCCTGTATCCGTAGGTGCCTTAGAAGCCAAAAATGCAATCAAAGATTGTCTGCTCTAGACCCCTTTAGCCACTTCAGTTCCCGAAAAACCAACCAGTAAATCGATGACATGCACTGTATAAATGCTTTAGATACATACATACATATGTACGATATGTATGTGCTTATAAAACACGGGGGAGCTGGAGCAGCGTTGAGATGAGTGTTTTTTTCATCGCCAAAGCAATAAATTCTCCCGGAAACCAAAACAGAACAGAAGCAGAAATGTTGTCTAATTTCGGTCTTCGCATCAAGATACGTTTATCTTTGTGTCTTTGACTTCTATATGAACAACAGGCGGTGAGGAATCCATAAAATGCAATCAGTGCAGGATTGCATTGAACACAAAACGAGAAAACATCTTTAAGACGGAGATTGCCGGTGTTTATAAGTTCACTCTTTGCTTGAAGGGTTTTTTTTTGTTTTTTTTTGTTTTTGTTAAATGTCGGAACGAAGTCGTTTGAAACTTTTTGTATCTTTTTGTCGGAAATTGTTAAGGTTTACACGTAGTTCACGTTCAAGTTCATCACGAGGCCAACGAGATAAAGTAACTAAATCGAACTCAGCGGGACCTGTGATCTATGAATACGCCGTGCGTGTATTTTATGGTATGCTCGCACGCCAGTTCAACAATCCACCAGTCGGCCTATGCACTTCACTCTATGTATACACCTGACACACTGTTTGGTTGTTTACGTTGATGTTAATGATAGCGATAATGACTGCATTGTCGGTGACAGTGAACTGTTGTTTGTTTTATGTATAAACAAGGATGTCCACGATTCGAAAAAATAAGTAAACTAACAGGGATACGACCTGTGTGAAGGAGTAGTAACATTTCGAATTCTTTGTCGTTCCTTCGAAAGCCACTTGAAGAGCTAACCATATGACTGGGTAAACAAATTTGCCAGAGTTCTTTATCCGATGGCGATAGCAAACATATTTATGTCTGAAGTGGAAAAGGAAATCCCGCAGGGAACCGGGGAATAGATTTTGGTTTGCGGTTTAAATCGGAAGACTGTAAACAGTAAGAAGAAACTTGAAGAGCACGCTATGAACGAGAAAGTGTTCCTTAAATAATAAACTGTAAGAGAATTTTGGAGCAATTTTGGGAAGTGGTGAGTGACATTGCTCCTGAAATCGTACCTTAATTCTGAGCATTTTACTTTACTATTTAATGCTTCTTGTCTAGACAATAGATGTACGTTGAGGGCTTTTAAGCTATTGGCCTTCATTCAATTTAAGATATCTTTTCACGGTCATTTTTGAAACAGTCTTATTTATACTAAATAAATAAAAATCGTAAAATTGGCAAGAATTCCTTGATTGAAAGTTAATTTGGATTAAGCAATTACTAAAACGAAGTGCAATGTCTAACTTTATGTGTAGCGTTAAGTTTCTGCGCAGACCTTTTTTCTTGCGTTTAAAAATTGTGATCCGGTAAACGTTTTTGACGATTATAATCGTGGATCAACTCATCTCACTATTGATTACCGCCAAGGATAGGACGATTAATCCAGCTTTACTGCTTTTGTCTCCACATATTTTAATTGTTCGCATCCATAATGGCCGAATCTTGACCCCAATAAGGTTATGGTTCGAGTAAATAACATCTCCGTGGAACCTTCGGAGATTTTGCCTTGTATCGATGTTGAGATGTGGTAAACTCATGCTAGAAAATCTCCGCGGTTTTTTTTTTTCAAAAATCAATTTCATTCAAGTACATATTGGCCTTTATTATCTATGACCTTTTGCCATTTTTCGGGTAGCTTCAAAAATCCATCGGTGTAGAATTTCTTTGGTTTATCAGCGAAAAACTTAGACAAGTGATTTTCAGCGACTCTTCGGTCGGCCAAATTTTTACCATCAAGATAGTTTTGCAAAGACCCAAATAAATAGTAATCGGAGGGTGCAATATCTGGGCTATACGGTGGATGCATCAAAACTTCACAACTAAGCTCCGTCAATTTGTTCTGGGTTATCAAAGATATGTGTGGCCTAGCATTGTCATGATGGAAGACAACTCCCTTTCTGTTGGCCAATTCTGGTCGTTTTTTCTTGAAAGCTTCATTCAAACGGTCGAGTTGAGCACAGTAGAGAATCAAATTGACTGTTTTGCACTTTCTAGCAGCTCATAATAGACAATTTCCTTCCAATCCCACCAAACACTCAATATAACTTTGTTTGCCGTCAATCCAGGCTTTGAAGTCGTTTGTGGTTGGTCACCGGCCTTTGACCATGATCGCTTGCGTTGAATATTCTCGTATTTAATCCATTTTTCATCGCCCGTAATGAATCGTTTCAAAAATGGTTCCATTTCGTTTCAGCAGCGTTTCACTGATGGTTATTCGGTCAATTAAATTTCTTTGTGTTAATTCATGCGGCACCTAAGCATCGAGCTTCTTTGAGTAGCCTGCTCGTTTTAGTTGATTCCAAACTGTAATATGGTTTATGTTTAGTGCCTCCGCTATCTCCAGACAGCTTCCGTGCCGGTCTTGATTTTTCAGTGACAGACCGACCAATGCAAGGTGCAACATTTACATCGAAATTTCCTGAACGGAATCGAACAAACCACTTCTCGGTCCGGCGTTCACTCACAGCATTCTCACCGTAAGCTGCACGAATTTTTTGGCATGTTTTTGCAGCGGTTTTTCCTTTTTTTATAGTAAAAAAGCATCATCATTATATACTGATCATTATAAATCAGTATAACTTTTAACACGAGCAACGAATTAACATACACAGCTGTGTAAAAATGTCACAAAAAATGTAGCCTGACATGTTACCTTTCAAACACGTGTTTGTTTGACACAATCAGATTAGTGTTTCTAGATAAATGGACACCAACACCATCCACTGACAAAAACTGCGGAGACCTCTTATATAACCAATAAAATGACATCCCGTCTCGCAGCTTATGTAGATCTAGATTTCTTGATACCTTACCATGGTCGGGTAAAACATACTAATAATCGGCTGATGATGCTCTATATCAGTATACCATATGTTAATTAAGGTGTCAAAGGCATACATCGGTTGCTTGTAAAAAAATTCAAATTTAGTCAAATATTGTTGTCTGCTCCATCCCTATTTGGAAATGGTGATTCTACCACAAGAATATACTTATCCGAAGTTGATGATTGCTTTGTAATATGATTTGCAGACAGTGGACACTCTAGAGACCGCTCTTTATTAGATGATATAATTAGTGAGTCTAGTAATTTGTTGATGTTTTTGCATTTTAATGAACCAATTGCTTTTCTGTTAGCCTATTCTTGGAGTCATGGCCGAAACTTTAACCTCCATTGAGCTCAAGGGATTTGTGTACTCTTAAAATGTTTATACACTATACACAGCGCGGGCGAAGGAAATTTAGGGAAGAAGAAAAGAGAGGTACCGATGTACATTGCTTTTAAATGTTTGCAAGTTATAATGACCAGGAAATCGCTCGGGAGGAAATTCCATAACCGAGTTGTACGGCTAAGGAACGAATCATGATATTTAAGAGTACGTCCGAAAGTGGGCTTGAGGGTATACTGATGAGCGTGACGGGTGTTAAGGTTGACAATTTCAATGGAGCACTGCTTGTGGAAATAGTGATGAAACAAAGTGAGACAAGAGACATTACGTCAATATTAAAGAGTGTTAATTGACTGATTGATATTAGTATCACCTATGAGTTTTGTCGCACGGTTGGAATCCTATCTAGCAGGTGCGAAGGTGCGTTTTAGGAGCACCTGACCAGATGTGGCTATAGCACTCCAATTTTGGAAGGATGAATGCCTTATATATTGAGGACAGATCAGAGAGGGTGAAATATTCCTTACATCGCTTGAGGAGACCATGGATAATGGCTGGGTATTAAAATTTCGCTTTAATTACTGCGGATAGCATTGTATTTTGGAAACATTAAATTCCCCTCTGTTAATAGTTCCCCAATTGTTTATGCTGTTAATATCGGAATTTAATGTCGTCAGCAGAAGAATATATTGGATTAGAAGTGGCTTACAATGAAAACTAAAACAAGCGTCGGAGACACAGCGCAGTCCTGAGGCACACTAGCATTTATTTTGTGAATATCAGACTTTAAACCATCCAAGACAACTTAAATTGAACGTTCCAAAAGCACCGATGGCCACTTAAGTGATATCATTTTCAAAAAATGATGGAAAAAAACTTGCATGCTCAAATATACATTTATTGAAAAAAAAAAAAAAATCCAACACGGTCATACATTAAAGCCCAGCTTGTATTTGCTCTATTATCAGCAAAAAGAAGAAAAGTTATTCCGGACTTGTTAATGCACACTAAAAAGAATTTGTACACCGCCTTGGTGTACTCCAATTTCAATTTCAGACTCTCCGGTTATTCCCGCTGTGCATTTAACTTAAGTGTATTTATTTCGAATGATATATGTACATCTCTCGAATATCTTAGCGCCGCGTCCTCCAAATATGATCTTTGGAAACTCCACTGAACGCTTTCAATACGGTATGCAGATATTGCGAAGCATTTCGGTGTTTCTCCATCATCGTATATTAAATTCAAATCGCGTCATTTGTATGTATATGTAGTATGCGACATTAATTTCACTGATCGGTAGTTGTTGCCTTTGCACGCTTCACCACCTTCACATTCGTTCACTTCTTATCGTTTTGTTGAACAAAATCGTGAGTAAACTAACTTAAGTTTCCGCAAAATCTATTATTTCTTCTTCGTGAGTGATAGCCAAAGGAAATGTCCTGCTCAGTAGTTTTTCGTTAAGTAACGCATTAAAGTACGATTTCCATTTCTTGCAAATTTCGTTACATCCCGAAAACAGGTATCCATGCAGATCTTCGTCGTTCGTTGTGCGCACGTCCTTAACCTGTTAGCTGGTTTACTCATGTTTGTATAGGGTTTTCTAATAACGGTTGATATCGTAATCGTCGTGAAACACAAATACTTGCACTTAGCCATAAAGATACTGCAACACGAGTTCAACCTTGTATCTGAATGGTGTCATGACAACGGCCTGGTGATCAACGCAAATAAAACAAAGTTGATGCATATTCGGACTCCATCGAAGCCAATGGAAGTTATTCAAATCTTGTCCATTACTAAGAAGCAGCAGTACAATAGAGGTAGTTAAAACCATTAAATACCTCGGAGTTACCATTGAGGAGAATTTCCTATAGCACGAGCACATCAATGTACTGCGTCTTCAACTTAAGAGCACTATATTTGCAATAGTGTATCTACCTCACATATGGAGGTACTAAAGCAAGTGTACTACTCGTTGGCAGAGTTACGTATTAGAAACGCAGCAAAAACCCACCTGGAGACGATATCAAACTTACAACATCGTCTTCTTAAAATTATTCGACACACTAATTCATGTTTTAAAGTTTTAGATGTAAAGGCAATCTTCCACATGACAACACTCATCAACCACACGCTAAACACCCGAAGACGTGCCCAAGGGATGCTAGAAGTTCCGACAGCTTACAACTCGTACGGAGACAAAGAACTACGATGCACTGTTCCTAAATTATTAAATTCGCTCCCACCGTTACTGAAAATTATTCCTAATTTTAAAAAAAAGGAAAAAAGACATTAAAAAACATTTTATTGAATATCATCATGTAAAGTAGAGTCATATTAGTAATTCTTAAAATCACCGTAATAATATTAACTTTAAAATGAACTAATTGTATTTAAACCTAATCTTTTCAATTTGAAATCACTTCAAAATTATACAAAGTTATGTCCAACCACCTGCAGATAAGCACTTTGCTTTGCAGGCAAAACAATGTTAAAGAAAATTTATGTGCAAATGTCAAAAAAATGATTAGTAAAAGAGTGCGTTCACAAATTAAATTCAAAGTTGTCAGTTCCCTAATGGAAAACCCTATAGTTCTTCTAACGTTTTCGCTTGTTAATGGATTAGAGCAGACTTCTTCTAATTCCCCAGACAAAGTTTCTACTGCTATCGCACTTGTTTTTACTACTGTAGTTCTTACCTATACTTTTGCAATGCTGATAGTCTTACTCAAGATGCAAAGTGTGGTCTAGCTATTTCAATTATGTTTAATACACGCTTAAAAGACTTGTCGTATATTCCTAACCGCCATTTTCATCTCATCGTTCCACCACCACGGCTTTTTGAAACACCGAGCAGAATTTTTGGACTTCTCTTGCATTTTTCTCCAAAATTGGTCCACATACGAGTACCTTGTGGGGAATATCGATATATCCGATCTTTTGATTCGAAAGTCTTCAGACGTGGGAACCTAATCACGCGAACAGATTTCGGGTAGATGTTAATTTCCCTCAGAATATTTCTTAGGG
Source organism: Volucella inanis (assembly GCA_907269105.1). Lineage (NCBI taxonomy): Eukaryota > Metazoa > Arthropoda > Insecta > Diptera > Syrphidae > Volucella > Volucella inanis. The sequence goes on along the minus strand of OU026154.1, from coordinate 25,944,628 downwards.
TGTCTGAATATGATATTTTAACATTGCCCCCTTCTTACGACAAGCAGCAGAACGAATTGCGGCAATATTCTATAAGCCATGCCATAAGTTGATATTGAAGATCTCGACTTACTATCAGTTGGTCTCCAATATCGTGTCTGTGATACCTTAAATTTATTTCCGGTGTATCTTTCCACAAACAGTGGTTATTTCCGATAAATTGGCAACTTGCATCTTGCATTCTCGCCTTATCAGGTATAAGGTTATTGTTACAATGAAAACTTGAAAACTTATAATTTGTATAGATCAAATGAAAATGCACCCTATGCTGCACTAGCTTCAAAGTCAAACAAATCCCTGATCTTTATCTCTAATCGTTTCAAAGTGCTTCTGGATGTGGATAATGTTTTTCTTTTCCTTTCTGTTCAGTTTTTACAAATTTTTTCCTTCCATTTTACGGATACTCTCGTATCCCTACATGATATTATCCTTGTCTAAAACTTTTACTCCTGGGACTTAAATTTCGCTTTTTTTTTGTTTTTGTGTCTTCAGCGAAAATGTTTGTATTGTAACTTTTCGGAAATGGAAAAAAAAAAAAAATACATAAATGTTGTTGATTTCGTTTTTAGTGATTTTTGTTTATAAGAAAAAAGGTAACTTTTCCAGCAAGAGAGCAAGGTAAATAGAATTATTTGGGAATAGGGGGTGTAGTGAGAAAAAGAAAGAGAACGTGTTGCCAAACTTATTGTGTTGTGCTGTGTTTTGTGATTCTGGTTTTGAATTGTTAAAAGGATCCGACCCTTGACTTATTTGTTTTCCACTTTGTGGGTGATGTTTGTCAATTTAAATGTCAGATAACTATACGGACAACAGATAAGAAATCTAAGGGGACTGTGTTTCTCTCATTATTTATTTTAGATTTTACGATGGTGAATTGTTCTAAGTTGCTTAGGATGTTGACAGGGCAAACTAAGTAAGTGGGGACGATAAAAGACTTAACTTTCCGACTTTGATGTTACCGTTAGAGCTGCAATGACTCAACATAAAGTGAATTCTGAGCTTAGGTTACATAGAGTTACATAGGGTTACATAACGTATCGCTGGCAATTTTGTGTGACTTAGGATGTGTGTTCTTAGGATTCAGATTGATCATCTTATCATCCGTTTCCGTTTTAGAAATACGTGTGATATCCTAGAGATCAGAAATTTAATGAAACTGCAGTTTCAAGAACTTACGATCATGGAATAATACCTCGGTTTTATACGCAGAGGCTTAAAAATCCAATAGTGCCTCAACAACAGAGGTATCATCCTGTTCATTGAATTGAAATTATTACTAGTAAGCAGCATGCTACCCAATAACGTCTAAAATTATTGGAGTGCTATGAAAGAGCCAAAACTATTGCCCTTTGGCCGGCTAGATGATGGCTACCGTTTTTGGGACGCACAAGGTGTGATCCACGTTGACTATTTGGAGATGGTGAAAACATTTACAGGAGCATATTACGTCGATTTATTGGGCCGATTCAACGCCAATTTGAAGAAAAAATGACCACATTTGAATAAGAAATAAGTGCTCTTCCACGATAACTCAACGGCTAAAGATTCCGCAGTCGCCATAGCCAAATTGGTCGAATTGCACTACGAATTGTTCCCCTATCCTCCATATTCAGTTCCGGTGTTATTTTTATATTACTGAGTACCCTTTAAATGCTTGTACCCAGCGCGGGCGTTGGAAAATCAAGGAGGATGGAAAGAGAGGTGCCGATGAACTATGTTCTTAAATGTTTGTAAGTTATAATGAATAGGAAATAAAGAGCTAGACAGGACATTGCATAAGCGAGTTGTGCGGCTTAGGAACAAATCATGATATTTTAGAGTACAACAGAAGGTGAGGTTGATGGTATACTGGTGAGCATTCATAACGAGACGGGTTTTACAGTTAAAATATTGAAGGGGCGGGATGCTACTGGCAATTTTAATGGCGATAAAACAGAGACACGAGACATTACGTCGGTTTTCAAGGGTGTCCATGGTCTGGGATATTATTAGCAGAGGTGTTTTGGGCGCACCTGACCAGATGTGGGCATTGCACTCTAATTTTGGAAGGATGAATGACTTAAACAATATAATGAGGACAGATCAGAGCGGGTGAAACATTTCTTACATCGCTTGAGAAATCCTAGACATTTCGTAGCATTTTTGACGACACCGAACATGTTGGCATTCCAACGTAAGTTGTCATTGACACATATACCGAGAATGGACAGCTTTTCGGTTTTCTACGATGCAAGTGCCATTCATGGACAATGGCTTGGTGTTTAAATTTCGCTTTAAGGACAGCAGAAAGCATTGTGCTTTGGAAGCATTAAATTCCACTCTTTTAGTTGTTCCCCAATTAGTTACGCTGTTAATATCAGAATTTAATGAGCTTAACATACGCCGTTCTACAGCCGAAAAGCAGGGATATGAGATAGATAGTATTGTCATCAGCAAAGTAATATATTGGATTAGCAGTAGCAGACAAGAGATTGTTGATGAAAATCAAAAAGAATGTCGGAGACAGAATGGAGCCTTGGGGCACACCAGCATTTATTTTGTGAACATCAGACTTAAAAACATCTAAAACAACTTGAATTGAACGATCCGAAAATTAATTTCTAATCCATTGAAGAAGAGAGTCATCGAACCCGAAAGCACGCTTTTCCGATAAAAGACCGTGGTGCCAAACTCTGTCAAATGCCTTAGAAATATTGAGTGCAACTATCTTGCTTTCGCCAGATTGATGTAAGCTTTGGTACCACTTTTCAGTGAGACATGTCATTAAATCACCTGTGGATCTGTTGCTACGAAAACTGTACTGCCGTCATTGAGAACTCTTCGTGTTTCGAGAAAAAGCTTACGCAATGGTTTTGCCAGCGAGGAAGAACATCTCTTCGGAATAAGGGGAGATATACTATCTGGACAAGCGGATTTGTGAATGCTAAGGTCTTTATGAACTTTTGCTTCTAACCCCGTAACTACCCCAGAAAACAGTCTACAGTCTGCATACCGACGGAACAAAGAATTTATGTCATTCTCTATTCTTTCGTAACATGGGTATGTCTGTAGTAACTATTTTCTTGGTGGCAAAGTTGCTTAAGTTTCGATGGAGGGTACTTTTCTGATCGCTCGTTGTATTAAACTCACGTAAGATTTGGATTTGATACCCATTTATGCGGTAAAGTGTTGCCAACGAAAAGAAAAGATAGCTTGATAGATGGAAGTTTGAGATTAGAACTGTTGACCAATATCTAAAAAATAATAAGGTTTTACAGTCGTACAAAATATGGTCGGAATAGTGATTCAACTTCATCAAGTGTGAAGAGATTAATTCAAACATGTAGGGTAACTGCATCAATTAGTGGTCTCAGACACTCAAAACATCGAAACAGTTCGTTAGTATGTTGCTGATCATCTAGGAATATCAAATCGGCACCGTGATCAAGAATTTGACTTGCATACGAAGTGCAACTGACTTAAGAACTGAAGCTTATTGACCACGCACAGAAAATTCGTTGAAAGGATTATAGAAAAGCAACAAATGGATGGTGATTTCTCAAATAAAAAAAATCATGTTCAGCGATGGGGTTCATTTTCATCTTGATGGCCTTATTAATCTCAAATTTTGTCGAATTTGGGGCTCCACGAGTGATTGTTGGAAAATAAATTTATCAACTGCGTGTTACTATTTGGTGCGGATTTTGGGTTAGAGACGTCATCCGAACATTCATCTCCGAAAATGCGGCTGGTCAGCCAGTCGCTGTTGCCATATGATTATTCAATTTTTTGTGCCTAAATTGCAAGATATGGATGTGGACGATATGTGGTTTCAACAAGAAGGTGCCACATGCTATGCATGGTCTTGTAATTTTATATATTTGTGCGGTTTGACTTTTTCTTTTGGGGTTTTTTGAAGTCTAAGATTTATGCCAATATTCCAGCCTTGAAGCAGCAAGTTGAGCACTGTATCAACAAAATTCACCTACAAACTAAACTGTATACTTTATGAATCAATAAAAAATTTACAATTTCTAGCAAAATAACTTTTTGCGTAAGTTTTGAGGCATCCATTAGTAGTGTGAAACCACCCTTGGTTCTACATGGTTCCTGTACGGTTATTACGTGAGGTTTTGTATTCAACCTGAAAAACCTCCTACATAGAGATGCAAACTTGATATGGTGAAGATTAATAAGATATGCAATAGGTAAATACTGGGAAAGTCATACCAAGATTCAATTGTCTCGAAGCTTTGTCTTCGTCTACAACGAGAGAAGAGCCGACCTTGTTTTCCGGATTTATGATTCACTTCCGAGTATAAATTTTCAACTTTTCAGTGTTGAGTCCAGGCTTCTGAGTATGAAGACGCATCAGCTTATACATCGTTTCTTTAAGTTGAAAATTTACAAAGTGGGTTGGTAGTACAGATTCCTTAACCATTCAAGAGTTGTTTTGTTCCATATCGCACCCCTCTGCTTGAATGGATATAATCTCTGCTTTTGCAAGCTCCCATAGTTGATCAACAAAGTTTATTTTTTATTATTCATTTAGCATCTAGTCTGAATACCTTTCACACTAAGCACTGAAACTTAAGCCTTCCAGCCACGGCTGCGTTTTGAACCTACATACATATGTAAGTATATCATAGGGTAGAAACTGGAGACCTTACACATCTTTGAATTTTTGCCGCCGCTTCAATGAATTTGGCAACCGCTTCGGGTTGCTAAAAATTCATAAATATGTATACGTTAATTAGAATTCTTTAGCTCCCATAAATGTCATCAGTTCTTATTAATAGCTTAAGCTTCTGTTTATAATCTAAACCGAAAATAGAAAATTACAATCTCACAGACGACTAATTCCATTACGGTAAATATCATTGCCTTTGCCATTTTTCTTTTCGAATACGGTCTCTACGTCTATTAATGGACTAATGCTATGGAAATGTACCTTATTATCAACACTCACCACCAGTTGTTGCTACTTTGTATGTAGGCTATAGGTTTGTATGTAAGCAGGCTATTTCGCCCCTTATCATTTAACCTTTTTGTGGTACTTCCTTTTACCAAGAGGTGGTTGCACTTCACAATGTACTATCACCAGATCTGAACTCTTGGTAATTAACGTCCACAGGAGTTGTTGAATCAGGCTCTCTTGAACTTCCTACCCCAGGAACTTCAACGAAATCTCATTGAGTTTCTGAGTCTGTTTCAATTTTCTTTTTACTCAGTTATCCTTAATTATCCTCGAAAAGTCTGCTGCCGTAATAAATTTTCATTTCAAGTGGTCATGCCCTAACATTGGGAAAATTCCCATCCGAAGGGCTGGTGGCTGTGCCTGCTACTCTAGAACGATGGATCCAGTATCTGCAATGTCTGTTTGTTTACTTAGGCCTGATGGTTATGACATTTCGTTGTCACTGATGAATGTAGCAGAACAAGTTGTTTCTCGCTTCTAATATTAGGAATGTTCGGGTTTGTGTTTATGCGAATGTGTTTATTCAAACACCCGGAATGGATGTTCTGCTAAAGAGTTCCACAGTTAGTTACTTCAGATTGGTCAAACCAAATGCTGCGGCAGTACAGAAGTATCGGGGCTGATACCAGAGTCTAAAGCCTCTAACTGCTCCACTCTACTTGGAACAACAAATAAACATAACAATTTGACAAAAAAAAAAAAAAAGAAAAACACAAAACGCAAATGCTGGTTGAGAGCGAAGACGAGTATGACGATGTTGATGGGCCCTGGGACCAGGATGTCATTTGGACATTTCACTAGACTAAACACCACTCTTGGGATGATATTCGTTGTCGGTGTCTGGTTGCTCATTGTTTTGAAAACCACCTCCGGGATGCGGTTTGTCTATGTGGTGAAAGATTTAACGCAATCGAGACATCTTGTGGCTTGTGGATTTGATAGAAATAGAATTGTATCTATAAGTGGGTGAGCTGCTATTGCCACTGGTTGTGAATACTTTTGCAGACTCTGAATTGAATTTGAGGAAATACAATTAGCAATAGCAATTGACGATGAAGACAGGAAGCGGCATGCAGTTGGATGAATTTTATTTTTAATGCTTGTCTGGTGAAGTAGTTTACAACAGAGTAGTAAACACCAGCAAGTGAATAAGCTTTCGGGAAGAATTGTGATATATGTACGTAATGTTGTAGGATGTAATGAATTCTTCAAATTGAAGGAAATAGTAACAAGCTTTGGGAGGAACAGGTTAATGCATTTTAGATGATTGAATCTTTTTTTTAATTTGAAAAATAGTTTGCCATGTTGTACACTGTGGGTGGATTTTAACCATTACGGACAGATAAAATAATGCTATTTCCCCGGATTACCCGCTAGAAAGTTTTCTATCTAACGAAACCTTTATGGTTAAACACTTGTCCTGTTGCAGGAAAACTTCAGTCCACATGCAGAAATCAATATGCTCGAATCTGTACATTGTAGATAAAGATATTCTAGCAGACTACCATATGCCAGACCGAACGATTATTGAAACTCTTTTTGAAATCATTGTTAAATACCAGCCAGTCATAACAATGAAGTGAGTGAATAGACTGTGAACGACTAGTGCGTGAGTGCAAACGTTGCTTTAGCAACAGACGCGGATGAAAACGCTTTTTAATGTAGAATTCAAGTATGCAAACCCAATCTCTACTGGAAATATCAAATGGAATATTGTAATCGAACTTTTGGGAAGAATAAAGTCTTAAATTGATGAAGCTGTAATTATCCGTTTTCCAAATAGTGATGATAATTTAAATGGAATTATAGAGATGTTTGCTGAGAAGTTTGCAAATCAGGAATTAATAATTATGTTTATATTTATTTAGAAAATTAAAAATACAAGTTTATTCATTTAAATCTATATTGTCCCCTTCAAAGTAATCGTCATCGACTGCAACAGACTTTTACCAGCGCCTGATCCAATCCTCGAAACATTTTTTATATTCGGTTTTCGGTATGTCCATCAGTGGTTCTTTAACTCAATTAAACAAAACGAAGTCACAGGGAGCCAAATCAGGTGAATTCGGTGGCTGTTGAATGGTATTTGTTGCATTTTTCGTCAAAAAATTACGAATAATGGTGGTCGGGATTGACAAACTGCGTCATTGAAGGAAGATTTGGCCTACCTACGATCAAAATAAAACGAAGAACCTATTAAACAGAACCCGCCCAGAAATCCCCAGAATCACAGCAATGATACATACGACCATCACTGCCGCAGTTGCAGAAATACAAACGAGAAAGAAACTCTCTTTCACTTCCTCTGCAATTGTCCAGCTCTAGCAAGAGCCAGACTGCGCGCACTAAACCAACCATTCTTTGGCGACCTAAGCGACATTTCGGGTAAAGTAATACAGGATCTTATCCGATTTCTCAAATTTACAGGTTGGTTATAGACCGGCATGGCATGAACCGCCACATCAACCTACCTACCTACCTACCACCTTGTTAAGTTTGTACATCTGTTGTTGACATTCCCTCTAAATTTAAGCGTCATAGCTTGACATTTGCAAAAGTTACGTAGCCAAGAGTACATCTATCTCTGTGTGTGTTGGCGATGTTTTACAATTTTAGAAATGGATTTAAATTTGCCACAACGAACTTGTATTAAATTTTGCGTAAAAAAACGGATTTTATGGTGCGCGAACGTTGGAAATGTTGGAAAAGTGTTTCGGCAACGATTCTCTAAAAAAAACAGTCGTTTACCAGTAGCCCGAGCGGTTCAAAGGCGATCGTGAATCAATCGGAGATGATGAACGCAGTAGTAGATCATCGACGTCGAAAATCGATGAAAACATCTATGAAGTAAAAGAAATGTTGGTCAATAACTGCAAATTAATCATCAGAGAGATAATGGAAGACTTGAACATTGCCTATGGATCCGTCCAAAACATTTCGATTAATGATTTGGGTTTCCGTGGTGTAGCAGCAAAGTTGGTGCCAAAAGACCTCAGTTTCATGCAAAAAAGAGACCGTTTTGACGTCGCAAAAGAGATGATTTGCGAGGCTGAATCCGATACCACATTCATCAAAAGGATCATTATCGGAGACGAGACGTGGGTTTATGAGTACGACACGCCATCCAGACATCAGGCAAGTGTATGGCGTTTACCAAATGAGCCGACACCAAAAAAACACATCGTTTTCAGTCAAAAAAGAAGGCACTGCTCACGGTTTTCATGAATTACAACGGTGTATAGCATCATGAATTTTTGCCAGTAGGCCAGACAGTAAACAAAGAGTATTATTTGGGCGTTATGAGACGTTTCCGTGAGGTAATTCGCCGAAAGAAACCAGAATTGTGGGCAGAAAACTCGTGGATTTTGCACCATGATAACGCACCGTCGCACAGTGCCATCATTATTCGTAATTTGACGAAAAATGCAACAAATACCATCCAACAACCACCGAATTCACACGATTTAGTTCCCTGTGAATTCTTTCTGTTTCGAGCTTAAAAGCCCTACGGGGAACGCGTTTGAGCAGCCGAGATTAAGTAATAGAAAAATTGCAGGAAGAACTGATTGACATACCGAAAACCGAATATAAAAAATGTTTCGGACATTGGATCAAGCGCTGGAATAAGTGTGTTGCAGTCGATGAGGATTACTTTAAAGGGGACAATATATGTTAAATTTAGATGAATAAACCTGTATTTTTAGTTTTCTGAATGAACTTTTTGATCAAGGTGGTACTTCCACGTCCTTGTTTCTTCAGTTCTCTTCTGTTAAGATTCTTGAATTGGGAGCTCAGTTTAGTGTTACTGTGCCCAAATCCATTAAGTAATCTATTTTTGTACAGGTGAATTTGCGATTTGTCGATGAAAGACTCGTCACTGGGTTTCAACTGACTCCTAAATCAGATGCATTTTCTTAGAAGGTGTTACTCTGCATTCCAGCAAAAATTTCGAAGTCGTTACTGAATCCAGAACTCTACTTAGAACTTGTTTCTTGTAACCCCACTTGCGAGGCTTGACTGGGACATACTGCCTCAGTTCGGCACGACGCTTAGTGGGCATCATTTGCTCATCCACAGCAAGAAGCTATTTTGGAATTAGTAGAAATCGTAAGCTCATTTTTTTAAAAAAATTTGAAAAGTTTGTCATCTCCGTCGGTTTTAAATGGCTTAAAATCGGTGTTATCACGAAAGCGTAAAAATCCCACCTGTTGCATGTCATCGTCTCTGTTGCTGGCCAATTGTTCCGATAATGTTGCGCAGATAAAAGTTGAACCCAATACATGTAAATCAACGAATTCCTCCATTTTGGTTTCTGGCTTAGTTACATTGACTAACAGAGCTTTAAAAAAAGAAAACGAAAAATAATGTCCTGGCAGTAAGGACCTCGCGACTGCGCTGTCACGTCTGCAGATGGTCCTCTTTTCCAGGAAATATAAAATTCCAATTATAGACCCTCATTCAATAAACGGTACCAGTTTAGTTTAGTTTGACAAGAATCTAAATTTTTCTAAATCTGCTAAATCTGCTAACATTCAAGAAGGAGTCAAGAAAGCTACAATAGCTTTATTCTCTTGCAAAAAAACCATTGGGAACAAATGGGCCTTCAACATAGAAAAACCCACTAGCTATACATCTCGGTCATATGACCGATACTCACTTACCGTGTTTTTGTGTGGTAGGCAGTCAACTGCAACAAACCATGTCTATGCATAGGACAATCCACTTCTACACAGATGGATGTAAAACCGATAGCGGGATTTTTGGTGGTGTTTTCTCAGATAAGCTAAATCTAAGTCTTTCCTTCCGTCTTCTAAATCCCTGTAGCGTGTTCCTGGCTGAAGAAAAACTTTATACTATATCTGGAGAGGATACCCGTATCTTGTCGGGTAGTCAGGCCGCTTTCAAGTTCTTGAACCACGCCTCATTAAATTCTTAAACCGCCCTTGAATGCCGATCATCTCTTATGGAAATGGCAGAGCAGTTCAAAATTCACCTTTGTTGGGTGCCGGACCACAGAGACATTCCAGGGAATTGTAGAAACCACTTTACCTATTCAATCGGAAAAGGGTAGCATAGGAATACCAAACGCTACGTGTAAATAAATATTAAAGTTGCTAATTAAAAAACAGACTTTAGGTAGACCGGTGGACCAACATGACTAGCGACTAAACAAATCTGAGGAAATACCTCAGCGCTATCATAGGTGTCATCACTGGACACTGCTTTACAGGCAATCATGAAAAAAGGCTTAACGCCTTCACAAACAATTTCTATAGAAGCTGCATGGACGAGGAGGAAGAGGAGACAATCCTCTACCTTCTCTGTATACCACCTTCCCCCAAAAAGGGATTTATTCAGATAATTAAAAGTACAAGTTTATTCATCTAAATCTATATTGTCCCCTTTAAAGTAATCCTCATCGACTGCAACACACTTATGCCAGCGCTTGATCCAATGTCCGAAACATTTTTTATATTCTGTTTTCGGTATGTCCATCAGTTCTTCCTGCAATTTTTCCATTACTTAATCTAGGCTGCTCAAACGCGTTCCCCGTAGGGCTTTTAAGCTCGAAACAGAAAGAATTCACAGGGAACTAAATCGGGTGAATTCGGTGGTTGTTGGATGGTATTTGTTGCATTTTTCGTCAAATTACGAATAATGATGGCATCATCTCTTTTGCGAGTCAACACGGTCTCTTTTTTGAATGAAATTGAGGTCTTTTGGCACCACTTTGCTGCTACACGACGGAAACCCAAATCATTAATCAAAATGTCTTGAACGGATCCATAGGCAATATTCAAGTCCTCCACTATCTCTCTGATGGTTAATTTGCGGTTATTGACCAACATTTCTTTTACTTCATCAATGTTATCGTCGGTTTTCGATGTCGATGATCTACCACTGCGTTCATCATCTTCAATTGACTCACGATCGCCTTTGAACCGCTCGGGCTACTGGTAAACGACTGTTTTCTTTAAAGAATCGTTGCCGAAACACTTTTCCAACATTTCCAACGTTCGCGCACCATAAAATCCGTTTTTTTACGCAAAATTTTATACAAGTTCGTTGTGGCAAATTTAAATCCATTTCTAAGATGTACTCTTGGCTACGTAACTTTTGCAAATGTCAAGCTATGACGCTTAAATTTAGAGGGAATGTCAACAACAGATGTACAAACTTAACAAAGACAAAAACAGAACTCAAATCGGAACAATGGGAGCGCCACACGGTGGTATTATTATTATTTTTTTTTTTCATCAAGGTGGTATGTATTTGGAATATTAAGATATAAGTCCACGAGAACTTGCACCTACACTAGTGTACTTTCGTTGGAAAAGCCAGTGGCTAACAAGTGTTGTGATATTGAGAAACTAAAATAGGACCTAGGGTAAATATCATAAGACAGATAGATTGATTGCTTCAGTCATGCAAACGATAATAAATCGCGGTATAACTAAGGCCTATGTTACAAGGCTTATAAGCAAAATAATACCGAAAACTGCCTCTTGCACGATTACACGTGCTTTTTTAAAAATCATGTTTTATCGCACTTACGAACATTAGTAACTTGAATTAGGTCGCTGTCAGTTTTTCTTTATATTTCTCGTACATCGCTTGACATTGCGGTGCGTATGTTAAAGCGGAATGAACGACGGTCTTCAATATATAACCAACTTAAAAGTTTAAGCGGTATTTTTCTGTAACAATTAGGGTTACCCATATTGATGTGCGGTGTTGGATCATTATCGCAATTTCCTTGCAGTTTGCTATGATGACTCCTAGAAAGATTAAATAAAATGCGCGACTGTACTTCACAAAGTCTTAATTGAATTTAATTTCAACGATATCTTTAATTTAATTTCTTACAATTTGCGTCATGTGAACAAATTATAAAGGTTAGCGAAGGACTTATAATAGGTAGGTAGGTAGATAGGTATGTGAGGGTGGCGTTGGAAAACCAACCCACTTAGGCCTATTGGCTATTTGTGCTACCAGGTGGATCTACAATCCTTTTATTCATGGAACCAGTTTGAGTTTATGATGAAGCGTAGGAGACTGTTAACTTATATATTATTTAGATCATTTAAGTCATTGTAGAAGATAGACAACCTTTCTCATTGGAACTATTGATACTATGTACTCATATGGAAACAGATAGCACACGCCTATGTCAGTGACCCCAATTCTGGAATATTCTGCATATTTATGGCTTTTGCCCAGAAACTTTTTTTCCCCTGAAGACACAGAGCACTCAGTTCCTTTTTTATTAAGTTCGTAAATCTAGCGAAGAAGGACGTATAAGCGCTTCTGTGATAAAGGGAATATAGTATTAGCATTCACCACGTCAATGCCGAATATCTGCAGTCTGATGCGAACGTAAGCGAGATATTGCTCCGCTATGTCATTATCACCCCTTCAAGCTTGGAAGACAAACGCGGTTTTCCTAACCAGCAGTGAAATCTAACGTTGCCGTCCTCCAGAAAGACATAAGCTCCTCATCCTAAATTGATTTTGGAGCCATCCTTGACGCCCCGACTACGAGGGCTGTTTGATAAATACCCGGATTAGAAATGACAACGCAATTTTTTTAGGTTTTGAAAATTTATTCTTAAATATAATCCCATTTCAACTCGATACACTTCTTCCAGCGGTGCTGCAACTGTTTTAACCCCTTCGGATAGTACGACTTGTGTTGTATTGACTTCCTCCCTCAATACGTGCTTCTTTCCGGTGAGCGATCTTTTAAGGTTGTTCCCAAGCCAAAAGAAGTCGTAGGGAGCCAAATCCCACGAATACGGAGCAATTCGTAGTGAAATTCGACCAAATTGGCTGCGACGACTGCGGAGGTGTGAGCCGGAGCATTATCGTAGTTTCAGACCACTTTTTTCTTCGCCACTTGGTCGTTTTTTCTTCAAATCGGCGTTGAATCGGCTCAATAAATCGACGTTGTATGCTGCTATCATTGGTTTTTCCTTCCCCAAATAGTCGACATGCATCACACCTCGCGCGTCTAAGGTCTTCGCCTTCTTTGGAGTACGTTAACCGGGTAAAACCCATTGTTTCTATCGTTCTTTGATCTCAGGTATTTACCAATGAATTCATGTCTCATCGACGGTCACGAAACGACGCAGAACCAAGCACGTCTTTGAAGTGGTTTCACGATTGCGCTTGTTTTCCGATGTGCCCAACACGGCGCCTATCGCTCGGACAGCTTTCTTATGCCCAAAATCTCGTACAGGATATGGCTAACGCATTTAGTTGAGATGCCTGCTATCTTAACCAACTCGCGAATTTTCACTCGGCGGTCTGCCAATACGGATTATGGATTTTGTCCACGGTATTCTCTGCGGTAAACGTTTTTGGGCCATCTAGGCGACGTTCTTCCGGAAAGTAAATGGGTCCCATACATACCATTGAGAATGGATTTGATTTTCTTGCAGGTTTTACCCTCGTACATTCCGACTACATTTCTGGAACAAGGAAATTTTTTTCTGTAGCAAAAATACCAGTTCTGGTATCTGTGCATTAAACGGCGTGTTTATAAAATCAAGTCATAAGTCATCAGTGCGGGTTGTACCAGAGACGATTTCTTTTTAAACTTTGCTATGATATTGCAGCCCATTATATGAACATCCGGCGGAGAGACACTCATAAGAGTGTGTCTAGAGCGGAGTAAGAAGGGTTTTTTCCATGTAGCAGCGACGGACCGTTCTTTTGCGTCTGGTAAAAGAAGCAATCACGTATTTTCCTGGGAGCTTGTTCCATCAGACAACCGACGCATAGGATATAATTGGCCTTGCCATAGTTGTGTGGATCGAAAGGATCCTTCTCGGTGACAGGCCCCATGACTTACCGACACCTCCTTTGTACTGCCAAGAGTTCTACAGCGCCTTACACGCTTTCGACGTAACATGTTTAGCCCGGAAAAATTTATTATACAAATTGGCATCCAAATACTTAACTTCTTTGCATAATAAGATGGTGATGCCTTAAGCACTAGCTCAACATCTGGTCTGCAAGTATACCTTTTTGTAACATAATTGGTTGTATGGTATTAGTGCTAGGCGACTTGACGCCATCAAAGGAAGCAACAGTATGTTTGATGGCCTTATCCATCACCACAACTGATGAAATACACCAGGTATGGCGTGTTGTGTTATTTAGCTCACTGGCAGCTTCGTTAAGAGGAGTCGGTCGTTAGCTGGGTCAGATTAGGTTACCTGGAAAGTGAGCCTCAAGCATGAACAGAGATCTCTGCTTTCTACTCAGTGTAGGTACCATCAGATTTTCTGAGTGATTGTAGCCTGGTTGATTTTCCCCTTCTGTGCACTTTGACTTGCCGACCTACTTGCCTACGCAAACACAACGATGATTTTTTGCCATTCTCCATTTGTTTAGCAAATAAACTTTGGTTGAAAAATGGTGAGAGTAAGTTCGGCACATAAAGACAAGTTCTCGGTCCTTCCGATTGCCTGCCATCAAGTGGTATCAAACCTCTTAAGCATCCGAAAGCACAGATGAGCTTATTCCACACCCATGGGACCTGTTTGAATATTATATGAGGTTTTGTGTTCAATGTGGAAAGGCTTCCTAGGTGGAGATACAGTAGCAGACTTGAAAAATTTAAGATTGATTTGAGTTAATAAAATAGATACTCGTAAGTACTGTGGTGATCGTCTCTTATATGCATTCATTTGAAAATAAAGTGGAAATTAACCCTTCAAAACTGCAGATAGATATGTGTGTCTCGACAGAGCTTTGTCTAAGCTCACAAGAAGTGAAGTTTTCAAGCTTTTTCCTTGTGAGAATAGATTTTCCACTTTCGGTTGGTGGTGGTTTTATTATCAATATCGGTTTCAGTCCGATCACAAAAGTGGTTTCTTAGCGTGGATTTCACAGTATTAGTGATTTCCAGTTACCAGAAAATATACTCCGACGGGTTTTAACGATTGCTTAGTTTCGGTTAGAGTAACTTCTGACAAGCTGCTTATGTTTTTTTCTTGATTTTCCGTGCTTTGAATTTTAGGTTCATCAGAAGGAATCCTTCTCCACCCATACTTGGCCATTTTTTCTCAACTGCAGTTTTAGATAAATTGGCATAAGTCTTGCCTAAAATAGTCCTCATAGCTTATGGTATAATAGTTTACAGCAGGACTACTTCTAATCCATCTCTTCGGAGTACAAGATCAGTAGCTCTAATTTTACTCAGGATTCATAGATTTGACATGTAAAATGGCTAGCAAAACAGGCAGCTTATAAATTCATATGAATTCATTCAAAATAACCAACATTTCAAAACGTGGCTGTGATTTCCATGAAAACTTGTTACTTTAAGCTTATAAGTATATTAAGTTTCGATTAAAAAAAACATTGCCTTACACAGTTGTAGGTCATTATTTGACTGGATAACAAGCCTCTTATTCTATCCCCAGGTGTGCATTTAATACCGCTTGTATCCAATGTCCCCCATTACTCCCAAATGACTTCAATCTATTTACTCAAATGAAAAAAAGACAAAACAGACCTCATCGTCTGCGATTACAAACCTCGATTTCACGTCAGTCATCCATTCCGGTAGCAATTAAATTCCAGAAATCTTGTTTCCATCCGTCTCCGACATCTTAATTAGGTGTCTATGTTCCCTCCCCGGTCTTCTATGTTAATATCATGTCTTATGAACCCCTTTCTGGTCCTGTTGACTATGTCGTACAATAAAAAAAAAAAAATTGAAAAATTGTTTATCGTTTGTTACATCGCATCTGACGTTTGGAGAAATAATTCATTGACAGACAAAGTGTCGTAGAATGCCATCTCCCTTCATATGGCATATGCAACAGAACAAGATGAAAAAAAGGATTAAATGACAGCGACATTGAGATGACAGTTTAACTGTAATAGGGAAAGCCACACAAACATAAAGCACACAACACACAAGTCCCACAATAAAAAATATGACAATTGCCCACCAATTCTGGGATCAGATTTGTAGTCGGAATCGTTCATAGTCAGTGCGTTCCTCATTCTTGGTACTTTTCTGACATTGGAAGGAGTTTCAAAAAATCTCTCCAGCACCAAATGTGGTGGGTTGTCTTCTGATTTATGAAAATGGATACAAAATTTGGATTAAAGTGGCGTGTAAACGCTTTGAAAGGACCCCGACCGCCCGACAGCTAACCAAACACACAGCCAAACATTCGAAGCTGGGCAGCATTTGATTTACGCACTCGACGCAGGCATATCCCTCATTCTTCATACAGAGCCACACAGATCCAACAGCGCTTTACAGATGCGAGGAATTATGAATTATTACAGCCACCGGGAAAAGCAGGGACAGGAAGGGCAACTAAGCAGAAAAAAAAAAATTTATTTCAAATATTTCTTAAGCAGATTTCGTTTGGATTTCATTTGGGTTTCATTTGGAGTCTATTTCAGGAGAATTATTGGTGATGAATGAGGATTGGAACACAGAGGACCAGCAACTACCTCCTTGTGGTACAACTGTTGCCCGTTAGGGAATGGTACGTGATTTACAGGAACACCAACCTGCGGCGGAACTGGTTTCCGGGGAGAGAGAAAAATTGTTTTATTTACAAAATTTGATTTGTGGAGTGCTATGCCTCATGCTGAGCTCATGACGATGACTTTAATGGCTACACGGAATGGAAGGTGGTTTTGTTTATTTATTTAGCAACGTTTTATTGCTTTGAAATTGGATGAGAGCTGATTTCAGACAGGTGCACCACGTGGGCTATGTACTCGTATATGGTGAGTGGAAACGTTCCAATGGTTCAATGACCAATAACACGGTGGTCAGCGACTCAGACAAGCTTATGAATATTGATTAGCGAAGGTTTTTTTCTGATTTGCAAAATTTTATATTGAACCACTTATGTATATTGTAAAATAGAGTTAATTGCTTTGCGAAAAGGTGCGGGACAACAGGGTTTACTTGTATAGTAAACATAGAATCGGTTCAGTGGTGTTTATACTTCATCGAACAGTGGAATTTGACAATGTTTTTGTCTTAGTAGAAAGTCTTAGTTATTAGATATTTAAAAAAATCTTAAAAATTAGCGATCCATAGGGTGAGAACTAAGTATGAAGTTAGCATTTGAATTTAGAAATCATTTTCAAGATAAGAAGATCAAGGAGCCTCTATCCTATTGGAGAACATTAAAAAAGTCATGGAAAACCTGGAAGTTAAGTTCTTATTGTTTGGTGATTTTTTAAGCGTTTAATTCTTATTTGAGTTTATAAATCAATGCTTGCTATTTACTTTTTAAAGATTATTTCATGTAAATGTTGAATAATCTTACGTTTTTAATGGTCAATGTGGAGAGCCCAATTTTGAATCACTTTTTCGAGCAAATTGGCTAGTATCTCTCTAATACCACATGTAATGTAGCTTTGCAAGGCTGATATTGACGCAGGTTAATCGGCATAGATGATCCCCATCAACGTATCCTCATAAAAAATAGTCTAAAGGCGTCAAATATTACGATCTAGACGGTCAATTAAGCGTTCCAAAGCGAGAGATAATTTGTTCACCGAACTCATTCCTCAATTGGTCGCGTGTTGTGTGGTATGTTGCGCCGTCTTGCTGGAACCACATGTCGACCAGGTTCAGTTCGTGCATTTTGGCCAAAAAAAAGTGTGAACGATAGTGGGGGCCATCATCGCGGTCATCTTTTAGAAAATACGGGTTAGTGATTCTGCCGGACTATAAACCGTACCAAACAGTGCATTTTCCGGGTGCTCTTACCATATATTGCCTAAGATTGCTTATCGGATCAAATACGACAATTTTGTTTATTAACATACCCATTCAATCAGCAATGAT
Source organism: Volucella inanis (assembly GCA_907269105.1). NCBI lineage: Eukaryota > Metazoa > Arthropoda > Insecta > Diptera > Syrphidae > Volucella > Volucella inanis. The sequence continues at coordinate 25,926,791 of OU026154.1, read as the reverse complement.
CTTCGACGCTTAAGAAAATTTTTCGATAAAAAATTGGATCTTCCTCCAAATTTTTAAACGTCCGCTCACCGAAAATCCCACCCTGCGGCAGGCCGTTCAGCTTCAGTTCTTGCACGAGCTATATTTGTAAGATTGTAGACCAAGATCCTTGCGTAAAATCTTCCTCGTAGTCGAGTAACACAGTGTCAATTGCTGGGAACGTGGACGAATGGACATATCACGGTCTTCTTTAATGCTGGCGCATACAGCAGTAATATTTTCCTGTGCACATACTCTACTTATACGGGTAGGTGGCTTGATATCCAACAGCGCGAAATTGGTGCGAAGTTTGGTCACCATGGCTTAAATTGACTTGATTTTGCATAAATATTGTATTTGCGATAGGGCATGCAATCCTATTAAATGACTAAGTAATGAGAAAGGCACTTGGAAGCCAAGCTATACACCTTTTATATTAAGGGCTTTACAAAAGTTCAAGAACTCTTGTGATACTTCGCAAAATGATTAGCAATGCCATCAAATACTAGGACAACGTTAAAACACGTGACCGGAAAAAAACGGTAAGGTACTCCAGGACGCGGATCCAGTGGCTAAAGTGCCTAGCTAGGGTAGGTAGGTACGAGTAGGTAAGAGTGAAGGTTGGAAAAGACCAACCCAGTTAGAGATTGGACCGTGACTGGCTGACCCGTGGATCTATGATCCTCTTACTCATGGAACCAATTCGAACAACAATTAGATAGTTTAAGTCATTTTAAAGAAAGCTGCTAAGTTTCTAGAGTTTTCTTTTCTGGGAGAGAGCTTAACATATACTTCCTCCTCGTCCATGCATCTTCTACAGAAATCGTTTGTAAAGGCGCCAAGCCTTGAGATGTTTCCTGCTTAGAAGGATCATACTCTTAGAGCGATTCAGATCCAGCTTTAGCCAGATCTGTTTTGTCGCTAGACATGTTGGCCCACCGGTCCACCTTAAGTCCATTCTTTCATTAGCATCCAGATTTAATATTGATTTGTACGTAGCGATTGCTTCCCCTTTCAGGTAGAATAGGTAGAGTGGTTTCAATTTTGACGAGTTCGTAGGCCTTACAATTACCTGAAGTATCTCTGTGGTCCGGCACCCAAAAAAGGTGAAGTTTGAACTGCTCTGCCATCTCCGCAAGAGATGTTCGGCATTCAAGGCGGTTTAAGAATTTAATGAGATTGAGTCCAAGGACTTAATTGCCGCCTGATAACACTGCAGATAACACTTTTTCTTCACCCAGGACAGAGCTTCTTTAACCGCCAAAATTTCCGCTTGAAACATGCTTCAGTGATTTGGATGATGGAAGAAGAGGCTTAAATTTACAATCGCTTGTCTGAGAAAACACCATAACCAACCCCGCTATCGGTTTTAGATCCATCTTTACAGAAATGGATAGACTTGTCCTCCATGAAAGCATCTTCCTCCCGGAAGGTTCTAGAGAGGAAATGTAAGTCTTTGTCAAACCAAAGAATAAGTATGGTGTAATCGATGTTCTCTGTGAGGATTCCTAATATATTAAGAATATTCTCGTGGCCAAACAAATTAGTTGTAAATTGTGTAATCGCTTTAAGGCGAATAGCTACAGTTGTAGCTACTTGCTTGCTGAAGATGTCGAGGGGTGTAAAGTGAAACAGAATGTCAATGGCTAACCTATCATAAATTTGGAGTGTAGTATTCATACCATTGGGAGACGTTTATCTAACACTATTTGAATGCTCACAGCTTACGTAAGGATCCACGTCTAAAAAAAATCCACGTTATCAGAAGGCTGAAATTTGCAAGAGATCATTTGTCGTGATCCCGTGAGAAGTGAAGAAGTATTTTGGGTAATGATGAGTGAATAATTATTCTATATGGCAAAAAAGATCTTGAAAATATGTCAGGCGTACACCTAATACAGAATATGACGATATGGTATAAGTTTTTGGGGATGATTTTCCTACCGTGGTGTTGGTCCAATATAATAAGATTAAGAGTATTATGAAACAGCATTCAAAGTTGGATGTACTGCATAATATATGCCCCAGAAGTGGATCGCCCAGCAAGATAACAACCCGGAACAAACAAAACATACAAAACGTAATAACTTTCAAATATTCGGTGCCATTCCTTTTTATTTAACAAGAAGGTAACTAAATTTAACAAAAACGGACGCTTGGGACGATGAATTCAGGATTTGGATAGTGCATGTTTTCTAGCCCGTCCAAAGAGAATTTAGACGGACCTTTGAGCTGATGATCCGTTATAAGGCTAGTAAACTCTTTGGCCGAGATCCTTCAGTTCCCACACAGGAAACGATTGCTGCTTTCATACAAATTATTCCAAACGTTTCGACCCGGAACTTATCTGCTTATATAGGAATAAGCAGGCAATCACTACAGACAATTCTCCACAAAGTTTTGAGCTTATTTCCTTACAAAGTTCAAATAACAAGCAAATTGAACCCGGTTGGCTAAATGATTCATCTGGAATTTAGCCAGAAAACCATTCAATCGGTAGAAAAGGACACATGTTAAACTTAATTTTTATGTTTGTCGGGGCCTATGATTAGCACGCGCTCAAGGTGTTAAAAAGTTTGAACACAGCGCGGGCGAAGGAAAATCAGGGAGGTAGAAAGAAAAAATACCGATGTACGTTGTTCTTAAATGTTTGTAAGTTATAATGAATAGGAAATAGACAGATCGGGAGGGCATTCCATAAGTAAGTTGTACGGCATAGGAACATAGGGTATACTGATGAGCAATCATAACGAAACGGGTGTTATGGTTGGAGGTTTGGAGGGGCGGAATGCCATTGGCGATTTAAATGGAGCACTGGGGGTGGAGATAGCGATAAAAACAAAGTGAGACAGGACATATTACGTTAGTGTTATAGGGTGTTAATTTACTGATTGATATTAATATCACCTATGAGTCTTATCGCACGGGTTTGAATCCTATCTAGCAGATGCAGAGATGTTTTAGAAGCACCTGACCATATTTGGGTATTGCACTCCAATTTTAGGCGGATGAATGACTTATATATTGAGGCTAAATCAGAGGGGGTAAAGTATTTCTTACAGCGCTTGAGAAAACTTAGACATTTCGATGCATTTTTGGCGAAACAGAATTCCAACGTAGGTTGTCACAGACGCACATCCCGAGAATGGACAGCTTTTCGGTGTCGACGATGCAAGTGCGATTCATGGATAATGACTGTGTCGCTTTATTAACAGCAGAAAACATTGAGTTTTGGAAGCATTACATTTCACTCTGTTGATAATTCTCCAATTGTTTTTGTTGTTAATATCGGAATTTAATGAGCTTAACATACGCTGACGTTCCCCTTCTACAGACAAAGAGCAGAAATGTGAGTTCGGAAATGAATATGAAAAGCGGAGAAGATATTAGGTTGTAAGTAGCAGATAACAGATTATTAATGAAAATTAAAATAATTTACGGAGACAGAACAGAGCCCTGCGGCACACCAGTATTTATTTTGTGAATATCAGACTTGAAACCATTCAAAACAACTTGAATTGAACGTTCCGAAAGAAAATTTCTAATCCATTGAAGAAGACAGTCATCGATCCCAAAAGCACGCGTTTTCAACAAAAGAGTCTGATGTCACACTCTGTCAATGCAACAAATGCTGTTTTCCACCTGCTCGGAAAGAGATCTAAAGGGTAGGATTGATGAGAAATTTTACGCAGTTGTTTTGCCAGCGAGGAAGAACACCTCTTCAGAAGAAGGGGAAAGATACCTTTTGGACCAGCAGATATTGAGATTTTTAAGTACTCTTGCTACTAAATGAGTGCGAAAGTGGAATCGTCCCATTGAAGATTCGACGCACTCAAGTGTAGGCGGGGACAAAGCACAGTCTGGAAGTGTTGAACTAACCGCAAAATTTGCAGGAAGCAGAGGCAGCAGGCAGCAGGTCTTGTCGAAAGAGCTGAGAGCTGGAATGTCATTTTAACTGATTGTTGGATTGGAGAATGAGGCAGAATTTCTAATGTTTTTTTACGAACGACCAAAAATGTTTACTACCTTTAGGATTTTGTAGTATTTTTTGCCTCAGTTTTTGGTCGTATTGGAATTTCACATGCTTAAGAAAGGCGCTGCAGTCATTCCTGGCTCGTTTGAACTTTTTCCGGTTTTCCTCTAGCCTGGAAATACTAAATTAGAGGGAAATGGAATTATGATGGAATTTCGACAAAAAATTTTCAAACAAACTGATTTTCAGGATCTCCACATTCTGTTGACTAAATGACACCTGATATTTTTTTGTGACATTATTGCCAACAGGAAGTCTAAAAAGTGAAACTTACAAATTTGAATGAACTAAAGCAATGCATTCAAACAATAACTGAGCCAATATGAACAATAATAAGATGTCGCATGTATCAACGAGCGTGGATGCCATTTAAAATTAATAATACGTAAAAGCCATTAAAAAAAAACGTAATAAAAATGAATTAATTATCTTTGTGATGAACTAAAAATAAATAAATTATATGAATTGAAAAAAAAAGTTGTTTAAGTTTCTTAATGTAGCAACATTCATTGGTCATTTTGTGTTAGGAGAACAGCTAGGTAGTGGCTTCGAAGTAATATAATAAATGTCCCAGACTGGCCTGCCAAATCTTCCAATCTCAATGCTATTGACAATCTACAAGCTGTTTTGAAATAAAATTCTGTTGTTATTATGCTATCTTTTCATAAGAGAAATAGTGTCACCGGCAGTATGCCATCAATTAAAAGATCATCCTTACCTGTATTGAGTACACAACTACGAACGATTAAGAACTCTGCAGACAGATCAAACAGCATTTTCCACGCAGAGTTCAGATTGCAGCATCCTCAACAATAGATAAGAAAGGAGGAATATTGCATTGAAAGGAGCTGCAAGGGCTAAAGTTGCATCAAACCAATGTGAAAATACAACCGTACTCGTATGCCCATTTCAATGCCCTTATCGGACACGAACTTCCGAAGACGGTTCCTTGTTAATATCGAATTAGGAATAGCTCAAGACATTGGTTTTCACTTTAACTTAATGTCAAGTAGTTGCCAATGCGATAGCACCGAGTTTGAATGGACCAACACGCACCGGGTCTCCCAACTTAGCATCCTGAAATTTGAATCTTGTGTTTCAATTGAGGTTCGAAGAAGACGCCGAAGGAAAAAAAAAAAACAAACGCGGTAGAACGGTATTAAGGTTCGCAAATTTAGTCAACCCAACAACCTACGCAAGCATTTGAAATAAATACATTACGAGTAGATGTTTTATATTTTTGTATGACATTTACGTTTATTATCAGTAAAAGAGAATTAGGATAAGCAAACCATGACTGCCAAGAAGATAAAGGTATCGAGTGAGTAAGTAAGAGTGAGTAACAGCTACTGAAACGAATTATAGCAAGCGCATAGCAAGATACTTTACAGCTCCAACTGATAGACTGTAAAAAGTAACCGTGCGCAACATAATTAAAAAATTATGAAGTGTGATCGCCCAGGACTTTAAATCGAGAATAATATCGCTGCATTGAAGGAAAGTGTCGCAAACTACCCAAACACCTCCATTCATCACCGTTACCCGTCAGCTAAACCTCTTCACAACTACACTTCTCCGAATTTTGACGAAGAAGTTAGCTCTTCATGCGAATAGGGTCCAATTAAGGCAAGAACTGAAGCCGGCCGACCACCGGCAGCGCTGTTCTATCTGGAATTGAGTTCTGAAAAACATTGATTTTTGACCTCGTGGTGTGGTCACGAGTGATTCAGGAGATGTCAATGCACTAAGAACTAGTAACTGTTTGGTGCGGTTTATGGACCGAAGGTGTGATAGAGCCGTATTTTTTTGAAAATGACAACGGGAAAGCTATACGGTCAATGCAGTGCGCTACCGAGATATGATAAACAAATTTTTGTTGGCTGGATGCCGAGAAAATGGATACGGACGATTTCAACTTTCAACAAGATGGTGCTACTTGCCACACAAGTCGTGAAACTATCGAATTATTGTGCACCAAGTTTCCTGGCCGCGTAATTACACTCATTGGTCGCCAAGATTGTGCGACTTCGTTCTTTGTGGCTATATAAAAAGCAAAGTCTAAGCCAACCATCCGCAAACAATTCCAACTCTGAAAGAGAACATTGAGGCCGTCATCGCCGTGATAGACCACTAACTGCGAGTATGTGAATGTTAGGTTAGAGTGGCGGTTGGAAACCAAACCACTTAGGCCTATTGGACCATGGTGCTGCCACGTGGATCTATGATCCTCTCACTCATGGAACCAATTTGAGCTTACGATGAAGCACAGGAGACTGTTAACGTCTGTATTTTTTTAGGTCGTTTAATTCGTTGTAGAAGAAGTCTTCTAGGTATAGTTTTCTTCTCTGGGAGAGAGCTGGACACGTACAGAGAATGTGGGGGGATTGTCTCCTCTTCTCCCTCGTCCATGCAGCTTCTACAGAAATCATTTGTAAAAGCACTAAGCCTTCTTACATGCTTGCCTATAAGGCAGTGCCTAGGATTGGCACCTATAATAGCGCTGAGGTGTTTCCTATTTAAAAGAATCAGACTCTTAGAACGATTCAGATCCAAATTTGGCAAGATCTGTTTAGTCGCTAGACATGTTGGCCCACCAGTCCATGTAAGGTCTGTTCTGTTCTATTAGCATCCAGTTTAAATAATAATTTGCACGTAGCGATTGGTATACCTGTGATGCCCTTTTCCGGTAGAATAGGTAGAGTGGTTCTCTAATTTTGTTGAGTTCGTCAGCCCTACAATTCCCTGGATTGTCTCTGTGGCCCGAAACCCAACAAAGGTAAAGGTTGAAATACTCTGCCTTCTTCGTAAGAGATGATCGGTTTTCAGGGACTTGATAGCGGTCAGACTATACAAAAAAAATGTGGATATGGATTTTGCAGATATCACGTATTTCTTCAGCCAGTACAGAGCTTCTTTAATGGCCAAAAATTTCTTCCTGGAACACGCTACAGTGATCTGGAAGGCCGAGGCTTAAATTTAGCTTTTCTGAGAAAACACCTCCACCAACCCCGATATCGGTTTTAGATCCATCTGTATAGAAATGGATAGACTTGTCCACCCAAAAGGTTTGACTTTGTCAAACCGAAGTTTAGGCATGATATAATCGATGTTCTCTAAGTGGATTCGTAACACATTAAGAATATTAGCGTGGCCAAATAATGTGGGTGGGTGTCAAGTGAAACAGAATATCTAGCGCCGCGGATGGAGTGGAGCGTAGAAGTCCACTTATGCATAGACATACTGTTCTTTGGGCTTTGCTTAGTTTGTTGCAGTTGACTGCAATGTCTAAGGCCGTCCACCATACGACCACACCGTGAGTATCAATCTTATGACCGAGATGTATTGCCAGCGGTTTATTCGAGGTTGGAAGACCCATTTGTTTCCAATGGCTTTCAACTCTTTGTTAATTGTTAGGTTTCCAATTTAGCTTCCTGTCAAAAATGAGACTCAGATATTTTGCTGCATTGGAAAACACTAAACTGGTACCGTTTATTGAAGGAGGGTCTATAGTTGGATTTTTATATTTCCTGCAAAAGAGGACAAGATCAGTTTTATGGGGATTAACTCCCAATCCACAGCGGTCTATAGCGGTTAATCTGTTAAGATTTAGCTGAAGGAATTCTTTGGATGGTATTGAGATGCTTCCCTGAAACGGCTATAGCAATGTCATCTGCATAAGCAATCACACTGCTCCATCCCGCTTCCAAGTATATTAGCAGTTCATTTACAACTAAGTTCCAAAGAAGGGGAAAAAGGACACCGCCCTGAGGTGTACCTCTACTAACACATCTTTTAGCAGAAGTCCCAAATAGTTTGGAGTTGATTATCCTGCTATTTAGCATAAGACTGATCAACTCCCCAAGTGAGTCGTCGACCTGTAGATTTGAAAGCGCAGTCGTGATTGCGGATGTGTCGACGTTGTTAAAGGCGCCCTCTATGTCTAGGAAAGCAACCATTGTGTACTATTTGTATTGTAGGGATCGTTCGATGTGGCTAGTCAGCGAATACAGAGCCGTTTCCACCGATTTTCCCTTACAGTGTGCATGCTGAGCCGTTGACAAAAGTCTTGGATCAATTTTAGCCCGAATATGGATATCAATCAGTCGTTCTAGAGTTTTTAAAATGAAAGATGATAGACTTATAGGGCTGAAGTTCTTTGGGACATCAGGAGAGTATTTTCCGGCTTCGGAAATGAAAACCACATTAACTTCACTCCATGACAGTGGAATGTGAATCAATTCTACAAAGATCCTCATGATATTCTCTAGCGTGGGCAAGATAATATCTTAGGACCTTTGTAGTTCGGCCGGTATTATACCGTCCGGACCCGCAGACTTGTGTGGTTTATTACTGTTTGCCGCGAATGAGGAGCTACCTGGAAAGTGGTTATCCAGTAGCAAGTTGAGAGATCCATCACTTGAGGTTGTCCAGGAACCATCGGTTTTTTTTAAACAACGAGTATGTGAAAGAATGAAAAGTTTCGAGAAAAGAATGAGGGTCTGCAAGCAGGGAATGGGAAGACATAGAAGACATACGACAAATTTCAAGCAAAAGATCTAATATTGAACTTTTAGATACTTCACCGGCTATTGGATAACTGTTGATTTCATCCTTAAAATCATAGAAAAAAAATATATGTAAGAGCAAATGAGTTTTAGAAGATGTTAACCATCATCTTGAAATTTTTTGACGTATAGTATAGTGTAATAAATGTGCTGTACTTTTTAACGTATCTTTCAAACGGATGCTGTTTGCTATCATCTAAGGACGTATTGTTGAGTGAAATTTAAGGAATCGGTAGTGATTATCCCTAGCGTCATCTATTAATGATGACTGTGAACATAAATCTGTTACATATTACATATTTCAAACTTTTTAGTCATCAGATCAGACGATAGTATTAGGCAGCAGCAGTCACTAAAGTTTCCAAAATTCTTGAAAATGCCTTCCTGAAACGAACATCAACAGTAACTGTGTTTTCTTGCAGATCCACTATCCGGTAAAAAATAATTTGCATGTAAATTGCATCAATAATATAGCGATTTACTCTTAGTCAGTTTGTAAAGGGTGGTCCAGTTTGGGGTACAAAAAAGGCACTTATTTTAAAGTATTTTTTAAAAAAGTAATAATAAAAAATAGTCATACTGGGAATTAATTTATGTAGCATTATAGCTGGAAAAATTAAGCCTAAATAAAAGGTTTGTATGGTGAATTTGTAGGCAATACTATAGCGCAATATAATAATAAAAAAACAATTTTCCGAGATAAATGTGATTTTCCCAAAAAGAAGAAGTGTTTTGGAAGATCAATATCTCGAAAATAAAAGCATAGATGGTAATAGTGTTTAAATATGAATTAACTATTAATCAATTGGCTATCAAACGAATCCAGCTCGGTTCCTCTATGTTGAACACACTAGAAGTTACTCGTATAACTAAATAATTGTTGGTACCTCTGAAGAAACTTTTTTAAACACCCTGTAACTCAGTGGGTGTTAAAGATAGGCCACACACCCCTTTCCCATACGAATTTTTTCATAACACATCCCAAAATCTCTATATTCTAAAGCGGACTAACCCTATCTACTTCGCGGGTATAAAACAGTGCGATGAATCTTTGGAATGAATTTTCAGAAATGTTTAACGTTTAACATATCCCGCCAACAACACATTCAGCCAAAAAATTTTTTTTATAAAATAAATTAAATTTGTTTATGAACCGATAGATGAAATGCCATTAAACATCATAGATATATCGGTGCTACCAAGTTTTCATGGTGAACTCTTAAGCGGAGTTGGGTGGTGGTTTTGTGACAGTCGCTAACATGCGTGCAAAAGAACCAAACTACCTATAGTATCAATAGTATTTATGTTTATTACACCATCCTATTGGCAGATAAATATGATTTATTTTTTTTATAATACCCGGCTTCGCACGGGTAGACAAATCTCAGTTACGTTAAATGTGGTTACCACTGAACTCTAAAACTACTGAACGAATTGTGATGGAACCGAACAAACATGTAAAAAAAAATAACCTGAAAAAGCAGAGGCTACTCTTAGGTACAATAGGTACATCGCGTGAGAAACCATGAACAGAACCAAAAACAAAAATTCACAAAAGAAAATATCAATAAATATAAAAGTATTATGTGTTAGTCAGGCAATATTTATAGCTCAAAAGTAGAATTTTTTTTTTTTTTTATTTTATATGAGTTTTACCATAAAACAATAGAAAACAAACTTCTTAACAGCTGAACGTATTACTGAGTGTAAGGAGAGATAAATGTTTAAATGCAAATGTTTATCACGAATTTGGCCAGGAAGATAATTAGTGCATCACGACAAAACTTCTCTTTATACAATGTCTAATGTTCTGCTGCCAATATATTGGTTTTCGGGAGATCTCACCCGAGATAAGTCTACACATAATTGTCCATGGGAAAAGTGCTCAAGTCGATAACCACCAGAAAGATTAATAGTCCCTGGGACTTCTTTATTGAGAGGGCATTTTCACCGCAAACTGCAAGCGTTTAAAGCACATAGGTAAGTCCGTCGGTTTCATTAGAATAATCGTACGTGGAATGTGCGCTAGTTGAACCGGTGCTATCCCGGTACGAATGGTTGCTACAATTAAATTAGATAACATATCTCGCAAGTCTTAATAGTCTTTTGCCATTACACATGTTAGATTAACTTATTGTAAATTGCTTATTATCAAGAAGAAGAATTTAGCGAATTCAAAAATTCTTGTGGATATTGGACAGTGTCTTCAATATTGCTGACTGTATTAAAATAATTTTTAACGTTTTATTTGGTCAGCAACTTTTTGCTGTATCGTTTCTAGGTGAAACTGAAGCTCTGGAACAAAGCCAATGACAACCTATTTGTAGAAGATTTTTTGCACCAGGATATATTGCGTCTATAAGATATTTGTAACTTAAGACTTTGGAAACTTATCTCTACCCCAGTTTAATTTTGAGCGCTACTACCATTAGTGCTTGGTGAAAGAATTTTTTTCTTTTCCGAGTTTGAGCAGTTGTTGTGAGAAAGCGTCACCGCTATTTTTGCTTAAATGCGCTCTCATGTTAATGTGCAAATTTAGACGATTTAAAATTAGCTTTAATTATATCTGCATGTGTTCCTCTTATTATAACTGGAAGTGTTTGCCATCATCAGCAAAACTAAAGTAACCTCACCCATGGTGGCCCTTGAATATCTGAGATTGTTTAACTTTCGGTTCATTACTTCAAGTATGAGCTCTATGACTCATAGTACATTCATCCCAGATAATTATTAATCTTGCAACAATATTCCAAACGGCCTTTTTTTACACACAGACTGTTGTTCCGATTTGGCTTTCCAATAATATTATGTCTAATATTTTTACATAGATTGTTTTTGGAATTACCCCACGATTTGAGTGATTCAGAGGGGCGACAAAATAATAGTATCACTACAAACAGTTCCCTCAGCTTTAACGGACATTGGGAAACCCAAGCTTCACTTAAAGTGTTTTCCCACTGGCTCTGCGAAGATAAAAAGTATAATCATCCTCACCGGTCTTGGTCCCAGTTATAAGACCCAGTGAATATTTCTTGGAACATATGCCATTTTTCACGGTGATATTAGATTTTCTTCCCCGCATAGTCCATTTATCACATAATGTAGTCAATATTTTCAGGTTGTATTTTTTGACAGCCAAAATAACATATGGTTGCCGCACAACTCGCGCTTTTGCCACTCAACGCTGAACATATGACAACCGACTTTTTCGAAAACCCAGTCTCTTGTGATAAATTTTTTCACTTTTAAATGTAAGACGCTAGCTATAACAGTATGTCGGTCGAAAGACCGCTGGGTAGGAGATGATTCCTGTTCGATTTCTTCTACTCCGGGTTGTATGCAAATGTGACAAATAAGTCTGAACTTCCATAATTGCGAACACAGGTCATAGCATTTTGTGGTGTTCATGCATCTACATGCCCGTATCTCGGAGAATCGGTGAAAGATGAAGGCAAGATGACGTATTTGCAGCATTTACATTACCATATCGGTTAAAGGTATCGCTTAAATGAATATTATCATCAGTTCTCAATTCTTGTTGGTTTCAACATATGTAATTCAATCTTTCCGATATCATGTACACTCAGCGTGGATGATTAATTGTAAGTTTTTGATGATTTGTATTCTAGATTGTTATTAAAACTGCGAATGTTTAGTTTATAGCTGTTTAATGCGGTCTGTAACTGATTCATCAAATCTATTTTTAAGGTGGGACAATGTTTGATCGCAATGATAGTTGATCTACATTGCAGATGAAGTAAATTTGCCAAAATTGCGGACTTTGGCCTGATGGTGGTAGAAAGCAGCCATTAAGATGATAAATCTGCCCCTGTACCTTAAAGGTAGACATAAAGCTACCTTCCCGAACAAAGTCATCTAAAAATGGCCACTACGTATACGATTATTTTGCAAAAAAATGTGCAGATAATGGATGATTGTCTGTCACGAGATCTTTTATTGGTTGTGGTGGATCTTGAATATCAGGGTGAATTACTTTTCCAGCAGAAGAGCATACATCATTTTTCGGAGAATACTTAGAGCAGGTCTTGTTCATTCCTCCAGTTTGGACGTTGCTCTGCTGAGTATAATCATTGTTTAGATCATATCTGAATACCGATCTATTGCCGTGAGATAAAATTATCCTGATCTAGATAATTGTTGTCTTTGTCTCTGTATCGTAAGCAGCTGCAAATGGTCGGCTTTTCATTCTCGAGTGTGAGTCCTTGACGTTTCCATATTTTGCACGGTAAGGGGCTGTGAACGTTTAGTGCTAAATTCTCATATGCGAGCACGTTTTGTTCTTAGATTTTGTTCAGCGAACGTTCTGTGCTAAATTTTCTTGTTCTTGCTTGTGATGTTTACGCTCTCAGATTTGCAAGACGATTTGTAATATATGCTCAGAGGAAGAATGTCTATTTCAATGTATTTTGGCAGCTCTTGGGTGGGTTGTCTGTTAACCCTTTGCTTCCTATGGTTTCGCAGTGAAACCACACATTTAATATTTTTTCTCTATAGTGGATAAACCATGGGTATTTCCGCGAATGGTTTATCATTTTATGATGGTAAAAAATTGTTTCCGGTAATGATCAGTGCATTGTAAGTGATTTTTTAGTGCATCAGTTTGATAGTTTGTGTCATTTGAAGTGGTTCTTGCTGTTCGGTAAACAATTATTATTATTTCGCTTCTTTTTGAGAATGGCAAGTAGGTAAAGTGCGTAAATGCAAGAATTTATTATTTTGTTGCTATAAAAAATATAGTTTGTAGCAAATTATGTAATGCGACGCATTCATCAAGGTTTTTGGATGTGGTTTCGCGGTGAAACCAGTGGAGAATAAACATTTTTTTTTGTTAATCTTGGACAATGATCGATATCGTAGACTTGACTTGGAGGCAATGGGTTCAGATTTTTTTGACGAAATATATCGAATCTGAAAATGGTGATAAAGAATTAAAAGATCCTGAAGCAAATGTTGAAAATCTATTCGGAACAAATGCCATGGCAATTGATTTTGTCAACGAGCCTCAAGAAGAACATGACGAGGGATGGATTAGCGAAGATGATCTATTCTTCAACAAAAAGAGAGGGCTAAGCGAACCATCTGGACGACGTCAAAGAAATATTTGCCAGGTACGAAAAGAGAGTCTGAAGGAGAAACAGTTCCCACTATACTTGAAGACTTAGAAACACATATTGGAAAACATATTGCGTTTCAAACTAATTTGTATGCCGTGCAAAAAGCTACATCTCAACCAATCAAGAAGAATCAAGATGTTTTTGGCAATAAACTTATTGATGGGCGTCAAAAATTCAATTCAGAAATAATTACATTTGTTCACTCATGTCGAGGGATCGTTTTGCCTGGTTTCTTAGTCATATTTATTTAAATGACAGTTTGCGACAACCAGAAAGAACATCCAAAAATTTTGATAAACTTTAAGTGTTGGGCCCCCTCATAGCGAAGCTATCAGAAAAATTTTTATCGTCACTGAAGCCATCTAAATTCCAATCCATAGATGAATCAATGATAAAATTCAAGAGAAGGAGCTCTTTCCGACAATACACCTATCAATAACCTATCAAACGGGGATACAAGGTTTGGATCAGAGCTGACGAAAAAGGATATGTGTGCCAGTTTCAGATCTATACCGGGAAAACTACAACAGGTACCGAAGAAGGTCTTGGCTTACGTGTGGTGAAGGGCCTTACTAGGACGTTAGTAGGAAAAGGACATTGTATTTTCTTCGATAATTTTTTCAATTCGATAGAACTTAAAAAAATTTTGCAAACAGATATGATATACTCCTGTGGAACTTTTCGAAAAGGAAGAAAATATGCACCCACTGATCTGCTAAATAACAAACATTAACAGCAAGGGCAGTCTGACTGGCGCGTAAGTAAGGACGGACTTGTTAAGGGTTTTGTAATAACGACTTGACAACTTTTTTTTTTTTAAATAAAAGGCAAACCATTTGAGATATTTCAAAAACTTTATTATTGGCTTGAAGTACAATCAAAACATTGGGTCTATAACTTCGAGCGGTTTGCTAAGAGATGGCGTAACTTGGATTATTCCACTAGAATATGCATTGGAAAGCTACTGTCATTGTACGTCATTTCAGTATATGTCATTCATTTGAAGCGTAAACAACAATAATTTTTTTCACTCAAATATGTCGAACTTTATGCCTGAAAGTGTTTTTGCGGGGAGTTCTTCATTACTTTAATATGAAGAAAACTGTTGCCGAAAGTCATCGTATTTTGGTGGAAGTTTATGGCTAGCTGAGCGAATGTGCCAAAAGTAGTTTGCACGATTTAAAAGTGCTGATTTTGGCTTGGAAGACAATGAACGTCCTGGGCAGCCAAAAAAGTTTGAAGATGAAGAACTGGAAGCATTACTCTATGATGATTGTTGCCAAATACAAGAAGAGCTCGCAGAATCTTTGGGTGTCACTCAAGCAGCCATTTCAAAACGTTTAAAAGCAGCTGGATATATTCAAAAGCAAGGTAATTGTGTTCCACATGAACTCAAGCCGAGAGATGTTGAAAGGCGGTTTTGCATGTCCGAAATGCTGCTGGAATGCCACAAAAGGAAGTCATTTTTGCATCGGATTGTTACTGGTGATGAAAAATGGATCTATTACGACAACCCCAAGCGCAAAAAATCATATGTGAAACCCGGCCAACCAGCCAAATCAACGGCAAAGCCGAATATCCATGGCGCGAAGATAATGCTCTGTATTTGGTGGGATCAGATGGGTGTGCTGTATTATGAACTGCTAAAACCGGGTGAAACCATCAATGGACAACGCTACCGAACACAATTAATCCGTTTGAAGAGAGCAGTAGCCGAAAAACGCCCGGAATATGCGACCAGACACGTTGCTATTCCGGTTAAGAACTATTTGGAAAACAGTGGATGGGAAGTCTTACCCCATCCGCCTTATAGCCCAGACCTTGCCCCTTCTGACTACCATTTGTTCCATTCGATTCATAATGCCCTCACTGAAATACGGTTCACATCAGAGCAGAATATCAAAAATTGGCTTGATTCATTCTTGGCTGCCGAGCCGGCGCAGATCTTTTGGGATGGGATCCACAAATTGCCAGAAAGATGGAAAAAGTCATAGCTTCAGATGGGCAACAATAATATTATTGTACATGTTTTTCTTAAATAAACGTTAATAAACGAATTAAGTTTACCCAATATATCGATTGTAGCGTGTGCTGTGTGGCTTTTGGCACCATCCTGTTGAAACCGCATGTCGTCCAAGTCCATATCTTCCAATTCGGGCCAAAAATAATCGGTGATCATGGCGCGGTAACGCTGACCATTCACGTGACGATCGTTATCGTCGAAGAAAAAATATGGCCCAATAACACCAAACAGTTATTTTTTGTTGATGAAGTGGTGATTCATGAAGCACATGTGGGTTTTCACCCGACCAATAACGCATATTTTGCTTATTGACAAACCCATTGAGCCAAAAATGAGCTTTGTCACTGAAGATGATTTTGCGACTCCGAATATCTATAGAAATTTTTTATAATTTGCTGACGTTGCTCGTTAGTGTACTTTACCATGATGAAAATGTTGAGTTTACTTAACAAATTGACAGTGACAGTTTGATGATTAGTGAAAGAGTGCGTTCATAAATTAAAGTTGTCAAGTCCCTATTGGAAAACCCTTTATATTTAAAATGGAAAGGCAAGAAATCAGTGTATTTTCTGAGTAACTTTCATGACCCATCAATTTATGGAACGGCAATGCTATGGCAAAAAGATGGCTGTAAGAAGGAGGTTTCATGTCCACAACTTGTAAGTGAATATAATAAACACATGGGCTTTGATGATAAGGTGGACATGCTAAAATCCATTTATGAAATAGACCGCTAATCGAAGAAATGGTGGCATCGAATTTTTTGGTATTTGCTTGATATAAGCCTTTTGAATGCATATGTACTATTCAATGGAAAAGCTGATTCGAAAACACTGTCGCTAAAAGAGTACAGATTAGCTGTTTGCTCAGGACTTGTTGGGAGCAAGACAGTTAAAACAACAAAAAGAAAATCAGGCCCAAGTTCCTCAAGCCCAAGTTCTTCCGTTTGCCATTTCAAGACGTTTGAAAAAAGGTTTCACAAATGTGATCCTTTGCCGAAACACGGCTCATCTGAGCCTCATCGTACAAGATGGTCCTGTTCTTGCTGCGAGGTGGGACTTTGCTTGAATGACAAAAAAAATTGTTTCGCATCATATCATAACGGTTAAATTTTTTTTTTTTAAATATTGCATACAACTTGTTTCTCTGTTATTTTTTCCTAGTTTTCTACTGGTTACGTGGCGAAACCACTTCTAAAAACTTAAATAAACTATTCAAAGAAGTTAATTTTTTTTCTTTTTATTTAAATTCATTTTTAATTAAACTGATTTTTACTAAATTTCAAACTTTAATAAATATTGACATCTCCGGAAACAAAGGGTTAATAAATTTATGACTTTCTTTTAGTTATATTGTTGTTTATATCCTTATTAGGTAAATAGTAAAGAGAGAAATTCAAACATATGAAAAATTTAAATGGTATGAACTAAAAATTTAAACGTTGGTAAGTGCACTGATTTAAGAATTTATTTGAGCCAAATAAGATCCTTATAAACTGACCTGAAAATTTTCTCCTCCGTATTTACAAATATTTGAAGCAATAGTCTTTCAACACATTTTAATATCATTACACGGGTGAAGGCTGAGAACTTACGTTTTACTCAATATGGCCGCGTTTAAATCTATATTAAAGGTGAATTCATACGTATTTTAATTAATTAACATTTAATAAAGCTTTATTTCAAAATTATGTATTCATTTATTTTTGACATAAAAAAAAAAAAATTATTGTGGCTTAAATATAAAAGCTAGGTATATCGTGTATATATATCGTGCATGTATATCGTGATAGATCTTCTGATGACTAATATTTTGTCGTAGGTTATTTTCACGTATATCCAACCATTTGGTATGCGCACGCCGATAAAGCAGCCAAGCAGCACTTTTTTCCGACTTAATTTACAAATATTAAGCTTTCGAAATAAGAACTTTTTTTTCGAAAAAAACAAAGAAATAGAGGCTCACGGATAGGTTTTTTTACTTAGTGAACAATTTTTTAGAACCGGTTCGGTGGTTCCAGAGATAAACTCCTACATACTAACGAACAGATTTTACGTCTCCATAAAACAATTATCGGTATATCTATAGATAAGCACGCGTTTAAGGGATTTTGTGTGTCCTTAAAATATTTGAAGGTTGTGGGGAAAAGGAAGAGAGAAAGAAACCGATGCACATACGATGGTTTTGAATGTTTGGGTGTTATAATGCAAAATAAGGAGCTCGACAAAGCATTCCAAAGCAAGTTGTACGGCTTGGAGAGATTCACGATATTTCAAAGTACGTCTGAAAGAAGGCTTGGGGGTAAACTGATGAGCATTTATAGCGGGTGTTTTGGTTGAAGATTTAAGGTAATGCAATGTTACTGACAATATCGTTGAAGCACTGGGAGTGAAAATAGAAAGGTAAGGCAGAAGAGATTTCTTCGGTGTTCGAGGGTGTCAATCAGCATCACATTTGAGTCCTATCGTACGGTTTTGAATCTAGCAAATGCAGAGCGGTGTTAGAAGGAGAATGAAAACTTTTTTGGTTTGGACGATGTAAGTGCCATTCATGGATCATGGATAACCGCTGGAAGCTTACATTTTGGGTTTGCTTTAACGACATTAAATAGCATTGTGTTTAGCAAGCATTAAGTCCTACTCAGTTGACGATTCCCGATTAAGTATTGGTGTAAGTATTATAATTTGATAAACTTAAGATATGTTACGGTGCCGTGATTCAGTCAGCACAGGAAAACATTGGATTAGAAGCAGCCGACAACAGATCATTGTTGAAAATTAAAAATAGTTTCGGAGACTGAACGGAAACCGTCCAAGAAGACTTGAATTGAAGGTTTAAAAAGGTGATCTGTAATGCATTAAGACGAGCTACATCGATCCTAAATACACGTATTTTTGACAAAAAGAGTTTGATGTTAAATTAAATCAAATGCTTTAGGAATATTAAGTGCAACTAAAGGGTGATTCATCGTGAGGTTTGATTTCTAATGTAAAATAAAGCCCATAAATTTGAAAGTGAACTTAAAATTTTTATTATCAAATAAAAGAAAAATTCATGGCATTCACTTTTTAAAAATGATATTATGTACTAGGTGGAGTGAAAAGTAACCTCCTTCATCGCCAGAATGCGCTGCTACTGCAAAAAAAAGGTTATGGTGCCTTGAAGTCCGTTCATATTTAGGCAGACATGCCAAATTTCAGCGCGATACTGCCTTTAGTTCTGTTTTGACAGCTGATTGTTTTTGACGTGTTTGGCATCATGTTGAGTATGGACCAAAACGATTTTCGTTCTCTCATAAAACATTATTTTTTGAGAGGAAAAACGCCGAAAGAAACAAAAGAAAAGTTGGATAAATATTATGGGGCTAATGCTCCGTCAGATTACACCGTCAAATATTGGTTTCGAGAGTTTCGTGGTGGCCGCAACTTCACTACAAGTCAAGTCCACGACAATTTCAAAAAAATACATGAAATGGTGTTGGCTGACCGGAAAGTGAAGGTGCGCGAACTGGCAGATACCACAAAGATTAGTACTGAGCATACACGACATATTTTGGGCAATATTCTGCATATGAAAAAGTTATCCTGTCGCTGGGTGCCGCGCATACTCATTCCTGACCAAAACACGAACGTGAGAGCACTTCGAAAGAGTGTTTGGACTTGCTAATGCGAAATCGGGCGGACTTTTGGCGTCGATTGGTAACTGTTGAACACCAGAGAACAGAATGAGTGCACGCCATAGACTGAAGCCGGCACGAGTGCTCCGAACCGGCCGAGGGAGGCTCGATGGGTTGTTAGTTTTCTGGAATTGTCATGACATACTCTTCGTACACTATCTCGAAAAGGAAAAACCATCAACAGCGAGTATTACTGTGCATTATTGGAGCAATTGAAGGCCGAAATCGCTGCAAAACGACCTTACATGAAGCGAAAAAAATTTTGCTTTGTAAGACAATGCACCGGCGCAAAAGAGTATCGTAACCATGACTAACATCAATGACTTACGGCTCAAATTGCTGTCGCATCCATCGTATTCGCCTGATTTGGCTTCCTCGGACTATTATTTCTTTCCAAACTTTAAAAGATGGCTCATCAATAAAAAATTCAGCTCACGCGAGGAAATCATCGACGCCACGGAGGAGTATTTTGCAGTCCTTCGGGAAAATTACTTTTCTGACGGGATCTAGAAGGTGGAAAATCGCTAGAATAACCGTATCAAACTAAAACGGAACTATATTGAATAAAATAAAAAAACATTTAAATAAACTTTTTTTTTTTCCTTCCCAAGGAGGCTACTTTCCACCCCACCTAGTAAATGTTGGCCACGACCACGGTGGTCCATTCGAAAGGTCCAATTTTGGGCGACTGGTTCGAGCATATCGACTGGTATATCGCGGATAACAAGAGTAATATTGGCTTCCAAAGAGTCAACCGTAGCTGGCTTATTTCTGAAGACCTGAGACTTTACATATCCCCAGAGAAAATAGTCCAAATGTGGATAAGATAATAGTTCTAGGGGGCTAATTTACCGTACCAAAACGTGAAATTTAGTGCTAACCAAAATGATTTCTCAACAAGTTTATTGTTTTACGCCCTGTAGACCATGTGCTTGAATTTCAGGAAGCACATAGTCCATTAACATGGTGCGATAACGGTTACCATTGATGGTAATATTATGATTTGCCTCATTTTCTGAGCTGATTTTCGTAAAACAGCTGAACAATTTGGAGACGTTGTTGTGGTGTGAATATTTCCATGATGACTTGCCGAACGAAACTGAACAAAAATGATAAAGCAGCTGGATAGGAGTCATGCGTAAAAAGCCAATTGAAAATCAAACCTCAGGTTGAATGCCATCAAATCACCCGTAGACCTGATGCTTCGAAAACCGTGATGCCAATCATTAAGAAGTTTTTGTGTTTTAAGATATTTCGTGACCTGATGAATAACTAGCGTTTCCAATACCTTGGAAAGAGGTAATGTAGGTATGATGGCTTGTAGGTGCAATGGCTGTAGAAACAGGCTGAACAAATGCTGTTTTGTATCTATTGGGAAAGACTCCTTAAGCGTTGATTGATGAAAACGCTTTTATATTTATCAATTTTAAATGCTCGAATACTTGTATTTAAGAGCATACTTCATCTTGCTTACAAATTTCCAGTAAAGAAATGGTAGCAGCGAATTTATTCATAGGTTAAAGGTCATTGACAGTTCCAAATTTACTATTTTCACGTTTGATAGAGCCAAGTAATTCTATGTAGAATTATACTCATGGCATCATATAATACCACCAAATATTAATTCGTGGTGCAGCTGCTATCAAAAGTGCCCTGTTTCCAATTGGGCAGCAATTAAAAGAAGGGCTAGAAGCAAGATATAAACATTCCAAGCTATACCGCTTAAATTGTTCTCGAAAATTTTCTACAAAAGATTGTAACGCGGATGTTTTTAACCGATTTTTATTGATCTCCGATCTCTGAACTTCCTGTTCTAATCTTCATCAGGTGATACGTAGAGTTTAGGCGTCCAGTAAAGTTGGAAAAAAAAAATTCTGGTGAAGTAGCATTGGAAGAAGAATCTTAGGCTTATTCCTCTGAATAAATATTTAAAATTGTACAATATTTATGCATAATTTCTTGTTCGTAGTTTTTATTTTTCAAAATGGCAGTAAATGCCTTTAAAACTTTATTAAATATTATTTCACATGAATGCGATACAAAAGGGTCTTAAACGCTTCGGATGTTTGTTAACTTTTTGTAACAAAAAAGCAACCTGCTGTAATCATCCTTATAGCTATATCCGATTATTTCTTTAAAACATTTTTCTGATAATTGCCGTTTTTTTTCTGTAATTGAAATACAAGGAAGCCTGAGGGAAGACATTTATATTTTAATTTTCCTTTTTTCAGAAAAGCAAATCCAAAGACAGATTTTGCTCATTCTTCTTGTTCCTAAATTGAGTGAGGCAGTTATGAATCTTTCAATATGACAGGTAAATCCTTATAAATGGGTGAACCATATTTATAAAGAGAACATTTCCCATTATTAAATAAATTGTTTGGAAAAAATCCTTTTTCTGTTTGCGGTATCCGTTGATTGCATAATGTGTTCTACGTCTGTTCCTGGTTTCTGTCTTTTGGAATCTCTTAAGGATAACAGACATTCGTTCATCAAATTTAAAATGTCAGAGGGATGAGGGTATTTTATCCTCACACAAAAATTACAAGACCCTTATCCGGGTTCTGCGTTTAATTGAACAAATATCAGTACAGTGTGGCTAAGTCTGTCATGATACGCGTATTCGTTTTTCCATCTTTCTACCTGTGTGTCTGGGTATGCACATCGCATGGCTATAATAAGGTAATAACTCTCCAGGGATCTTAATTCCAACGTTGGATTTGAGTTTCTTATCTTACAAGCTGATTCCATCAGACAGATGGCCAATGTGGTTTCGGCCGTAGGCTATGCCTGGTCGGTGTATCTTCAGGTATTTGGTATTTATACTCTGAACCACAGATGGTATTCCAAGCAAAACGCTGATGACGAGAGTGATGATGATAGTGGATTGTCTTGCGGTTTTGTAGTTTTGCGCGGTGAAATCGGACTGTTCTTTGATGGCGATGGTGTAGGAGATTATATTCCGCCCCGGGATAGGTTAACTTTTTAATTAATGTTCAGATGGATGAACATGTTGGCGATTGATCATGTTTTTTCTAATCATATAAATTAGTAAAACAACGCGTTGTTTATAAACTATGACAATTTCCGGCTAAGGAGGTAGAGGGCTTTGTTGTTTTTAGTAAGGGATGTGTTTAAAAAGGTGATGTTTGGGGAACAAATTTGACAGGAAATGTTTTAAAATTAAGGTATAAATGAAATAATTAGAGATTATTCGTAGAAAGTAGATAGATATATAGATTCTTTAGATCCCGCTAGAAAAAAAAAGAATTTATTTGTTTGAGGCTGATCAACCGAACAACTGATAAAAGTTTGAAGCGGCGGAATGCAACTGGCGATTTCTTTGGAGCACTGGTGCTTGAAATAGCGATAAGTATGTCCGAGGTTGTCTATTGTCTGAGTGATATTCGAATCACCTACGATTTTAACGTTTTTGAATCCTATTCAGCAGATACAGATATGTTTTAGACACACTTGACCAGATGTGGGCATTGAACTCCAATTTTGGGCAGATAAATGTCTTACATATTGTACCCAGATCAGAGGGAGAAAAGTATTTCATAGATAGTGGCTGGGTATTGAAATTTCGATTTAAGAACAGCAGACAGCATTGTGTTTTGAAAGCATTTAATTCCACTCTGTTTTTAGTTTCCCAATTGGTTATGCTGTTTAATTTTGGAATGGGAATGAATACGAAAAGCAGAGAGTATAGTACTGTCGTCAGCAAAACAATTTATTGAAATAGAAGTAATTTGATGAAAATTAAAAAGAGTGTCGGAGACAGAACGGAACCCTGGGCCATTTATTTTTTGTTACTTTTTACATACAGCTTGAACTGAACGTTCCGAAAGGTAATTGCTAGTCTTCTGAAGAAAAAAGTCGTCGAACACAAATGAACGCATTTTCGAGCCTGATACTAAACTTTGTCAAATGCCTCAGAAATATCTTGCTTTTGCCAAGTTAGTGTAGAATTTGGGTCTATATAGTAGAAGTAGAGTAAGATTCGTATTTTTTAAGGACGGGCTGAACGAAGGCTGTTTTCCATCGACTCGGAAAGAGTTTTAAGGAGTAGGATTGATGAAAGATTCAGCGAGATACACCATCTGGATCACAGGATTTGTGTATGTTAAGAAATTTAAATGTGTGCAAAAGTGGATTCGACCCATTGAAGATTCAATACAGCCAAGTGTAGGCGTAGAAAAAGCAAAATCTGGAAGTGTTGAACTGGCCGCAAGGTTTGGGGCAAGGAAATTGGCCTTATCCAAAGAGGTGACAGCTGCAATGTTATTATAATTGAGCGCTGTGATAGAGGATGAGGAAAAATGGCTAACATTTTTGATGAACGACCAACAATTTTTGGCTTTTGGGACTTCGTACTATTTTTTGCCTCAGTTTTTGATCGTATTGAAATTTTACACACTTAAGGAAGAGGTTCCAGTTATTCCTGGCTCGTTTGAACTTTTTTCGGTTTTTCTCTTTCTCGTTTTTTTCTAAACAAACTGTCCATTCCAATCAGCTTTCTTGTCTTGCTACACCGTTCTTTAAGGAATCTTTTCTCTAAATGTGTGGTCGATGTACGAGAAATTAGCTGATATGACAAAGTGGTTTGCCGAGCGTAGAGGGGAAAAGACATCAAAGGTATACTTATCAGGATGAGAGGTTAAAAACAAGTACAGTGTGTTGGCGGTATGACTATAAATGTCTGGTATTCGTATGAGCTTATTTACAAGTTGGGTCAAGTTGTTTTCCGCAGCGAAGCTCTCAAGCCACTGTCCTTCAGGTCTTGTTGTCCAGAATGTCGAAGCCACCCAGAATTATGTATATTAAAATTCCCCGCAATTACGATTTCAGTATGAAGATAACACATGGGCTGAACACGCGCCGTTTTATAATAAAACACAAAATTTTTGCAAAATTCAACTTTATTTATCAATATAGTTACATTCGAGGGCGATACACTGATTGAAACGATTTTTCAGTCTTTCGATACCAGTTTTGTAGTACGATTTCAGTTTAGCCTCAAAATAGGCCTCTGTTACGGCGATTACTTCTTGATCGGTCTTAAATCTCATTCCGGTGACCATTTTTTTGAGGTATGCGAACAGGAAATAGTCGCTGGGAGCCAAATCTGGAGAATACGGTGGGTGGGGAAGCAATTCGTAGCCGAATTCATTTAATTTTACCATCATTTTCATCGACTTGTGACATGGTGCATTGTCTTGATGAAACATTCATCGCATTCTTCAAATGCGGCCGTTTTTCTGCGATTTCGTCCTTCAAACGCTCCAACAATGCAATGTAATAGTCGCTGTTGATAGTCTGCCCCTTTTAGAGGTAGTCGATGAAAATTATTTCATGTGCATCCCAAAATACAGATGCCATAACCTTGCCAGCCGGCTGTTGAGTTTTTGGTTTTTGGACGAGGTTCGTCGCCTGGTCGTCACTCAGCTTACTGCCGACTTGAAGTGCTGGAGCCAAGTTTCATCCATTGTCACATACTGACGCAAAAATTCGGCGGTTGAACAGCTTTAAACACTCATCTGAATCATCAACACGTTGTTGTTTTTAGTCGACTGTGAGCAAACGCAGCACCCACTTTGAACAGAGCTTTCGCATGTCCAAATATTCGTGTATGATATATCCAATCTTGATATCTTCAGAGCCTCAGCTATCTCGATCAACTTCACTTTACGGTCATTCGTAATCATTTTGTGGACTTTTTTGATGTTTTCATCTGAATCAGCCTCTTTTGGACGTCCACTGTGTGCATCATCTTCGGCGATTGTATGACCACTTTTAAATTTTTCAATCCACTCGCGAATGATTCGTTCGTCTGGTGTAGAGTCTGGGTAACACTTATCAAGCCATTTCTTTGCATCGGCTGCATTTTTTCCCATCAAAAAGCAATGATAAATCAACACACGAAATTGCTTTGAATCCATTTTTTTTTTCACAATAGCAAAAGTTGCTTCACTCACAACGCGCTATCTCGAGAACTTATAGCCCGACAGCTGTCAAATTTATACACTTATCTTTTGAAGGTTGATACTAAACTGAAAATGGTATAGATTTAATTCAAGTGGTGCCCTCTCTTAGAAATGGCACGGACTTACATTACAGGGATGTAATTCCTAGAATGGAGTCAGATAGCGCATCAGACTTGTAAAGGTCGAATTTTTGTCCAGCTTGAGGGTTCTGTAAATAAAGCTAATTTGCTTGCGGAGGTGGAATTTTAACCAAATGAAATTCCGGGTTGCAACAGTGAGTGTCGGAGTTTGGTAAGTTAAATAATTACACATGTACGATGCGAAACCGCGGTGAGAGAACAATCAATAATGGCATTAGTTCATAGCTAGGCAGCTTTAAATTTGAGAATTCTGAGATTTGTTGGCTTGGATCAACCTCTGTTTCACTTAATGCCACAACAGCTGGCCTATATTTAGAGGCGTGGAATATTTGCTGTGACCACTCTAAGTTCCCAAGTCATTATAAAAAAAAAAACAAACACAAAATACACAAACACCGACTTTTCCGCTTTAGACCGAAAAATAATATCAGATTAAATTTTATTCTGATTAACAAGGCAACTAAGTCTAATCTTATCGATAGTTCATTATACAGTGAAATATTCGATAGTTTTAGTACTTTGTCAAAATGAAGCTTCTTGAGATACTGAAGGTCTGGTGTAATGTGGCCTTTCGTCAGATTATTCTGTAATAAATGAGGTACTCTTACAATATGATAGATTCTACTTTCCCAGTGTTATACATAAATTTCAATTGTTTCATTGTGAAAATTTATAACAAAATTTTATTTGACCTACCACAAGTAAGGTTGCCGAAATAATAAGTTAAAAATGATGTATCTTCGTTTATGAGTTTTATTATTGGACTATTTTGATATCGATAGTTGTAGTTTGCCCCTTCACAATTATAGATTTAGATAGAATATAAACGAACAATCGTTGGGGAATTTTTGAAGTTGATTACTTTTACATATTTGTATCTTGAATCTTCACGCACTTTTTCTTAATACAAAACTTTATTGATTTTCATACAGATAGATTAGAAAAGTTTAGATGTACTTTTTGCTAAATTTTTATCGAATTATAATTGTTGCAGAATCTATCAACACTTTGTAATAGATAGTATTTTTGTAAGCCTTTTGTGTGCCCTGACCTTTCAAAGTTCAATTTTTCAAAATCTTGTTCGACGTACGAGGAATAAAACTTAATCATTTTTATCCACATGTTAGCTTATACATTCTTTAGAAAATGAAACGTGCCTATTATTAATGAAGAAAAGAAGGACGTACGTATTTGTTAATATCTTCGCGCCGCCTAGACAAAATACAATATCTTTTACTTCACGTTTTGGGAAAATTCACTACCTCGTATGTAAGACGAGGTGAATTTGCAGTAAATTTTCCAGCGAAACACCGCAAGAAAGCACCTTTATTTACTTTTTCGTGAACGATGTAATCGAAGAGTGAAATTATTTGAGCTTGCCGACGCAGCATGAGTGCAATCAGATAGAAGTCAATTGTCACCACCAGGCCAGGGCATCAATAAGTGCCCAGCGAATAACTCGAGGCAGTATACCAGCGTCCCTGAGGAGACGTATAACTTCGATATGCCCAGGTGAGTATCTCTTTGAATTTGGTTTAGGTGGGTGTGTGCTGGATGTTGCTCTGGAGCATCTTGTAAACAATTGGAAGGTGATGACGATGCGAGCAATCGAAATAGACGAAGACTAACATAGGGACGATAATGGAAATCCGGTTATAAAGAACAACATGATGTGTGACAAGGTGGCACCGCATTAACCCATTAACCCAACTCACGGTTCAACCATTAAAGCGAGATTAACAGAAATGATGATGATGATCCAGAATCTGCAAACGGAAATTGTCAAAAGCAATCAATTGCGACTGATAACGACCCCGGCGCGAGCTGACTCGAACAAAGAGGAAGGCAAACTACGGAAACTATTTCTCAATGAGTTCGTTGGAACTCCCAATGTCTGACCGATATTTAGAGACTCTTTCGAGATGATCACTGACGAGTACCTGTAGCGTATTCGATGACGGATATAAGAAAGCCCAGAAGCCAACGAATTTCTTTCTTATAACCTTTTTTTTTTTTTTATAAAAAAAATGGATATAAGAAATAATCTTTTTTATATAAAAAAAAATTAACAAAAAAAAAAAAAGAAATTTTCTTATAGACACTCATGCAAGAAAAAAACTCTCCTATAATTTTACTTGTTCATTAAAAACAAAATATGTTTGCATTTATAGATGTACTAAATGTATCTTTTATTTTTATGAATGCAAAAACAAAAAACTTAAATAAAAAAAAAATCTTTTAATTCATTCACATTAAGAATGTTTAAAGTAAGTTAATGTAAGTCAAATAGGAATCTTTAGAGTTAACGTTTAAACAAATGGCAAAATTTCAATTCAAGCGTGTGAATTAATCTTCAATTTTCTGTTGTGCGAGTTCTCATTTTTGCTGTTTGAAAAGAATATCTACAATATCTTACATAGAAATACTGCTTTAAAGTAATAAAAGAAGTCGTTAATTCTTTCCTTGTTGGTTTCGGTGTAACTGTGGCTTGACTTGGTCTTTTCATTGAGTAGTTCTTCTCCATTTATTTCTCCAAAATAGCTTTGATTTTCTTCATCTTCGATACTTTTATAACGATACAATGTGCCTTCATCATCTTATTCGTTGGATTCCAATATGGAAACATCATTTTGTTGTTCTTGCTTTGAAACTCCCGCTTTTTTAAAACAACTAGCCGCCAGGACCGCTTCACAACAAACAAAGCCTTTAAAATATAGAATTCCTTTAAAAAAAGTGTCCAGGTATCCACCAAGACTTGCTTGCGGATGCCTGTTCCAATGATATATATTGTATTAAAAGTTTTAATATTCGCGAAGGAAAGCAATATTATACTCTGATCCAATAGCTGTATGAGACTGTATGGCAAAACCAAGATTTCGGTGTTGCTTGGTATCATAAAGGGTGATTCATCATGAGGTTTGATTTATAATGTAAAATAAAATACATAAATTTGAGGGTGAACTTAAAATATTTTATTATCCGTTAAAAGAAAAATTCATGGCATTTAGTTTTTGAGAATAATATTATGTCGATGTTGGCCATGACTACGTCTGAGGTGGTCCAATCGGAAGGTCCGATTTTTGACGACTCGTTCGATCATAGCGAATGTTATCTCGCGGATAACACGAGTAATGTTGGCTTCAAAAACGTCAATTGTAGCTGGCTTATTCCTGAAGACCTGAGACTTTACGTATTCGCAGAGAAAATAGTCGGCCAATTTACCGTAGCAAAACGTGAAATTAAGTGCTCATCAAAATGATTTCTCAACAAGTCCATTGCTTCACGTGCTGTATAGATCATAGCGCAATACAAATGATTTGCCTCATTTTTGATGAAATATGGACCAATGATTTCACCAGCCCATAAGCCACACAATACCAATTAATGAACGTAATGGTAGCTCTTGGTACTCTTCGGGTTGCTCATCAGCACAAAAACGGCAATTTTGTTTATTAATGTATCCATTAAGCCAGAAATGGGCTTCATCACTGAAGAAAATTTCACGATAAAACACCGGATTTTCATTGAGTTTTCAGAGCCCATTCTTAGAAAATGTTATGCAAATTCAAGTTGCCTGGCTTCAATTCTTGCACAAGTTGAATTTTGTACGGTTTTAGGCCGAGATTCTCACGTAAAATACGCCAAGCCAAGCTGCTGAGAACGACGACGAATCGATTCGTCACGGTCTTTGCGTATACTCTCAGCTACATCTGCCATAGTCTCTTCACTACGTGCTCTATGTGGTCTAACCGGTCGAGTATCATCCACTAATGTAAGCTGGGACTCAAATTTGTGAATGGTATTGGCAATAGTTGTTTCAGTAGGTCGATTATGCGAACCGTAAGTTCCTCGAATCGATACGATACTAAACAAAAATGACAAAGTAGTTTGATAGGAGTCACGCGGATCTGTCAAAAAAGCCTATTGAAAATCAAACCTCACGATGAATCATCCCTTATATATCATATAAGCAACATCTTTCCAAAGCCTTCCTGTAGATCTCTTATTTTTTCACACCAAATGGTGATGGTCATCCAGACTTTCTTATTCAATTTATACACAACAAAAATTCGTTTTCTCCAAAAACATCGTGCTGCTTATATGGAAAAGAAATGTTCATCCGAACGTATCTGCGTCACCGTCATCCCCATGAATTTTTTTGAAGACAATGTTTTCTTACATTTTCCAGCACCGTATCCACATGGAATCAACCATGATTTGTGCGTATTTTTTCGGACATCTGTGCAACCATTTGGACATTATTTTATTCACAATTTCATACAGCGGCTTGTTGGTCTCTTTAATGTTAAGATTTGTACCCGAATACTTTTTACTTTTAAGTTCCTCTGCATTTTTTATAAATTTTGACAATGTGCTTTCAGCACCCTGAAACTCATCGCAAAATTTTCGATTCTCCCCGCTCTTTTGATTTTGATACTGGATTTATCTATATATATATATATATATATATATATATATATATATATATATATAACGAAAGGCAGAACATGCTTTAGCTTCAGAAGGCTCTTAAAGGTTAGGTGAGGGAGGCCATAGAATGGTTGCCGATCCACAGTAGTAACGATGAGCAGGTGATGCAGACCTTGAAAAACACATTCGGAAGGCAATTTTTGCAATTATATGCTAATGAAGTAATTATTGTTGAAGTTACTCCGCACAAAAAAGACTCGATTGAGCGATACCAACAATTAAGTACTTTAGTGCATGGCTGTATGATTTGTGTCAATTCTAATGCACGATTATCATGAACAAACAACTAGACTGGAGAACGATCTAGATTTTTTCACGCATACATGGCGAAGGATAGTGATAAGATTCAAGGTTTTAACGTATGTCTTGGGAAGCATAACATTTCGAAGTGCGAACGATTTTTGGAGATGGATATTAGGAGGCAGTGGCATCTTGTCCGTCAGAAGAGGCTCTGCTTCAACTGTCACGAGTGTAATGAAGGGAAATGCGCTAGAAAGCTCCACGGCCTCCTGCACAATTCTCGTGAGCCCATCGGTTTCCAGCAAATTACACGTCAGTAGCAGAGGTGGGTACGTACGAGTTCAGCTATCCATTCGCAATCTGGAAATGTTATTTTCAAAATATTTCCTGTAAAGCTGTTCGCCAATCGTAAGTAGATGACCTGTATAGCGTTTTTTGATTAAGTGGTAATTTTGTCATTAATAAACAGGAGTTTAGTGGATTCTCTTGATTTATAGGATCCGACAGAGAGGCTACAATTGCAATGGCTCGCTGAGAGAACGGTGATGGGGAAATCGCGTCGTGTCAGTATGGATATATCGGGAATAGAGGAAAACTCTAAAAAGTGTAAGAACTGTACAGAATCTTGGGCTGCCTACTCAGACCATGGATATAAACTAGTTGCTGATGAAATATCGCCATATCAAGAGTTTTTAATTAGATTGGATAACGCGCACTTAGAAGTGGATCGGAAAGATATTGTCAGGGGCAGCAATTCACTCGTCGCTACCTCGATCTAGCTCGGTTGAATTGTTTATTGTCCTGGAAAAGATGGAAGGCAAATGGACGTAATCCATCTCTCTTCATGAAATTTGGCAAGTGGAAAATAGTGATACGCTGTGTCGTAGGTTTTTCCAATTTCTTTATACATTCCAGATTTGTCGAATACTTTAAATGGGCGTTTGTCTAAGCGATGGTTTCATCGTTGGTGCCAAATTTATCACCGCCGCGCCATTTCTTCGGGTTAAGAAATCGGAAACAATCACTGTGGGCTAAATTCTGAGAAGATGATGGATGAGGGAGTAATTCGTTGCCCTATTTATGGAATTTTTTTATGGCGTCCTTGCACGTATGCACCAGTGCATTGTATTGGAGGGGGAACTTTTGATTCTTGGCCAAATGCTGTTTTTTTTTTGCCTCAAATTTTCGTTAAATCTGACCATAATCACTTTTTAAAATAGTGATTATATGGATAATGCTAAGTACATCCCAAAAAACTGTCGCCATGATGTTGTTGGCAGACTCGTCCTTCTTCGGCGCGAATTAGCTGTTATGGAACGGCTTTGATTATCTGTCTAGGGATTATCTGCTTTCAATGGCTTTCGCACACAATACAGGTTATTCAAAGTTAGACCATAGCCTAGAGCTGGTTAACGGGGGCAATGTTGCTTTCAAGTTACAAGGCGGGGAGTTCAAAAGTCACAGGCTTATTTATGCACCCTCTAATATAACAGTGATGATTTTGTCAAGTATGCCACTCCTGTGCATACGTCGGTCGGAAGTCTTTTAAGGGTCGATTAATATATTGTAATAATTCGCAAAGCGTTTATATAAAAGTATGCCAAATGCACAGCGAAAGCCCATTTGTTTGATATCGAAAGCTGAATGCTTTTCAGTATGTTAATCTTTTGCGCAGCTCAAAGAAAATATGTACTTGAACCTGACTTTCCCATATCATCAGATTGCCTTTCTAACTTCCGCTATAACTTGAAAAACTTCCGCTGCCTTTTCTTCTTAGGTTTAACCAACTTTTGCATGCTAAGGACGCCGATTGGATCAGTTTGTTGATTTTAGCAAAGTATTGTCAAGTTTTGGCATGTTGCTTGGAATTGAGTTCATTTTACAAGTAAGCTTCTTTGTTCTACCATTTAGGGTGGTGGAATTCTCATATACTATTCCATCTGATGGCAAATGTCCGTCGAAAGAATCCATAAAATTATTGCACACGATTTTCGAAAATATTCTTATTGAACATGTAGACCATTGGTTATATGTTATGTTTACAGGGGTGCTTTACCAAGGCGTACTTGACCTATTGTTAGATATTGAAATATATATATTGAAATACTTATCAAAAGTCACTTTGTAAATTTTGTCTCAATGCGTGCATCCAATGGTTGGTATTTTACCCATTTCGAGTTCTGAGCCCGCGTGTGTCAATAACATTTTTGAGTGCTATGTTTTCGCTTTATTCATTTGGCGGAATTTTGTTGTACCATATAGTAAAGTTGTCCTTCTCATCCTATATCAAGGCTTACATTCCAAAAGAACTTATTACGTCCTCACGCATTTTAACATGAGTCATAGCCATCTTTTTGCACTCAACCACAATATGTCAGTTTTGTCCTGAAAGAATCTTTCTTTAATTGCAGTACCCGGGTGAGTCAAGAAGTGTCCTTCCATTCCAGAATCCGTATTATGATAGTCCATCTCCTTTTGGACAATATTCGCTGCGCCTATAGGACTAGACGATTCTAGCATTTGGCTCAAATGCTTCATTTTGTATACGAAGACGCTTTACAGCGTTCCATTAACATAGCAAACTTTACCCGTAAATCTCAATGATGAAGAGATGCACCGTTATGGATCGTTACCTCTTTGAAGACTTACTTTGAAAAGTGAAACCGAACCAATAATAGCGTTTCCCAATCAGGGATTGGGAGCGTAAAGGATTATCTCTGATGCAATAGCCTTGATACACTGCAGCTATGGCGGAAACTGCAAATTGGATAAGCCTTGAGAAGTTGTAGTCTGATTGTACTTCATGTAACTATAGTTCTGTACAATTTTAAGTTTCTAAAAGTTTTTAAGTTCCAATCTCAAACTTACGAGCATAATTACCTCCCTATCTAATTCAATTAGAAAAACTCTAGCAACTTACAAGAAAAACAGTAATTTAGTACAAACAAAACCATTTAGTACAAAAGTGTTTAAATTGAACTTTTTAATTGTCCACCAATTACCTCTCCCAGACAGGGTGAGTTCACAAAGCTCTCCTTAACTATCTGAAGAATTTCAAAATCACCATTGAAAGGCACAAATCAACTCTCCACCCACACACCACTACAGTTGTAAATTTAACGTTCAGGCTTGGAAAATTTCTGTGGAAATTTCTCGCGTGACTTCTCGACATTAATTAAAAGTTTCTCTCTCGACGTCGTATCCTTTTTAGTCAGGACTCTCGTATTACAATTTATTGACTGCTTGCCTGTAACATAATAAAATCTCCCTTTCCTTTTGGAGAAAATGTTTCGCCTACTTTTCCTGTGCATGGCATGGACCTTCGACCTCTAGAAGCTCCTTAATTTTCGGAAAAATATTAATAATTCCTCGTATCTCTTTATCTGTGTATCCTGAGTGCTCATTTCCATACTGACCGGAGGCGAATTTCCTGACGCAGTGCGGAGTGATTTTTTACTTTTCCTATACAGATTACTACCGGTCAGATCATACTTGAATATCCCTGAGTGTGCGAGTACTCGTATTCGTTTTTCAGCATTCCGGATAGGTACGTACGGATACTTGTGGCACTTGGTTGCATTTTGTGCGTTCTGACAGATAAATGCTGTTGATAAGGTTGAGGTGAAAGTTATTACCTGTGAAACAAAGTCTCACCCCAAGCAGGTAAGGTCGATGATAGATTTACCACATTATGCTTTATTTCATAGCCATTTGCATACGAGTACTACCCGTATCCGAATACTGGGAAGATTAACCAACCCACCTATAGGTAAGGTACCTCATGAACCTTTCTTGGTTAAAATTGAAAGAGTTTTAGAGTTTCATACTGTTCGTGCTGCTCAAAAGGATTGCTTTCGGAGGAAACATGATGAAGTTGACGTAACATAGGTTAAGCGAGGTCAATCGATTCCTTTTCTGAAGTACTCGTACTATTTTAGTCGAGTGCTGTCGTTAACTATTTTTGTTTTGAAATAGTTATACTACGAGGCGGTACAGAGGACCCTAATTTCCATTGAGAGAAATGGATAAAGTTTTGGATTTTAGATTTCAAACGAAATGGGAGCCATTAAGCTTGAACTGCGTGGAGGAAGTTTCAAGTGAAGACGTTTTATTTGGCTGTGGGAAGGGATAGAATAACAGAGAAAATTAAAAGGAATTGGTTTTGTTTTTGTTATATTCAAAAAAGGTGGCTTTTGGAACATAAAGTTTCTTGAAAGGTGAACTGGGTTGTGTTTAAGCGAGAGTTTCTGATTGTCTTAAGTCGAAAATTGGTTAACAATTTTGATATGTTGTCAAGTTTTTGAGGAAGGTGCTTTTATTTGAATAGCTGGTATCTGATTTCAGAAATAAGTTGATCTTATATGTTCCGGCTTTATTGATATAAAGATCTTGGAAATTAAATTAAATGATGTGTAAGGATGAAGTACGGGTTAACACTGTTTTCGAATGTTTGACCTTTAGTGGAGAGCTCTGTGCTCTGACTAGTAACTATTTTTTTGCTATTGGTTAGTTGCTAAGGAATGATTTGTTTGACAATGCTGTTTTGACTGATATAAATGTTGTTCCCCGGAAAAGTCAGGTGCTAAAACATTTTACTTTTAATAAGATACCTTCTTGTACAAAATTGGAACGTGAGTACAAATATATGATTTTCCAATAGGGACTTGACAACTTTGAATTTAATTTGTGAACGCACTCTTTCACTAATCATCAAACTGTCACTGTCAATTTATTCAGTAAACTTAACATTTTCATCATGGTAAAGTACACTAATGATCAACGTCTGCACCTGCACCGAGCAACTGAAACTTTAAAGCGTTAACTCCAATTTTCGGTCGTAATTCTCGCCCTAGTAGACAGGCAATAAAAAGTTTAGTGCAAAAATTTGAGTCTACATTTTCGTTGTCTGATGTTGCCGTGTCAGTGAGACAACGGGTTGGTCGAAGTGTCGAAAATATCGCTGCCGTTCAGACGTCCGTAGCAAACGATCCAAATCAGTCAATTCCACGGCGTTCTCAAGAATTGGGCATATCTCAGACCACATTATGGCGTTTTTTGCGTAAGAAACCTGGTTTACAAGATCAAGCTGACTCAAGAATTAAAGCGGATGGACCATTTGAAGCGACGTACGTTCTCCGATTGGGTTCTGGAGAAGATGCGCTAAGATGATGAATTTCATCGCAGAATCATCTTCAGTGACGAAGCTCATTTTTGGCTCAATGGGTTCGTCAATAAGCAAAATATGCGTTATTGGTCGGGTGAAAACCCACATGTGCTTCATGAATCACCACCTCATCCACTAAAAATAACTGTTTTTTGCGGTTTGCATGTCGGCGGCGTTATCGTTCGTCGACGATAACGATCGTCACGTTACTGTGAATTACCAGCGTTATCGCGCCATGATCACCAATTATTTTTGGCCCGAATTGGAAGATATGGACTTGGACGACATGTGGTTTCAACAGGATGGTGCCACAATACACGATTTATTGAAGAGTAAGTATGGTGAGCGTGTTATCTCAAGACATGGGCCAGTCGATTGGTCGCCTCGTTCGTGAGATTTAACGCCGTTTGACTATTTTCTGTGGGGCTACGTTAAGTCATTGGTTTATGCCAACACGCCGACGACGTTGGAAGAGCTCAGAGCCTTCCAACATTGAACGCGAAATAGCGGCCGTTTCCGCCGAAATGTGTGACCGAGTCGTTGAAAATTGGGTCCAACGAATCGACCGCTGCAAACGTGCCCGCGGTGGCCAGTAATAAAGTCTTTGAAATATTGGGTATGTTATTTTTGAACGTTCATTTAAGAAGAACATGTACAATAGTATTGTCCATCTGAAGCTATGACTTTTTCCCATCTTTCTGGCAATTTGTGGATTCCATCCCAAAAGAACTGCGCCGGCTTGGCAGCCAAGAATAAATCAAGACAATTTTTGATATTCTGCTCTGATGTGAACCGTATTTCAGTGAGGACGTTCTGCATCGACCGGAACAAATGGTAGTCAGAAGGGGCAAGTACTCGCCTATAAATCGGGTGGGGTAAGACTTCCCATTCCACTGTTTTCCAAATAGTTCTTAACCGGAATAGCAACGTTATGAGCGTTGTCATGATGGAAAATTATTGCCTCGTGTCTGGTCGCATATTCCGGGCGTTTTTCGGTTACTGCTCTCTTCAAACGGATTAATTGTGTTCGGTAGCGTGGTCTATTGATGGTTTCACCCGGTTTTAGCAGCTCATAATACAGCACACCCATCTGATCCCACCAAATACAGAGCATTACCTTCGCGCCATAGATATTCGGCTTTGCCGTTGATTTGGCTGGTTGGCCGGGTTTCACATATGATTTTTTGCGCTTGGAGTTGTCGTAATGGATCCATTTTTCATCACCAGTAACGATCCGATGCAAAAATGACTTCCTTTTGTGGCGTTCCAGCAGCATTTCGGACATGCAAAACCGCCTTTCGAAGTCTCTCGGCTTGAGTTCATGTGGAACCCAATTTCCTTGTTTTTAAATATATCCAGCTACTCTTAAAAATTTTGGAATATCTGCTTGGGTGACACCCAAAGATTCTGCGAGCTTTTCTTGTATTTGGCAAAAATCTTCACTGCTAGTATAGCAGTGTCATCAGCAAGTATATCAATTTCAATAAAGGGTACACAGGAGATATATGTAGAAGTGGACCGAAAAAACTTCCTTGCGGTAGGTCGGCTAAAACTCTGACCGTGTCTGACTCAGTCAGAGGCTTAAAGGCAAGGCGTGTTGCAATTTTAATTTGAAGCCTTCATACCACACCTTGACAAAAGCTTGCTAGACACCAAGAACGGCCAGGGATGAGCAAATTCTGCTTTCTGCAAAAGCCTTGTCAATTACGTAGATGATCCTATGCACCTGACCAATTGATGAATAGATCCTTCTGAACCCAAACTGGTGATCATGGATAAGATTTTTTTCGCCAATAACCGGCTTGAGTTTGAGTATAGTGCATGAGTTAAATTCTGAGCTGGAAAACAAGAAAACTTTCACTAAAATAAATAAGAAATTTGTATTTGCTTAAAAAGCAAAAATGGAAACCATATATGGATTAGCTTGCGTTACGAGTTACGAAAACATGGCTTTCAGGAGGCTTTTGCTTAAAGTTATCGCAACTTGGTGTGCGAGTTCCTTATAGTGTTTGAATTTTGGCGTACTTGGAGCCGACCAGCTTGTAGACCCTCAGGTAATTTCAAAAGTGATTTATTTGTTTTGCGTAAAAGCTCAGAAACACCTGGTTTGACGTTATATAATAGAAAGTGGAAGACTTTTTGACGGCGCCAAAGGATCCATGGATGTACTGAGCATAATTCGATCGTGTGAAAAAATATTTCCTTACAGTGCTTTCTTCATTGTAAAGAGATTCTGTATAACCTAAGCATGAATTCAGCAAATAAACACAACCATGTATTTGTTATAAATCTCAAAAGCTTGAGGAACAGGAATTAATTTGTACTGTTTTCCTTTTCTGTAATAACGCAGTGTGGCGATAATTAACTTGCTTGTTAACAGCCTTGTTAATAAACCAGGATACCAATTCCAAATGGAGTGGCCATAAGTCAGTTTTTCGATCATACCACATTGATCAAAATGTTTCTGGTGGCGTCACTGTGTGGCGCTCTTATTGTTCCAATTTCTGTTCTGTTTTTTTTTTTTGTTGTTAATTTGGTACATTTGTTGTTGATATTCCCTCTAAGTCTTAGCATCATAGCTTGACATTTGCAAAAGTTACGTAGCCAAGGGTACATCTATCTCTGTGTTTGTTGGTGATCTCTTACAATTTTAGAAAAAGATTTAAATTTGCCACAACGAACTTGTATTAAATTTTGCGTAAAAAAACGGATTTTATTTTGCGCGAACGTTGGAAATGTTGGAAAAGTGTTTCGGCAACGATTCTCTAAAGAAAACAGTCGTTTACCAGTAGCCCAAGCGGTTCAAAGGCGATCGTGAGTCAATCGGATCTGATGAACGCAGTGGTAGATCATCGACATCGAAAATCGATGAAAACATCTATGAAGTAAAAGAAATGTTGGTCAATAACTGCAAATTAATCATCAGAGAGATAGTGGAAGACTTGAACATTGCCTATGGATCCGTCCAAAACATTTTGGTTAATGATTTGGGTTTCCGTCGTGTAACAGCAAAGTTGGTGCCAAAGACCTCAGTTTCATGCAAAAAGGAGACCGTTTTGACGTCGCAAAAGAGATGATTTGCGAGGCTGAATCCGATACCACATTCATCAAAAGGATCATTATTGGAGACGAGACGTGGTTTTATGAGTACGACACGCCATCCAGACATCAGGCAAGTGTATGGCGTTTACCAAATGAGCCGACACCAAAAAAACACATCGTTTTCAGTCAAAAAAGAAGGCAATGCTCACGGTTTTGATGAATTACAACGGTGTAGTGTATCATGAATTTTTGCCAGTAGGCCAGACAGTAAACAAAGAGTATTATTTGGGCGTTATGAGACGTTTCCGTGAGGCAATTCGCCGAAAGAGACCAGAATTGTGGGCAGAAAACTCAAATACCATCCAACAGCCACCGAATTCACATGATTTGGCTCCCTGTGACTTCTTTTTGTTCAATCCAGTTAAAAAAAAACCACTGGTAATGCGTTTCAGCAGCCAGAACTCAAGTTGGAACACAGTAGGTAGGTAGGTAGAAGTGGCGATTCATGCTATTGAACCCAATTAGCACTAGGATGTGCCGTTTTGTTACCACACCTCATGTAACCTATTTTGTGATGGTTGTTAAGGATGTGGTCCGGTCTATAACCAAATTGTAAATTTGAGAAATGGGATAAATCCTGTATCCCTTTATCCGAAATGTCGCTAAGGTCGCCAAAGAATGGTTGGTTTAGTGCGCGCAGTCTTGCTCTTGCTAGAGCTGGACAATTGCAGAGGAAGTGAAAGAGAGTTTCTTTCTCGTTTGTATTTCTGCAACTGCGGCAGTGAGGGTCGTATGTATCATTGCCGTGATTCTGGGGGTTTCTGGGCGGGTTCTGTTTAATAGGTTCTTCGTTTTATTTTGATCGTAGGTTGGCCAAATCTTCCTTGAATGACGCAGTTTGTCAATCCCGACCATCATTATTCGTAATTTTTTGACGAAAAATGCAACAAATACCATTCAACAGCCACCGAATTCACCT
The DNA here is from genome assembly GCA_907269105.1 of Volucella inanis. Taxonomy (NCBI): domain Eukaryota; kingdom Metazoa; phylum Arthropoda; class Insecta; order Diptera; family Syrphidae; genus Volucella; species Volucella inanis. Next base: position 25,887,298 of record OU026154.1, on the reverse strand, counting down.
GATTTGGCTCCCTATGACTTCGTTTTGTTTAATCGAGTTAAAGAACCACTGATGGACATACCGAAAACCGAATTAAAAAAATGTTTCGAGGATTGGATCAAGCGCTGGTATAAGTCTGTTGCAGTCGATGACGATTACTTTGAAGGGGACAATATAGATTTAAATGAATAAACTTGTATTACTAATTTTCTAAATAAATTCCCTGGTAATAAAGCTAATGACGAACGTCATTTTTTGCTTAACAAAAAAGAAATAATCAAAGAAATTCCCAGCAATAAACAAAAATAATGTCAATTTCTTTCTAGCTCGTCATTGTCCTCCCGAATTTATTCTCAATAAAAACAGTTCAATCCAATCAGATATATAAAGACGTTTGTCAAAGGCTTCACACTACCATCTATCATCAAGACTTCCTTTAAAAAAAGTGCTGGGACATAATTTTGTTTTTATCGCCTTTAACAGCAATACTCTTTCCATCGAAAACAGTTCAAAACTGGCAGGTTTGCATTTCAACATTTTGAAAGGAGGAAATACCCTTAATCCTGTGTTTCAGTCAATTGATTTCCGTTATTTCCCACGGTAATATTAGCAAATCGAAAATAATCACGTAACAGTGCAACGATATTCCAATTGCACCCCGACACGTCTCATAGCAGTTAAGAAATTATTTTCAAATTTTCGGCCCCGGAAAACTCAAATTCGTTTTCTGATAATTTTTCCCAAAAATTTATGAAATTTTTCATATTTACCACCAGTGTCCCGGTTCCATGTTCGATACCCACCCTATCTTGTTTGTGATACCCATATTTACTTGTTCCGGTTGAATAGATTTTTGATTGAGAAGGTGTATGGCATCGAGCCATGACAGCTGGTTCCTGACGGGTCGTTCTTCCTCTTATTTCATTTAATTCTTCTTATTTATTCCCTTTAGTTCTCCTCGGTGTTCCGCAATTTTCGGTAAATTCTCTTTTATTAAAATGTAATTACAATCAAATATAAAGCGAGGAACGCAGGGGCAAGCAAAGAGTCGAAATAGTAATTTACATGTACGGATTGATTGTGTAATTGGCCTTCATGGCACTCATGTTGCAGCTAGATGAATAGTTCGTCGTCCAGGGTGGGCCCACACGTTTTTGAAGCAGACATGATTGATGGGGAGGCAATATGCCAAAATGTCTAGCGTTTGCATTCGTTTAGTGGCGGTGGAAGAGAATGTGTGGATGGTTATAGTGTATCAGAAGGGTGTGATGGGCAGACTAAGTTTGACAATAATTGTTCATTTGGTAGAGCGGTGAGGTTCACACGATTTGTTTGGTGCTAATTGATAGCCTAGAGAGGAAATCTTTGGATCGATTTTCTACAGTTCGTTGAGCTAATTGTGTGAGCTGGTAAGAGAATTTTTTCGAATCTGTTTGAGTGATTTTATTTTTTGATTAAGAACGCTGACCTTTTTAATTGCGAAATGCAGTTGAATTAAACATTTGGGTTAGCTTTGGGGGTCATATAAACGAAAATATAAAAAAGGTGGTCTATATATGGTTCTAGTCGAGCAACCAATCAGTTGCACAGTCAAGCACCTTTTAGAATGCAGATTTATAGACAACAGATGCAATAAGATATGGAGCAAGGCGTAATGTAAGATGAATGAGACGAGCTGCTGTTAACAACACAAGGTATTGAATGCAAGATTTCAGCTAGTAATCTCCAACTTCCGTGTGGTTTTAGATAACACGATTATTGGTTTACCATGTGAACTACAAAATGAAACGATTATTGGCTCGCGAATGGCCTTGTACGACGTTTCCGATATCTTAAGGGTAGCTGTCGAGCTTTCAATATTTGGGATAAATTTGTTTGTGATAGAGTGTTTGGTATACTTCTTCGCGAAGATCTCAGATAACAACGCACACAAGTCTCTTGTGCATAGAGTCCTATATTGCAGTTGCAAACGGTCATTGGTTCTACTAGTCCAGTTAACTTAGTTAGGATTATGTGTTCATTCTTCTTTGATTAATCGAACGCAGATCAAGTTTGGTTTGGTTAAACACGCTATCTGTGGTACATAATATTTTTACTTCCGTCACTGCTATTTTTCCTTTATACTTCTCGTATAACTTCTCTTCTAAATAGATGACAGAGCTGAGTTTGCGAGTTCGGAAAAACGAAAATGCAGATATTTGGTCTTAGTACGACAGATTCGTAACCCACTATCTTCTAACGTTCATATCCACTTATTGAAAGTTACCTGGACGACTGTCAGTCGATCCGGATTCATTAATGTGCTGCTTCTATACAAAATCTTACACGACGCTAAGAAGCAAAAACTTGACATACTGCCTTGGTACAACCTTTAAATACCCAAAATACCCCAGACAGAGAAATCCAACGGATTTGCATCCGGAGAATTTGCAATCCATTGTGTCGAAGAAATGAAGTGTGGAACATTGTTTTTTAACCAATCTTGGTTGACGCGCGCTTTGTGAGACGGTGCCGAGTCTTGTTGAAATGTCCATGGTCTCCGACCGAAATGATTGTCTGCCCAAGGCTTCAATACTGCCTCTAAGACAGATTTACGGTATACGATAGCAATAATTTTGACGCCACGGTCCAAAAATACGAGCGGAGAGCGACCATCGGCGGTTATGGCGGCCCAAACCATCACCATCGGTGCTGCCTGCTTTTTGGTGAATCAGAAGGTGTCAATTTTCGAAGGACCTCTCTGGCAAGTAAACTCGGTCATTTTGTTTGGTGACATATGGCGATTCATGGTGACTCATCGGAAAAAACCAAATTCGGTATCTCACCACTTTCGTGCAAGGGTAGCAACTCCTTAATTCTTTCGACTCTAACATTCTTCAGTATGTGTTGCATCCGTTTCAACGATATGATGAGCTGACGAGCCATTTTTCTTCCACTTCGACGCGGATTTCGCTCAACTCGAGCCTTCACTTCCTGAACCATTTCTGCCGATGTTGCTGTTTTTTATGACCACCGCTATGGCGTTTTGCAACGCTGCTAGTATCACGGTAACGAGCTATGATTTGAAGGGTGCCGTTGAGGTGCCGGAGGGCTCTAACCATAGCTAATTGTGGTTTTCCAGCCAAATATAAAGCAATCACACTATCACGTTTGAACTCCATCGCGGATAAGAATTCATCAACACAACTGAGACGCAAATCGTTTAAAAGGCTTGTAAATAATAAAATTATCTGTCGTGTGTCAAAGTTTGAGCTCACAGTTCGAAACAGGCAGGGTATATTATTGAAATTCCGGTTCAGATGTAAATACGACCTCATCATGGGTCGGTCTTCATCATGGATTTAGTGTACAGGCAATTCGTCGCACCGTGGAAAAGTTTGAGCCTGAGTACACTATTTTAGATCAAGCTACCAATCAGACAGGGATTTGGGCGAAATGAAAAAAACAAAGCTACCAGTATCGAAGACGACCAGAAATGTGGATTCAGCGTCGATCAGCTGAATTGGGCATCACCAAAGAGTCAATCCGGCTTATTTTTCGATTCGATTTGGGCTTACATCAATATTAGATTGTCCCGACGCAATAATTAGATCTTAGATAACGCCATGGGTTCGCTAATTGGGTGCTGGAAATGTTGGCTGGAGATCCGAATATTCGCCAAAAAATCAATCAAATCATTACTAGAGCGAAGATAATCCACAAGTGTTCAGCCAAGATCAATGCATTCACAAAGATTGACAGTTTGGTGCGGTTTATGACATGGCGGCATCATCGGATTTTATTGCTTTCGAAATGAGAAAGTCGGCACCATTACTGTAAATGTTCTCAGGTATAACGCATCAATAACCATTTTTCTATAGTCAGAGCTCCAAAACACTGATATATTCGAGCTGTGTTTCCAACAAGACGGAGCTACTTGCCATACAGGCGACGTAACGCTCGAAGTTATGAAGGAGAAATTTAGTGACTGGGTCATCTCACGGCAAGTGTTCATCAACTGGCTGCTACGATAATGCGATTTGACAATACTTGGCTCTTAAAGTGATCACCGACTTGAGGACCATATTGGGGAGTCTTCCTTCGTTCATCTTTAGCAGCTTCAATATAGATCTTCAATGTATCTAAGAATAGCAGTGGTATAGAAAGTTCCAGGTGAACCATGTTATGCGGAGTACAGGTCGGCAACCGAAAAATTCGCTTAAGGAAGTATTTTAGAAACGGCCCCACAACATCGAACTGTCAGTAACCCCACACTTGAGCACCATACAACATAATGGAGGAAGCAGTGGAACAAAATATCTGTATCTTTGCGCTATGGTCCACAAGCCTATTCTCCATGCAACGTCCCCAGCTAATTTCGTCATAAAATGCTTTTTACAGTTAAGATTTGGACAGACCACGACACCGAGGTACTTATACTCTCGCACAATTTCCAAATTCTGACCTTTGTAATTCAACCTTTCGTTTTTCGAACATATACCACCTCCATCCCGTCATTTATGATTTTCCAAGATTCACGTTCTAGCCGATTTATCATCTGCTGCATTCCGCTGAGTCCGCTAGAAAAACGATGTCATCGGCAAAAATGAGGCTTGGTATCCGCAAACGCAGAGGACAACGCTGAAATTAGGCATTCTATGGATTGTTCTTCATTTAGTTTACGCTTGACAAGGCAGATTTGTTTATAACATTTGTTGGCTGTTGCATACATGATTTTAAAGACAGGGGTGTTGTATTTTCTTAAAGGCCTTAGAAAAATAAATGATTTTTTCCTTCCTTTAAACCACTTCTGCTTAAATTGATTTTTCCGCTTCAAATTAATGGTAACAGGAATGGCAGATTTATCTCAGCAAGACTGTTCATGTCAAAATTATCGTGTTGTGTGCTGCGTTTTCTAAGTTCCGCGTTCAAATTATTTGGGTAAACCCGTACAAAACAAAAGCTATTATTCCAATGTACATAGTTGGAATGCGTGCCAAATTTCTATTTCTAGCGGCATATGATCCGAAAAAGTTTGCTGCTCCACTCTGAAGTTGGTCAATAGAGCATTCCAGTTTCCAGCTACTAGTCCATAGTCAAGAACAGAACATGCTGTTCCTAGCATATTTTGTATATGAATTCTCCCTTAAAATCTTCTTCACAACTTCCATTCGAAAATCTAGCATCCAAATTCAATACCTTTACTCCTTTAAAATCGCAAAATTCATCCATTGACCGACGAGTGGAACTAAAAAGAACTCCTGCGGAGCCACTACTCCTGGTGTAAATGTCACCAACTAGTATTGTAATAAATCTCCGGAGTTTAAAGATGTAAGTCCGTCGCCAAGCTGGTCGAAATCTCTTTGCTAGTGGTTACAATTCAAATAGATCGGAATGATATATGCTGCACCATCATTATAAATGACCTTCAATATATTAATTCCTTCCCCTTGCACAAAGTTCAACGAAATTCCACGACGTCCTTTTCGGTAACCAAGAAGTTGACCTCCACTTTCTCTCCCATACACATTTGTTTTTACCGCTGGTACCTATTTAAGCTTCGAATTACTAAAAATATCTTCAAATTACTCTATTTCATTGTCTAATACATGTGTTTCCATAAGTAAAAAATGATGTTGTATCCTATTTTTTTAAATTTACTGCATTCATATTATTTTGATAGACTTGTGCAGGCCGCACATATTGGACCGAGTCACCAAAAATGTGACCGGCCACTTGAAGCACTGCCAATTGAGCCGAGGCGGTCATTTGAATGATGTGTTATTCCACACATAATAAAATAAAGCCAGAATCACCGTTGTTGTTCTATTTAATTTTTTTTCCTATCGTTCACATCTGGTCAACCTATATATCTTTTAGATTTCTGGACTCCGGAACAATATATTAGCACATACAGGATAGATATCTGAGGCTGATCTTCGCACCTTTCCTTGAGACATGAAGTTGATCTGTTTTTCTAGGGCTACTAGCCAGGTAGCTTCTGAGCTTCTTTAACAATTAAATATCACATAACCGAATATATTATGTTTTCTTATGTTTTAGTATTAAAAGTATTGTATATCAATAATAAATTATAAAAAAATAAATTCTTGTTAATTGTTTACCAAAGTGTTTGATTGAGAAAATGCTTGACTGACAAAAGAAGGTACCTGTCTCTTGACATTTGTATATTGCCTGACATTTTCTAGCCTGTGGGATTTTTTTTTGTGATTTTTCGAAAATTCTCAGTGGTAGCGCTGCTGCAAATTCTTGTGTCGCCTTTGCAGTAAAACAAGAAAATTCACGTCCCAATAGTTGTGTTTTCGATCTGTCCTCATCGTTTTATTGAACTAAATGCAGGGGCGGAAATTTAAAAACAAATTTAGGGTGTTGGCAGTGTCTGGTAATTGCATGAGTTGATTTATAAGCTGGATTAAATTGTTTTCCGCAGCGAACATTTGAACAAATCATTTTTTGGGTATTTTTGAAGCCACTCAGAATTGCACATACTGAAATCGCCCTCACTGATTTGGAAAAGTTTGCTTTTAATTGACGGGCTTCTAACAAATTCACATGGCTTTATCTTAATCCTTTTGTTGACATCAAAAGGGTCTCTGCAGTTTTTGCAGGTTTAGTTGCAGGAGCAGTTTTACCGGAAAGCTGGTGTGGGACATATCTTTGCGTACCTTGTCTCTGTTTATATAGTCACAACGTGATTAAGCCCGATCAGTTATTTCAGCTCTGCCATAGTAATATATTACAGAAAGTTAAAGATTATTTTCAGGAGACGGATGTCTTTATACTCGTAACTCATGCAGTTACTTTTGCCTTTTCATCAAAGCTTTCTTGTTGAACAAATAGACGATATTAAGTTTCAATTCGAAATCGAATCGAGCATGATTCATCCTGTAGAATTTTGCAAATAATTCAATGCAGTTTCTGTACCGAGTTCTGTACCTGTACTAGTTTAATCGAATGGTAGAAGACAAATTTCACTATGCTGCTCGAGTAACCGGAACCGATGAATGCTATCGACTATGTTCAATAGAACCCTACGCCTGATAGAGGGAATCATTTTTGTTTCCTACATGCACCCTGTGTTGGGCTCGGTTATCAGATATGCACAGTCTAAAACTATTCTTGTAGAGAGGCTTCTTAAATAAGCGCCTTCTTGTTTTCGAAGTAGACCTAGCTCCTCTTTCCATCAAAGCGATTCCCAACTATTTTTCTGCTAAGTGGGTACGATTTCCACAAAATTCACTTTGATAACTTCTGTTATAATTTTTACTATTAACCATGCGATGACTTATAAGTTCTTTCGTCTATTTTTCTAAGATTTCTTAGGACAAATTGGGGAAAAATATTAAGTAAATTGTCAACTGCATACTCGTATAATGGTGGTCTGAAAAAGAAACATTCAAACATATAGTCTAGTTATCGAACTTCTTCTTAATATTTCATCTCTATCTTCCTATCTCTATCTTCGTATCAAGCGGAAAAATTTCGAGTTTAATATTAAATAAAAAAAAACTACAGCTTTATTTTCATATTTTACAAAATGGAGTTTTACTTTGCTGGTTTTATCTTTAAAATCGTCTAAATGCCGACCATTCCTCTCAAAACACTCTTGCATTCGGACTCTTAAATTTGTAAACACGTGAGAGCAAATCGTTGGTTCAATGGCAGGAACTTCATGACATATATTTTCTTGTACGAACTGAATTGTTCGGGGATTGTTACTGTACACTCTTGACTTAAGGTATCCCCATAAAAAAGAGTGGGGTGGACTGGAGTCTTGTTGAAATTGTGTTCTGTTGTTGAACACAGGAGGCAGAGTAGCGATTCAAAAAGCTCGCCGATCATTCGGCAATATACGTAAGCAGAAACTGTCTTTCGCTGTTTAAAAAAATAAGGGCCAATAATTCAATGGGCAGAAATTGCAATCCACACTGTCGTTTTTGGACAATACAAATGTTTTTGATGGCGTTCTCTAGGGTTGTCGGGGCATCAGTATCTCATATTCTGTTTATTAACACAGCCATCGATGTAAAAATGTGCTTCGGCAGCAAACATTCTTGCTGTTCGAAAAGGTTTCAGCATCGTTCTCGCTAAGGTTTCTAGTAATGAATTGTCATTTTCGTTAAGAAACTGCATGATTTGGATTTTGTTTCTTTCTTAATATTTTTTTTTAAAATAACATTCACTGTTAATATTTTTATTCCAGAACAGGCTTCAATCTTCCTTATCGATTTAAGTGGATTGCGCACTTCGCTCGAATTTGAGTCACATGTTCTCAAATCGTTGCTGATGTTGATGTCTTGTCTATGCTTTTGAATGCAGGACCAGACCAGACCAGAACACTTACTCGTCGAATATTAAAGAGAGTAGAAAACGAGCACGATCATACGGTAAATCCGAAAACCACGCGCAGTGAACGATAAACTTCTCAATTAGCTCACCTTGTTAGTTTGGACTTGAAAATTTTCCGCTGGACACCCTTTATTACTAGTTGTAAGCTCCTCTTAAACACTTACTTTTTTTTTTAAAAACATGGTGGAAGACAAAGCTTGACGTGCGCCTATGTCTATGGATGGTTGGACTAAGATTGGAATTATTATGAAAAGATCTTTCACGTTTAGTAATATTAGAACGACTATAGTCGAGGCATCGATTAGTCAGACATTTTAATTAAGGTCTAATCAGGGAAGTGCTTTGAGTCAGTATCTATCATAAAAGACTTTGCTCTGTAGATCTGGTTGTCGTAAGATGTTGAAAAAATATTCATCAACAGCATAATTGGTTTAATTGATTATAACAAGCCTTGTCAGAGCACCTTCTTTTCCAAGGGGATATGAATACCCTTTTACGTGTAGTAGTTTTGAAATTCAGGTATTAGGTTTCGATATTTTTCCAGAGGTGGTTGTCAAACTGGAGCTAGTGCATCCTCAACCAGTGGGTCTTAGTACGTGCTAGTTGTTAGTTCGTTAAATTTAGCCCAGCCAGCAACCACTCCAACATCAGTGTTATGCCTTCATGTCAGAGTTGACGCCGAATGGAATAACTACATACAAATTCCATGAAAAGACTTTTTCAGAGAATTGCCTCGGACGGGATTCGAACCCGCGACACTCTGATTGAGGAGTCTATGTATTTACCACTACACCACGGCACCTCAACGCGAACTCATTTAAGAATGGTTTATTCGTCAACTTTGTATTTAAGGATTTCCATCGACAGCGGAGTAATGATTCTGGGATTACACGTAATTATCCCGGTAAGTACTGACAGCAACCACATAATTATGTTAAGCGGTCTCGCTAATCGTCTGGCACTCGCTTCCATAAAGCATGCAAAGCAGGCTTAATTTTTTTTAAGACATGATTATGTCTTTTTCAATTATAAATCTTGATTCTATATTAGATGTTTGGAAAATTGGATAACAACGGTCGCTCATTGTGGCTTTTCCTAAATGTCTATTAAGTTGCCATACAGCAAACCTTACCGTCAATAATAAATTGTCATTGGCATTTACATATAAGCGCAGAGAATAGAAAGCCAAATTCATGGTTTGACGAAGGTCTTGTTGGTCTGCATAGGGACACATTTTTAAAATATTAAAAACAATATGAATGATTGCATTTTTATGCTAAGTTTTGGTGATAACTATCCATTTTTTTCCAGCACCAAACAGTTTTCAGACGAACAACGAAGAAACAAACAAAAACATTTTCCTAAGAGTGATGTTGTTTGTTGCAAGTTGATACGAAAGATACGCGTAATTGGCCGACCATAGATCATAAGTTAAAAGTGGAAAGTGGATATGTGAACACAGGTTATACATTTATTCATAAGAACTATGATTAATTGAGCTTTTTTGCATCATTTTTCATTTTTTGTTTCATTGAATGAATTTAAAAATTAGGACCCAAATTATATTAAAGCGGAAAACATTTTCAAATAAAAATACACTAAATTTCGCCTTCTGGGCTTATAGAGATACATACTTCGTGTGCTATCAAAGTAAACATATATGAACATTATACCAGACTCAACTGACAAGACACACTTGACGCAGCATTTATCAAATTTCTAGCTTCCCACGTTGAATGGTAACCCCTTGGGTAAAAAGTACTTAAAATTCTACCTCCTACATGCACTTGGTAGTTGGTACCTATCGCAATCAAGCGCATCTAATTAGCTGAAACGAATTCACGCTAGCGCCTGCCAAAGCAGGTCCTTTAGATGGATAACCTATATGAGCGTATCTGTGAGAGTATCTATTCCCTGTCACTCATGGTAGTAATTAAAAAAAAAAAAAAAAAATAAAGAAATAAACTAACTGCGTCCATCATAAATGAGAATAAAAATAAAACTCACCACCGGGCTAATAAGGAAAGGCAGTAAAATGGAAATAAATTAAAACTATGACAATCCCTGGAAAAAGGACATAAACCAAATTTACAGCACAAGGACACTTGTACGTGTATGTATGATATTAACTGTGCACTGTGTACTGTGTACGGTGTATGATTACGGATACTATGTATATTCGTTAGTTAATGCTCCCGTCGAGACTTCTCCGAATGTTTTTTAGCACCTGCTTTTCATTTTGCCATTTTTGGGGGCGAAATATGTCTGACGGATAAGTACGAGCAGTAGACAGATAGGCTACAGGCAACGTAATAAAAATTGAAAAACTGTTACCCCACAGGGATACAATAATTCTTCATCTTCTCGTCACTGCCACAAACTACGTGCTGAGGATGTTTAACATACGTTTATATGGCAAAAATGTTTGCTACTCTTCTTCTAGTGCATACATGTATGCATCCTGGCATGCTTGTATCCTCCGGCACGAATGAGATGAGAGAAGCCCTAAATAAAATTCAATTTGCTTGCGACGAGGCTGACGTACAGATACTACTTGGTTGTTGGTTTCTAAAGAGTGATGGTTTTTTTTTGTTTTTTTTTTTGTTTGGGAAAGTCGAATCCCACGGGTGAAAGGTAACTGCAGTGAAGCGATGGCATGCGTTTAGCGTTTCAAGAAACGTTTATCATATTTCTTCTTTCGAGTCATAGAAAATTGAAAATGCAATTTTCTTCCAGTCACGTGGTTGTGCATCGGTATGAGAATTTAGTTCGAGTAAGTGGCAAAAGTGTGAATAGATAAATGTGACGCAAGTAGAGCTTTAGAATCACAACGTAAGGTGTTCAAGTTTAAGGAGATTTGTGCAACGGATTTCGATACTACTAACCAATAAATTAAGAATATGGTTATACTCGTATTTAACGATGTTTAAATTGTACATATGTACTTTCATCCTTAAGCAGTAAAAAAAACCTTCTTCCTATTGGTATAATGGAGTAAAATCGGTATATTTCAAGTTCAATTTCGTTATTATTTTCGAACACAGCTCCAAACCTGGATTACTAGAGGTGCTCTTTGACCGCCAGAAGCCGTTTATATCAGATTTTATTATCAACTTCGAGGATGTGAGCTAGGCCATTGTTCCTTATCTTATTTCGAAATAGTTCTAACATATATAAGGTTTGATCCGACATCACTCTGCCAACAAATTCTGTCTGCTTAAAGGAGTTACCATATAACCGAATCGAATTGAACGTTTTAAGCTTGATGCAACTGCTTCAATATTTCACCAAATCTCACATATATCTGTGGTTAGGGATGTTCATACCCAACTGTATGTAATGTGGATGCAGGATAGAGATTTGCTTAGGCTGCCATCGGTAGTTTAAGTGAATATAAAGCAACAACATTAAAGTCAGCCATTATTTAGTTGATTTTAGTTATTCCGAACAGAGTAAAGCACAATCATGAAGAAAGAGGAAGTTCATAGACTATTTCAGAGAGCTTTATCCCTACGTAATATTGAAACTAAGAAGATATTCTTTGTTTAAAATTATAAAACCAGGAATGTGATTTAAGAGCGTAAACACACACTAACGACTTTTCTTGCAAATGCCTAGGTACTATAGTGAAAACTATTTCAGCTTCCTTTCGCTGGATCGCTGATTTCCTAACATTCATATACACACATGAGCATAAGATGCAATTTTGGTATGAAAAGCTTATTTAAGAAGGTAAGCGCGATAACATAAACCAAAAAGTTTAATCATTATGCTTTGTCGGTCCTTCAAAAATACTGCAAACATACTAAAAGCCTTAGACCATTATAGTTTCGTTTCCAAACAACTTTCAACCTTCACACTCTTCACAATGGCCATGACAAAATGCTTTCAATCATTCCAATTTCATCTACAATCTTTCGTTTAACCCCTTTTAGCAATCGCCTATCCTTACTCCTAAATTCAATATTCACTGTAATTAAGCCTTACCCACCCACATACCTCCAACTCCCCCAATCATATTGTTCACCGGCAAAGGATGATAAATTGCATTCCGAGCGATATGTTAACAACTGTTTTCCTTATGGTAAAACACGTGTCCGACCATAACTTATCTTACAGGATAGCGCACCCATGACCACAAGGAGACCACACCAATCATCAATTAATAACCCACATCTCCACTCCAAATGATTGATTATTCTCTTTCTGGCCTAAGTAAACTTGAAAAGGAATAAAGGACGAGTATGTGTTTGACTGCCCCAGCAATGTCGATTGGTTCCACCGTCACACAATAACCTTCGCTGCCACCCCTACAATGCCAAAAACATCCTTTGCCTTTGCTTTTCTTAAGCAATATGTCCTCATTAAAATTCCACACCAAAGTAAAGGAATATGAGGTCTTTGTGGCGCGTCCCAAAGTGCACACATAACTCAAAGGCGATGAAGTATTGCACTTTAGCTCCGCATTTTAACCTCAAGTAGTATGTAGTAATCTTTGCGATTGGCGGTGACTCCCCATCAGATTTAAAACAAAAGGGACGAAAAATTCTAAAAGGATGTGTATGGGAGTTAGTAGTAGTGAAAGAGGGTGATGTAGTTATTGGGCGGTGTAAACGAGCAAGAATAAGTGAGTTATTAAGAAACAGTGGGGTCTGGTCTATCCAGAGACAAAACTTTTGTTAATAAGCCAAACAACAAAGTAATGCATTTTTCGTACCAATTTAAAGAGGCCAAAAGGTATTCGTGTAACCACTTGGGATATTTAGTTTGGAGTAGTAATTTGTTTGGTAGTTTTTTGCTCCTGGTCTAAGAGGAATTCATTGCAATGACTTGCTTAGCACTTTGTTGGCATCGTTTATTCGATCCACAAGAATGGAGGCGCTTTTGATTGTGCCAACTATAGAGAAATAAGTCTATTAAACATTGCTTGTAAGGTTTGTCTGATCTTCTGACAGTATTCATGAATAGTCTGATTGGGCCATATCAGTGCGGTTTAACTATCGATCAAATATTTGCACTTCGTCAGATCTTGAAAAAGACCATAGACTGTTGACTTCAAAGCCGCATATGACAGCCTGCATAGGGACAAGCTATACCGCCATAGCTAGGCGCAGGGTACCTATGAAGAAATATCACTTCTCCATTAAGGCAGGTAATGAATTAATGGGGACCCTTCAATGTCAAGAAAGGTATTAGACGAGGCGGCGCACTGTCATATGACTTCTCAACATCGCCATAGAATGAATCGCGTACAACTCACAGGTCAACAAAAAAGGCTTTTCAAGTTTGCACAATTACGAGTACTTGAGTATGTAGATCACACTGATGTGATTTGACGAACGCAGCAAGCTGTTAATGAAGCTATAGTGAGTAGATCAGGAGGAAACGGCCAAAATGGGTTCGACGGTAAAGTAAAACAAAGAACATGTTATCATCAGAAAAGAACGCACACTACCGACGGTTTGGTCAGAATGTCGGCAATGCTTGTTGTAACTACGAGATACGAGGTTTGGCAGCAGTCGTCAACAAAAGTTGGAGAATGTGTTTGCGCATTTTTTTGTAATTTTCGGGCGCTCAAGGGATTTAAGCACCCTTAAAATTCTTGTACACAGCGCGGTTAAGGAAAATCAGGGAGAATGGAAATTGAGGTACCGATGAGCGTTGGTTTTAAATCTTTGAACGTTATAATGATTAGGAAGTAAAGAGCTCGGCAGGGCATTTCATAAGCGAGTATGGAGCGAATCACGATATTTTAAAGTACGTCCGAAAGTGGGCTTGAGGGTATACTGTTGAACATTCATAGCGAAAGGGCTGTTACGGTTAAAAGTTTGACGAGGCGGAATGAGGCGATTTCTATGAAGCGGTGGTGGTGGAAATAGCGATAAGACAGAGTGAGACACGAGACATTACGTCGGTTTCAAGGGCGTTAATGGTCTACCTACGTAACTAAAGACGTGTTGGATGCTATGTATGGAAATTGTGTACCATCATTTACCACTCTGAAATTTTGGTCAGATGACTTTAAACGTTCCATCTTGGGCCATGATAAACGCTTTTGATTTGCAAGAACTGCAACCACTGACGATAACATTGCTCAAGTTCACCAACTAGTTCTAGGCAACCGTCGAATTATAATTACGTAGACAGCAAAGGCTATGAACATGTTCGAAGAATGTGTTTGTCACATATTGAATCAATGTGTAGGCAAGAGAAAGCTGAATGGGCATTGGGTGCTGGGCTAGACAATCAAAACGTGTTTCAGCGCTCTGTTGGCAAAATTTAGGCACAATAATTCAGAATTTTGATGCCAATTAATTACTGTGGATGAAATTTGGAAATGCCATTATATTTCAGTCAAAACAGTGGACCGCAAGGGAGGGATAGATACCAAAAAGGCAAAGGCTATTTCTTCAGCCATTGTTTGTTAAAAAAAAAAAACATGGAGTTATCTTAATCAATTATTTTGAAAAAGAGAAAAACCATTACAGGAAATGATCACATCTGCAGAAAAGTAAATATTTGTTTCTCCAAGATAAGGCGCCGTCTAACACCTAAGAGTTTTCCATAGCGAAAATCTGCGAATCATGATTTAAATGGGTCAGATGAGATTGGAACGTCGTTGGCAGAAGTGTATTGACCTATACTATATTGACTATTAGAAAAAAAAATTGTCTTGTTTCTTTGTTAGGTCGGAAGATTTTCAGAAAAGCAGCAATGACATCAGCAAAGAATTACTAACGCCAATGGCTATTTTTGTAAGTTCAGGAGTCAGTTGAGTAACAGAGCTATCTTTCGTAACAGGCTACTTACAAGAGTCTTATAATCTCGCCATTGAATTGACGCCAGAACTCCGTCTTCCTAGTCAGACTTTGAGGGACGGCTCAGCAGAGATGACCATATCTAAAATGGTACACGCAAGTGGAAGAGAAGCTTAACCAACCTCAGATGGATAGAGTTTTTAGTTGGGACCCAGGCTCACAAGAGACCGTAGCATCACCTAATTAAGTAAGTTAGTCGTACTTATTCAAGTTGGCAAGAGTTTAAAATATTGAGAGGAAATTTAGTTAAATCCGATTGATATTTGGATATAGGTTTGTCTTCCTTAAGGCTACCTTTTGCTCTGTGATATGAGCATACAGGAATAGATAATTGAATAAGAGATATAGCCTCGTAAGTAAGTAAGAAATACATCTGACAAAGACGGTACACCGTCTGAGAGTGCATTCGTTCACAAAAGAAAGACCAACAGATTTCACCAAGGATTTAAAGAATATTGACGAAGGATGAAATCTCTACAGAGATGAAATTTTGCTGCAAGATGAAATATTTCTGCAAAAATTGGGAAAATAATCCTCAGTTCGTAATATGTGGGGGTACAGTGATGAAGAAGTGACGATTGATCACGTACTTGAATATGTACACTTAAACTACGACTTTATGCTAAAAAAATAAAAAAAAAAAATTATAAGGCAACAACATTTTACGCCTAGTAACTTAGTATACTTGCATTTTTTTGTGATCTCCATTTTTAGTGCCTAAATACCTAAAAACGAATTTCCGAAGAAGTTCAGTGCTTAAAAATAGCGCTTTCTGGTCAAGATTGATTTACTAGATGAACTTCGTTATTTTCAAGAGGCTGCATTGCGTTCTCTACTGAGACCCGAAGAGTAAGAAACGTGGAACAATGAATTTTTTCTTATTAAACAAACAACGCCTTTAAGTTTTGTTAGCTAGATTCCCAAAGTCTTCTCATATGTTCGATTGTAAGGTTGTAAGGACTTTTAATTTTTGCCGAAGTGAACTGATATTTAGTCAAAGATCATTGAACACTTTGTGTGCTCTTTTTGAAGCAACTCCTTAGTTTTTAATTGAAAGATAAGCAATCTTTTCAGCAAAAAAACGCCTACAATGCACTTACAGAAGAAGAAGTGGTGTCAAAAGCGCCCACTGAGTCATGTAAGCTAAGGTTGAATCCATAACATACACAATACAATGTCTCACCTTATTGTATGGCCATTTTCATCACCAGTGCAACACCGAAATTGCCAATAGCATTGCGTCCCTACAAATTTTTAATCGTAACACCCGTCTCGCTATGAATGCTCATAAGTTCAATGCTCAAGCCGACCTTGGGACGTACTCTGAAATATTGTCATTCTTTACTAAGCCATACAACTCCTCGCTTATGTAATGTCTTACTGAGCTCTTTACTTCCCGATCATTAAAATCTTCAAACATTCAAAACCAACCAACTCTTTTTTACCTCCTTGCCTTCCCTAGGTCCACGCTTTGTGCAAACATCATACGGGTACAAAATATCTCTTGTGCGCACCCCATTTATAAAAAAACAATACAAGATACAATGGAGCGTATCTAAGTAGTCCCAAAAAGTCCTTTTATGAGCTAGGCTCTGTTTTCGGACCGGTTTTCTTTTCGATCTACTCTATATTAACTTAATATTTGGGCTACCTTTTCAAGGGCGTCTCACTGCTCTTGCAAATGATGTAGAGCGGATAAAGGAAGCTTTAATCCTTATTTTGGCAAGTCTTCTAAATTTAATTGCTGATGTAAATCCAGATTTGGACCTGCTCAGAATATGGTTTGCGATGCATAAACTGATTATAAGTTCTAAAACAAAAGTAATGTTTTTCAATCTTTCAGCGCAAAATGATTTTTATCCCGCATGCACCTGAATACCAAAAACTTAAGCTATTGAGCTGCTTTTGCTGTCCAAGCTCTTTCAATATAACATTTTATAGTAACCCGATTTGCAGCGAAAAATGTTTCTAATTTAAAAACTTTAAAGAATTGAAATACTATAGGCTTACTACAGATTCTAAACTGTGTTGCCGTAACCACATAGGAAATTTAAGGCAATATTTTTGTGCAACAATTAATAATTTCTTTTATCTTTGGAATGTCTGCTCAAAAAATCTCATTAAAATAATTTATTATGGAATCTTCCCCTCCAAACTTCAATATGCCATTACTTATTGGAGTGGAGACTATACCAACAAAATTCAACCACACATAGATTATTGCGAAATAAAGGAAACATAGCTGCGTAGCGACAAGCATCGAAGTAGATCCAGAAAAGACCGATCACCTGAATTGGGCATCGCAAGGAGTCATAGTGGCTTATCTTGCGGATAAATTTGGGCCTACATCTGTATAAGCTTGTGTTGATGCAAGAATTGAAGTCGAACGACCATAGACAATGCCTAATTCGGGACTGGAAATTTTATCCGGTCATCCGGATTTTGGGCAAAAAATTATCTTCTCAAACGAGGCCCATTTTTGCCTAACACAATCCACAAGTATTCAGCCAATCATCAATGCATCACAAAGATTGACTGTTTGGTGCGGTTTATGGAAAAGAGCGATGTTAACTGAATTTCTGTAGTCAGAGCTCGACAGCACCAATATACTCGTATTCGAGCTGTGGTTCTAACAAGACCGCTCTGCATGTTGTACAAGCGACGCAACGCTCGAAGTTGTGAAAGAGAAATTTGGCGATTAGGTCATCTCACGGCGAGCGTTCATCATTGGCCGCTGTGATAATGCGATATGACACCACTCGATTATTTTCTCTGGGGCTACGTCAAATCTTTAGTCTACTCTTACAAACCAACTACTTTAGACGAGCTTAAATCGGTCCCATCATCTGACAAAAATTCAAATTGACAGAAATCTTCGTTCGCGAGTTATCGTGGTCCAAAAAAATGGAAACATACAGATACCCACATTTCCACAGCCATCTCGTTAAAAACTATCTAAAAACATTATAAACACCATAAACCGTAAAGATATTATAAATTTAATTTTTGATTTTCGAGGTCTATGCAAGAACTTCCCTACCTGATATGGCCTTATTTTCTGGAATATCTTGAGGCTGTTTGAGACATCAGAAAATAGATCAACTACTTTCCCGCCACCAAAGTCAATTTTCAGTATTTGCTCCTTTAACTGCATCTGGAGGCGATGTCTCGTTGTACGTTTTAAGATTCTGCGAGCAAATCTGTCAAAAACTGTAGTTGATTTTTGGGGGTAACCGACGAAACATTTCAATCGCTGTTTTCTATCAAATGTGTCGATGACATGAAGATTCACTGGAACCTACTAATAATTTTAGAGCTTCTAGGTCAGCATCTTACTCGATGGCACTTTGAAATCAATTTGGTGTGGATCTCCAGAATTCTTGCTGCGTGTAGAGTCAAGAACACCATGGATGGATTGAAGACAAAAATCGGTTGAATACATGAAACACCAGTCAATTACAAGTTGGTTATGAAGTATACAAAGATCGAAGTTCTTTCCGTTGGTATCAAATGAAAACATTTTATTCTTCATGCAGATGAGTTTGTATTTTGTTAGCTTAATCTAAGCTTCATTAAGTCCAAATACAAATGCTGATAACTAAGTCTTAAGAGATTTTAAATTTCGTTTCGTTAGCCACTGTTTGGCCGCAGAGTTCGGCCCTCGAAAGTACTAATAAAATAATGGTTACACCCTGAGATGGAGCAATAACATTGCCGTTCCAAGTTTTGTGCTCGAGTTATAATGCGCTTTAAGCATACGAGTATGCTCTGTTTAGTCTTTAACCCACACCTATCATACTTTGCTGAACAAGACATGTAGTCTTCAACTCCATATTATTGCGATTCTACAGTTATGTAGATATGTACCCGCGTGGAGGTTAACTTTTTTTTGATCACGTTAATCACGTGTAGTATGTAGATGCTGCCGCGTGGATCCACCATTCGATAACACATTCGATTATTGCACACACGTTCCAGTGATTCATTCACGTCAAGGGCGGCTAATGTAGAGACATGTTGATGGAGCGTCTCTGTGAGTTCGTATGTTTGTTATACGTGCTCCGACACGTAAGCTCACTAGGTGGATGATGTTGGTGAAGTGATTCTCTATTTGACAGGATTTTCACTCGATTGATTCATATGTTCTTTCCCTCTATCCTCCAAAAGTTTTCTCATCTCTTCGTCTATCTATCTCGCCACACGATGTGCTACGAATAAGCAGAATGAAGGATGGAAAATTCAAATTGATTTGGAGATTCCTGCTCTCTAACGGGATTGAATTTTGATCGTAATGAGATGTTGATGTCAGATGGGTGTTTGTGTTGATGGCAATGATTATGAGTCAACACGTACATACTCGTACATTGGTGGCAAATGAAGGGTTCGTCTGACACTGAAATTATTTTCGCAAGCCTAGCATGGTTTGGGGTATCGCATTGAGAGACGGCATTCCCTTGGGGGACGTTGATTTCGGTTGATTGCTCATTTGACAGACACAACGATTGTGATTTAGAGTTCGAGTTCTTGTTTTGAGAAGGTATAATATCCGCCGGGGGTAAGTTGTTGTCGGTATATAGGATCAAAAGTGGTTTAATTAAAGTAGACTTTCTAATTAAGTAGCAGGATGGATTTCATTTAAAAGAGGTTGACTTCCAGTCTTGAATGGCTTAAAGCCCTCAATAAAGATAGTCAATAACTAAATGACACACCTCTAAAACGAGTCAATTTTGCAAAACCCACTTAATACTTTTCATTGTGCACTCACTTGGTCTACCGCAAAATTTTATCGCGTGCTATATATGAGTAACAATTCGAGTTTCACCTTTGTTTGGCTTCTGTCAATATCCATCATCGGTTGAACGGCGCGGAAATGCTGTCATTTCATGTCTTCTCTACGATATGTTCTGACGCCATGCCAAATCCCTCCTTCCATACACGATAATCATGTCGATGATTATGATGACGTGACTGAAGTCATAAACTATGTCCTCTCCTCGTTCCTAAGTCATCACAGTGCTTCGGTTCCACTGCGCTGATGCACATCAAGAAAAACATTAATTGGACATAAAAACTTAGAGAGTCTATGGTTCCAGTGATGATGGCTGTGGTGGAGCTGGTG
Source organism: Volucella inanis (assembly GCA_907269105.1). Lineage (NCBI taxonomy): Eukaryota > Metazoa > Arthropoda > Insecta > Diptera > Syrphidae > Volucella > Volucella inanis. The sequence goes on along the minus strand of OU026154.1, from coordinate 25,867,033 downwards.
GATGGTTAAGTAGCTCATCAATGGCAATGTGCTGGATTGTCACATTGGCGGAATATAAATGTCAGTCATCGCACCGATTGAGTAGATGTCGTTCTGCGTGTGAAATGCAATCTTGTTCTGGATCGGGATGAGCTTAGTTTACAGTGGTACACGTTAGGAGGATGTTAGTGGTAGATGATGCGATGAAATGGCAAGCATAGAAATAATGTGCATGTCGAACGCGCGGCAGAGATAAAATGCGGTAAGAGGCGTCTTTTTTTCCCCCTTGTTCTGGATATTTTTTGTACGGATATAGAAAAGGAGGGTTGGATGGAACTGCCACCCTTTAATTGACAACAAGTGTGGATAAGTGTTTTTATATAGGGGAATGTTTAGCGAGGCCGACAGTGGCGGAGTCTTTAAATATTCACGAGCCAAGAACCGAAGACCTTGAAATCAGAGAATATGACAGGAAACTGACAAAAGGGAATATATCTAAAGTAGAAGATATCATTTACCCAACTCTAACAGTTAGTAATTAAGTCGATATTTTTGGTGTGTTCGATGTAATATGCAACCAAGCCAGCTGAGTAGGATATCGAACTCAAAGTACAGACCAATCTCCTAATTAAACCTTTTTTAAATGTAAAAGGATAGATGTAGGTTAGAAAAGACCCAAATGAATAGTTATATTCAACTCATTCCGAATGTTAAATACTGACCATATTGTCACCATCTTCTTTCATCCAGAAACTACCAAAAACTTATAGATTTCGCGATTAATGGTTGTGCCATATGAGTGTCTGCTCGACCATATAAAAAAACTCTATTTATTGTGAAACTGAACATAGACAAAGAACAACGTCATTATAATCTTTATTCCATAGAAAGTCAAAAGGTGCTCACAATACCTACATCCACAATATCAGCGCTAAGCACCTAGAGTTTGATGTGATCGTAAGCCGCACCTACATAGCAAGCACTCTATGATGTTGTATTATTTATACCTTACACACTTAGATGATAAGTAAAAGCATGTTGCCCCGATGCGACGATAGCAAGCAGTTTACAATATTTTCAACTGAGAGACCATGAAAAAGACGTTGATCTTCTAGAGACGTCCGGAGGCATTCGCTGGACCCACCAGCAAGCTAAAGCGTCACAACATCTGCAGTTCTGCTCATATGAAACCCAACATTCAGTGGAAGCCCTAACCAATATGTAAGCAGTCCTAACGTAGGTTCGGGTCCTGCGAATTTTCTTCTAACCCTTGCCTAGTAAGATCGTCGGCAATTTTAGTTCTCGTGATCCTATTGAAACCTGCAACCCAAACAAGACAATGAATTCAGCCTTTCTTATAATCATATTCTCGTACTAGCTTGGACGTCGTGAGAGGGTTTAGTAAGGCTTTAAGCTCAGCGTAGTAATCGCTATAGATGGAGATTCTTCGCCGCGCCTAGGAAAAGGAAAGCCGATTTCGTATCTACGAATAAAACCAGAACCAAATGACAGGAAGACGGCTTTCAGAGTGCAGCACATATTATGAAAGAAAGTGCGCCTAGAGCACAGCTAGGTGTGCTAGGGAAAGCCACCAAGCAGCAGAGACAATCAAATGTTTTGTATATCAGATCCAGCAATATAAGATTTATTGCAGAGAGTCACGAAAATAGCGAAACTGTTTAGCATCATATTTCGCTGGACATTAGACCATTGTGAAGTTAATGGGTCCATTTGGCAGAATAATGTACAAAGTATGGTCTAAGTGCGTATCATCGAAAATTGTTTTTAATTCATTAACTAAACTTTTCCGATTTATAAAACCTCTGCATAGTTTGAGCGATCCCAAAGACGGAAGAAGGTAAATTGAGACAAATAAACAGACATCTGTCTCCTTATGCCGCATATAAGTTCTTGTCAACCTGATCTGAAAGGTTCATATGATTGTTTTTCTAGGTCAGGAAAGTATAAATTACACCAGCAATTTACATATACTGCGTCAGATCTTTTGGAAAAGCAAAGTGTGACTAATGTAGGACGCTCAAGTGGCAGAAGTACCTTATGGTATACAGCGGGCAAGTTTGGATGGTAAGTGAATCATTTAGATGTGATAACAAATCAAAACTTGTGGACCTAGGTGAATAAAGTAAATGAAAAAAAGTCAATAAGATGGAAAAAATCGGCTTTTAGGATTTTTAATATAAAATGGTATAGCACCAATCTGCCCTTCAAAAATATTCTAAAACAAATTAAGCTCAGGCAGTTGCTTTCAGCCATCAAAAACACCCCTCTGATGTTTGGGTGGAATTCTAAGGAATCAAATGTTAATTCTGTAGCATAAAATTGACAATGAATAGCACCTCTATCCTTCTACGCCACTGTCAAGCCATTTCACTCTATCTATGCATCTTCCCTCTTTGGTTTGCCATAAAAATGATGTACTTCACCACCAGCACTTCTCACTTCCAGTTACAATAACTCCAACTACCAACTATTTCGTACATAACCTCCTCTTTGCGGTAGAAATGGTATGGCTAAAAATATCCCATTATTTTCTAGACAGAAACACAATTTTATGTGCGGTTTTACGAGTATGCACCTCGTTACGATAGCAGCAGAGTCACTTCAGCTCTCCAGTTCTCCATCTGCCCCACCTTCTCTTCTATACATCCATCCGTATGTTGTCATCATTGTCGTTACGTCTTTCATGTGGCTAAGCAGCCAAGAGCTAACTATGAAACAGACGCTTATAAAGGATGCCGTCACCGCATTGGACTTAGTGGAGTGTTATTGGCTTTTCGGGGTCAAAATAAGTACACTCCTACCTCTACTAATAAATTGTCGGTTTGCATTTAATTAAAAAATATGTCACTCAAGAAGTTGCCCTATGTGACCATGTTGGTAGGGATGACGTTACAGTCAGTAATTTGTTACCATCTATGGATTTGCCAGGTTGTGGTAGTTTCAATGATCCCTGTCATTTGCAAGATCTTCGTGAAAACCATTGACCTGTTATTTGTGGCTGTTGCGATATGTGTCAATTTGACAGTTGCTTAGGCGTTAAAGAAACTTAGACAATTTGTATATGAGCACAAAGATACGTTTGTTTATTGTATTACTCTAGATAAATGGTTGCAAATCAATTAAGTGTCAGCATGTTCGCTGTGTACATATATGAACGTCAGCAATATTTCAAATTCTTTTCAGTGGAAATTGGAAAATATGTTCGCAAATAGGTGTCAGGCTCGCGTATGTATGTTATGGAATGACAAATGACAAAGTATCTGGCGCTTAATTACAATGTTTTCGCGGACATGTTATTTAGTTTATAGCTCTAGCATGACACTGACACTGGCGCTGGTAATTATGTGGATGGATGAATACACATGTGGATATTTTAAGTATGTAAAGTTGCTGGAGTGACACCCATGTGACCGTTGACAGAAAACAAATAATGTGCTTTGGGTGCGAAACAACAGAGCTGTCATTGAGTATGGATTGCAAATAAGGAAAGATTCCCTTTGTAAGCATTTTTTTTTTTTTATATTCCTCTTACATACATATAGCATAATTCAAAAACATCATCACTTCGAATCTCTTTTTTCACCATATTTGAAGAAAGTCTTTCATAGCAGCAGAAAGATAGGAGTGTTATTGTTGGTGTTCTTACAGTGTTAACTGAATGCGTTGTAGAAAGTTTTATATGAAGCATAAGAAAGTTATATTTTTTCCAAATTGTTAACGTCTTTTATTCACCAAAGATGCACTACTCATGGGTATGTAACTTAATCTGTGTATCCCGCTATTCATATGTGATCATTATAGTGTAGTACGTTTCTTAAAAACCTAAATTTGCAAAGTAATTACTGACAGAAGAAATTGGCATAGAACCCCGTGCCGTTTACTTGGCACCGACTAGTATCTGTTGTGTATTACACTACTTAACACTAAAAAATTATCTGATTCGGATTATAATGTTCCATAATAAGGTTGACTAACAACACATATCTTATCTAGGGTTTTCCAATAGGGACTTGACAATTTTGTATTTAATTTGTGAACGCACTCTTTCACTAATCATCAAACTGTCACAGTCAATTTATTAAGTAAGCTCAACATTCTCATCACGGTAAAGTACACTAACGAGCAACGTCTGCAAATTTTAAAAATTTTCTAAAGATATTCGGAGTCGGTGACTGCAACTTTAAGAGCGTTAACTCCAATTTCCGGTAATAATTCTCGCCCTAGTAGACAAACACTAACAAGTTTAATGCAAAAATTTGAGTCTACATATTCATTGTGTGATGTTGCGGTGTCAGTGAGACAACGGGTTGGTCGAAGAGTCGAAAATATCGCTGCCGTTCAGACGTCCGTAGCAAACGATTCAAATCAGTCAATTCCACGCCGTTCTCAAGAATTGGGCATCGCTCAGACCACATTATGGCGTATTTTGCGTAAGGACCTTGGTTTACACCCATACAAGATCAAGCTGACTCAAGAATTGGAGCCGATGAACCATTTGAAGAGACGTACGTTCTCCGATTGGGTTCTGGAGAAGATGTGCCAAGATGATGAATTTCATCGCAAAATCATCTTCAGTGACGAAACTCATTTTTGGCTCAATGGGTTCGTCAATAAGCAAAATATGCATTATTGGTCGGGTGAAAACCCACATGTGCTTCATGAATCACCACTTCATCCACTCCGCATGCCGGCGGCGTTATTGGGCCATATTTTTTCGTCGACGATAACTATCGTCACGTTACTGTGAATGGTCAGCGTTATCGCGCCATGATCCCCGATTGTTTTTGGCCCGAATTGGAAGATATGGACTTGGACGACATGTGGTTTCAAAAGGATGGTGCCACAAGCCACACAGCACACGCTACAGTCGATTTATTGAGGAGTAAGTATGGTAAGCGTGTTATCTCAAGATATTGGCCAGCCGATTGGCCGCTTCGTTAGTGCGATTTACCGCCGCTTGACTATTTTCTGTGGGGCTACGTTAAGTCATTGGTTTAAGTCAACACGCCGACGACGTTGAAAGAACTCAGAGCCAACATTGAACGCGTAATAGCGGCCGTTTCGCCCGAAATGTGTGGCCGAGTCGTTGGAATTTGGGTCCAACGAATCGACCGCTGCAAACGTGCCCGCGGTGGCCATATGAATGAAGCTGAGTTCCATTCATAAATGTTTTGAATGTACTTCAAGCCAATAATAAAGTTTTTGAAATATCTCAAATGGTTTGCCTTTTACTTAAAAAAAAAAAAAGTTGTCAAGTCGTTGTTTGAAAACTTTATACATTATAGTTTGCTTCCACATCTAGAAGTAGAGAAATTCAACATTTACTGTTTTTGCACACGTTCAGCTTTAAAAACATGGGTAGATCCACAAAAAAAGACCTTGTTTTCCAGTTGGTTTAATTGGTATTCTTTAAAATGTAACGCGTGTATGTTAACAGTCCGAATTTATTTTGCTATATTTGCGACGAGTTCACGTCAAAATCGAAAAAAAAAAAATACTTCCAGAATTAATTAAAAAGTTGTATCTTGCTTATTTTAACCATGAAATTAGAAATCAGGATAAGTCGTGAGTCCCAAAAGTTAGGTGTTTAAGGTGGTCTACATATCTGAATGGGTGGCAAAGTTTCTATAAAATGCCGTTCGGCTCGGCAATGATTTGGACTGAACCAACGAATTATGCTGTAGATTGCTATTTCTGTTTAACTCCACTAAAAGGATCTTCAGAAAAATCTAAACGAGGTATTCAGTATGTAGATGTATCATCAGTCAAAAAACCTAATCCACATTCCGACTATCTACCTGTAACTGAATACTCAGTACAATGTTCTGGGGTAACCCAAAGTTGGCTAAATTCTAGTTTAACGGGCGGTGACGATTTTAATGATCTGGATTTTGTATAGGACAATTCAGGACAATCATTTGTTAACCAAACAAGGCTCAATGACCTTGTAAGAGATTTAAACTTATCCATCGAGAAAGCAGAATTACTTAGTTCAAGATTACAGCAACGGAAGCTATATGAGCCAGATGTGAAGGTTACTTCAAAGAGGGAAAGACATAATTCATTTGTTCCATATTTTTTTAAGCAAGATGGTTTAGTTTTCTGCAATGATGTGAATGCTTTAATGTGTTAAACTGGTCATGATTATGATGCCCTCGGGAGATTGTTTATTGATACTTTGAAAACAAATTTAAAAGCCGTTTTGCTCCATGATGGAAATGAGATTCCATCTTTACCACTCGCCTATGAATAGTGCTCATTTGAAAGAAGCGTATGATGTCATGAAACTCATATTAGAAAAAAATAAATATGAACTGCATAAATGGCTGATTTGTGTAGATCTTAAAGTGGTTTCTCTCTTAACTGGCCTGCAGATAGGCTATACAAAATATTGTTGCTTTCTTTGCGAATGGGACAGCCGAGCACGATCAGAACATTTTTTAAGCGAAAATTGGCGTCTACGGCACTTTTCATACAGGGACAAAAAAATGTTAAAAATACTGGTGTATAGCGGTTGTGGTGGTGGAGCTAAGAGATGGTGTAACTTGTATTATTCCATTGGAATATGCGTTGGAAAGCTACTGTCATTGTACGTTATTTCAGTATATGTCATTCATTTGAAGCGTAAACAACAATCTTTTTTTTTTAGTCAAATATGTCGAACTTTGTGCCTGAAAAAGTGTTTTTGCGGGGAGTTCTTCTTCATTTTATCTTCAGGTTTGCACGATTTAAAAGTGGTGATTTTGGCTTTGGAGACGATGAACGTCTTGGGCAGCCAAAAAAGTTTGAAGATGAAGAACTGGAAGCATTACTCTATGAAGATTGTTGTCAATCACAAGAAGAGCTCGCAGGATCTTTGGGTGTCACTCAAGCAGTCATTTCAAAACATTTAAAAGCAGCTGGATATATTCAAAAGCAAGGAAATCGGGTTCCGCATGAACTCAAGTCGAGAGACGTCGAAAGGCGGTTTTGCATGTCCGAAATGCTGCTGGAACGCCACAAAAGGAGTCATTTTTGCATCGGATTGTTACTGGTGATGAAGAATGGATCCATTACAACCCCAAGCGCAAAAAATCATGTGTGAAACCCGGCCAACCAGCCAAATCAACGGCAAAGCCAAATATCCACGGCGCGAAGGTACTGCTCTGTATTTGGTGGGATCAGATGGGTGTGCTGTATTATGAGCTGCTAAAACCGGGTGAAGCCATCAATGGACAACGCTACCGAACACAATTAATCCGTTTGAAGAGAGCAGTAGCTGAAAAACGCCCGGAATATGCGACCAGACACGAGGCAATAATTTTCCATCATGACAACGCTCGGCCCCACGTTGCTTTTCCGGTTAAGAACTATTTGGAAAACAGTGGATGGGAAGTCTTACCCCACCCGCCTTATAGTCCAGATCTTGACCCTTCTGACTACCATTTGTTCCGGTCGATGCAGAACGTCCTCACTGAAATGCGGTTCACATCAGAGCAGAATATCAAAAATTGGCTTGATTCATTCTTGGCTGCCAAGCCGGCGCAGTTCTTTTGAGATGGGATCCACAAATTGCCAAAAAGATGGGAAAAAGTCATAGCTTCAGATGGGCAATACTTTGAACAATACTATTGTACATGTTTTTATTAAATAAACATTCGAATTTAAAAAAAAAAAACCGCACGAATTAAATTACATACCCAACAGGTGGAGTGAAAAGTAGCCTCCTTGACCGCCAGAATGCGTTCCTACTGCAAAAAAGGTTACGGTGCCTCGTCCGTTCATATTTAGGGAAAGATGCCAAATTTCAGTGCGATACTGTCTTTAGTTTTGTTTTGACAGCTGATTGTTGTTGACGTGTTTGGCATCATGTTGAGTATGGACAAAAACGATTTTCGTTCTCTCATAAAACATTATTTTTTGAGAGGGAAAACGGCAGAGGAAACAATAATGCTTCGTCAGATTACACCGTCAGATATTGGTTTCGAGTGTTTCGTGGTGGCCGCAACTCCACTACCGATCAAGTTCGCAGCGGCAGGCCCTCCGATGCGGTTACAGAGGACAATGTCAAAAAAATACATGAAATGGTGTTTGCTAGCAGATACCACAAAGATTAGTACTGAGCACACACGCCATATTTTGGGCAATATTCTGCATATTAAAAAGATATCCTGCCACAGGGTGCCGCGCATACTCACGCCCGACCAAACACACAAATGCGAGAGCACTTCGAAAGAGTGTTTGGACTTGCTGATGCGGAATCAGGCGTACTTTGGCGTCGATTGGTAAATGTTGAACACCAGACAACAGAATGAGTGCCCGGCAATGGACTGAAGTCGGCACGAGTGCTCCGATGGGTCGAAAATGTTATGGCGTCGGTTTTCTGGGATTGTCATGGCATACTCTTCGTGGACTACCTCGAAAAAGGAAAAACCATCAAGAGCGAGTATTACTGTGCATTATTGGAGCCATTGAAGGCCGGAATCTGAAAAAAGCTGAAAAACAGCCTCACATGAAGCGAAAAAAAATTTTATTTTTGCAAGACAATGCACCGGCGCACAAGAGCATGGCAACCATGGCTAAAATCAATGATTTACGGCTCGATTTGCCGTCGCATCCACCGTATTCGCCCGATTTGGCTCCCTCGGACTATTATCTCTTCATAAACCTCAAAAGATGGCTTATCAATAAAAAATTCAGCTCACGCGAGGAAATCATTGACGCCACGGAGGAGCATTTTGCAGACCTTCCGGAAAATTACTTTTCAGACGGGATCAAGAAGTTGGAAAAACGCTAGAATAAATGTATCAAAAAAAAGGAGCTATAATGAATAAAATAAAAAAACATTTAAAAAATTTTTTTTTTGTTCTTCAGAAGGAGGATGCTTTTCACCCCATCTAGTAAACCTTTAGATGATTCAAATAAAATTATTTTGCCACCGCAACATATTAAATTGGGACTCATAAAAAATTTCGTAAAACGCTTAAACAAAGACGGTCCTGCTTTCAAATTTCTCAGGGAAAAGTTCCCCAAGTTTAGTGAGGCAAAAATTAAAGAAGCCATATTCGTAGGTCCAGACATTAAGAAACTGATTGAAGATTTATCTTTTAAATCTACTCTAACCCTGATTGAGAAGGAAGTATGGAACGATTTTATTGACGTGATCAAAAACTTTCTTGAAAACAATAAATCCGCCGACTATTACAAAAAAATAAAGGTGATGCTGGACTGCTACTATACCAGGTGTACCGGTGTGAAGTGAAGGTTTTCTGTGAAAATAAAACACTAATTTTTAATGTGAAGGTAAAAAACATTTTACTCGAGGTATTGGCTATTGCTAGCTACACATTTTTCCCATCTCTCAAGCAATTTATGGATTCCACGCCAATAAAACTGTCACCCAATTTTCAACTTCCTCGTAGGAATTGAAGTGCTGCTCAGCTAATGCGTGTCCCATCGATTAAAACAAATGGTAGTCTGGTGAATACGGCGGGTGGGATAGCAGCTCCCAGCCAAGTGCTTTGGTTGTATTCTGAACGAGTTTTGCTTTATGTGCAGGTGCATTGTCATAGAGCAAAATTACCTTGCCGTGTTTTTTGACCCATTCTGTTCATTTCGCGATCAATTCATGGTTCAAATTGATAATTTGTTGTCGCTAGCGATCTGTTTTAGGAGCTCTTGGTACACCACACCTTTCTGGCCCCATCAGACACACAGCATTGTCTTCTTGCCGAATCGATCTGGTTGTGCAGTCGAAGTTGATGGTTGTTCCGGATTAACCCATGATTTTTTCCGTTTAGGATTCTGACAATAAATTCATTTTTCATCGCCAGCAACAAATCGATGCAAAACTGATTTTTTATCGTATCTTTGAAGCAAAATTTCACAAGTGGTTTTTCGGTTTTCCATCTATCTTTCATTCAGTTCATGTGGCACCCATTTTCCAGACTTTTGGATCTTTTCCATAGTTTTTAAACGGTCAGAAATTGTTTTTTGTGCAACATTTAACACTTCTGCAATTTGTTTCAGACTCAAAGTGTCATCTTCATCCAATATTGTTTGCAATTCGGCGTCTTCCACGTTCTTCAAACCATCTTTTGCATGTTGCTTCTGATAGAGCATGATCACGATATGCCTCGACAAGTATTCGATGCCACTCTGCAGCACTTTTCTTCAAATGAAAACAAAAAATTAATGCTTTCCGCAAGACATCATTTTCTGGTACAAAATTCGACATTTTTAACACGATGAAAAAATGTGATGTTGTTTGCTCAATGTTTACTAAATATGTTTGACAGGTGTCATAGCAACCAAAAAAAAAAAAAAAAAAAAATTAAGGCCCGTTCACAATAAATGTTCCCTATTGAGACATTTGTATTTTGACGCTCACTTCATACCGGTACACCTGGTAAAATAGGATGCAATATGCCTTTAAAACTGCATTTTCTTTACTCTTATTTGAACTTCAGTATATCACTGACCTTATGCTAAGATTTAAACAGCATAAAACATAGGCATGAAGCGACTATAGGCTTCCCTATTGAAAAGCTTAAATGGGATGGATTTAAAAAAGATTATTGGTGTGTAAAGTTTCTTATACTCTAAGAGTGTTGTCTGGTGAAGGATGAAACGGAGTTGCTTTTCCTAAATATGTGCATTGGTAGGACAACCTTTTTAAAATTGTTGCTTCAACTTAGAGAGATAACATTGCATTTTGTTAAAATTGTTTTTTTCCGACAGCTGTAAATAAATATGAATATCTGAGATCCACGCTCATTTGTTGACAGATAATAAGCAGGCGGCCCACAATCGACTGTTAGGCTTAGAAGATTGTCAATCTATAATGATCTCGTAGCACTAGATGTACAAACGTGTCCGGAAATCCTTAGGTTAGGCTAAGTAAGAGTAGCTGTTGGAGAAACCAACTCACTTATGCCTATTGGCCCATTGTGATGCCACGAGGATCAGTGATGCTATAGCTCATTTTGTGCTGTTAACATCTATATTGGTTAGATCGCTTAAGTCATTGTAGAAAAAAGCTGCTAACTGGAGTTTTCTACTTTGGGAGAGAGCTGGGCATGTACAGAGTAGGTGAAGGATTATCCCGTCTTCCTCGTCGTCCATACAGCTTCTGTAAAAATCATTTGTAAAGACGCGAAGCCTTCTTGCATGCTTGCCTACATGACACTGTCCAGTGATGACACCTATGATAGTGCTAATATGTACCCTATTTTGAAAGATAAAACTATTGGAGCGATTCACATCTAACTTCTTCCAGATCAATTTGATCAGTAGACATATTGATTCAACAGTCTACCTAAGGTTTTTTCTTCTATTAGCATCCGGCTTAGTATGTATTAGTTTACAAGCAGCGACTGGTATACCGATGCTACCTTATTTAGGTAGGATACTTGGAGTGGTTCTACAATTCTCTGGAATGTATCTGTGCTCCGACAGAGTTGAAAGTTGAAAACTGCTCTACCAACTTCCTAAGAGATGATCGGCAAGGGCGGCTTTAGAAGTTTGTGAGACTGATTCCAGAGACTCAAAAGCGGCCTGACTATCTGAAAAAAATGTGGATATCCGTTGCACATATCACATTTTTTTTTCAATCAGGACAGGACTCCTTTAATCGCCAAAATTTCCACCTGGAAAACGGTATAGTAATTTGGAAGGCGGAAGGATAGGCTCCGTCAAACCTTGCTATCAGTTTTGGATCCATAGATATTCATGGACACCTTCTTACGACGTATCTCTAGTTTCGAGTTGGTTATCATGTTATTTAGCAAAAAACTAATCAACTCCCCAAGTGAGCCATCTACCTTCAAAGTTGACAGCGCAGTCTTGATTGCGCATGTGTTGACGTTGTAAAGGCACTTTCTATGTCCAGGAAAGCGTCGACCTTATAATGTAGGGATCGTTCGATGTGGCAAGTCAGTGAATAAAGAGCAGTTTCCACCGAGTGGGTTAAATTTAATCGATGGTTTTCTCATCGATCGCGTTTGTTCATCATTCACCATTTTCACCAGAGAATCCATGGTTTGGTTAGTAAACCAGAGAAATAGCGAAATAGTTCAGAAAGTGAAGGCTCGAATTGAGCGAAATCCGCGTCGAAATGAAAGAAAAATGGCTCGTGAGCTCAACATATCGTTGGAAGGGATGCAACACATACTGAAAAATGAGCTTGGGCTCAAGCCATTGAAGTTCCAAAAAGCACACGATCTTACACCGCAACACAAAAAAGTTAGAGTCGAAAGAGCGAAGGAGTTGCTACTCTTGCACAAAAGTGGTGAGTTGCCGAGTTTGGTTTTTTCCGATAAGTCGCCATTTGTTATCGAGCAATATGTCAACAAACAACATGACCGAGTTTACTTTGCCAGAGAGGTCCTTTGAAAATTTACACCTTCGGACGGCCACCAGAAAGCAGGCAGCACCGATGGTGATGGTTTGGGCCACCATAACCGCCAATGGTCGCTCTCCGCTCGTATTTTTGGACCGTGGCACCAAAATTAATGCGATCGTATACAGTGAAAATGTCTTAGAGGCAGTATTGAAGCCTTGGGCAAACAATCGTTTCGGTCGGAGACCGTGGACATTTCAACAAGACTCGGCACCGTGGCACAAAGCGCGCGTCAACCAAGATTGGTTAAAAAACAATGTTTCACACTTCATTTCTTCGGCACAATGGATGCAAATCCGTTGGATTTCTCTGTCTGTGCTATTTTGAAGGCGAAGGTTGGCACTAAAAGATACCATAGTTTGGACCACCTCAAACAAGCACTTCGCCGGGAATGGGCCAAAATACCGCAGAGCCAAGTGCGTGCAGGTTGCGATGCTTTCTTTGGCCGTCTCAAGGCCATTATTAGTGGTAGACATATTGAAAACTACTGATACAATTTGAAAATTGGTGTATTTTCCAACATGTTTTGTTTTGGCACAATAAAATTTATCGAAAAATAAAAAAAATTATAGCATTTTAAAAAGTTGCAGTTCGAGTCAGGCAGGGTGTATAATGCAATATTTAACTACACAACCATTCCCATTCCGGCTTTGGGAATGGAAAATATAATAAATTAACTTCTCTACGTGACAATGGAATGTGGGTCATTCCTGCACAGCTCACCATGATATTCTAGCGTTGGTAGGATAGTATCTGAGAACCCTTTTTTTAGTCGCGATGCCTCAGAGGTATCTGTTAATTTGTCACAGGATGACCTCCAGTATTGTGGTTTTGGCTTCCTCAGTTCCTTTGTTTATATATTTTGAGGAATTCCTTGTATAAGTCCCAGTCAGTTACTTTTCTTATGCTTTTTGGTTGATTGAAAAGTTCCCTGCAAACGTTTTTGAGCGGTCCCAGTGCTGATGTCGATCAGTTCTGATATCTTGGATAAATAAGAGGGCACGAAGCAGCCATTGAATGACTGACAGCCAGGGTGAAATCCTCAACCCATGTCAATCATGTCAAGCTGCTTGGTGTTACTCGGGAACATAACAGCTCAGAGGAGTTTATTTTGTAAAGTTTTCCTCTGAATTTTTAGTTTTTTCGATAATTTCGAATGGTAGTTGGCGGGAATTACCATCATTCAGACTGAATTAGATATATCTGTAATCTAAAAAAGAGTTATCAGACCATACCATTCAGGACCATACCAAAAGGACAAAAGTGATGCTTTTTGCGATCCATGGTTCCTGGTTTAGAATGATGTCTTCTGCGTTTTTAGAAAGACGAAGAACAAGTGCGGCGAAGCCTTTTTTGTAGTAGTAACCTCTACCACGGTGTTGTTCCAGTCCTCCGATTCTGAACATGAGTCCAAGAGCTCATCTTCTTCCTCAGATCGTGTAAGATCTCTTTTTATTTCGCCATCGACTTTCAAAAGACGATGCTCTAAGATCTAAGGCTGTATTTAGAGTTTCGGTAAATAGAGGACGGGGTTGCTTATCCAGCTTATCCTTTTTATAGAATCTTAGGTGTATTGCCTCGAAACCGACCCGAATCATGCCTTTAGTCTGCGCCAGAGGTTCCTTATTGATCACAATCAACGCGGATCTATAAGGGCCTCTTATTTGCTCCAGTATCTCGACCAGTCATGAGTCAGAAGGGTCCGGTTCCTGAGCCTAATGATCTCATCGCTATCCATTTCCTGAAAAGAAACCAAAAATCTGCGATCATGTTTCTTGGTTCGATTAAAGGAATTGTCGATTGTTTATCAGTATCCTGCTCATCCTTTTTGTAAACCCTAAGGTTTATAGATTCGAGTCCGAATCGAATCATGCCTTCAGTCTGCTTAAGTGATTCCTTATTGATCATAATTAATACACTCCTCTAATGACCCTTTAACTCCTCAATTTTTGCGACTTTCCCATCATGAGAAGAAACAGTCGGGTTCCTGAGCCAAAGGATCTGGATGATGTGTTCTGGGGAGAAGGATTCATCTGGTATCCAGGTGCATTGTAGGTCTGCTAAGGATCTCTCTCTTTAACCAAAACTTCGAGCTTCGCACCTGGCCAAACCTCTCCTAATCCACCTACGGTTTTTGTATAAAGACGGAGAGATTTTTGATCAGTAAAAGCGATATCCTATTCTAAGAAACCATGCAATACGTGGTGTTATTAATAATCGTTCACAACCAGTATATTAGATTTTAAGTGACCGTTGTAAAGCGATGTAAAACGACCATCAATAAGCTTAAAACTCACGCAGTTTTATTTTGATACAAAAATAATTACGAATTGATAGCTCATGCATTGTATCTTTAATCTAATCTGTTACTTGCTACTGATAAACTTATAAAACATCAGTTTTTTCAGAGCGATAGATTACCCAAGATGTCCCAATAAAACTATATACGTGTGGTTTAGAGTGGTTTAGAATTTTTTCCAAAAGAAAAAAAAAAAAAATGCAGAGAACCAGGCTATGCACCTCTAGGCAGTCATCATATACGACGTAGGTGCTAATTTTCATCCAACCATCATTAGAAAATTACTGGTTTGTTGAAGAATGTTGACAACTGCATGCAGGGAAATAGGACGCTTACAAATTACGATTTCAGAAGCCAAATGTAGCTGATCGTGAATTCTGTCAGCAAAGTTTTTGTTGCATCTACGAACTCCTTCATGGTAATAGAAAATCTATCCATCTCAGTGAGAATAAATTCGAAAGGAGCATCCAATGGGGTTGATGGATTAGAGCTGCGGCAGTCGATTTTTGTAAGGATCATACGCCAATTTATATACAAAGTATGTTGTATTGTTGGTGAACGTATGTATGTATAGAGTTTTCTAGTAACGACTTGACAACTTTTTTTTTAAATAAAAGGAAAACCATTTGAGATATTGTATTTCAAAAACTTTATTATTGGCTTGAAATACAATCAAAACATTTATGAATGGAACTCGACTTCGTTCATATGGCCACCGCGGGCACGTTTGCAGCGGTCGATTAGTTGGACCCAATTTTCAACGACTCAGCCACACATTTCGGCCGAAACCAATAAACCAATGACTTAACGTAGCCTCACAGAAAATAGTCAAGCGGCGTTAAATCGCACGAACGGTTCGGCCAATCGACTGGCTCATATCTTGTGATAACACGCTCACCATACTTACTCTTTAATAAATCGACTGTAGTGTGTGCTGTGTGGCTTGCGCACCATCCTGTTGAAACCACATGTCGTCCAAGTCCATATCTTCCATTTCGGGCCAAAAATAACCGCACTAAACAGTTATTTTTTGTGGATGAAGTGGTGATTCATGAAGCACATGTGGGTTTTGACCCTACCAATAACGCATATTTTGCTTATTGACGAACCATTGAGCCAAAAATGAGCTTCGTCACTGAAGATGATTTTGCGATGAAATTCATCAATCGGAGAATGTACGTCACTTCAAATGGTCTATTGGCTTCAATTCTTGAGTCAGCTTGGTCTTGTATGGGTGTAAACCAAGATCCTTACGCAAAATACGCCATAATGTGGTCTGAGCGATGCCCAATTCTTAAGAACGCCGTGAAATTGACTGATTTGGATCGTTTGCTACGGACATCTGAACGGCAGCGATATTTTCGACACTTCGACCAACCCTTTGTCTCACCCGTTGTCGGCAACATCACACAACGAATATATAGACTCAAATTTTTGCACTAATTTTGTGCAATTTGTTATTGCCTGTCTACTAGGGCGAGAATTACGACCGAAAATTGGAGTTAACGCTCTTAAAGTTACAGTCACCGACTCCGAATATCTGTAGAACATTTTTTTAATTTGCAGACGTTGCTCTTTAGTGTACTTTACCATGATGAGAATGTTGAGTTTACTGAATAAATTGACAGTGACAGTTTGATCATAAGTGAAAGACTGCATTCACAAATTAAATTCAAAGTTGTCAAGTCCCTATTGAAAAACCTTATATTTCCAATTGATGAATTCACAGCATCGTTTCCCTGAAGATGCGTAGAAGCGACTGTCACCAAAACCATCGACGTGTTAAATGATGTTATACATAAGTAAAGTAAATAAACATTAATAAATCTATTATGAGCTCGTTGGGCCCTGTATTTTCATCGTCTATTCTAATGACGAACTCATTGATCTTAAACGTCATTGTCGATAGGCGCATTCAAAGTAGTAAGGACATATCAACAATAGTAGTCTTCATCATCTTTGGTTGTAGAATTATCTGGTGGTTTTTGTGACATTACTTCGACATCACTCATACGGAGCACCTACAAAATATTTCTTGATAATTTTTCAGAAAAATGAAAGACAGGTCCTTTGTGCGCTGCTGCTGCTCCAGACAATCTAGAATTTCTTCAGCTCTCGTGCTTGTTTAAAATTTCCTGCGAACTTTTATTTTCAAAATTCTTACGCACCACTCATTTGATAATATGGAAAGCACTGCTAAATCCCATTGAGTTAGGAGCTATTTTAAAAAAAAGTTCTTGTTAAAAGATATTTTTTGGGCTTCGACTAAATAAACATCCTGTGAAACATGCTACTTCTACGAGTGCAATTCAAGTTAACTTGTTAGGTCGTGGTAAATTGAGAGTAACCCATTCTGTCCTTTCTTTCGAACTACATCTGTTATGAACTGTTTAAACTTTACAGGTTGCTATTAAGGTAGTTCTTCTTATTCAGGTATTTTCTTGTGTGTATTTGTACGAGTATTTTTCCTTCAGTCATGATTTCCTTTCACTCACAAATTGCCCTTTTAAACTCAATGAAACCTCATTAACGCAGTACTAAGCGTCAGTAGCAGACAAAGAGCAAAGCCGGATGTCCGCTAAGAATTCCATGTACCTTTTGTCCTTTCAATCCAATTTACTTTACCCTCCATTCACCCGCGCACAACAATTAGTTGTTAATATCCTGCCATGACGGGCAGAGCACCACAAAATAGTTGTACCAGAATAAGCCATAAAAACGGCCAACTGTCATCATCTGCTGTTGCCTGATTTCTTTTTGTCCAGTCTTTTTGGACAATAATTTGGACGAAACTTTATGTAGGTTCTCGGGTCTCCATTGTTCTCCTTTAGTTTCTCCTCGATGAGGTGTAAAATTAATTTTGTCCAGAGTCCAGTTGGGTTCAGTGAAACATTTAGAACCAGATCCACCCTCTCGTCGCTTTTATTACTACTGCGTGGCTGTTATCCTTACTTTATACAAATCTCTCGTCCATTGTGTGTCAATTCTATGTGGACATATCCGACAGAATTTGCTTTCATTAGTTCAGTAGTGGCGGCGATAGAGGCGGAAATAAATTCCACAGAAATGAAAATGAAATCTGGGTTAGAGGATGTGCCCATGTGTCCATCCGTTTTCATGTCCGTGTTCATTTAGGTGTCGTAGTCGGTGTCGGTGTTGGTTTCGGTGTCGGTGTCAGTGTTTCTTTAGTTTTATTCTGGGTCAAACAGATAGATATGCTGGACTATTACTACAACTACTGGCAGCCTAAATGATTTTTATGATTTAATTTCTGCTACACTTACATTAAATCGTACAGCCCTTGTCAATGTTCTTGCCAGGAACATTCACCAGCAGAAGCAAAGGACTTTTACGAGTGACTCTCGGCTGTTGATATCCTATGAGCAGTGTCATTCAGTCGGTCGTTGTGTGGAGATTTTTACTGCCTCGCATGTGTTCTAAATGGCATACGGTGTGCTCTGCCATTTTCGGTTTTTGTTACTTTTTCCAACAGTCTTGTCGTCCTTTTGTTTGAGAGTAATTTTTGTTTCCTTCTTATCGCTGATTCTGAAATGACAATATATTCTTCTGCTGTGCCTGTTTATGTGTCGGACTATTCTCCTTCCCATACGTGGTTTCGCATTAAATGGGATTTTTATTGTTTGTACTTTGGTATTCGTTTTTTTTTTTTTCTCGGATTTCGAATCCGAACTTTACCTCGGATCAAGGCCAGCCCTTGGAAATGATTTGTTTTGGTGTTGCAAATTAGAGGTGCATGCATTGCCATGATAGTAGCGGGTGGAAGAATAATGGGATTCTGTTGGTCCTTGTACTGTCGATGGTAGGATTAATGGAATTCGATTTAGATCTCCGTTTTGTACGGATGTCCAAATCGTGTGTCCCTTTTTTGTGGGTCAATCAGGAGTAAAGATCAAATCGTTGGTAATGAGATTTATTGACCACAGAGGTTTGATAGATGAAAAGATTCAGTGAATTGGAAAATTTGTGTTGTTCGTTTCTGCTGATCCTTTTTTTTTAGTCCTATTACCCTTTTTATTTGGACTGAGTGAATGCATGAAAGGTCTTTTGATGGAGCAATTAGATTGGTGAAAATCAGAGGGTGTTTTCTGGTTGATTTTTGAACCTTTATTGAGGTGAAAGCGTGTAATTGACAGAAAGATGACAAAGGCGACAGATGGCTGTTGAAGTGTAGCCTTAGCTTGTCAGGGATGAATGAACGGTCTGTTAAAAGTATGATATATGAAAAGACTTTAGATAATGACTGTGTACCTGAACTGGTTAGCATAATTTGATGGTCCACAAAAGTGAGGCTGAAAATTAAAAAAGCAAAAAAAAAAAAAAGCCTCAAGCGCTTTGTGTTTTCCCATTAAAACTAAATTTTCGACCAATTGGCTATTTATTCCCTTCGAATTCCGACAAGTTATCCGTGCATATACCTAAGAGTTGTTCATAAGTAGCGTTCTGATATCTACTGTAGCTTAATCCTTGCATCGATACAACCAGGCCAATTCAGTCGATATCATTCATAAACAGCTAAATCGTTGATCGTTGTTTCACATGTTTTGAGGACTGTACTCCGTTGAAGCTATTCCTATGATTTCTGGACATCGAACCACGGATTTCGATGAAATGTTGACATCCATACTTCCTTTTATGATTAATGATTTTATATATTACTTCTTTGCGGGCGATTATGTTGATGTCCTCGATGCTACCTCTTTTATTTTCTGTTGAAATATGTCAGACAGTAAAAAGTGCCATTTATGAGGTCGATTAGTTTGGACCTAAAGGTCGTTCTACACTCTATTTTGGATCACCTCGCTTCTGAGGCTGATGTTTTTTCGTTTAAGTTTCTTTGAGTCTTCTTCTTCGATTGAAATTTAAGCCCCTATTTCTTTTTGGAGTAGATATTTCGACAACCTTCGCCGAGCATAGCATAATAAACTGTTATGAACTTCCACGAATGCATGTATTTCTTTTTATCATATCGTTCATTTTTGTCCCTGTCATTTTTCCATTATACAATATGTCAAAGCAGACTGTTTATAAATAACAAACCTCTGAGTTTAATTAGCATTTTTCTGATACAAAATACTGCGAAGTTTTTGAACCATAATATACAAGACCCCCATACTGACTCTATGGGCGACATCGTTATCGCAATTTCTTTTGTGGTTAAGGACAAAGATGCCAATTCTCGTGTGGTTTTTGCCTTATACAAAGGAACAAAAAAAATTCCCCCAAGATTTCCGATTAACCCCCATACCTTCAAGGGTATGTGGTCAAGGACTCGATTTATTATTTTTACTACTTCGGAAACATCGACTTTTCACAAAATCTGTCGCTTCTTCTTTGAGCATGACAACCCAGAGTGTGTACTTACATATGTGTACAACATATGTAAGTATATAAGAGGCTAAAATTGTAGAATATGCATGCAACAACATTCTTTGATTGGTATTGATCCAGTTACAAATATTAAACTAGGACGAATAGGTAAATACAGTAGGGCTGCTTTGTGTTCTTTTTATTTTTCAATCAAGGGATTTGAGTACCCTTAAAATACTTGCACACAGCGCGAGTGAAGGAAAATCAGGAAGGATGGAAAGAGAGGTGGCAATGAACGTTGGTTTTAAATGTTTGAAGGTTATAATGGCTAGGAAATAAAGAGCTAGGCAGGGTATCCCATAAGGGAATTGTGCGGCTTAGGAACGAATCGCAATATTTTAAAACACGTCACAAAATGTGCTTTGTGATATAATGATGAGCATTCATAGCGAAACGGGTGTTATGGTTAAAAACCTGAAGAGGCGGAATGCCTCTGTCGCCTTTACGACAGCATTGTGTTTTTGAAGCAATAAATTCTACTCTGTTAGTGCTTCCCCAATTAGTAATGTTGTACTCAAATATTTTAATGAGCTTGACACACACAGTTGAATCAGAGAACGAATATGAAAAGGAACAAAGAAATATAGTGGATTAGAAATAGCAATCAAGAGATCGTTGATGAAAATTAAAAAGAGTTTCGAAGACAGAACAGATCTCGAAAGCACACCAGCATTTATTTTTTGAACATGGTACTTGAAACCATCCAAAACAACTTCAATTGAACGTTCCGAAAGGTAATTTCTAATCCATTGAAAAAGACAGTCACGTATTTTCGACAAAAGACAAAAGAGCCAAACTCTGTCAAATACCTTAGAAATATCAAGTGCAACTCTCTTGCTTTCGCCAGACTGATGTACGCTTTGGTATCTCTTTTCGATGAGGCAAGCCATCAAATCACCTGTGGACATGTTGATACGAAAATCGTACTGCAGGTCATTGAGAAGTTTTCGTGTTTCGAGCTTTTTCATGACCGTGGAAAGAATTGACGTAAGTACAATGGGTCTGTAAGAATTGAGAGAGAGAGAGAGAGAGAGAGAGAGAGAGAGAGAGAGAAGATTCGCCCTTTTTAGGGACGGGCTGGACAAAAAATTTTCGGAAAAAGTCCTAAAGAGATGGATTGACGAAAAAGCTTACGCAGTGGTTTTGCCAGCAAGAAAAAACGCGGGGAAGAACACGTCTTCAAAATAAGGGAAGATATACCATCTGGACCAGCAGATTTGTGAATGCTAACATCTTTAAGAACTCTTGTTACTACGCGAGTGCAAAAGTGGATTTGTGCCATTGAAGATTCGACGCACTGAAGTGTCGGAGACAAATCACAATTTGAGAGCAAGGAGATTGACATTGTCCAAATAGCTGATACCTGGAATGTCATTGTAAATGAGCGTTGAGATGGAGTATGAGGCAGAATTTCTTAAATTTTAGACGAACGACCAAAAATTGTTACTACCTTTGGGACATTTTTGTATATTTTTCCTCAGTTTTTAGTCGAAGTTGCTGTCATTCCTGGCTCGTTTAAACTTTTTTCAGTTTTCCTCTGTCGGGTTGATCTTGAAGGACCGAAAAAACATTTCTCTTACCCTGACATCCTTTTTTACAGCTCGAGTTGTACCATGCCTTTCCTTTTCATCAGACAAGAGACAAAGGATCTCATTCCAAAAAGCAGCGGCATCCATGTCGTTATCGAGGAAACATAACGAGCAGCTAAAAATCTTAAAGAAGGTATTAAGACCGGTCCTATTGGCTTTCTCGTATTGCCATACGGTTCTTTTAGGAATCTTTTCTCTAACTGTTTAGTGGGAGTACGAAAAATTAACTGATATAACACAATGGTCCGACGAGTCTAAAGGGAAGAGCACACCAATGGTGTACCTATCAGGGTGAGAAGTTAAAAACAGGTCAAGGGTGTTGGCGGTATGACTATCAACGTTTGGTATTCGTGTGGGCTCATTTCTTCGGGTGTTGTCTGTTCAGAATGTCGAAACTACCCAGATTTGTGTATATTAAAATCTCCTGCAATAACGCTTCCAGTATGAGGATACAGGGATGTAATTGTTAGAATGGAATATGTCGAAATGCTGTCCAGTTTGGGGCTTCTGTAAATGAAGTATTAGGTAGTAGATAATTTGTTTACGGAGATGGAATTTTAATGCAATTGAATTCCGAATTGGTACAGGGACTGTGAATTGTGGTGGAGTTTAGTAAGCTACATCACTTCGCACGTTAATGGCAATACTACAGTGAGAGAAGAATAATGACGCAAGTTCGTAACCAGGTAGCCTCAGATCAGAGTAGTCTGAGAGGTTTGGGCGAGAATCTACTTGTGTTTTGCTAAGTGCAAAAAAAGCTGGTATGTATTTACAGACGTGGACGTATGCAGAAAAGTGATTACTTTTTAGCCCGAGAATATTGGCTATATCCACTCTAAATTCCAGGATCATTTAAAAAAAAAAAAAACAAACACAAAAACCGCAAACATCGACAATACTAAGCACAGCTGTGAAGTAAAAATTCGAATTCGTGCGGTTTTTTTTTTCCAAATTTGAACGTTTACTTAAGAAAAACATGTACAATAGTATTATTGAAAGTATTGCCTATCTGAAGCTATGACTTTTTCCCATCTTTCTGGCAATTTGTGGATCCCATCTCAAAAGAACTGCGCCGGCTTGGCAGCCAAGAATGAATCAAGCCAATTTTTAAAATTCTGCTCTGATGTGACCCGTATTTCAGTGAGGTCGTTCTGCATCGAACAGAACAAATGGTAGTCAGAAGGGGCAAGGTTTGGGCTATAAGGCGGGTGGGGTAAGACTTCCCATCCACTGTTTTCCAAATATTTCTTAACCGGAATAGCAACGTGGGGCCGAGCGTTGTCATGATGGGAAATTATTGCCTCGTGTCTGGTCGCATATTCCGGGCGTTTTTCGGCTACTGCTCTCTTCAAACGGATTAATTGTATTCGGTAGTGTTTTCCATTTATGGTTTCACCTGGTTTTAGCAGATCATAATACATCACACCCATCTGATCCCACCAAATACAGAGCATTACCTTCGCGCCATGGATATTCGGCTTTCCCGTTGATTTGGCTGGTTGGCCGGGTTTCACATATGATTTTTTGCACTTGGGGTTGTCGTAATAGATCCATTTTTTATCACCAGCAACAATCCGATGCAAAAATGACTTCCTTTTGTGGGGTTCCAGCAGCATTTCGGACATGCAAAACCGCCTTTTGACGTCTCTTTCGGCAGCAGTTTTCTTCATATTAAAGTAATGAAGAAGAACTCTCCGCAAAAACACTTTTTGAGGCACAAAGTTCGACATATTTGAATGAAAAAAAAAATTGTTGTTGTTTACGCTTCAAATGAATGACATTTGTTTTGACAGTAGTTTTCCAACGCATGTTCCAATGGAATAATAACAATGGAATAAAACAAGTTACGCCATCTCTTAGCAAACCGCCGAATTAAGTTATAGACCCAATAGCTGTTATGGCCTTACAACAATAAGAAACTGCATATCAACAAAATTAATACTCACAACCCGCTATCCATTGGTTGTTCTTTACACTCAGTCACTGCCCGTGCTGTATGACAATTTATTTTTTCATTATTCCACGAGTACAGTCACCAATGTAAGGGCTTCAGCGTTAATTAGGCTGATATTGGTGAATTAAGGCATTTGCTCACTTCTTCCGTTAGCCATTCAATTTCAATCTTCCTTTATCCGGTGTTTGGCATCTAAAGAATGGGATGCTTTGTGGCGGCCTTAAGATTCCACTCAGTTTTCAACTGCATGTGACTTGACAAGGTTCCAAAAATTCTATATACACAATTTAAAGTCATATCGCTGTTTAGCTTGGAGGACTAGATTTGTAAAAGGAGAGTAGCTGTAGCATACTATTTTTTTCGACGTCATAATTTCAACAATTATCTTGGAATTACTTAAACTTCAAATACAGGGAGTTTATTTAAAACTGCTCATCTTTGATACAGTAGTAAGGGACGCCTTTGAAAACATGTGAAATATAAAGTAGCACTGTATTAGTTATGTGAGCTATTTCTTTTGCACAATGTTATTACTTCAATGTGGCAAAGGATCATCTTTAATACTTATGACGTGTCCATAATAGGATCAGGTTTGCTATCAGACAAAGTGCGCTTTCACCCAAAATTGATTCTTTTAAGAGTTCTACCAATTAAACAGCTAGGTTGGACCCTTTCACCAAAATATGTCGACAGTTTTTTGTTCTATTTTCGACTGTCACTTATATATCACAAGCTTATGCCATCAGTCGTTGCCATCTGTAGAGACTTTCCTTAGAATCCCAGATAAGTTGTCTGTTTTTTCAACATGTCTTTTAATTTGTGGGTAAGGGTGTATCAGAGATCCGTCTTAAAACGCAAAAGGTAAACAAGCTCAATTTTTATTCATTTGCTGATTTGGAGTAACCATAAACCTTCAAATATATATTTTCTCTTAACCAAATGATTACTTGACTTTAAGTTTCAGCTCCTCGACAAATTACAAAAGAAAATAATAATAATAATAATAATAATGTGACGACGCGTACATATGTACATCAAAAACCTCTTAGCGCAAAGATTTGCTTTATCCTCGTACACATTTTTGCACATTCGTCTTTTTTAATCTCCCCGGTCTTTTGCGAGTTTTTTCTGTTAACTGCGGACTGTGTTTTTTGTTTGTTATTTTCTGCTTCTCTTCTTTATGCCGACTTTTATAGGGCTTTTTTCACTTTCAGCTATCCTCCTCATTCTCACTGAGGTACAAGATGCCGTTCACAACAACATGGCCAGAAAGAGTGTCAATCTCATGTGGTGATCGCCTAATGGTTTTGGTTAAGTAAATGTTAACCTTGTTCAGCTTTTGACCATGACCAAGACGTTGCAGTTTTCCAATTTAATGTGTTGTTCGGAAGGACAAAAAAAAAAAAAAAAAAACCCTAATGAAGGACAAAAAAAAAAAAAGAAAGTCGAAAAAATCCCGATTCCGTGACATAGTAACATTAAGCAGATTTTCCAGTGACAGTGGGGTAATCAAACGCAATCTAAGGTTAATTTCATGCACTTTAAGGTGGGTGGTAGTATTAAGACCATAAGCCTCCTGCCCTAGCTGATTCTGACTTAACTAAGTCCATTAACCTTGGCAAGGAGCGTCCATTTAATTGTTTGGTCGATCTTTGATGGTAGTTCGCTTAATGACTGTTAAGCTTAAGTCATTTGGTTGAGTGCAGACGATAACCGACCGACATGAGGGATTTGGTAACATTCGCCTTGCATGACGAAGGCTTCCTGTGATTATCTACAACCGAAAATCACTAAAATTTCCCAGTCGAGTAGGGGGCTGTTCATCAAGTGAAGATTTATTTAATTTTCGTGAGTAGGCTCGGTGGCTGAAAGTGAAATGTGCTATGTGCAGTCTGGATGAGGTTTCTCTTATTCGCTTGGGGGTTGGGTCCGGTGATTGTATGAATTAGTTGAAAGCAGATTTTTGGTTTTGATTTATGCCCCTCTATTCAGATAATAAGTTGGGGTAATGTGTTTAAATTTAATATGGACTTTGACATCAAAAATGTGTTCGAGAGAAGAGCTGGGTACCGAAAGTGCTACAGTGCTTTTAATTTGATAATGGTGTTTGTGCTAGACTTTGATTTAAACTGCTGACGGAAAAAGGGGAAGGAAGGTTATTAAATGAAGTAAGAAAGATTGTTAAAATAAAGTGAATTTTATGATAACTGAGCCTTAACTCTGGTGGGGGGTCTCACAATAAAAGAACACCTTGTCGTGTGGTTTGTCAACGAATCGACCAATTTTCCAAAAATGAAAAGCATAAACTGGACACCTTCATTGTCTGGTCACACAGGTGTTGGATGACACCACTCAGACGGTTATACGACACCTTCGATATCCAGTGTGTACTGCTGATTGTATGGATATTATGTTGTTTACAACATTTTGGAGCCACGAATTGTTGCTTACACATTACATCTGTTCATCTGAAATTGTTCATTGTTGGTTGTTCAGCCTGAATGACTGTTGAGCGTTGTCTGGTCAGTGTTCGAGGTGCTAGTTCGGGCTGTTGCTTCAACTGGATGGTTACTGCTGACTTTGACCGCAGTCTTTTGATTACTATGATGACAACTGCTGTAATAAGTAGAAACACTACGTCTCCGGTCAGTGAATGTTGGTGGATTTTGTAATTCTTAATCTCCCTTAACAGAATTTTCTGGTTTCTTTGGAGACTAATGTCGTACTGAACCTTCACGATTTGATTAGAGATGTCTGACGCTAAGACATAATCTTCTTTTTTATATTTAAAATTGATTGTGGCTGCACATAACCTATGTGTATGCCGCAGAAGGCTTATTTCACTAGAGCTTACACTTGGTTCTGTTTTATATATTGGATGCTGCATTCCACACCAAGAGAAGTGACTTTCGCTTAAAAGATAATAGTGCTCTCCCTGAATATTGACTATTAGATAGTCCGCTAATGGAACAATATAAGTGAGCTTCTGATCATGCCAAGTGGGAACAGAAGGAATATTGTACATTTGAATTCTTCGCTATAGTGGAGAGGTTATGCTTGATCTATTATGATGTTTCACCCAGTTACTCTTGATCTTGGATGTAAAGTCGTGTACAATTGAATTACTGTCTCATGATGTCGGTCTCGAGGTATCATCATGTTCCTTGGTATGTTGTCCTGTATGCGAGATAATTCCATTTTCAACTGAAGCGCGAACCGTGTTGTGTTGGCAATATTATGTAATATGGTTTGTGAGTTATGGTAGTGAATCATTTTTAGGATGCTTAGAAAGGCGGTAGAGAGGGATATTTAAAATGCATGCTCATTATGATTCCGAAATTCCATATTTTTGGCCATGTGAAAATGTCTGATTTTGTGCCAAATATTCGTCATTTGGGGGAAGTGTTGATTTTCTTCTTTCATTCGAAGAAAACGGCGGCTAAAGCGAATCGAGAGCTTCAAAAAGTTTACGGAGATGCTGCTTTGAGTAAAAACCGTTCCGTGATTAGTTATGGCGTTTCAAAGACAGTGATTTCAATGTTGACGAACGTCCGCGTGAAGAAAGACCAAAATTCTTCGAAGACGCTGAATTGGAGGCATTGCTCGATAAATATCCGTGCCAAACGCAAGAAGAGTTTGCTTCAGCATTAGGAGATACCCGCCAACCCATTTCCAAACAATTGCATGCGGTGAGAATGATTTAGAAAGAAAGAACTTGGATTGCTTATGATTTGAAGCCAAGGGAAGGGACGTAAAGAGTCGTTTTTTCGCCTGTGAACAAATGCTCCAGCGGCAAAAAAGGAAGAGTTTTCTTCATCGCATTGCGACGGGTGATGAATAATGGATTTATTACAGTAACTCAAAGAGAAGAAAGTCATGGAGACTGCCTGCCTGGTCATGCTTCTACGTCGTTGGTTCGGCCAAATATTCACGCTGTGTCTTTGGTGGGACTAGGTCGGTGTTATATATTATGAACTGTTGAAACTCAACGAAACCATTACTGGGGAATGGTATCGACTACAACTGATGCAATTTAGCTGAGCATTGTGCGAAAAACGGACACAATATGTTAAAACCTACCTGAAAACGCTCAAATGGGAAGTCCTACCCTATCCTCTATATTCCCTAGATATTGCGCCTTCCGATTATTACTTGTTTCGTTCGATGTCACATAGTCTGGCTGATCAGCAGTTCCGCTCATATGAAGACATCAAAAAATGGCTTGCTTAGTGGATAGCCTCAAAGGATAAACACTTTTACCGTAACGGTATTCTCGCTCTGCCGGTAAGATTGGAAAAAGTTGTAGCTAGCGATGGGCAATACCTTAAGCAATTCATTTGTAACCACTTTTTCACATAAAAGTTGCATTTTCATCAAAAATTAGTTGCGGACTTAATACAATCATTGCATTTGTTTTTGTTGGATTAGGCCTTAGACTGTTGATTAATGACAACTTGTGAATTTCGTTTGATTCCTGATTTATATTTTCAAGCTCTTAATGTATGTTTTCTTTCAGAAAGAGTGTATATACTTGGACGTCTTCGGCGTATATATGGTAATTACATTTATAAGAACACAGAGAGATATCATTTATGAAACAAGAGAACAATAGCGGTCCAAAAACATAGCTCTGTGGTATACCTGAGGGGATAGGAAGGCAAGATAAGTATTGCTTCTTATAAAATTCGCACTGGACCTATTGTAAAGATATGATGAAGTTTACATAAAGAGTAATCAAATGAGAATTTGTATTAATTTTTTTTTTTTGTAAGAGCGCACGATTAACGCTAACGTTTTTGAAAAAGTCTAAGACAACAATTAATCAACATGCCATTGTCGCAACCAATCTTCTCTGAGTTTTAAGAGAACTGAAGTACAACCAAACTTCGCACGAAAGTCAGACTGGTATTTTTTTTATCATATTTTTAGTATTTAGATGTTTTTTTCATTTGACAACTTACTATTATTTCAAAAACTTTACTAAAACTATAAGATTTAAATATGACTATATTGTAAGGCAGCTCCGTTTAGTGCGTTAGGAAGCGGTAGAACTTTCACAGTTTTTCCATTTCCCAGAAAAACCGAAGTGGTTATAGTCGATTGCATTAATTCGGCCCTTGCCAGTCCGCTATGTGGAAAATTTTCCAAAAAGGTCATAGCTTCACCCTCAAGACATGCAGCCACGAGCTTGCGAAGAGAGTTAGCAGATTAAATAGCTTGTGGTTGGTCCTTATTTTTATCGCACAATAGTATTTAGTGATAGGGCTCACTTTATGCCAAAGGATATCGAGACAAGTCCAAAAGAGATTCGAAGGACGCAATTAGATGTTTTTTTTGTTCTGCTGGTGGCATCATCGGTCTTTTTTTGTTAAGCCAATCGATCAGTGGTTATCGAACACTGATCAGTGATTATTTCTTCTTCCTTTTTGTGTCTCTTTGTAAGGTCTCTGGTGTGTACTGACAAACCGCAAACTATTGGCTGAAGTCGTATTCAAAACATAATGTCATGAATTATTCTACACCATGATTCAATCTTAATTCCTTTTCTTGCTGTTTAAAAAGGATTCTACAGGTCTTAATAACCTGATCGACCCCCCATAGATCAGTAAAATCCATCACACCACCACAGGTAAAATTATCACAGCTCGTGAGGAGCTGGAAAAACACCACGTAAGAACTATAAGTATACATTTATAATACCTATCAAGATATGTAATTTTTTTTTTTTTTTAAATTAGAAAGCTAAAGCTTGAATTCTATCAAAAGCAGATTAGGATAAACTGCGTTGGGTCAAAAGAAACATTCTTTTCAAAATATTTGATCTTGATGGCCTCTAGCAGAAGAGATTCGTTGTAAGAATAACCAGACTGTACAGCGCAATCGACTACACATCAGACGTCGAAGATGGCCGGAAAATGCAGGCTGTATGTACCTTAACGCCCGAGTCTGTAGCTAGAAATGAATATGGGTTGAAGTCAGATATAATTCAGTTGATATCCAAATTCATCTGTAGTCAATGGCAGGAAATTTTCTAAAAATGTGCTAGGTTTAATGTATACATATCTAGCCCTCAATTTTATTTCCATAATTTGCAGATCTGGATATAGTCAAATATGAACTTTTGGGATAAGCGTAAAATATGGTTTATGGTCCATTCGGAAACCAACATTTTGTCCGAACTTAAAGATATTATAGTTGCAGGACACCCTCTCAGCTGGATTTAGGTAGTTTTCTTTTTATAAAAAAAACCTTAATTTTTAGATATCAAGATCGAGCCAAGCAGTTAGTTTAGCGTATAATTCAAGAGTGGTTTTATTTTTGCGTGTAGGTACATATGTAAATACAATGTACTAGGTGGGGTGAAAAGTAACCTCCTTCTTTTTAGTTTGATACACTTATTCTAGCGTTTTTCCAACTTTTTGATCTCGTCTGAAAAGTAATTTTCCGGAAGGTCTACAAAATACTCCTTCGTGGCTGAATTATTTATTGATGAGCCAACTTTTGAAGTTTGGGAAGAGATAATAGTCTGAGGGAGCCCAATCGGGCGAATACGTTGGATGTGACCGCAATCGGAGCCGTAAGTCATTGATTTTAGCCATGGTTGCGATGCTCTTGTGCGTCGTTTCATTGTCTTGCAAAAACAAATTTTTTTTTCGCTTTTGTCCATACTCAACATGATGCCAAACACGTCAATAAAAATCAGCTGTCAAAGCAAAACTAAAGACAGTATCGCACTGAAATTTGGCATGTCTGCCTAAATATGAACGGACTTCAAGGCACCATAATGTTTTGCAGTATATTAGCAGCGCATTCTGGCGGTCGAGGAGAGTACTTTTCACTAAACCTAGTACAATTTAATGGTATAAAACACCAACTAACTTCTCCTTATACCACTCAGCAGAACGGGTGCGCTGAAAGAGCAAACAGGACGCTGGTGGAGATGGCGAGATGTATGCTAATTTCGTCTGGACTGAAGCAAGGTTTTTCGCTGAAGCGATAGATACAATACAAAAATTATTGGAGCATCAAACACCATTTGAAGCTTGATTTAGATACAAACCAAATGTGTTACACCTCAGGATCTTTGGATGTAAGGCGTTCATGCTGATCAATAAACCAGGTAATTCCAAGTTTAGCCCTAAAGGCATGGTTCAAGCCAAACGCCAATGACAAAGAGAAAGAGGAAGTTACCAACGACCGCTCTAAACCTGCTTGGCGGAGTGAGGGTAGGGAACAACTTTGCTTCATTGGCCGCAAGCGAATCTGACGATGAAGAGGAAGAAATGCAGACCATAAGTAGCAGCATAAAAATGTTACAATGTCGAAAGTGGATAATGCTGAACGGCGTAAATTTATATGCCTGTACATATATGGACATCCTGTTCAGCAGCAGGTCGATACAGCGTCAGATATAACCATATTGTCCGAAGGAACAGTGAAGATGCTTGGAAGGCCCCATGTCAATTCAACAATGCACTATGCTAGAAACGCTAGTGGACAGCCTTTCGTTTTGACTGGGAAGTTGCAGTGTCATTTGTCATTTAGGGGCAACGAATTCGAAGGAGTTTGCTACATAACCTGTATACCACAGCTTAACATACTGGGAATAGACTGAATTGAGGCTTTACATTTTGATGTTCAGTTGAACTCTATTTACAATCATATACAAGGCAGTGGAGAAGAATCGGTAAGGTCATCAACAGAGATTATTTGATTATTTGGGACTATGCACCAAAGCTGAAGCACTCCTTCATCTTAAGCAAGGTGCTATTCCGTGCTTTACGCCAAAATGCCCAGTGCCATTTGCTTCGCTTCCGCTAATAGACGAGGAACTCAGTCGCCTTGAGAATAAGGGTGTAATAAAGAAGAGAGAATTCGCACAATGAACTGAACCAATTGTTGCAGTTTGAAAAGCAAAAGGATGGGTACGAATTTGTGCGGACTTTTCAACAGGGTTGAATGATGCACTGGAGCCAAATCAATTTTCATTACCTTTGTCCGAGGATATATTCGTAACACTTAACAGAGTTAAATACTTTTAGACAATTGATCTCTCAGACGCATACTTGCAGGTGAAAGTAAATGAAAAGTCACAACATTTGTTGACAATCAAGGACACACCAAGGACATGAAAAATGTTGTTTCTTTCAGTCCAGTGTACTTTTTCTTGGATTCATAATAGACGAACATGGTCGAAGACCTGACAGAAATAGAGTCCCAGCTTTTGCAAACATACGGGAACTAAGGACGTTATACAGCTACGAGCATATCTGGGCATGCTTAATTTCTATTCTCAGTTTATACCGAAAATTAGGGAAATACGTGCTCCGTTAGATAAATTGCTGAGAAAGGAAGAAACATTCGTCTGGACAATGAAATGCCGCGCTGCTTTTCAGAAGTCTAAGGCAGCACTCCAGTCTGAACTGCTCCTAGCACATTTTGATCTGAAAAAGCAAATAATTGTTGCAGGGGATGCATCTAAAGATGGTATTGGTGGCGTTTTGCTACATAGGTTTTCAGACGGTTCCACAGAGCCAGTTGCACATGTTTCTTTTGTATTGTCTAAGACTGAGCAAAATTACAGTCAATCGGAAAAAGAAGCTTTAGCCCTAGTCTTCTGCGTAAAAAAATTTCACAGATAGATATATGATAGACAATTTACGCTGCAAACAGACCACTGTTGGCTATATTTGGTTCTAAGAAGGGAATACCTGTCTTCACAGCGCATCGTTTACAAAGATGGGGTCTAGTGCTACCTACGTATGAGTTCAAAATTGAGTACGTCAATATCATAAAGTTTGGATACGCCGATGCGTTGTCACGGCTGATAACCCTTCAAGCAGTTGACAAGGAAGAGGAATTTATATAGCCGCCATTCACGTCGAAGCTGAAGTCAACAGAGTTTTGTCAGATTCCTTCCAGCGTCTACCAGTGAAGTTTCCGTTGGTGCAAAGAGATATCGCTATTGACCCTATTTTGAGTCAAGTTCGGAAGGTTATTCAAAAATCGTGGCCGGATAATTTAAAGGACATAAATCTGAAGAGGTTCTATTTCCGTCGAGAGGCACTAAACGAAGTTCAAGTTGCATTATCCTACAAAATAAAATTTTAATTCCAATATCATTGCAGAAAAGAATTCTCAAGCAGTTGCATACTGGGCATCCAGGAATAGTCCACATGAAAGCGTTAGAACGCAGCTATGTGTATTGGCCACAGATAGATGAAGACCTACAGGAAGTTGTCAGAGAGTGTGCAGCATGTGGAACAGCAGGGCCCGCTCATATGAAAGCACCACTAGCATCTTGGCCAGTAGCAACCAAACCATGGTCGCGAATTCATCTTGATTACCCTGGACCATTTCAGAGCCGGATGTTTTTAATATAAGTGGACTCGTTCCCAAAATGGCCGGCGATTTTTCGTATGCAGTCAACGACAGCATCGGCTACTATAAATGTTCTACGAGAAGTCTTCCCAAGGTTTGGGCTCCCAGACGTAATAGTGTCGGACAATGGTACTCAGTTCGCTTCTGGAAGTTTCGCCGAATTTTGTACCACAGGCGGTATCAAACACATAAAAAACTGCATCTTTTCACCCACAGTCAAATGGACAGGCGGAGTAGTTCGTCGACATCTTTAAGCGTGGAATGAAAAGGTTGAAAGGGGAGGATATAACATCTAACGCACTACAGACTTTGGTGCAAAGCTATCGCTCCACACCAAACGCCCAGCTTCCCGACAATATAACACCCGCTGAATACATGCTGGGGCGTAAAATTAAAATATCACTCGACTTGCTTAGAACACCAGCGTTTGAAACTCTTCACAAGAATCAGAAGATGGAAAAGAAGTTCAACCGTAAACATGGAGCAAAGCATAAGGAGTTTAAACCGAATAATCCAAATCTATGCAAGGAATTTCAATAACGCCCAACATTCCTGGGTACCATGGATTATACTTACAAAAATTGGTTTTATGATGTATGCCGTCCAAGTAGGCAATAAGATCTGTAGGCGACGTTTAAACCAATTACGACTTAGGCATCAGGTACAAGAAAAAAATGATTTAAACTTCCTCTTCCATTTTCAGAGAAATCCCATCAAGTCTGCTGACAAGGAGGACAGAATCGAAAATGAATACTCCAAATGTATTCGATCAACGTTCAAGGGAGTCGTCAGGTTCATGCGAAAATCTTGAAGGTCAAGAACAGCAGGCTAATCCAGCTCAACCTAGCGATACAGAACTGGCAGACCAAGGCACTCGAAGTGAGATTCCGCGGAGCCCAATTCGAAATCGGGTTCCACCTGAGCGTCTTGTAGTTTGATAAATCGAATTCGACATTTTACTTTTAATGAAAAAATTTTTTTTTATGGGACTACGAACACGCGGGAAAACCTGGGCCCATAACCTATGTTAGATATCAATATCAAGCCAAAGTAAAACAAACCAACCAGTTAGTTCAGCGTATAATTCAAGAGTGGTTCTATGTTTGCGTGTAGGTACATATGTAAATACAATGTAATAGATTTAAGTGTAGATTTAAGTGTTGCCATTTAATCTAAGAATCTAGTGTTTAATTTGAACTTTTAACTTATTTATTCCAATAGTACTTACTACATTTTATTTTTAAATCTGTTCCTTATTTACTTTATTTAATTAATATTTTACATTAAATTAATATTTTTTTTTCTTAAAAAGTTATCTTGCCCAATATTTTATACAATTGCGATCACAACATCAAATTCTTTTCAAGCGTCCCTTCTAAATCATTCCCTTGCTCTTGACATAATCCTCCACTCTTATCAGCATAAATCTCCGCCTTTTTCCTTTCTTCTGTCACCATCTTACACCGGGTTTCAGAATTATTTGATTAATTACTTATGTTCCAGAGTATCCACAAATTATCTTTCAGTAATCCCAACTGACAGATCAAAGTGAATTTTGTTCTCGTACTTGCGCAGCCTGACAAGTCAGATCCCCGACCTTCACGTCCACCATCCGCTGACTCACATAGATCTAGATTCTTATTTTCTTTGTTTTTTTTTTACGAAAAAGAACAAATTCCTTTCAAACAGGCGATGAATGCCTTTAATTAAGTTTACATCAGTTTCTGGTAGACATTCTGACGGCCGATTGACTAAAAAAAAAAAAAAACAAATGGTCACTTGATGGACCTGAGAGTTACGAATTATTCCCTTTACCCTTCAATCTGTCGTTAACTTCTTTTTCTATTGAAATGAGATATTTGAATACATAAATGCGGGATCGTTTGTTGTAATTAAAAACATAAATATTTTTCACTGACATCTTCATTTGCCTACGATGGGATTTCCATTGATCCGCAGAGGACCTTGTCGTTACCCCGTGCGATCATTTATCTTTCTAAGGGGATTTTACGTATCCCTAATTACTGCAGAATCGTTTTTTATGAATTACTTAACGGCAAATCAATGGATAAACAATGAGAATCTGTTTGTTGTTTTTTTTTTCTGCTTTTTCTCTCCCTTTATTCATGACGTCATGCGGGACTGAGAGAATTACGTTATAATATGAGGGTCGTAAACGCTAAGATGAATCGAGTTCCTGTGAAAATTTCAAAAAGGATCTACTTATTTTATCTGAAAAGGATTATTATCTGTGCTGACTTTTATTGAATTTAAAAATGTAAACAACGATAAATTTTGGTAAAAGGGAACTTGACAGGGTTGTGTGCGAGTGAAAAAAAGGGGCGGGGAAAGAAAATATTTTTAAGTGATGTGTGATATATGGCAAAATTCGGGATAAATTCAATTACATACGGGTGACGGAAATTTGATTTTTTAAAAAGTACATGGAAATTGTAAAACGGTAGGTAATCTATAAGGACGTTTATATTGTATTGTACTATCTTGGAAGATAATAATTTTTGTAGATAACGCTAAAAAGGAAAATGAGGTGAAACTGTCATTTGGTAAAATGTTGGCGCTGTATGATTTATTTCTTTAATGGAATGAAACTGAATGTCGAAATGATACATATGTTATATACGTGTGTAGATGAATCGGAAAACCTCCCATGAATCTTTCTTGATTACAATAGTGCTTTTGAGAAGCTGATACTACTGCTCATGCTAGAAGTAGTTCTTCATTTGACATGTTTGGTATCTCTTCTCTTTTCATCGAATTTTTTTTTTTCGGAATGTAACTTTGCGTAACTGCGACAGTTTGACTACAGTCCTATTAACTCCTTCAGGGAGTTATATTGTATATTGTAATATAAATTACAATATATGTATAGTATGTCTCTTTTGTTGTTTCTTGTTTGTTGTTATTGAATATCATTTTTGTTCAGCATCGTTTGGCAAGTTATGGTGGAAAGATTCACACCACAACAGTGTCTCCAAATTGTTCAGCTGTATTACGAAAATCAGCATTCTGTGAGAAATGTTTTTCGTGTGCATTTTCTTGAAGTGCATCGCTCTTGCAATTTAAGCGGATTTCCTTGGACACAGCTGGTTTATGCTGCTGTATTTGGACCGGCTACGGAGAAGACACTCCTAAACTGCACGGACTCCACTGAATGATGCATATGCCGATTGACAAATGCTGGAGCCAAAATGCCGTGATAGACAGAACGGCAAAAATCATTTAACGTCAGAGTTTCTAGCTCTGTGTGTGAATAAGATTGCAGCTCCGTATACGCCAAAAAAAACAATGACAATACAGCAATCAAGAAAATGCAACAAAATTCGATGCCACCATTTGTGTGTTTTTCTGTCTATTGCGTAACAGGTTTTTAATTGATCAAACTTATCAACAAAGTTCGTGTTTGCATTATAATCTTTCACAGCTTCTGAGCAAGAAATTTCTACACTCTCTGTTACGTTGTTTGTGTGTAACTTTGCCGACGTTCTTAGGATCGTGATAGTTTGACAGTATAAGCACAGATCTTTTGTTTTTCCGCTTCAGGATACTTATATTTGTGTCGCTGATTCTATAGTCGTGCTGTTCTCTCTGCAAGTCTTAATTTTCTTTTGGTTTGGTATATGCTTCCTTTTTGGGTTTACCGTGCCACAGAGAAGATTTTTTTTTCTGTGTAAACCCACTTGTAGCTGATAACTATTGAAATAGTTGTCGAAATAAACTTGATGGTTTTCACCTTCGAGGCTCGAGCAAAACTGCCTTACGACTCTGCCACCAAGATCTGTCTCAAATTCAGACCGGTGCTCAAAATTGCGTAGCATACTGTCTAGCGATAATGGAATTTTGTAAACTTTATCGTAATCTGGGCTTTTTCTTGCAGGCATGAGGTTATTGTCATGCATGTGCAGGTAGTGTAAAAGCCAACTAAATCTTTTCAACTACATGAACTTTGAAATGTAAGAATCGTTCAGGTCCGGAGCTGAACAGCAATAATTGTAGCTTGGCAAATTTTTGATGCCCATAGTCAATCACATCAATCTTTTCCGTCGTACATAGTGTAAAAGCTTTCCCAGTGGTATAAAGATTAGTTTGAAAGCATAAAAATTCTTTAAGATCGTCTGACCAAAACATGCGAAGCAATGAGAAGGCGTAAATATTTTCTAAGTCCAGTATATGTGGAGACAGTTTGTAGTTCTTCTTCCATTTTGGAACTCCGGTATGAGGAGTGCTAAAGCTTCTCGTTCCCGCTGCAGAAGTAGTAGTCTAACGAAAACTGGTAAAGGTTCATTATCCTCCTCATCAGAGGACCTTGCCCTACGACATCACCCAACAGTATGGGAGGCGGTTGTTAAACACCAGTTTCTTGGTCCGACTCTACCCTGCAGAATCTGCCTTCATCTGAAGGTATCTGTTCCAGATAGTCTGCAATATTCTTATCAGCTAACACGTGAAGCATTCTTCAAAATTTTCAGAAAAAAACATCACTATATGTAAAAAAAGCATTCTATTTCTGCAGTGATTAGCTATGCTAACAACCTTCTACTAGTGTGAAAGTACATTATAAACAAAAAATATACACATTATTTATCAAATATATCTAAAAGATATCTAAGAGCATTAATCACAACAATAGTTTGTTGGGCTCTCATCTTTAATAGTTTTTTTTCCGAGCACGAGACAAAAACATTATAATCGTACACCAATTTCAGAATGCAGCACAATTGACACATTAACGATTACTGGTGCAGATAACCACCTCAATTTATTGAAGCGTAATGTGTACTGATATGTTAGATCATAAACCAGTTTCTAGAGCAAACGAATCAAAAGAAAAAAATTCGGAAATACGTGGTTAGCATAGCTAACCTAACTGACCCTGAAAGAGTTATTTTTTTTTGGTGGTGGTGAACCATTATATCCATTAATTTCATGTTCTCACTTTGTTTCAACTAATCTTTTACTAAAAGCATAGAGCCCAAGCAGTTGACGGCAAGGTTCTTCAAAAACATTTATATCTTGAGGGGTATAAAGGAAATGTTCTGCATGTTAACAAACATATTTACCTTCCATTTAGAGAATCTAAACTTCTGTGAACAGCTTTTCTAGAGGTAGCTTCTCAAACCTAACTACCCAAATGTGGAAAATTCAAAAGCGCCTTGTGTCGATATTTGTAATAGATTCTCTTGATTGGTTATTTTTTATTGCCACACATAAATTCTTGGACAACAGCGATAACTACGCGCATTTTTAAAAGTTCTAAGCGTAGATTTTTACGGTATTGCACAAACATCCGAAAGTATTATGCTCATTATCTTAGTTTTGAGAGGTGAACAGCGTAAGTTCAATCAATCAATAAAACAGAAAACATACCCATCCTCTTGAAATCTCAACCTAAAGCGAATCGTTTTTTATCTTCCTCAGTCCCCTGGTATCATATTCGAAACCAATGGTAACTTTTTCTGCTTACTATAACAATCCCAACGTAAGACGTCCGATTCTGGACGTCATTTTTTTGACAGCAACCTGTCAAAGTTATTCGTTTGTGAACCACAACCATGTCGCAACATCGTTCAGGTAAGTTTTATTTTGTTTCTGTTGAAAACGTCGAAATTTGGATAGAAAATGCATTTTTACTAAGTTATTTACCTATTTTAATTTCACTAAATGTTTTGTGACTAATAAATGATCGCCTGCGGGTCAGATTTGCTGCGATATCCTATATAATACTTTTAGACTAAACTACAGGGTGACTGACTCGAACTGTGAGCTTAGATTTTGACACATGACAGATAATTTTATTATTTACAAGCCTTTTAAACGATTTGCGTCTCAGTTGTGTTGAAAAATTTTTATCCGCGATGGAATTCAAACGTGATAGTGTGATTGCTTTATAATACCTGGGCTGAAAAGTTTCTAAGAGAGGGCACCACTTGAATTAAATCCATTTTTAGTTGGTACCAACCTTCAAAAGATACATGTATAAATTTGACAGCTGTCGGACGATTAGTTCTCGAGATATAGCGTTGTGAGTGAAGCAACTTTTGCTATTGTGAAAAAAAAATGGATTCAAAGCAATTTCGTGTGTTGATTTATCATTGAGCTACCCGGACTGTTAGTTCGGCACCAGCCGAACTAACCATTCGCAAGTAGATTGAAAAATTTAAAAGTGGTTATAAAAGCACCGAAGATGATGCACGCAGTGGACGTCCAAAAAAGACTGTTTCAGAAGAAAACATCAAAAAAGTCCACAAAATGATTACGAATGACCGTAAAGTGAAATTGATCGAGATAGCTGAGGCTCTGAGGCTATCAAAAAAGCATGTTGGATATATCATACACGAATATTTGGACATGCGAAAGCTCTGTTCAAAGTGGGTGTCGCGTTTGCTCACAGTCGACCAAAAACAAGAACGTGTTGATGATTCAGAGGAAGCTGTTCAACCGCAATAAAGCCGGATTTTTGCGTCGGTATGTGACAATGGATGAAACTTGGCTCCATCACTTCACACCAGAAAGTGCTGTTTTATCAAGACAATGCACCATGTCACAACGATTGCAAAATTGAATGAATTCGGCTACGAATTGCTTCTCCACCCACCGTATTCTCCAGATTTGGCCCCCAACGACTATTTCCTGTTCGCAGACCTCAACAGAATGCTCGCCGGAAAGAGATTTACGACCGATTAAGAAGTAATCGCCGAAAAAGAGGCCTATTTTGAGGCTAAACCGAAATCGTACTACAAAACTGGTATCGAAAGATTGAAAAATCGTTTCAATCAGTGTATCGCCCTCGAAGGCAACTATATTGATAAATAAAGTTGAATTTTGCAAAAATTTTGTGTTTTACTATAAAACGGCAAAACCACAAGTAGCTATCGTTAGAGCCCTCCAGCACCTCAACGTGAATAAATCATTTGTGTCTCGAACCATAGCTAGTTACCGTGATACTGACAGCGTTGCAAATGGATTTGGTCATACAAAAACAGCAACATTGGCAGAATCGGTTCGGAAAGTGAAGGCTCGAATTGAGCGAAATCCGCGTCGAAATGGAAGAAAAATGGCTCGTGAGCTCAACATATCGTTCGAACGGATGCAACACATACTGAAAAATGAGCTTTGGCTCAAGCCATTGAAGTTCCAAAAAGCACACGATCTTACACCTCAACAGAAAAAAGTTAGAATCGAAAGAGCGAAGGAGTTGCTACGCTTGCACGAAAGTGGTGAGTTGCCGAATTTAGTTTTTTCCGATGAGTCGCCAATTGTTATCGTGCAATATGTCAACAAAAAAAATGACCGAGTTTACTTGCCAGAGAGCTCCTTCGAAAATTTACACCTTCGGACGGCCACCAGATGGTAATGGTTTGGGCCGCCATAACCGCCGATGGTCGCTCCCCGCTCGTATTTTTGGACTGTGGCGTAAAAATTAATGCGATCGCATACCGGTAAACTGTCTTAGAGACAGTATTAAGGCCTTGGGCAAACAATCATTTTGGTCGGAGACCGTGGACATTTCAACAAGACTCGGCACCGTCTCACAAAGCGCGCGTCAACCAAGATTGGTTAAAAAACAATGTTCCACACTTCATTTCTTCGACACAATGGATTGCAAATTCTCCGTTGGATTTCTCTGTCTGGGGTATTTTGAAGACGAAGGTTGGCACTAAAAAATACCAAAGTTTGGTCCACCTCAATTAAGCACTTCGCCGGGAATGGGCCAAAATACCGCAGAGCCACTTGCGTGCAGCGTGCGATGCTTTGTTCGGCCGTCTCAATGCTATTATTCGCGCCAAAGGTGGACATATTGAAAACAACTGATACAATTTATTATGAACTTTTTACTGTAGGAAGGAAGAGGTACACATATAAAGTCAATGTTGGTGGTAAAGTAGTCCTGGCACTAGCCGATTCCATACCAGACAAAATCCACATATACATACATATATGGATCGCTATTTTACCTCAACAACTTGGTTTGATACATTGTTGAGACACCGTAACATCCTAGCTTCTGGTACCATTATGTTTAGCTGTATTCCTAAAACTGTTCTGATGCTGAGCTCAGAAGGGAGAGAGGTTTTTTATGACCAAATGGTAAGAAATGAAGGAATTTGATTATCAAGTGCTTTGATTAATCCCAGTGTAGGGGATTATCGAACCGCGTCTGATGTCAGTGATGAACCACAAGCTAAACAGCGCAGAACAGTTCCTGTTCAGATTCCTTACCTGGAATGTGTCAAAACGAACAGGCAAGTAGGTCTAAGTGCCATGCTGATAGATGTAATAATCTTACCTTTGTTTGGTGTAATACCTCCAAGGTGTTCTAGTGTTTCACGCGAAAAACAAATTGTTTTATGAAATTCCATTCACTTTAATTATTAAATAAAAGTTATAAAATAAAAAGTTAAGAAATTAACATAGCAGTTGTGATACCTACCTTAATTTTCAAAATTGTAGAAAAAACTTTTTTTTTCTGTTTTATTATCTGTATATGATCAATAGGAACGTAATTCTCCAGATATTCCCAGTGTGCATTTTACTTTCGTCTTAGCATCATCGTATATATGGCGTACCATCCTTATATGCATGTGTACTGGAATTTTTTTGATATTTTAGCGCTCTCCAAATAAAAAAATTTAAACTCTATCGCACGCTTTACCCAAATCGATGAGACCATATGCAGATCTTTCGAAGCTTCTTGATGCTTCTCCTTAATTATATGTATCGCGTAGTACTTATGTCGACCTATCTCCCAAAAAGCCGAATTGATTTCAAGACTCGCGCCCAGATTTGTTTTTTTTTTTTTAAATAATACATGTTTTTATTTTTATAAAAATATGGCTCTCAACAATTATATGTGAAAAATAACATCATACGAACATAAAAAATTTCAAAGACTCGCTCATATTAGATGGGGTGAAAAGTAACCACCTTGGGAATGAAATTTTATTCAATATAGTCCCCTTTTAGTTTGATACACTTATTCTAGCGATTTTTCAACTTCTTGATCCCGTTCGAAAAGTAATTTTCCGGAAGGTCAGCAAAATCCTCCCCCGTGGCGTCGTTGATTTCCTCGCGTTAGCTGAATTTTTTATTGATGAACGAGCTTTTGAGGTTTGGGAAGAGATAATAGTCCGAGGGAGCCAAATCAGGGGAATACGGTGAATGCGACAGCAAATCGAGCCGTAAGTCATTGATTTTAGCCATGGTTGCGATGCTCTTGTGCGCCGGTGCATTGTCTTGCAAAAAAAAAAAAAAATAAAAATTTGTTCGCTTCATATGATGCCGTTTTGCGGCGATTTCGGCCTTCATTCGCTCCAATAATGCACAGTAATACTTGCGTTGATGGTTTTTCCTTTTTCGAGGTGGTCTACGAAGAATATGCCATGACAATCCCAGTAAACCGACGCCATAACCTTTCCGACCCATCGAGCCTCCCTCGGCCGCTTCTGAGCACTTATGCCGGCGTCAGTCCATTGACGGGCACTCATTCTGTTCTCTGGTGTTCAACAGTTACCAATCGACGCCAAAAGTCCACCGCATTCCGCATCAGCAAATCCAAACACTCTTTCGAAGTGCTCTCGCATTTGTGTGTTTGGTCAGGAGTGAGTATGCGCGGCACCCAGCGGCAAAATTATGTGTTCAGTACTAATCTTTGTGGTATCTGCTAGTTCGCGCACCTTCACTTTCCGGTCAACCAACACCACTTCATGGCATTGGAGGGCCTGCCGCTGCGCACTTGATCGGTAGTGGAGTTGCGGCCACCACGATACTCTCGAAACCAATATTTGACGGTGTAATCTGACTAAGCATTAGCCCCATAATATTTATCCAACTTTTCTTTTGTTTCCTTTGCCGTTTTCAAAAAATAATGTTTTATGAGAGAACGAAAATCGTTTTTGTCTATACTCAACATGATGCCAAACACGTCAACAACAATTAGCTGTCAAAACAAAACTAAAGACAGTATCGCATTGAAATTTGGCATGTCTGCCTAAATATGAACGGACTTCAAGGCAACATAACCTTTTTTGCAGTAGCGGCGCATTCCAGCGGTCGAAGAGTTTACTTTTCACTAGTACATTACCACATTGGGCTCATCGATTGCGGCCCGAATATAGTTTTTCAGCAGTGCAATTGTTGTTGGCTTATCCACATAGACTTAACTTTTGAAAAAATTCCAAAAAAAGCAATCTCATGGTGTTAAATCGCATGATCATAAGCTTCACCACTAATAATGATTACGCGTGTAAAACCAGCATCATGTTTTAACAACCTCTTCATCAAATCTGATGAAAATTCTGATCTGTTGGCTTAAATTCTTATGTTAATTGGATTTTGTAAGAATGCAAATGCGAATCCTTATTTAAAATACTCCAAAAAGTCTATGGATGAATGCATAATGACTGAGAACGTCGTGATATCGACTCAGTTCACTTTTTGGTCTACCAGACATTTTTCGATCCTCGACAGAACCAGTTTCTTCAAATTGTTCATTAACTTTTGAATTGATGAGTCATTGGACGATTATTTATAACAAAAAAATCACGAATGTCTTTTTTAAAGATCGACCATTATCATATGTTTGAATAACTTTGAAGCAACTCTCTCATGTATTTTTAAGGTACTCGTATATGATATCAGTGTCATCGACTGGCATTTGGTGTGATTTCTCGTGTGACCTTTACATTTATACAACAAAGCTAACCCTCCACTGTTTAGGCATTCGATGTTCTCCCATCATTCTATTGAACCTTAGTCTAACTCAGGACACACTTTACTAGTTTTTTTTATTCCCGATGTATTTAGCTTACGCTTCAAACGCTTGACATTTATTACTTACCGCGATTTTCGTCTCATCAATTCTACATTATGTTTCTTTCTTACTGTGGAACCGGCTTTTTGAATATGAGCAGAGCTGTGGACGCCTCATACAATTTTCTTTGAAGTTGTTCCATACCTTCAAGTCTTCTTCTGGTTTATGGCAATTTGGAGACATTGTCGCAAATTTATCGCTCAGAGTTGGCATCTTTCCTGGTTTAAGTTATGCCAGTTTATTGTCTCGGCTGATTCTAGTTTTCTTTAGCTTTTTTCTGGTTTCTTATCGAAAAAAATTATGTCGTTGACTGGTTATGTTAGTGATTCGCCCATAATCACTTGAATCTTTTACTCACCGCTTAGCATTGTTGCAGCTTAGATGGTATTCAGTATAATTGGAAGTGTTGGTTTTGCTTATACTAAATTTTTAATACAGGTGCGATATCTTTTTCCGCAGAATCTCTCATTCTTAAACGGTTTCTTCCATGGGAGTCTTTGTTCGCGATTCGAATTCTCAACGTTTTCGTTGAAATCTGCACCTTCTTTGATATTCCATTTAATGAG
Source organism: Volucella inanis (assembly GCA_907269105.1). Taxonomy (NCBI): domain Eukaryota; kingdom Metazoa; phylum Arthropoda; class Insecta; order Diptera; family Syrphidae; genus Volucella; species Volucella inanis. The sequence goes on along the minus strand of OU026154.1, from coordinate 25,822,649 downwards.
CCTAAGTGTGAGGCAATTTTTTTTTTTTGTTTCGTGGTTAATTTTCAGTTTTGTTGCCACAAGTTGACTAAGTTTCGATACACTTACGATCTTATCTAGCTATGTTTAGTTTAGCTATGAATATGATGACAACTTTTTATTTAGTTCCTTTTCGAACTATCATACATAATACATTCTATACGCTTTCGGTTGCATATCCAAGAAGTGGGCCCATTTTCCGGCTTTCGCCACTTGGTTTCTTGTTCACACATTATATCGATTTTACTTTGATATAATACGTTTCCTAGTTCGAAACTTTGCAGTGTCATCGTCCTAACATTCCCGCTTGTATAACGTTGTTTATTGATTTGAAAGCATCATATTGCCCACCTCCAGAAACCATCAAACTCTGACAGGAATATTTCTATTCGGACCTCTGATGCACAGAAAAAGTTTCCAGTGGGAAAATATATTTATAAACGCGATGATAAACAGGAACCCCGGATCTTTATATAAACATAGCTTGTCACTATGTTACACTGTTTCGACAGTTCCTCTCTATTGTCGTCTAGGTTGTAAAGTCCAATCAGCCAAACTAAAATTTAAAGTTTTTGAATACCCAATGGCATCACAAACAAATGTTCCAAATATTAAATCAAAAGCAAGAACAGCTATTATAATTTTCTGTACTTTCCTCTTCTGTTTATGTGATTTTTGACACTCATCATCAAACCAGGGCTTTCACTGTGGTGGTAAGGTTTAATCTAGTTTGAGACCTTACCGACAAAGAAGCTATTGTTATCCTGCTTTTGTACCCATTCGATGTCAAATTTTCTCACAGTACTCTTCCATACTTGGGTTTTCTTGATATCTGATATCAACATTCATATCTTAGTTGTCCGAGGAAACGCTAGCTTTTCGGAAAATTCGTACATCCGCTTAACTAGAACAGCTTCAGTACTCAAGGTCTGCCATGCGTCTGTGATCAGTCTGGTAGACTTTTCTTATCATCAGAAAACTGTAAGGTATCTTTGCAGAAGTTAAAAATTAGGAAACTTGTGCTAAAAGCTGAAAATCGTTTAATCTAAGACCATTTTTGGACTCCACATTTCATGTGCATAACCGTAAGTTTCTCGTAGAACAACGCGCCCAATTTGGCAATGAGTAAGTCCGGCGACATGATCCCAATCTGGAAAAGCAGATCCTTCCATGACAAGCCTTTACTGGATACTGTAAAAAGAAGATCGGCATAAGCCTCAGAATAATTGAAGACTAAGGTAAGATATTCGCTCCAGAAATCAAACTTTCTTAGTTAAATCTTCTTCTTGAGGCTTATACTTCGTGTGCTGATACTACTTATTAATGTTCGCAGGAACTTTTCCTTCGCAGAAGGCTTCAATCTTTTGTTAGGCAAATATTACGTATTACAGGCATTTGCCTTGCCACCATGTAGTTAGAGCAAACAGGATTACCTGAATCTGAAACAAAGGACGAATTTGTGTTTAACATGCGAAAATCATCCTTAAACTATTTTGAATACCAATAAACTTTCGAAGTCCAATGACACTTTTAATATCTTGCAAGCATTTCAAGCGACTTCCATAGATCTAGATTTTGGGTCTTGGTATATACGTTTTTGATCCCTATGCACAATAAAGAGCAACCGGCAGGAATTCGTATGTGGATTTTTTAATCCTTCGTGATCCGTGATTTGTAAATGAAAACAAAAAGAAAGAATAATAAAAAATTCAGCTTACCCTTGCTTCCTCAAGCATATAAAATAAACAGAGTTCATTTCTTACCAAGTTCTAATGCATTTAAATCCTTTCGGCTAGCATAAAACGATAAATTACAGGTACAGGGCCATTGATGGTGGGGGATTGGATCCGAAAATCCCTCAGAAATCCTTACAAATTGCCCAACATAACCATTAAGCTGCCACCTGGCAAATGACCATACACGCCATCAATAAAAGTAACCACCGATCCCTTTCATAGCAGCTCCTGAAACTGCCTAATCCTTTTGAATTTGAAATCCCTCAAACGAAAATCTTCTTTTCTGCATTTTTCCCGGCAATCATAAACCATGTTTTGTTGGTTCCATATCCTCTTCCTCTACCGACAAAAGGAAAAGTTTGTCGTTTTTCTCAACGGTACTTTCACTCACACACTCACATACTCGTATGTATATATGATGAATGCATTAAGCTTAGTTCGTGATGTGATACTGTCAACTTTTATGCGGACTTTGACGCGTACTTTATTGCCAACTCTTTGGACGTACAATCACTAACCACCAACTCCGTCGAAAGACGCTGTAATAAATGCAAATCTCTTGCTGACCCAAATATCACCTCAGTTCTGATCCTGGACGGTGTTATTGTACTCGTATATGTTTTGATGTGGTGGAAGAGGTGTACTATGGCATTGTCGTCCCTCCGCTTATCATCTCTACTACGGCAGAAAGCAGTAAATTTACTTTGTTTCGTACGTGTGAGGCTGAAGCAGGGAAATCCTTTTTTACGAATGCGTTTCGCCTTATCATGGTAAAAGCCCAGGGGAGAGTTTCTTTTCGTCGTTGTGTGTCAAAAAAATTGTTGTGGCCACATTCGTGGTAGAGGAAGCCATAAGGAATTACTCCTAAAGAATTTCCATTGTTATCGAGAATCGCACGCTTGGCTGATATTAAGCCAGGTAGCAGTGTTTGCTGCAGACCAGCGATGACTTGAGCTTCAAAAAAAGAGAAAATGGACGGGGTTGACCTTTGGATTGCCTTAATGGAAGCCAAACGGCTTCGAAATGGCAATCGTGTATGAATAGGTTCTAGTAGCCATATATCGGGATATCTATGAAAATGGCTGGATTTCATGTAATAGCAGCCGCACGAAGGGAAATGTGAAGGTGGGACACGCTAGGGCAAATGTTAGTAATCTCTTTGTCTTGTTATGGGTCGGTCTACTGCTGTCAATCACGAGGCATTTTTCAGTTTTTTTTTTTTTTTTGCCTCTAATAAGGGATTATCGTAAATGGGAATAATGGGACTCCTCAATATGTTGCACCTTTATACCAAATAATTGTTATTGTATACTTACATATCTTAAGAGTCGCACTCATAGCAATCATTTAAGATCAAATTCAAAGAAAAAACCTGTGCTTGGTAGTGTTTTTTTTTTTCTTTTTCTAAACATTTACTTTTTCTTAACGGGCTACTGACCTATACGCAAGAGCCTTTTATTCTCTTTAATATCTGACTTCTAGATTTCAAGGCCAAGGGCTCTTGTATCTTCGAAGCTTGGTTCGTTTATTTCTGAGTTTGATGTTTACATTAAGGTAGGTTACATCCTTAACACCGTTGAAGTAATGTTGCGTTCTAAGGGGTGAAATGTTGTACGAGGGCAGATTGAAGAATACCCGGATTAAGAATGACAACACAACTTTTTTAGGTTTTGGAAATTTATAATCCCTCTTCAACTCGATACACTTTTCCCAGTGGTGCTGCCACTTTTTAAACCCCTCCGTATACTACGACTTTTGTTGGCCTGTAAAATACTCCTCCGCGGCGGCGATGACTTCATCGTTTGACCCGTACTTCTTTCCGGCGAGCGATCTTGAAAGGTTACGGAACAAAAAGAAGTCACAGGGAGCCAAATCCGGAGAATACAGAGGATGAGGGAGCAATACGTAATGCAATTTGACCAATTTCACTGTAGTGACTGCGGAGGAATGAGCCGGTGCACTTTTATCTTCGGCAAATGTGGTTGGTTTTTCTTCAAATCGGTGTTGAATTAGACTTATAAATCGACGTAGTATGCTCCTGTGATTATTTTTCCTTTCTCCAAATAGTCAACTTGGATCACACCTCGCGTGTCCCAAAAAAATGTAGCCATCACCTTTCCGGTTTAAAGTACGGTCGTCGCCTTCTTTGAAGCACACTCACCGGGTAAATCCAGTATTGTTTCGATTGTTTTTTGGTCTCTGGTGTGAACCAATGTATCCAAGTATCATCGACGGTCACGACGGAAACGACACAGAAACTCCTCCGGAATTCGATTAAACAGGGCCAAGTACGTCTTTGAAGTGGTCTCAGAATTGCGCTTGTTCTCCGGTGTGAGCAAACCCGGCACCGATAGCGCGGACAGCTTTCTCATGCCCAAAATCTTGTGCAAGATATGCCTTATGCGTTCAGTTGAGATTCCTGCTATCTTAGCCAACTCGCGAATTTTCACTCGTCGTTCCGCTAATACGAGATCATGGATTTTGTTCACTGTTTCCTCTGTGGTAACCGTTTTTGGGCCTCCTGGGCGCATTTTATCGACGCGACGTACGGCCACGACAAAACTCTACAAACCAATGGTAAACGGTTGTACGGGAAGGGAAGGGCTTGATTACTTCGCAGGTTTTGCCACGCAAAAACAAGAATCGGATCAGGGACCGACCCTGCTCTTTTTCAATGGTCGCAAAAAATACTAACACGATGTTTTGAAATGGGTGTCAGGATAAAACTAAACGTCGGATCGTCACCAGTGGCTCAGTAGCGTCACTTATCTTCCAATCCGGGTACTCATCAAAAGTCGATAGCGTCTACGTGTCGCAGAAGCTGGACGAGGGTGATGCTTGGGTTCGTTCTCTGCCTATCTGCCAAGCGCAAGATTCAAACAATCATGATTACACACCTTAAGTCGTAGTTTTGTCTTTCTGAACATGGGACTAATAGTCTAGTCATCAGTTAAACTTCACATTTTAGGTCTTAGTAAGTGCTTTAAGTTCGAATAGCTGAACCCACTTCTTTAAAATAATATTAGCAGAGCGGATTACCTCTTATATATAGTATCTTATCCGGACGTTGGTTTACTTATCACCCCATGATTCTCTTTATATAAAAAGTCTGCGGTTCGAGTTTGAACTTCGTTGATAGTTACCCACATGTTGTCCTCATTGCATCATTCTTCATTATTCTCGAGAAGCCCTCTTCTTTAAACGTTGGACCTTTTTTTCATAATGTTTTTGATCGGCAGGCTCCTTGATAGTCTTGGGGAAATAAATCAATATAAAAATATAAATTAATAGGAAAATTCAGTCAGACATTCTCCTTATGCTTAACTTCATTTGTATTAAGGCAACTATAGTCTGGCTGACTCAAAAAGTTAGAGTGGAAATGTCTTTCTAAATACACGCCCGTTGAGGATTATAGATGCATGCATATCATAGTGGTCTATTCAGTAGACAATTACAGATCGCTATAAAACTGACGATTGGTGACATCAGTCGCAACTACTCTGCATCTTAGATTTTTCAACCTTTTGTGACAACTTTCAAAAATATGGCTACTTGAAGTTATTCATCCTGTCTACTAGATAGTGATAGTGGTTATATCGCGAGAAAACATTTTGAAGATTCCAGTTCACTTAGGATGAATACATTCATTTCGTATGGTGTCCCTGGACCTTATTAATTGTGATCCAATGTATCTTTTTCGCTGTTGGTTGCATTTGCAATCTCAAGAATCTCAAATTAAACTTTAAATATTTTAGAATAGCTCTTACAAGCCACGCGCTGTTCTTAGTATAAATGACATCACCATTAGGAATTCTTTGTCTAAATGTTTTCCCTCTGAGGAAAGCTTACTAGAATATGAAAGCAAACACTGATAAGATCAGCAGAAAATATCTAGATAATCGTACGCTTTTAACCAATAGAAAGTTCAAGACCGTACCTCACTTTAACCGGATCGTTTCTTAAACCAAACTTATTTTTTGTTTCCGGTAGGGTCTTAATCTTTTCAGATTCAATCAGCTTTAATCGATGAATCTCCGTGCTGATGCACGTGAGAATGCTTAATTTTTTTACGTGCCCCAATCAGACATCGTCACTTATTAGAAGATTTGATCAATAAATCAAGACAATCAAGACAATCAATATTAGGAGTAGATATGGTACGTTTACAATATCCGCGATATGTGAATGCGGGTTATCTGAACTACTTGAGTGTTGCTAAGATGGCAAGCGTGCCATTAAATACAAGCTGACATACGAGTATAGGTTCAAAAAAGCTATAATCGTATGAGGCTGCTAGAAGTTCTTCAGGTCACTTTCCTTTAAAACAAGGTTGGTTGCTAAGCAGTGAAAGAAAGTTAAACAGAATTCTATGGGACGACTACTAGGCATAAGAAGGATCAGCGCTTAGTGGCTAAAATCTATCATGTAGTACGGTGTTAGAATTTTTCGAATTTTTTATTGTATCAACGGATATAAAAAATCACAAAACTGAATAGGTACTACGCAAACCATTGCATTGCCGAAGTAGATTAATAGATACGTGCTTGGACGATGAAATCTGTATTCAGTGCTTTTGAAATCTAGTTCAACCTGAGGTAAAACGATGGAAGATAATTAAGTCTCCACCTAAAATAGGCTATGCAATTCGAAGAGTGTGGAAAATAGGAAGCAACCGGTTTTAAATTTAAAAAAAAGGACTTTAATATGTAAGACTCAATACATCACCATCAAAAAATTAAGTAAAAGTGCGGACCAGTGTAAGAGTGGGAAGATTTAGTTCATCGATTTGATCAAACCGTTGCATTGCGAATAGCAACATTACCTGTTTATGGTCATACTCTCAGCAGGTTCGATGAATCGATTTAAGTCCTCGCACTGCGAACAAAAAGTATACCCAACTATTAAATTCTAAAGTGTAAACCCCAACTAGAATACAAGAATGTATGTAACATACCTAAGTATGTACGGCATTTGTCAATCTAAGTGAATCTCGTAGATGGTTTGTCTTCTACTTCATTCAATGCTGATAATATAATTGAAAGACCAAAATCGAATGGATATGAATCCAAGAAATATCTTTTCCCGTTATTAAACATAGCCAACTAGCTTAGAAATAAAAATGTTAACGTCGAGTAAATCAATTCAAAGTCATACAATCATTTTAGTGGACAATGGCAACCATTCCTTAAGATATTCTAAAAAAATTGCAAATAATCCAGCAGTCATTAGAGACTGCACCCCCTAAACATCTCAATTCCACTTAACTTAATGCGAAACTATAATTTTCTTGAGAGTGAAACGGCGTCACCAAATGTCTCCCTAGACGATAGCCAACATAAGTCATTCATGCAATTTTAATCACCATCGTTTACTTAATTAATTGACGAACGGTTCTCCAGAGTTTTCCAGAGTTCTCTGGTTCTGCTCTTCTAATCTCAAGGTATAGCCGGTCCTACCATCACATCTTTTTCATTCCCTGTCGTATCGTATCTAGTCGTTTATCTTTTCTGCCGAAACAAAAGGTCAACAGTAATCAACAAACATCCGCACACTTCAATCGCGTGTTCAACTCTCAATTCCCATGGACAATGACAATGACACAGACACAAAACACGATGCCACAGTCACGGCTAAAGTTGTAGTCGAAGGATCCTTCCAAATATGTGCGGTCGCCCGCAGACTAATTGCTAAATCAACTGCCAATCAAACTGGAAAAGTTATGTGGGCGCCAATGGTCAAACTGACCATCACGCAGACTTTGTAGAATAAATTTCCAATTTGCAGATGGATTTGTAACAAGAGGGTAGCCAAACCACCAGAAATTCGACATGTGGATAGGTCCATAATAGTCGTGACCAATTGACCAGAGAATCTCTCCATTAGACTACACTCAGAACATCATTATCAAGTCAGAGTGTTTCTTCGTCTCTTTACACCCATACGTCTCACAATCGATTTGTTGATTCAAGGCCAAGAAAAAAGTTCCCTTCTATAAAGGACTCACACAAACGCTTTCCTTTGGGATTAATTTCCAAGTCCATTCAGTTAATGAAGTCGATCTTGAGCTGGAGCTAAAGGTATAAATACAAGTACAACTGTGAGAATGAGCATGAGCATGAGTATGTTATTTCCCATTCCCGTCTCATCTCGTTTCCACTCAATCTTTTCCATTTAGTGATGAGAATTCGGCTTTACAAATGTCAGAGTCGGATGTCGGTCGGAGCTATATTTGGAGACAAGATGATGTCCTTCGATGGGAATCCTAAATGGAAAGAACCAAACTGTTGGTTGGAGTATGACTCTAACGAATGTTTTGTGTCCCTTCAGGGATTCATTGACAAGGTGGGAATCACTAGTGGATGATTCTTCTTCCTTGGAATGAAATCGAATACTGTTCGGAGTACATACGAGTTGTAGTATTCGTACGGATACATTTTGTGTTTTCGTTTTTGTGGAGTGAAGTGTTTATTTTTGGTGATGACGATGACAATGAGGAAAACGGAAAAGGGTTTTCCGAAGAGGCACGTATAATGATGTGTGAAGTTCTCACGGATGATGAATTCTGAAGAGGTTTACTATACACTGCAAAAGGTGTTGTGGAGAGCGCAATGTTTTATGAACACTTTTCGAGTGGTATTTGAGTGTCCCTTTGGAATAGATGGGTTTGAATATTTGAAACTGCTTTTGTCGCTGACAATCAAAGAAATAGACTGGCTAGGCATATTTAAGTCGAGCGTGTGAAATATATTTTGTTGCAAGAAACGACGTATTACACGCTTTTTTGAACATTTTTGAAAACAGATGTTGCTGGATAAACTAATTATTCAAAGAGATATGAATTTGTAGGAGGGCAGATTAATAAGTGAATTTTTAGCCATCTATATAGTAGGAGCTTACTTCTGTTGAAGCCAAGTGGATAAATCAAAAGAGACTTTCCTTTAAAGTGCTATGTGAAAAGTCTAACCAAAGCTGCATAAGAGTAAGGCATGAAGAAACATAATCATATAGCTACAAAAAATACCAAATGGCGTATCTCCACAAGCGAGTGTTTCTTCATCATCCCGAATAGGAACGTCGATAGGTTCGGCAGGTGATTTATCTCTTATATAACATCATTCGCATTATGTAGTACTTTGTGCAGGTGGGAACATAACACAAATCGCGAACTGCAGTTGTTTTGTTTTGTTATCCTTTTTTTGCGTTTTGCAGGATTCACATCTTTGCCGTTGTGAATGGAATGGTATAATCGTATGTTTTTTATATCCTATCATCGCCATTACCGTTAGCGGCTAATTCTAATGATAGTTCTTTGATAAAGGCTTTTCTTTTTTCCGATCTTTTCTTAGTTGTATATCATTCCGGTTGGCTTATATCACATGATCTGTAGGCAGCTAGGGCTGCAGTATCTATGATATTGTAAAATTATGTGACTGGCCAACGGTTAGTTTTTCGTTTGCAGCTGTAGAGTTTAACCATTTGGTCAAAAGTGTCTACGCCTCCCTTATTGGTGGTGTGGTGTAGTGTGGTGTGAAGTTGACAACAAAAGTACGTTCTTTTTTGTGTTACTCGCATAGCTAACTAACTGCATACACCGTAAGAAACAAAAAATTTAAATAAACTTTTCCCGAGTTCTTTTGAATTCCCTGTCATTTTTTATAAACTCCATTGGTAATTGTAGTTTGTTGACTCTTATTGTGCCCACTAGTGTAGTCTTTCTACTTGCTAGCTCTAAAGCCAATGGCACAGGTGTAAAAAAATTGTCGGTGGTAACGTTAAAATTGTCATCCAAAAAACCTTGTAAAAGATGCATCACAAGGCCGTGTGCTATGCCATCTGAACGATCGTCACCGGAATACTGTCCTAAATAAATTTTTCTATGCAGCGGATTATTGGTTTTGGCATCTACAACCTAAAATATTTTTAAACCATATCTGCCATAAAGCCGAAACGAACATCTGCCTCTGGTAGCTACTAGTTGTTCGTCTATAGTAAGCTCTTTTGATGGATAATAGAGTGCAGTGAGATTTAATAGAAATACGTCCCAAGTATATCTAACAGCTGGTAGCTTATCAGTTTGCATGCGGAATGCTCTAGTTCTTGAATCGTCGAACCGAACGAAACGGGATATTTGTTCAAATCGTTCTAAAGACATGGTAGCTCTATAAAAAGGCATATTGTGTTGATCAAACAAGTCCTTAGCTTCTTCTTTTGACGATTTTTCGGCACCTGCATACAGTAACACTGCAATATATGCATATATCTCATCTGCAGTGGATTGAAAAATTTTAAAGTGGTCATACAAGCACCGAAAATGATGGACGCAGTGGACGTCCAAAAGAGGCTGTGTCAGATGAAAACATCAAAAAAGTCCACAAAATGGTTACGAATGACCGTAAAGTGAAGTTGATCGAGATAGCTAAGGCTCTAAAGATATCAAAAGAGCGTGTTGGATATATCATATACCAATATTTGGACATGCGAAAGCTCTGTTCAAAGTGGGTGCCGCGTTTGCTCACAGTCGACCAAAAACAACAGCGTGTTGATGATTCAGAGGAGTGTTTAAAGCTGTTCAACCGCAATAAAGCCGAATTTTTGCATAGGTATCTGACAATGGATGAAACTTTGCCCCATCACTTCACACCAGAGTCAAGTCGGCAGTCAGCTGAGTGGCGAGCAGGCGATGAACCTCGTCCAAAACGACCAAAAACTCAACAGTCGGCTGGCAAGTTTATGGCATCCTTATTTTGGGATACACATGGAATCCCAAAACACGGCCGCATTTGAAGAAAAAGAAAGTGCTGTTTCATCAAGACAATGCACCGTGTCACAAGTCGATGAAAACGATGGCAAAATTGAATGAATTCGACTACGAATTGCTTCTCCAGATTTGGCCCCCAGCGACTATTTCCTGTTCGCAGACCTCAAAAGAATGCTCACTGGAAAGAGATTTAAGACCGATGAAGAAGTAATCGCCGAAACAGAGGCCTATTTTGAGACTAAACCGAAATTGTATTATAAAACTGGTATCGAAAGATTGAAAAATCGTTTCAATCAGTGTATCGCCCACGAAGTTGATAAATAAAGTTGAATTTTGCAAAAATTTTGTGTTTTACTATAAAACGGCACTGACTTTTCAGCTCATGTGTTTTTGCCCTGGATTTCTGAAATTCATCTGGCATAGACCACCAAATATCAGAATGACGGATATTCCTAGCTATGTAGCGCATTCTCTGTTTGGTCTAACAGGTTCATTCTCCTGAAAATCCTCCTGACGCCGCTTACCAGATTGAATCTCCATATATATTTCTTCTTCTTGTCGCAAGTCATCGCCTACTTGTTCAACATGCAAATCAGGAAGGGGCATATCTGGAACACAATCAGGGTCATCTGAAATCTCTCCATCATCAATATCTGCTTGAGAATCTTCAGAATCCTCACGAATATCACGATGTACGAAGACTTCTTAAATATACTAGAAGAAAACAAAATACAAGCTAATACAGCTCTCGTAAATGGTAATGATGTCAACATTAATGTGGAAAACAAAGAATCCCACAGAAGCTTGACAAAATTATTAGTTAGAAAAAAGTGTAATGGTATTCCTTTAAAAATAAACAAACAAGACCGATAAAGGTTGTTGCAAAGAAACTACACTTCTTATGCACACCTGAACGTATTGCGAATGACCTAAAGACGAAAAACTTAAAATAACTATAAGTTGTCAACATTTTTAAGTATAAAAGCAAAGTACAATTGCCGATGTTCATGCTTACTTTCGAGCAGGATGAAAATATCAAGGAAATTAATGAAATTAAAGATATTCTAGAGATGAAAGTTCGAATTCATCAGTTTTGTAAATCCAATCTAGTGTCTCAAAGTAAGAACGGTCAAAAGTATGGTCTCACTCACAGATACTGCAACTCTATCCCAAAATGCGTTAGATGTGAGGGGGGCCATCAAACAAAAGTCTGCATTAGGGAAAAACTGGCAGTTCCAAAATATGCCTACTGTAGTGAAAGAAAGAAACCCTGCCAACTACTGAGTCTACATTGTAGCAAAAGAGCTTTTTTTTATAACCTGCGAGCGTTCAACGGATTTGAGTACCTTTAATATGCTTGTAAACAACAGGGGCGAAGGAAAATCAGGGAGGATGGAAAGAGAGGTGCCGATGAACGTTGGTTTTAAATGTTTGAAGGTTATAATGACTAGGAAATAAAGAGCTAGGCAAGGTAGTCCATAAGCGAGTTGTGCGGCATAGGAACGAATAACGATATTTTAGAGTACATCCGAAAGTGGGCTTGAGGGTATTCTGATGAGCGTTCATAGCGAGACGGGTGTTAAGGTTAAAACTTTGAAGGGGCACTGGAAGGGGCAATGGAGTACTGGTGGTAGAAATAGAGATAAAACAAAGTGAGCCAGGAAACATTTAGTCGGTGTTCAAGGGTGTAAATTGACTGACTGATATAAGTATCACCTATGAGTTTTATCGCACGACTTTGAATTCTATCTAGCAGGTGCAGAGATGTTTCGGGGGCACCAAACCAGATGTGGACAATGTACTCCAGTTTCGGGCGGATATATATATATATATATATATATATTGATGCCAGATCATAGGGCGTTAAGTACTTCTTACATCCCTTGAGAAATCCTAGTAATTTCGCAGCATTTTTGACAACACCGAATATGTGGCCATTCTAATGTAAGTTTTCATTGAAATATTGGGCCTATAACTATTCGTGCGGTTTGCTAAGAGATAGCGTAACTTGTATTATTCCATTATTATTATTCCATTGGAAAGCTACTGTCATTGTACTTCATTTCAGTATATGTCATCCATTTAAAGCGTAAACAACAATAATTTTTTTTCACTTAAATATGTCGAACTTTGTGCCTGAAAAAGTGTTTTTGCGAGGAGTTCTTCTTCATTACTTTAATACGAAGAAAACTGCTACCGAAAGTCATCGTATTTTGGTGGAAGTTTATGGTGAACATGCGCTAGTTGAGCGAACGTGTCAAAAGTTGTTTGCACGATTTAAAAGTGATGATTTTGGCTTGGAAGACGATGAACGTCCTGGGCACCCAAAAAAGTTTGAAGATGAAGAACTGGAAGCATTACTCTATGAAGATTGTTGCCAAACACGAGCCAAAGAGCTCGCAGAATCTTTGGGTGTCAATCAAGCAGCCATTTCAAAACGTTTAAAAGCAGCTGGATATATTCAAAAGCAAGGAAATTGGGTTCCACATGAACTCAAGCCGAGAGATGTCGAAAGGCGGTTTTGCATGTCCGAAATGCTGCTGGAACGCCACAAAAGGAAGTCATTTTTGCATCAGATTGTTACTGGTGATGAAAAATGGATCCATTACGACAACCCCAAGGGCAAAAAATCATATGTGAAACCCGGCCAACCAGCCAAATCAACCGCAAAGCCGAATATTCATGGCGCGAAGGTAATGCTCTGTATTTGGTGGGATCAGATGGGTGTGCTGAGCAGTAGCCGAAAAACGCCCGGAATATGTGACCAGACACGAGGCAATAATTTTCCATCATGGCAACGCTCGGCCCCACGTTGCTATTTCCGTTAAGAACTATTTGGAAAACAGTGGATGGAAAGTCTTACTCCACCCGCCTTATAGCCCAGACGTTGCCCCTTCTGACTACTATCTGTTCCGGTCGATACAGAACGCCCTCACTGAAATACGGTTCACATCAGAGAAGAATATCAAAAATTGGTTTGATTTATTCTTTGCTGTCAAGCCGGTGCAGTTCTTTTGGGATGGGATCCGCAAATTGCCAGAAAGATAGAATAGAGTCGTAGCTTCAGATGGGCAATACTTTGAATAATACTATTGTACATGTTTTTCTTAAATAAACGTTTAAATTTAAAAAAAAACCCGCACGAATTCAGATATATACCCAATACCATTCCAGTGCCATTCATAAAGAATGGCTGGGTTCTTAAATTTCGCCTTAACGACAGCAGACAGCATTTTGTTTTGGAAGTATTAAATTCCACTCTGTTGATAGTTCCCCAATTGTTTGTGCTGTTAATATCGAAATTTATTGAGCTTAACATACGCTACCGTTCCCGTTCTACAGCCGAAGAGCAGGGACGTGAGTCGGAGTACGAATATGTAAAGCAGAAAGTACTGTAATCGGCAAAGGAATATATTGGATTAGAAGTTGTAGACAGGAGATCATAAACGAAAATTAAATGAGTGTCAAAGACAGGACGGAGCCTTGGCTTGAAACCATCCAACACAACTTGAATTGAACGTTCCAAAAGGTAATTTTTAATCCATTGAAGAAGAGAGTCATCGGTCCCAAAAGCAAGCATATTCGACAAAAGTCGGAACTCTGTCAAATGCCCTAGAAATATCAAGTGCAACTATCTTACTTTCCTCAGATTGATGTACGCTTTGATTCCGTTTTTCGATGAGACGTGCCTTCAGATCACCAGTGCACTACCGGTCATTGAGAAGTTTTTATGTTTCGAGATATATCATAAGCTGGAAAGAAGGGACGTAAGTACAACTGGATTGATGAAAAAGCTTAAGCAATGGTTTCGGCAGCGTGGAAGAACATCTCTTTAGAAAAAAGCGAAATATACCATCTGGAGCAGCAAATTTTTGAATGTTGAGATCTTTAAGAACTCCTGCTACTACATGAGTGCGAATTCGTTCAATTGAAGATTAAACGCACTTAAATCTAGGCGGACATAAAGCACAATCTGGAAGTGTTGAGCTGGATTCAAAATGTACAGCACTCTTGTACTCTTATCCTTATAATTATCTACCTTGTGAAATCTTGATTCTCTGTAAATGACTTTTTACGTGTAACAACTATTAGTTATTACAAAAATTAAAGACAATTTGTCTTTATTGTGTTATTCATAACTTGCATACGGAATGCCTTATGTATACGAAGATTAGGATTTGGCTCTATGCTCTAGTGATACTAGGGTCTAAATTAATTTGTCTTAAGACGCCATAAACAAAGAACTGTATTATAGTAATTTTTTTAATTTAAATAGAAAATTCTCTTTGTATCTAAAATCGGTAAGCAGTAATGAAAAGCTCTTTCTTCCATTAGATCTCGTTCTTCGATCGTAGTTCGTTTAACTTTTATTGGGATAGCTCTTGAAGATGTAGGTTCAAACCAATTACAATCGGTACTCAATAATATACCTGCATTGCGATTTTCCCTTGTCATAAGCCACTTGCCTTTTGAGATTAGTCGGTTATGCAATTTTCAAATGTTTTCGACTTGTCGGCCAACAAAAACGTCCTAACAATTTTGCCAAATATCATTAATCAATTGATTACACACAGAATCATGGCGCCAGTTCTTTCCTGGCACTCTGTTCTTCTACTATAAGAAACAAAGGCCACCCATGCAACCAGCCATCCCATACAACTCTTATTTAGGTCAAACAAAAGCAACGCAATACCAATCCAATTATTTCTTCAACTACTATAGCACTACTTCGTACTCTAATACAAAACTGCAACAATAGAGCTGTCATCCTGGGAAAACTGCCAAACCTATCAAACATTTTATGGCCTCCCAATTCCACTTCGCATTACCGCCAATTTTACAGGTGGAAACACTAGTCGTCATCAAATTCAGACATTTGAGTTTTGTCTCTCACTCAGCTTGACCCGTTTGGTCGGAGAATCAGTTTATTAGATTTTTACGATTTTCCATTTCCATTTCAATTCTAACAATAGTCTGGTCTATTGTTTTGGGCGCGCTATTAAGAGCGGCGTAAAAAGAAAGAAAGAAACAAAACCTCAACCGTCAGACCCTTTTGTTCCAAGTGCGCCTTTAGCGTTCGTCAATGTTCTTCTAGTGGGTACTGTTATTGTTTCCACTTGACTTGTGTCCACGTTTCTTCCTTCCATTGTCCGTTTTACGAACAGTTTTGCTTTTGTTTTGTTTTTGAATTTGAGTTATGCTTTTTCTTCTTCTGTTTCTTCTTCTAACATATTTTAGTTGATACTGTTTTTATGGGATTTCCATTGTTCGAAAATACAATGTACCTGCTGAAGACTCAGAAAAATAGAATTCAAAACATAAAGGCATGGCGCAACATACAAAATATTCCCATGGAGGAAGAATTGTTCGATTGGCCCTAATATTCATGTGGGGGGTGATGGGAATGGACATAAATAATAAATTTTCTGAGAAAAATCTAGTTCAATGATCAAAACCACAGACAGTCGTATGAAAATGGAGAGGATGAGGAAGGGGCAAAGACGGGCAGGGGGAATAGTCATAAAAGGATATTCGTGGCCGTGCATGTAAACAGAGTCAAATTTTCAAGGAATCGACTGGGAAACGTGGGTAATCTTAGATTGCCACGCATGACGAAATTGGGGATAGAAACACTTGTTGCTCTTACGTATGAAGTGTTGATGCTGGTGTTATTCAGAGCTGTTCAATATTCAGCTCGAGTTTATTCTCGAGAAAGAAATGAAGAGGATTCAAAGGATAACAAGTTATGGGCTGAGATTTTTGTATCGAGTTAGGTGGAAATTTGGTAGACAAAAGGATCAAATTATTTATTAGGTGAGGGATTATTGGATTAGCTAGTTGGAAGGAACTTGAACCCATTAACACATATACGTACTCGTAGGGTTAGATTCTCGAAAGGCCGGTGAAGTAGTTTGTTAGAACTGATTAAAGTGAGAGCTGATTTAGCATTTGTTGTTGATCAAACCCTTATTATCACAGTGTCTTTTTTGTATGGTTTCCGAGAAGTTTTTCTATAGGAGTGTATATTTTCTTTTCTGCTGACTCATTACCGATGATGTATTGAGGTCCTTGCTGTCTGGTAAATAGATCAAAGAAAAGTTGTGTATGAATGTCATTATTAAAAATAAACTAACATGGGTAATTCTGAGAAATTGAAGAGACAGGCAGCGATGTTGTTTAATACAAATTAGTCATTTGCGGCAAGGATACAATGAGATATACCACTGAAAATTTAATCAACGGCAACGAGTAATATAAACATTATTGTGAAAAAGAATTTTCTGTTAGTCTATTACTAGTGAACCAATAGTCAAATAGGCCTCTGCTTTAGAATACCGAAGATTTATTTCATTCCATTCCAAAGTAAGCTACCCAAATTAATACGAAAATCAAGTCAGACTCTTGGAATTAAAAATCCAGTGAGCTAAATCCTGAAACTTAAGTTGAATGAAAAACACAAGCCTGGATCTTTCTTGAAGAAATTTAATATGGTCACGACTCAAAAAATACGTCAAATTGGAAGAGATATTTGATAGGGAAATGTCTTAAATAAGGTCACTGGCGACTTCAAAAATCCATCCAGTTGTAACCTCATTTGGGATACAAATCTTCAGATCTAAAGGCAAACGTCTTTAAAAAATTCTAACTCAATACAAGACAGAAAAGAAAAGGCTAAGGTGCCACACCGCAATCATCTCTCCTCGTAGAAAACATAGAATCTGATGGAATAACTCGGGCACCAACACTTTGGTAGTGAAGCGCCTAATTGAATGCTTGTTTCTGGCCAGAAAAGAAACTATGCAAGAAGTATTTATGTTCAAGCATATGAGTGAATGTATGATTCCAGGTAAAATTCGGCACCATTGGCCTGATTTACACTCATTCCCCCACAGAGGAGAGACATGCCTTTTCTGATCAAATCTTTCAAAACCTATTCAGAGGTACATTGCTGCCACCAACAGCAACTCGTGGTAGATAACGAAGATAATGAATTTCTTCAAGTATACAGATTGTGATGAGGATTATAGATCAGCACATGCGCGAAGTTATAGTGGAAATTATTTCGCTTTAAGAAAAAAATTACATTTCACGAGAACAACATTCGACAACACTTCCATTTCCATTTACATGATCAAGGCGAATTTTTGAAAGCTAAAATTCAAAAAATCTTATAGATGAGCTCACTGTCGAACGGGAGTTCTCTTATAGAAGAAAACACCAGCTCGTCAGTATGAAAAGATCAGATGGCCGATAAATGGAACCTCGTGATCGTCTGCTCAATCCTTATTCAAGACGAAAATCCTAAACGTGCAACAACATTCTCTCAACATACAAACAACTCTAAAAATAAACATAGGACACACATTTCGTTAACGTTTATAGAAAAGAAAGTTGCAAACATGAATTCGGTGGAAAATGAAAGGAAAACAAAGTATAGGAAGGAACCCCAAAACTAAAGATTCATTGCCCAAATTTGAAGCTACAAATATGACTAACAATGAAGAACTTAGTTGTAAGCTTTAATAACAACACCACCGTAGAAATCATACAAAGAACACTCATTATAAGTTTCCGTTTCTCTGGACTAAACTAAAAGTCCCAGACGAACCATCAAGAAAACTCCACATCTGGCAACAGCACCTGTCATCCTATCTTAGACTATCAGCTCGTTGATCAAGTGGGAATCGATGCTTTGCATATTAAAACTTTTGCTTCTTTTTTATGGTTGTTACTTTACATCAGTATAATATTGGGTATGTTATTTAATTCGTGCGGTTTTTTTTCCCAAAATTTGAACGTTTATTTAAGAAAAACATGTACAATAGTATTATTCAAAGTATTAACCATCTGAAGCTATGACTTTTTCCCCTCTTTCTGGGAATTTGTGGATCCCATCCCAAAAGAACTGCGCCGGCTTGACAGCCAAGAATGAATCAAGCCAATTTTTGATATTCTGCTCTGGTGTGAATCGTATTTTAGTGAGGGCGTTCTGCATCGACCGGAACAAATGGTAGTCAGAAGGGGCAAGGTCTGGGCTATGAAGCGGGTGGGGTAAGACTTCACATCCACTGTTTTCCAAATAGTTCTTTACTGGAGTAGCAACGTGGGGCCGAGCGTTGTCATGACGGAAAATTATTGCCTCGTGTCTGGTCGTATACTCCGGGTGTTTTTCGTCTACTGCTATCTTCAAACGGATTAATTGTGTTCGGTAGCGTTGTCTATTGATGGTTTCACCCGGTTTTAGTAGCTCATAATGCAGCACACCCATCTGGTCCCACAAAATACAGAGCATTACCTTCGCGTCATGGATATTCGGCTTTGCCGTTGATTTGGCTGGTTTAATGGGTTTCACATATGATTTTTTGCTCTTGGGGTTAGCATAATGGATCCATTTTCCATCACCAGTAACAATCAGATGCAAAAATGACTTCCTTTTGTGGCGTTCCAGCAGCATTTCGGACAAGCAAAACCGCCTATCGACGTCTCCCGGCTTGAGTTCATGTTTAACCCAATTTCCTTGCTTTTGAATATATCCAGCTGCTCTTAAACAATTTGAAATGACTGCTTGAGTGACACCCAAAGATTCTGCGAGCTCTTCTTGTGTTTGGCAACAATCTTCATAGAGTAACGCTTCCAGTTCTTCATTTTCAAACTTTTTTGGCTGCCCAGGACGTTCATAGTCTTCCAAGCCAAAATCACCACTTTTAAATCGTGCAAACTACTTTTGGCACGTTCGCTCACCTAGCGCATGTTCACCAAAAGCTTAAAATACGATGACTTTCGGGAGCAGTTTTCAGTAATGAAGAAGAACTCCCCGCAAAAACACTTTTTCAGGCAGAAAGTTCGACATATTTGAGTGAAAAAAAAAAATATTGTTGTTTACGCTTCAAATGAATGACATATACTGAATTGACGTACAATGACAGTAGCTTTCAACGCATATTCTAATGGAATAATAGCAATGGAATAATAAAAGTTACGCCATCTCTTAGCAAACCGCATGAATTAAGTTATAGACCCAATATTAACAATTTTTTGTTAATGAAGCAAGTTTAAACAAGCAAAAATATATTTATAAAATGTACATATGGTACGAGTACATAGAAGAAAGATATAGGGTGATTCATCGTGAGGTTTAATTTTAAATGCTTTATCATTTTTGCTCAGCATTGTTTGGCAAGTTCTCATGGAAAGACTCACACCACAACAGAGTTACAAATTGTTCAGCCGTATTGCGAAAATCAACGTTCTGTGAGAAATTTTTTTCGTGGGATTGGAGGAACTTACGGTGCGCATAATCGACCTACTGAAACCACTATCGCCAATACCATTCGCAAATTTGAGTCCCAGTTTACATTAGTGAATGATACTCGACTGGTTAGACCACATCCAGCACGTAGTGAAGAGACTATAGCAGCTGTAGCTGAGAGTGTACGCGAAGACCGTGACGAATCGATTCCTCGTCGTTCTCAGCAGCTTTGCTTGGCGTATTTAACGTGAGGATCTCGGCCTAAAAGCGTACTTGTGCAAAAATTGAAGTCAGGCGACTTGAAACTGTGTCATATTTTTAGTGAATGGGCTCTGGAAAAACTCAATGAAAATCCGGTATTTTATCGTGAAATTTTGTTCAGTGACGAAGCTCATTTCTGGCTCAATGGCTACGTTAATAAACAAAATTGCCGAATTTGGGCTGATGAGCAACCCGAAGAGTACCAAGTGCTACCATTACATCCATTAAAAACAACGGTTTGGTGTGGTTTATGGGCTGGTAAAATCATTGGTCCATATTTTTTCAAAAATGAGGCAAATCAGAATGTTACCGTCAATGGTATCCGTTATCGCGCCATGTTAATGGAGTATGTGCTTCCAAAAATTTAAGCACATTGTCCCGGTGAGAACTGGTTTTAAAAGGACGGCGCTACGAGCGTGAAACAATGGACTTGTTGAGAAATCATTTTGATAAGCACTTAATTTCACGTTTTGCTACGGTAAATTGGCTGCCCAGATCGTGCGGTTATACACCTTTGGACTATTTTTTCTGGGGATATGTAAAGTCTCAGGTTTTCAAAAATAAACCAGCTACGATTGACGCTTTGGAAGTCAACATTACTCGTGTTATCCGCGAGATACCAGTCGCTATGCCCGAACGAGTCGCCCAAAATTAGATCTTCCGAATGGACCACCTCAAACGTAGTCATAGTTAACATTTATATGATATTATTTTAAAAATGTAGATGCCATGAATTATTCCTTTAACCAGTTGTAAAAATTTTAAGTTTGTTTTCAAATTTATGGGTTTTATTTTACATTATAAATCAAACTTCACGATGAATCAATCTATATATAGCCTTAGAAGATACAACCATATCTCTGAACACTCTAAAAAGCTTCTATGTTGCACACTGCAACAATATATCAATGCAAGAAATTGTATATTTTTACATAAAATTATTAACAATAAATCTCCGTCCTAGTTATTTAACAAGCTTGTCTTTAAATATGTCTGTAAGAAATCTTTGTATAGTTCCTCATCGTTGCCAATATTTGAATTCCTCACGTTTATTTTTCATTCATGCTGTCATATTATGGAACTCACTCCTACCGCAAATCAAATTATTATCTATCCGTGCAACCTTAAAAAATGCATTCTATAGTATTGTATCTAAGTACTAGAAAAGGAATATCAACTTTGTGGTAAATATTTGAAAGCGAATGTAATGTACAATACCATAGTTTCCACGCACAATTTTATACCACATGAAAATTAGATGTTGTATTCACAAATCACCAGCTTTCTAAGATCACACCCGTAAAATTAGTCCTATGATTAAAACAAGTACTTTGTTTTTCAATTAATTGCACATACATATTTGTTTAAAGGTTATCGTACGTTTTAATGATGTTCCAACTTTCATTTTATTAGTTTAGCATATCGAGCAAATAGTTTATAAAATCGTGGGTATTAATGTAAAAGACAGGTTGATCACTCTCGAACCACTCAGGCCTAAAAGTTCCTGGATATGAACTAGTGCTATTATAGTATTTTCAAAGGCCGTACGGAAATACAAGAAACTAACTGGAGCAACCTTAGTAGCATCTTTAAGAATTTAAGCTCTTTGTTATGTTTCAGCGATAACTATGTGAATGAAGCTGTTGGGGTTACGGAACAGTTTTTTTTTGGCTTTACAAGGCCAACCTGACAGAACAAAATCGAAGTCAGGAATGACTACAACGCTCAAAGTGTAAAATTTAATATGACCAAAGCTTGAGGCAAAAAATTGTTGATTACTTGTCGAAATCATAAGAAATTTTTCCTTATCTCCATCCCAAACTTCACTGAGGTATAATGATATGTATTCCAGTTCTCATCTGTTTGGACAAGACCAACCTGCACGCCACGCACTTCCATATTGTGTGAAGTCTCGACCTACAGTAGTAAGTGAGCGTGGCTCAAGAAATAGTGGACTAGCTTTCAAATAGAAAGTTTCGGTGATCGCATCCCAACCGCGCCCGAAAAATATAAATCTTTTCAGTTAACAAAAGTCTAGTAAGATGAGTATTTGACTAGAAATCAACAACAAGCCAACTTCCACTAATAACTTAGACCCCCCATTAAATGTTTGATGCCACCCATGGAGCGCAATTAATCACTGATCCCATACATCTTTCCTTCTCTCTCTATCTCAATTTCCAAAAAACTTAACACATGCTGAGGCATTATAAGTGTATTCATTATGAAACCAATTCATTCGTAGTAATATGAGCACTTAAAAGTATTTCTATGCTTCAATTTGATGGTTATATACCCATTCAACTTACTTCGCATATTTTTAAGTTCACAGTAACGCTGATAAACCGACAGTTTATGAAATATCTCGAGACACAAAAGCTTCTCAATGACTGGCATTCCAACAGGTCTACTGGTGATTTGAAAGTATATCTCTCCAAAAAGTTGGAGATAGTCGCACTTGATATTCCAAATATATGCCCATTCGTCTAAAATGAATGCATTTTGAATCGATGAATCTCTTCCTCTATGGGTTAGAAATAACCTTTCGGATCTTTAATCCGATTTCATTCGAATGGTTTCAAGGTTTTAAAAATTATATATTTTTATGAATGATTTCTTGTCTGCTACTTTCAATTCAATATATATCTTTGCTGACTCTTTGCTTTTAATATTTTACCGCGAAGTCATGTTACTGCATTTCAGCTATATGTAGGACGTCTACTACTACTCGTTAACTCATTAAATATCAACACTAACATAACTTATAGTGCAACTGAGTTTAATGCTTTCAAAATACAATGCGGCAGCTATTGTCCATGAATACTATTTATATTATCAAAACCGAAAAAGTTTCGGTTGCCTTTTTTCTAGTTATATCGCTAGTTCCACGAACAGTGCTCCAACGAGCACTGCGCCTTCAAACCTTCAACTGTAACACCCACCTGTTTCAAAATGAATATTCGTAAGTTAATCCTTACGGGATTCACTCTGAAATATCGGTATACTTTCCTAAGTTGTCCAAATTGCTCACGAAATATCCTTCGAACTCTTTATTTCTTAGCGATTTTAACTTGCAAACATTCAAAGCCATTGCTCGTCGGCAATTCTTTTTCTTTCCTTCCTAAATCACTGCGCTCTATGGGAACATTGCAAGCGTGCTCATAACCATTCATTTGACGACTTTAAAGCTTTATAACTATGACTTCATGATAATATTCATTGCTTTGGACAAGGCGATGGTCAAATTTAGGATTCTGGAAAAACTATACCAGCTGTTCTAAACGAAGCTGAAAACTACTGTGCATAATTTAAGAATATGTATTATCTGGAACAAATCGGTTCAGCAACTGGGGAATTGTTCACAGTTCGCATCTACACTACTCGTACACATACCAAATATCACTTCGCTGAAAATGAGCAAGAAAACACAAATCGAATATTCAAGGCACACGGGTGATGAGAAAATATTCTTAAATAAGGTTATCTGCATTTGTTATAGCACATTGACTGAAAAGCCAGTGCCGTTTTATAGTAAAACACTAAATTTTTGCAAAATTCAACTTTATTTATCAATATAGTTGCCTTCGAGGGCGACACACTGATTGAAACGATTTTTCAATCTTTCGATACCAGTTTTGTAGTACGATTTCGGTTTAGCCCCAATATAGGCCTCTGTTTCGGCGATTACTTCTTCATCGGTCTTAAATCTCTTTCCGACGAGCATTCTTTTGAGGCCTGCGAACAGGAAATACTCGGTTGGGGCTAAATCTGGAAAATACGGTGGGTGGGGAAGCAATTCGTAGCCGAATTCATTCAATTTTGCCATCGTTTTCATCGACTTGTGACACGGTGCATTGTCTTGATGAAACAGCACTTTTTTTTCTTCAAATGCGGCCGTTTGTCAGCGATTTCGTCCTTCAAACGCTCCAACAACGCGTTGATAGTCTGTCCCTTTTAGAGATAGTCGATGAAAATTATTCCATGTGTATTCCAAAATACGGATGCCATAACCTTGCCAGCCGACTGTTGAGTTTTTGGTCGTTTTGGACGAGGTTCGTCGCCTGCTCGCCACTCAGCTGACTGCCGACTTGACTCTGGTGTGAAGTGATGGGGCAAAGTTTCATCCATTGTCAGATACCTATGCAAAAATTCGGCTTTATTGCGGTTGAACAGCTTTAAACACTCCTCTGAATCATCAACACGCTGTTGTTTTTGGTCGACTGTGAGCAAACGCGGCACCCACTTTGAACAGAGCTTTCGCATGTCCAAATATTCACGTATGATGTATCCAACACACTCTTTTGATATCTTCAGAGCCTCAGCTATCTTGATCAACTCGACTTTACGGTCATTCGTAATCATTTTGTGGACTTTTTTAATGTTTTCATCTGAAACAGCCTCTTTTGGACGTCCACTGCGTGCATCATCTTCGGTGCTTGTATGACCACTTTTAAATTTTTCAATTCATTTGCGAATGGTTAGTTCGGCTGGTACCGAACAACACACGAAATTGCTTTGAATCCATTTCTTCTTTTTTCACAATAACAAAAGTTGCTTCACTCACAACGCTATATCTCGAGAACTAATCGTCCGACAGCTGTTAAATTTATACACTTATTTTTTGAAGGTTGGTACTAACTGAAAATGGTATGGATTTAATTCAAGTAGTGCCCTCTCTTAGAAACGGCACGGCACAGCACATGTATTATAGCTACATTGTTGGCCTTTCAGATATGCATAGGTATACCGTGTGAAACCATAATTTTCTGTTAGGAGACCCCAGAATCGATCATGTGTAAACAAATTTACCACAAATAGTAGCAGCTCGAATAATTTAAAAGATATATATAAATTGTATATCTCAAACGAATCTCTGCAAACGATAAACGTCAACCGTCAATTTCATAAATTACCGGCCACCAAGAAAAACCATCATCACTTGCTCATGCACTTGTCCAGCGAAACCTTACAATACCACTGTACAAACAACAACTCTCCTCCAGTGGTAATGACTCATTTAGTCCTTAAGAATTCATAAAAAAAATATCATTTCCAGGCGACTGCATCGATTATTACATGAATGAAGCATGCCAACACGACAGCACTTGTATGACTGACACACTCTAAATCCTACTTACCAAACCCCTAAGAAGCCATTTAAATTTGACGCCTTAATCCACACCTCCTCGAAGAAACGAAAAAGGACACAAAAAACAAAAAACATAGAACCGGAAAACCCACAACATTATCCTCCTTTAAACGACCACAACTTCGTTTAAAACTTCAATACTTTTTGAGATCAAATTACCCCAAGTAATGGAGTTGAAAAAAATCTCTAAAGGACATCATCCTAAGAATCCGACACAAACAGGACACAAAGTGTACAATTTCTGATTTACTATCGTATGAGGTACACGAAGGAGTTCTAGATGCACACAACAGATGTGGATAACATTATCCTTTGAATGTCCAGTTCACTTTCGATTAAAAGACAGTATTCTAAGTCTACCAAGGTTTTTGGCAGTGGGTGTGAGTGCCCCTGGAATGTGTGAAATGTAATTACAGGGAAATATCTGTGATTTTAAAATACGACAACGATAACTGGCTACCAGATTGCAAGTGGTTTTTCCGAACATATTGCGAGAATACGGATAAGCAAACAGATCTAGGTTTACATATTTTCAACCCCTATCAATGTTTTATTGATTTCTCAATGTGTGTCCTTTGACATTTGGCTCTAACATTGTCTAAGCAATTAGTGTAAAGAATTAAGCCCTATGTGTGATGTGCGTATGTGGATATATTGTATATAATTCTGAGGGTGGATTAACATGACCCAGTTTGAGATACTTGAAAATACAATAGTTCACCGAAAATACTCGCACTCATACTGATTCTTATACTCATGTCCATAGTAGCGTGTCAGTTAAGTTAATTGCTAATGTCGGCATTAAGGACATTCACAAATTGTCAACATGTCACAAGAACAATGAATGCGCCTAGTGCGTGCCCACACAACACATAAAAAGACCAACAACAACGCGAACAACAAAAATTCACGACAGTTGTTCGAAAATGACAACTTGTGCTTTCAACGACGAAACCATGGAGAAAGGACAATGGCAGACAACATACTATACAGTATGAGATTAAAATCTCAAAGTTAAACTCAACTAACTCTAGGTGGTGCTAAAATATTGAAAAGAAATTTGCCTGAGTGACAAATTTAGAATACAAAACCTAACTGGAGGAGTATTCCAGTTCCAGGAGCAGCAGTAGGATCTGCCTCCTGTCAGAATGTCATACTATAGTTTGCTGCTAGCTGCTTATAAACACGTTAATTGCATTAGGTGTGTGCAGTGCAGCGCATGCATGTAGCAAATGTGGTGTTAAAAGCACAAAAAAGAACCCCCAACCGCAAGGACTCTGATTATGACGATGACGAGGACTATTCCATAGACTGTACTGCATTCATGCGAAAATGGGATAATAGCAACGTGTTTACGATGAAAGACAGTAGGCGGTAGCCATGGCTGAATTTGGTTGGGTTTTTATGACTTTTCGTCGGGCAAAAATGGACATTTCCGTTTTGGAGGTGATTTTTGCCATAAATTCTACTGCTTTAGCTGCCGTCACGTACTGCTGTATTATATGCTGCATTTTTGACATGAAAAGTTTTCTACGAAATATTATCCGCTGTGCAGTGGTAGAATAAGTAGGACTCTTGCTTATAAACAAGGACAATTAGAAGGTGTTTTCCAGAGAGAAGACTGATGAACATATTTTTCAGCTGTTTTTGGACGAGAGGATATTCGGAACGTGCATTTTAAAATGACGATTTGGTCGCTTATTATTTTGGTAGGGGTATAAACTTGAAAGGAACACTGCAGTATGAATAATCACGGAATTTGAAGGATACGAACGCTCATTTAGCATTCCGTAAATTAATTACCGTATTCGAGGCATAAATTCTATATTCTCCAATCTACATAGCAATGCACTTGTTAATTTGGATTAAATAAGAATTTGAATTTAAGTGCTCAATATATATATAATTTTTTTTAAAAAGAAGATAATGAAGTGCACTTTCGGCATATTTAGCTTTATTTTATTTTTTTTTTTTAACACGTTCGCGCACGTAAAGTGTATATACGTCTTCGTCAGCTCTCTCGGTAGTGCATGACGTTCATACATATTATCTAAAAATCTCCTTTTTTCAGCAAGGCGTCTTAAATCATATTGAGGCCACCGCGGGCACGTTTGCAGCGGTCGATTCGTTGGACCCAATTTTCAACGATTCGGCCACACATTTTGGTCGAAACGGCCGCTATTTCGCGTTCAATGTTGGCTCTGAGCTCTTCCATCGTCGTCGGCGTGTTGGCATAAGCCAATGACTTAACGTAGCCCCACACAAAATAGTCAAGCGGCGTTAAATCGCACGAACGAGGCGGCCAATCGACTGTCCCATGTCTTGAGATAACACGCTCACCATACTTACTCTTCAATAAATCGATTGTAGCGTGTGCTGTGTGGCTTGTGGCACCATCCTGTTGAAACCACATATCGTCCAAGTCCATGTCTTCTAATTCGGGTTAAAAATCGGTGATCATGGCGCGATAACGCTGAACATTCACAGTAACGTGACGATCGTTATCGTCGACGAAAAAATATGCCCCAATAACGCCGAGGGCAAGCAAACCGCACCAAACAGTTATTTTTTGTGGATGAAGTGGTGATTCATGTGGGTTTTCACCCGACCAATGACGCATATTTTGCTTGACGAACCCATTGAGCCAAAAATGAGCTTCGTCACTGAAGATGATTTTGCGACTCTGAATATCTGTAGAAAATTTTTATAATTTGTTGAGTTTACTGTATAAATTGACAGTGACAGTTTGATGATTAGTGAAAGAGTGTGTTCACAAATTAAATTCAAAGTTGTCAAGTCCGTATTGGAAAGCCCTATATATGGTAAGCTTTTATACCAAAAATGTATGTTCAAATTTAACCTTAAAAACCGCGGAACTGAACAACCCAATATTATTTTACAATGAATACAAGAAGATATGGAAACATAATTTCTTCTTTAAATTGTAGCTTCTGGAAATATTGCGAGAGCTGCCTTAATTTGTTCAGAACCAAATAAATGTAATAAATTGCCTCATTGAGAAAATGATTAGCTGATTGTCAATGTGTTTTGTGTTCAGAGCACTTTTTGACATATTAGCAAAAGAAAATTTATTGTTCACTGAATTGATTGCACCCTGTACTCGTATATGGCATTGCGTATTACTTAAGTTAAGTTTAGTTTTTAGAGCTAATATGCTTTGTTTTTCTTAAAATGTTTATAAGAAGAGCAACCACGATCGCTAGCTCAAACTATAGCCCAGCACTGACTGACACGCTGTGGCACATCTTTCGCCAAACTTCTTAAATCTTTGTAGCGAATATAATTCTCAGTCTTTTCTGCTGCTTATGGGAGAAGAAAAATAAACATTAAAATCCTTTAACAAATAATAAAACCGGGGATAGGTTTATAGCCTGCAAAAGTCATAGCTCTATTTATACTTGTAGTGCTAACAAACAGCTGAGACTGTTCTAGGAAATGAACTGCTATCTTTTTTGCCATGAGACTTTTTAAAACGTCAATGGGAAACAAATGGTATACTCGTAGTATTGGATCGCGCAACAAGAGGTGTCATTTTAAATCAATAGAAAAATGCAAAATTTTTACGAAAAGTGGTAATATTTTATTTCAGTCTAAAGAGGTTAGTAATGAAATACAATATCTGCCAAATGTCGGTTTCGGCTCCGCCTACAATCAGTCATATTTTTGATGAAGTTTTTCAACACGATTTTTGCAAGGCTGTACCACCTTGATCAAAAAGATCAGAAAATTGAAAATAAAAGTTTATTCATCTAAATCTATATTGTATTCTCCATTGACTGCAACACACTTATGCGCTTGATCCAATCCTCGAAATATTTTTTATATTCGATTTTCGGTATGTCCATCAGTGCTTCATGTGATTTTTCCATTACTTTCTCTCAGTTGCTGAACAGAAAGAAGTCACAGGGAGCCATATCAGGTGAATTCGGTGGCTGTTGGGTGGTATTTGTTGCATTTCGTCAAAAAATTACGAATAATGATGACACTGTGCGATGGTGCAAAATCCACGAGTTTTCTGCCCACAATTCTGGTCTCTTTCGGCGAATTGCTTCCCGCAAGTGTCTCATAACGCCCAAATAATACTTTTTTTTACTGTCTGGCCTTCTGGCAAAAAATCGTGATGCACTACACCGTTGTAATCAATGAAAACCGTGAGCATTGCCTTCTTTTTTTTAAAGGAAATCATGTGGTGTTTTTGGTGTCGGCTTATTTGGTGAACGTCATTCACTTGGCTGATGTCTGGATTGCCTGTCGTACTCATAAATTCACGTCTCGTCTCCAGTAATGATCCTTTTGATGAATGTGGGATCGGATTCAGGCTCGCAAATCATCTCTTTTGCGCCGTCAACACAATCTCTTTCATGCAAAAATTGAGGTCTTTTGGTACCAACTTTGTTGCTACACGACGGAAACCCAAATCACTAACCAAAATGTTTTGGACAGATCCATAGGCAATGTTCAATTCCTCCGCTATCTCTCTGATGGTTAATTTGCGGTTATTTTTTTTACTTCATCGATGTCGATGGTCTGCCACCGCGTTTATCATCTTCGATTGACTCACGACCACTTTTTAACCGCTCGTGCCACTGGTAAACGACCGTTGTCTTGAGAGAATCGTTGCCGAAACACTTTTCCAACATTTCCAACGTTCGAGCACCATTAAATCCGTTTTTTACGCAAAATTTAATACAAGTTCGTTGTTGCAAATTTAAATCCATTTCTAAAATTCTAAAAAATCGCCAACACACACAGAAATATATGTACTCTTGGCTACGTAACTTTTGTAAATGTCAAGCTATGAAGCTGAGATTTAGAGGGAATACCAACAATAAATGTACCAACTTAAAAAAACATCGGAACAACGATAGCACCACACGGTGACGCCGCCTTGATCAAGGTGATATTTCGCAAAAATCATCTTTAATTGTTTTTCTTTAGAGATTAAATCACTGGTGGGGCATTGGCATAGATTTTATCTTTAACATAGCTTCAAAGGAACAAGTCTAATGGTGTTAAATCGCTCGATCTCAAGGGGCCAATTGAAGTCTCCATATCGAGAAATCACACGTAAAGGAAATTTTTCACACGTGATGCACCTACATCATTTTCGAAAAAAATTTAACTGCCAGCCTAAAAACGCACCAAACTGTCGCTCGTTGTGGATGATTTGTAGAGCCCAAGATGCGAAAATTTTATTTGTTTGTGAACTCAGTCAAATGGAAATAAGCCTCATCACTCAGAATATTTTTGCGTAAAAAAATCATGATCTTGTCCATTCATTTCCAGCACCTAATCAACGAAAATACGGTGTTGTGCGTGTTCTGCTGGCTTCAAGATCTTTATGTCAAATGTGGTGCAAAGTGATTGCGGACAGTCCCAATTTCTGTGATCATCTCGAAATGGACACACCTATGTTTCAGTCACCCTTTCAGCTACGGGGTCAGCTTGGCGAACGAATACGAGTTGAATCTTCACATCACTAACCTGTCTGAGACGTTCAAATTTATCGATTAAATTTACTATAGTGACAAGATGACTTGATGATGACAGTACGAACTTTACGAAACGTTTCCGCGACATTTTCAATGTTTTCATAGTGAATAACCTAGGAGGTTCATTAAAAGTCATCACAATGATATTTGAGTGTTGACATTTCAACAATTTTGCGAAATTTAAGAAGAACACATCTTTACTTCTATTTCAGTTGCGGTTGTATGGCTTTCAAAAATAGAGGGACAACGCAGACTTTATTGGTCTTTATTGCCTTTTTAATAAAAAATCAGTAATCAGTTATTCAACATTCTTCCCTTGACTAACAAACATGTCAAGACTAAGTATATCTCCAGGCAGTTCTCGCGAAGTCTTAATCACTTATTGAGGCTACTTTCTCTAAACAGGTTGCAGTATTATTAAATTGGCAGTCCTTTCGACAAATCCCTGGATAAAAAAAAGGGCAAACAAGAAAAAGTTCTATAAACTTAGAAGCTTTAGCTGAAGATCAACTGTCGATGGGCAACTCGCTTATAAACCATTCATAGTCGTGTTCATTCAAACAATGATTGATTCCGTATAAAACGGAGTCGTATATCATATTTATCTTCTTTTAGAATAGTGATTGCCGTAAAGTATTCACTCAAATTGGTTCAGTGAAAGCTAATTCATGGCAGTATATATTCTTGTAATCAAATCTTTACGCCTCATAGTGTCGCGATTCATATACATAAGAAATTTGCCATCAAAATTTAATGACTAATGTTATTCAGTTTATAAAACCTCAGTTTATGGACTGAAAATTCTACCCACAAAGTATCTGCATGCTTCCTCGTTCTGTTTATGGCTGTTTTTGCTTACGGAATGTACTTTAGTCCTTTAGACCACATCCGTATCTTTAAAGAAATTGTAACATAGAAGTACATACAATATATGTGTGAAGAAGAGTATTTACATAAATTTTTTTTGGAGAAACCGTTTATGATTGTTTCCACTAGATTCTTGTCCTCCCCCACGATCGACAATAACAATAATCCTCGTCTCAAATTATGCCAATTACTGTGACATTCTTGCTGATTTCTTGCTGTTCTTCTATTCCTATAGGGGGTGCTGTTTGGCTTTACTTTAGTCCCCCAACTAAATGTTTGCTGGAAAATATGCTAAATCGACACAAATGGAGCGTTTATCGTTCTTAAGAAGTGCTCAAGTTCCACAATTTTCACAGTTTGCCCGCGAAATTTTCATATTTACCCACCAGCAACATCCCCTAACCAGAAAGTCATGTTCTAAGTATCGGGGATTGGTAAGAAGAGAGAAAAAAATTTCTTTATTGAATGTTCCAAGGACTTTTCTTTTTTTTATCCACTTCCTTATCTCCCTACTCTCGTGCTTGCTCTTTGTGTAAAGCCCAACGCAGCAATTTCACCCCCAATCAAACACTCTTCAGAAATTATCCCCTAAATTGCCATTTCGGGGATATTTTTTTCCGTCTATTACCGTTAAATTTTTCGATCTCCCTCTTTTCGTTGCTCTCCTTTCCCGGAACGGACCGATGACGGAAAAGAAATTCCTTTCTCGGTCGACGGTGATGGTGAGGCTATATAAACATTTTCTGCGTGGCAATGATGAGTGGTGCCCCTTAAAAGCATCCGGGGGTTTTTAGCGTCTGTTTACATTGTGTGTGCGGCCCCCTTTTAGTTCTGTTTACTTTGTTATCCAAATGGGTGGTTCGATGGTTTGTTGGTGATGGAGCTACCGAATGGGCTCAAAGAAATAGAGGGAAAAAAAAAAACAAACTCATGACCCATTGCATGGAAGTAGGTCATTCCTGTGAGAATCCTTTTTGTTGGAAGCTAACGTGATCAAATGCAATCAATAAGTCCTGTAACTGGAATTGTAACTATAGCTATAAATGTATTTGTAACTATGTAGGAACAATGGAATGCTACAACGTTTATATGAAATCGAATTGAAGTTTTGTTATCGTACGATATGGCAGAACCAGAGTGGGTGGGCTAAGTGTTTGTGGCAATTTAGGGAAATCAGTACAATTTGGAATTGTGGTAAAAACGGATACGTCTTCCTCTTTCTGAGTCAATACACCCGCCCCACCAATCCGCCAGAGAAGCACGCATTGCATTGTGTAAATAAGTTTATTATACGGTTTGTACCCAGTGGGTATAGGATATCCAGATCCAGAACAATAAACAAGTCCAGGACGAAATTGCAACGGAAAACCGGATAAACATTTTGCCAATTGGCAGTGGAATGTGGCATGCCTATACACTCGTACTACTGCGAAACTTTAATCCCTCAAAAGGTTATAAATTTAAGAGCTTTTGGTGTGTGCCAAAATACTGAACCACCCGATGAAGTAAACA
The DNA here is from genome assembly GCA_907269105.1 of Volucella inanis. Lineage (NCBI taxonomy): Eukaryota > Metazoa > Arthropoda > Insecta > Diptera > Syrphidae > Volucella > Volucella inanis. Next base: position 25,789,585 of record OU026154.1, on the reverse strand, counting down.
GACATTGTAGGTGATGAACCTTCGGTTTTTGGATGAATTTGTGGTAATTGTTGTGGTATCAATAGACGGCCTATGCCAGAGTAGAGTATCGAAAAGAGTTTACAAGTTATGGACGAATAAATTTTGTTTAAATTGTGAAACATAGCCTTGTAATGCTGATGCAGTAGAAGGATTAGTAAGATGGTAGTTGCCCTCTGGAAGCTAAAATTTAGTGGTGCTAGTTGGAATCATATGATATTAGTTACGATTATTGGAATAAATTCAAATAAATAGTGAACAAGAAAATAGTAATTTATTCTTGAAACCCTTTTGTTACATAAAAATTGCCCATCAGATTTATGCACGTATAACTTTTAAATTATGTATTTTGCATTCTTGCATTAAGATTTGAAAACAGGAAGTTAAGGGTTTCTTGTATTGAATTTAAGAGCAACATGCCATGAATTAAATAATCCACACACAAGAGTACTGGTTTATATAGTAAATATATTGCTTTTGTTAGAATGTGGAATGATAAAATACTTAACAGCGAGCAGCGAAACAAGTGGTGGGTGCCTTTTCATCTAATGCACATCCCAGTATTAATAATGACCAAGATTCTGACAGGCCAATGTAGATTCAAATATTTACCTTGTTGTAGCTAAAGTACTCTACAAATATCTCAAATCTGACAGAAACAGAAAGTTTCTGCTAGGAGACTTAACGTTGAAAGGCAGAAAACCTTTTTTGAGATCACTTATATTTCAACTTATCGTCATAACCTGCATTAAAGTGGTACTTAACCTGCATCCATCGATTAAAGGAGAAAATAAAAACAACGGCTTTTCTGAGAAAAAGAAATACCAAAAGGTGAAAAAATTGTGCCTAATGAATAGTGGATCATAGTCAGTGCTGCGGATATGAAAAAACATCTTCTGCAAATTTTTAAATAGAAGGAGTGACTCAAATTACACTGTCAAACAGAACGAACAATTTATAATTTACAAAAGAAATAAAGAAAGCAACATCTAAGTATAAGAGGGCAGCTTACCAACCGAGCTATATAAGGCAGCAGGAGATGATTTAGTAGAAAGCTTGCCTGATGAGCACCGTTTGTTCAATCTACCAAAAAGGAGACCCTCTTAACTGCGTCAACTATAATAAAATGAGTCTTCTTCACATTTCGTGCAAGATCTGCATTGTGCGAACGTCTAAAATCCCTATCCCATGCTACGGCGAGCTGTTACTGATGCGTTTGCCGAAACGGCTAAAAGCGTTTAGGAGTTAATGAGGGCAACACCACGAAGGAATGCACAACATTGACAAATCGGAAAAAACGTCGCGAAAGACGGCTATAACTTTGAGGTAGCTAGGAATTTTGTTTACTTCAGTTCCCTTAACTCTGATAATGGCATCTCGTCAGAACTTAAGCGAAGAGTAGTAGCTTATCGCTGCCTCGGCGATTTTCGGGGCCGAGATATACCTTTTTTTTCTTCTTTTCTTTTTCCTAAGGCAAGGTTATGATCAGTAGTAGAAGGTTCACAATCCTCCCATTATACTGCATCCCTACTGTTCCGCCTGTGGGATTTGCCAGTTTGACCTCAGGAAGTACCGGCAGGCTTCCCGGTTTCGGATCACTTCGTCACTGAGGCCAATTAAATGCTGATATTTTTGCTGTTTTTTAGTCTGCCTTTTTTGCGCAATTGTGTAGGAGCGTTGATTGATATTGCCTTTTTGATAAGGTTCGAAGAGTCTCTCCTTTGAACATCACAATACCAATTGAGTCGTTTGTGAGTAGCAATGGTGGTGCCTACCAGAAAGTACTTTTCTTTTTAGCGTACTTTTAAATAATGCTAGGGCATAAGCCTTTTTTTTTTTGATTTCAACACGTGCATGCTCCTGTTTTTTGATTTTTGTTTGATCTTACTTCTACAACCGGTGATCTCCAGTCGTGTTAACCACGGATTCGTATGCACATTTCCGGGACAGTTTTTAGATGATATATGTATCCCTGAGATCATCTGGATATTTAAAAAAAAAAAATTTTTTTATATTTCACTCCATATATATGTAATATATTCATAAATAAATTCATTAGTATTCTGTATACTTCACATCTTTATAAGTAACAAAGCAACAATAATATACACATCTGCGTGTATGTGACATTTTGTATTTAGTGCCCTTCAAGTGTAGAAATAAAGTTAAATGTGCAGGCTTAATTATAAATAGAGTTAACAATGCACTTCCCTACAATGCACACCTACTATATAAAAATGAAATATATACAATTCAAATTGAAAAATTTGGACACAATAATAAAAAAAATGTTATATAAAGATAAAACAGATAATGAAAGCAAATCCTATTTTACACGAGAATATTAGAAGATATGCCTTCCATACCAGTAAATTCAATACCCAGAAGCCAATGCCTTACAAATGTTTCAAACACTCCAAAAGATGTAATTACTCTTGCCGACTTAGGGAGTTTGTTAAATATTTAGATGCTAGGATGACACCAAATAAAAATTGCTGAAAACGGTTGTGCTAGCAAAGGGTACAGATACAACATTTGAATAGTTTTTACGTTAATTATAATCAGAAATTAGTCTTCTATTCAAATTTTCTGATCTCGAAAAGAACGTTTTTAACAATTTAAGACAACCAACCAATGGACTGGAAGAATTTTCATATCTCGGAGCAATGAAAACCTGGGATGTCAGCCGCGTTTACGAGTAATATTTGTTAATTTCCGCAGAATTAACAGCAGTTGAATTTTGTTATTATAAGAACCGCTCCAACATGCAATACCACACTGAGCTTTGAACCAATGATAAGTCCTAAATACTAAAACTCATCGACTTTCTCGATTTAACAAAAAAAAAAAATTTTGCTAGAACTAAGAGCGCTACAAAATATTTGGTGAGTAGAGGAACCATATCCTTAATACCCAGTTGATATCAAATACTACATTAAAAGCAGCTATAAGAATAGCCCACAGAGAGCTGATGTAAATGAGAAAAAAAATAGATCCCAACACTGAACCCTGAGGCAATCACAAATTCAGAAAAAAAAGAACTGCAAAGAAAACTTACTTTAAAAAGTGGCATCAGTCAGTCTTTAATTCGTACCCGTGGGAAAATATAGTAGATCAACCTCAAAATAAAGCGGAATAATCATAATGATCATTGTCTGTATATGTTCAGCGTTCAAGGTTTTTGAAGCTTCCAAGCAGCCCGATTCACATGGACAACTAGCTTTTTGTAGGCAAAATACACTTGTGACTTAAAATTAAGAAATACTGCGAGGCTTGGCAGCTCTACAAAAAAGTGGCATTGCTTAAAAAGACGAGAGCTGTTTGGAAACTCTCAAACCAACAACTACTTTCATGTTTTAAATGTTAATTTAATCGATTTATTTTTCTTTGTATTACTTAATTAAAAAATGAGAACAAATGATTCTCAAAACTTCCATCACTCGGACGAAAATGAAGAGCAGGTTTCACGAAAATATGTTGGTTTCAAAATAACACGCACGTGATTGTTAACCAAGATTGCAAATAAAATCAGAACAGAATGAAGTAATGAGCCACATTCGATTTTGTTTCGCTAATATTAGAATTAAAAACATCCATAGGAACTGGAGTTAAAAATTTGCGAAGGGTAATTTCGAAACAATTAAAGAAGAAGCAGCTCACCGATCACTAAACATGCATTTTCGGCAAAAGAGCTTGACGCCAAACTCTGTTAAACACCAATGAAATATCGAACTAACTATTTTATTTTACTTTTGCAAGAGTGTTGAATTTTGTTATATTTTTCGATGAGACATGCCATGAAATCATCTGTAGATTTGTTGCACTGTGAAATCCGTACTGATGGCCATATCTCAAGACATTTCATAAGCATTTCCTTAGCCTTGGAAAGAAAAGAACGTAAATTCAGTCGGGTTCTAAGAGAAAAAAAAAAACACATTTTTTGTTGCGCTATGTGGACAAATGCTGTTTTCTATCTGATCGAAATGAATCATTAAAAAAGAAGAAGTCGGTAAAAAGATCCAATCCCAAAGAAATGTTCAGCTCTAGCAAATTGTAGTGGATTGGAAGTCAAAGATAGCTAAAACAAGTAATGCGGATTAACCCTTTCGAACCTGAATTCAAATACGTTACTTTTTAAGTTTTTTTTTTTTTATGCAACCTTAAAGATTTCGCAACTGTTGATCTCACTATCAGTTTAAAAAAAAATAGAAATGGGAGGCGGGGCTGTTAGGAGACGGTACACCATTGTACCGCCCGTATTTATGAGCGGTACATATGTGTACCATCAGCAAAAACACAACACAACACTAATACCGCCTACATAACTGGAAAAAGAAAATTTTGGAAACTTTATTTCAACTTCTTTATATATCGGATTTTTTAATAACGACTTGACAAGTTTTTTTTTAAATAAAAGGCAAACCATTTGAGATATTTCAAAAACTTTATTATTGGTTTGAAGTAAAATCAAAATATTTATAAATGGAACTCGACTTCGTTCATATGGCCACTGCGAGCACGTGTGCAGCGGTCGATTCGTTGGACCCAATTTTCAACGACTAGGCCACACATTTCGGCCGAAACGGCCGCTATTTCCCGTTCAATGTTGGCTCTAAGCTCTTCCAACATCGTCGACGTGTTGGCATAAACCAATGACTTAACGTAGCCCCATAGAAAATAGTCAAGCGGCGTTAAATCGCATGAACAAGTCGGCCAATCGATTGGCCCATGTCTTGAGATAACACGCTTACACCATAATTACTCTTCAATAAATCGATTGTAGCGTATGCTGTGTGGCTTGTTGCACCATCCTGTTGAAACCACATGTCGTCCAAGTCCATATCTTCCAATTCGGACCAAAAATAATCGGTGATCATGGCGCGATAACGCTGACCATTCACAGTAACGTGACGATCGTTATCGTCGACGAAAAAATATGGCCCAATAACGCCGCCGGCATGCAAACCGCACCAAACAGTTATTTTTTGTGGATGAAGTGGTGATTCATGAAGCACATGTGGGTTTTCACCCGAGCAATAACGCATAGTTTGCTTATTGACGAACCCATTGAGCCAAGAATGAGCTTCGTCACTGAAGATGATTTTGCGATGAAATTCATCATATTGGGGCATCTTCTCCAGAACCCAATCGGAGAACGTACGTTGCTTCAAATGGTCCATCGGGTTCAATTCTTGAGTCAGCTTGATCTTGTAAACCAAGATTCTTACGCAAAATACGACATAATGTGGTCTGAGCGATGCCCAATTCTTGAGAACGCCGTGGTATTGACTGATTTGGATCGTTTGCTACGGACGTCTGAACGGCAGCGATATTTTCGACACTTCGACCAACCTGTTGTCTCACTGACATAGCAACATCACACAACGAATATGTAGACTCAAATATTTGCACTAAACTTGTTATTGCCTGTCTACTAGGGCGAGAATTACGACCGAAAATTAGAGTTAACGCTCTTAAAGTTGCAGTCACCGACTCCGAAAATCTGTAGAAAATTTTTATAATTTGCAGACGTTGATCGTTAGTGTACTTTACCATGATGAAAATGTTGAGTTTACTGAATAAATTGACAGTGACAGTTTGATGATTAGTGAAAGAGTGCGTTCACAAATTAAATTCAAGTTTTTCAAGTCCATATTAGAAAACCCTATACATTTAGAATTTAAGGTAAAAGGAAAATATTCATTTCGTATGATACTGTGCAAAGCAAGATTTGCACAAAGGAACATCGCATTCCTGGCAAATTATTTTTGTGCGCGTTTGTTTTTGTTTTTGGGCAAATGCATTGGAACATTGCCCATAATTTTTGTATCTCAAATACCCTTCCTCTACTTTTTGCCCTTCGAATTTGTGTGGTTTCAACATTTTCAGCAATAAGACTCTCCGATATATTGTAGTTGTAAGGTATTCGATGAAAGGAGTCTTCTTCCTGTTTAGCTCGGAATGTATGATCCAAACGTTGACAGCGGACATCATAATAAGACGATAGAAAATCTTTTTATACCATTTGGCTGACTTCCGATTATGATCATAAACTGCCGCCATTTGATCAGCAAGGTCGACTCCTCCCATTATTTTTCTGTAGTTTTTAATAATTTTTGGACAAGGAATTGATTCCTTCTGCCCATTTTTCATTGTTTTCATAACCGTAGTCATAGTTGGCTTGTGACAATTAATCAAAACCATAACTTTTTTTGTGTCTCGCCATTTGACACACGTTAACCCTGAAAATATGTCAAAGCGTCGGGTTCAACTATTGTCCGGACTAAGGCATTGACGACTCGTTCACCTAAAGTTTCCTCCGTAGATTCCTGTTTCCTTCCAGTGTAAATATTGAAATCGTAAGTATACCCGTTACGGAGTCACACCGCAACCACATTTTTATTCCACGTTTTATAGGTTTTAGGGGCATATATTGCTTGAGGGAATATCGACCCTTAAACTTTGTCATAGATTCGTCAATGCTTTGAATGTAGCAATTTTGTCGCTATTTCTTGAATGTGCCCTTCAAGCAAGAAACAATGGCATCTATGTAGTACGTCTTTGAACAATTGTTCGGCTTTTTAAGAGGATCAAAATAAATTTTTGAAGATATTAATTTGTACCTATCCCTTGAAATAGCTGATTTGACAGCATTGTTTCCAAGCGATAGATGTGTTGACCAGTAATCCTTTAAAGCTGGTACTCTGTTATAGCTCATGATGAACATACAACCTACAACAACCTTGATTTCACCTGCATCTGTTAGCTTATACTTCCTCCGTTTGCTGCTGGAAGGCAACATTTCAATTCTTTCGTTGGTGGATTGAGCTATGTACATGTACAAGCTTTTTGGAAACACTTTGTAAAAAACAACGATGGGTGTCGACGTATGCCAAATACTTGAATCTACTGTACATTCTCGGGGTATTGGTGCTGTCGCTCGTGGAACAAAGCTATCCCCAGGATCATTCCAAATCCGTGTAAAATTATCCGTGGCATTACATCCACCTTCAGAATGCGTAAACTCTTGTTGGGACTCACTTGAATTCATTGCTTCCTCTACTTCTTCATCTGAAGATTCTGCACTTTCCGCGCTGACATCATCTTCTGGCTCGTAGTCGCTACTACTATCGCCCGAAAAATCACTTCTTGAGGTCTCATCCATGTTCCAAGAATAGTCCAACGGCTCCTCAAGTACCCTTGCGATCTCGCTTCTCGGCATTTTACTTTTACGGAATAAAATGGAAAAAAACAATAAGAAATTGTAAAGGTACATTGGTACACCAAAAATTACCACTTAAAAGTACCACTTCTACAAATGTTTACCATTCAATAAAAAAGGGCTAAATAAACAAATGGTACACTTTACATTTGATTTATACATACATTTCAAAAGTTAGGATACCTTGTACCAATACGTTCAAAAGGGTTAAAAACACTAACTAGACTGGAATTCTAGAATTCCAATCCAGACGAGTCTTGAATTTCAATCAGCTGTAACGTCAGATATTTATGAACAGCTATACTAGAACTATCCTTTCTTATGAGGTTTTGTAGGGCAATGGATTTGTGTGACTTTAAGTTTACCAATAGGGCAGTAGGCAGTGTCATTCTCTCTTCCCCTCATTCTCTTGTCCTGTTTTAAAGTTTTTAAATATTAGACAAGCGATCTATAAGTCTGAACATTGTCAGGGTGTATTTTCCATCCATATCCGATTTTAGAAAGTCTTCAGAAGGTTAGAAGCGTTGACGTTGTAATTTGAACCCTTTTTTCATAAGTTTCACCACAATTGGTAAACTTAACGTCATAGTTTCACAAAGAAACAGAAGCGTAGTTTCTTTCAAATCAAATTGTGTCACGAATCAATTGACTCCAGTCCAAAATTTACTGCACAAATCTTCTATTAATGTCACGTTGACAAAACTTATATCACTCTCCATCGTTCTCGTTCATAAATCTAAACTCTTGACAATTAATGAATAGTAACGCACGCCATATATTATGATGATTCTCTCCCCAAAAATAAACAACTGTCCAATCAGCCAAATTGATTACGATCTTTCCAAATTAAATACCAATAAATGGTTTAAATTTGAAAAAACAAATTTTCGGTATTCTTCCATATTCAAGGCACTGGCGACTGTCGTCATCAGTCTCAATCCGAAGGGCAATTCGTTTCGCATGATTAAGCTTATGAACACAAAAAGAAGTCGCCCTCACCATTGAAACTGTCTAACAGTCTGACGTCTAACGAATTTGTTTGAAAAAATCTGACCCACATCGGGTAATAAAAAATTTTAAAACGCAACCGTTTTGATGCGGGTCTATGTCTTCACTCGTCGGATGACAACAAACAATGAACGCGGCTCTTTTCCGCTTTCATCGATTGTTCAACAAATCTAATTTAACTTGGTATTTCTTTGGAAATCAAATAATTTTTTTTGTGCAACTACTAATTGGTTAAATAGATGGAAAGTTTTAAAATAATTTTGACTTTCCAAAAGAATCTGGCATTTTCTAAAGAATTTGACATTTGATCTGTCATAAGGGGTGTGCGTTCATAGATTAACTTTGTTTTGAATGGAATGAGATAAATGAACTGAAGGTACTCATTGTTCTGTCAATTGAGCAGGATAGGAAGCTGACTTGTGTCGGTGAGCAGAACGTCACCCTCCTTTTGACCCTCTATTTCGTTTCTTAAATTCCAAAGCCCAAAATTGTGACTTCAATGTGCGATAATTAAAGAAAATCCGCAAGAACATTTTCGTACTCTTTCCTTTAGGTCTTTGTCGGAATAATGAGTCCTTAATCCTTTTCGATTTTTATTTGTAATTTCCTCATCGTCAACATTTCCATTTGCCATGCTCTTTAGGTATGATAAGGGGCAGACGAAACCGACCACCCTCTAAGAAGCCATAGTCCATTCGTTTTCCATCGCCAAGCGTTTGGTCGCCCTTTCAATGAGATTAATGTCCTTACAGTTGCAGTTCTTAATAGAATTTCTTATTATTTCTTTTTCTTCAATTTGACCCACACCCCCATCTGTCGACAATATCGATTATCGTCTAAGAAGAGGGAAGTATGTAGACGACGACCGATAAACCCATGCTATTCAATTGAAACAAGAAAGCATGACTTTCTCCTTCTTTTTCTCCATCTACCCGACTTACGGACATTTCATCTCGTAAATCCAATTCTCCTGACTGTTCTAAGTCGAAATGCTTTGGCCGTTTTTAAAGACGCGTATTCCGTCTATGAATTGTAAGTCATGTACGCGCGCCTTCATTTGCTCTTAGACGTCTTGAAATGAAATTTATTGCAAACATAATGTGAGATCTGCTCCAAACCCCTTCCACCCACCCACTACGAAATTGAAACATATTTTATTGTCCTTCTGGCATTTTATCGAATTCCGGATATAGACAGTTGGTTTTGGACAAATTACTTGAAATATTTGGCGTCTGTGAGGCTGACCTTCCGTGGAAATTCAATGACAGGCAGGGCACACACCCAAGTATCACATTGTTGAGAAAGCGATAGACCTGGGAGATTAATGTCAAGTACTTTGCGTTTTAATTTGTGTAAATCGAAAATCGATTTCTAAAACAAGGACCGAAATTCTGTCAAAAGGTTTTGACTCGCTTAATTTAAAACAGATCGAAGAAAATTCCTCTTGAGGGGTAATCGTTCTTAGAACCGGATGTTTGTGGGAATAGTAAAACAATTCTAAATTGTTTCTGAAAGATATAACATGGTTATTCATATGCTACATTGGAAGTTTCTTGTTTTGTTTAATGCTCTGCTGAAGGTAAGACATGTACTTGTTGCTGGTGGTTTGCTGGATCCAAGTACATGTTCATGTCATAATTCAATTGTCTGAGTAATAGTAATGGATCGAGGAACATAAGATTAGAATTGGAATAGAACTAATTTTACAAGCATTGTGAGCAGCTTTCTTAAGTCAGATTCTTACATTACATTACAATTTTACAGAAGTAGAGAAATCAACTGGGCTTAACAGATAAAAAGCGACCATGTGAAGTATAGGTAAATTGTTCTCATATATAGTTGCGTTTCTGCACACACAGATAAGCCACGACAAAGATTAGTCACTGAAGTCAGAGAAACTAAGGCGCACATACAAAATTTAAATATTTAAACATCTTAGCTTAAGAATCGAAATGAAAAAAAAAAAAAAAATTAGTAGTAGACAGGCCAGGAGAGGATAAGAAAACGTATGATCAATGAATAAACTTTCAAAAAGTCGAAACTGAATTAAAAAGAATTTCGGAGCAACAGCTATCGATAGTGTTTCAACTGACAAAGTACTTTTTCTCTACATAAGGCAGCGGTACAGTTCATTCAAGACTCCTCAGAGATGGTTGAGATCTCAAAGACTTTCCGCGCAGAAACATTAATATGAACCTGTTCCATATTCTGTGGGCATCTAGATGTATGTTGATGTTTATATGTTACGTCGATCAATGGAGGTAGATATAGTGGTAATCCCGTTTGAGCTGCTTAGACATATTAGAACCTCAATAAATTTTAGAGCTCTCCGGCACTTAACCATAACCGTCAAAATAGATGTGATGAAAAAGAAGTTCTGAGATAACCAACATCAGCGTTCATATTTTCGTAATAGACAATTACGTATATCCTTTATAGGATCTGACCGTCCAGGGGCATATAGATCACATGCAGCCGAACAATTTTCAGAGACCATACAAAATGGATAACATTGCCACTCAAGGAGTGAAGAAGAAAATGGCCAATCAAAGGAAGCATAAAGTACTGTTGCATCTTCTATCGTTATTGTTAATAATACCATAGACCTGATATGCGATTTCGTCACCACACAGGAGAACGACGATTTGGCCAACGACCTTAAGACCATCGTTGGTGATCGCAGCCAATTGTATAACGTATCATGATATCATGCAACAATGCAGTACGGTGCTGATCGCCGGCGAGTGCGGGTGCAAAAAAAAAAAAAAACAACAAAAAAACCACTGTGGGGGTATCCCAACTCTCCCGCCCCCGGTCATAATACTGTTACTTGCACTTGGTCACTGCTATTGCTGTATTTACCATACGGCACGGGCAATGGTTGCGTGCATATAACAACTGATGGATGGCGGGTTGTAAGCGTGAATTTTGTTGGTGCACTGTTTCATTTTGTTGTAAGGGCATAACACCTACAACAATTTGTTTCAGTAAACCAACGTCTGAATTTTCATTTCGCAGCCTTGCGAAGCTACCTGGCTACGAACTAGTGCCACTATTCTTCTATCGCCATTTACGTGCAAAGTGATGTAGCTTACCAAATTCTACCACAACGTGATCCGTGTTCCAATCCAGAATTCAACTTCCTGCGGCTAAAATTCTATCTCCGTTAGCAAATTATCCATTTGAATACGATCTTTAACGATCTGATTCAATTCAAAGAATTGTATCCACGTATCCTCATACTGAAATCGTGTTTTCGGGCGATTTCAATATACACAATTCTGAGTGGCTTCGACATTCTGGACAGACAACACCCGAAGGACAGTGTGTTGAGATCTTCGCTGCGGAAAAGAAATTGACCCAACTTGTAAATGAACCCACACGAATACCAGACGTTGATAGTCATACCGCCAATACCCTAGACTCTAGACTACCTAGGCTCTTAACTTCTTACCCTTATAAACACACCGTTTATGTGCTCTTCCCTCTAGGCTCGTCGGACCATTGTGTTATATCAGCTAATTTCTCGTACTTCCATCAATACGACCAAAAACTGAGGCAAAATATACTTCAATGTCCCAAAGGTAGTAAAAATATTTGGTCGTTCGTCAAAAACATTAGAAATTTTGCCTCATCCTACATTCCAACGCTCATTTATAATGACATTTCAGCTGTAAGCTCTTTGAACAAGGTCAAAATGATAGCTGCACACTTTGCGGCAAGATCCACACTCTCATATTGTGCTTTTTCTCCGCCTACACTTGAGTACGTCAAATCTTCAATGGGAAAAATCCACTTTCGAACTCGTGTAGTAGCAAGAGTTTTTAAAGATCTTAGCATTCACAAATCCGCTGGTGCAGATGGTATATCTTCCCTTGTTCTGAAGAGGTGTTCTTTCTCGCTAGCAAAGCCCCTGCGTAAGCTTTTTCATCAATCCTTCTCTTAAGGACTCTTTCCGAGCAGATGGAAAACAGCATTTGTCCAAACGGTCCCTAAAAAAAGGTGAATCTTCTCTCCTCCTATAGACCCATTGCACTTACGTCCCTTCTTTCCAAGGTCATGTAAACGCTGATAAACCATCAGCTCATGAAATATCTCGAAACACGACAGCTTCTCAATGACAGGTCTTGAGGTGATTTGATGGCATGTCTCACCTAAAAATGGGGAACCAAAGCGTACATAAATCTGGCGAAAGCAAGATAGTTGCACTTGACTTTTCTTAGGCATTTGGCAGAGTTTGGCATCAGGCTCTTTTGCTGAAAATGCGTGCATTTGAGATCGATGAATCTCTTTTTCAAAAGATTAGAAATTATCTTTCGGAACGTTCAATGCAAGTTGTTTTGGACGGTTTGAAGTCTGATGTTCATAAAATAAAAGCTGGTGTGCTGCCAGCTGTCTCCGACACTCTTTTTAATCATCAACGATCTCTTGGTTGCTACTTATAGTCCAATATATTCGTTGCAGATCTGTTTTTCATTTTCATTTCCCATCTTCGGCTGTAGAACTGGAACGACAGCGTATTTTAAACACATTTAATTCCGATATTAGGAGCTTAACCAATTAGGAACTATCAACATAGTGGAATTTAATGCTTCCAAAACTCAATGATAATAACCCAGTCATTATCCACGAATGGCACTTACATCGTCGAAACAGAAAAGCTTTCCATTCTCGGTATGTGCTTCAGTGACAACCTACGCTAGAATGACCACATATTCGATGTGGGAAAAAATGCTGCGAAATGTCCAGATTTCCTCAAGCGATGTAAGAGATCTCTCAGATCTCATCTCAATATATGTATGTATAGGGTTTTCCAATAGGGACTTGACAACTTTGAATCTTATTTGTGAACGCACTCTTTCATTAATCATCAAACTGTCACTGTCAATTTATTCAGTAAGCTCAACATTTTCATTACGGAAAAGTACACTAACGAGCAATGTCTGCAAATTATAAAAATTTTCTACAGATATTCGGAGTCGGTGACTGCAAATTAAAGAGCCTTAACTCCAATTTTCGGTCGTAACTCTCGCCCTAGTAGACAGGAAATAACAAATTTAGTGCAAAAGTTTGAGTCTACATATTCGTTGTGTGATGTTGCCGTGTCAGTGAGACAACGGGTTGGTCGAAGTGTCGAAAATATCGCTGCCGTTCAGACGTGCGTAGCAAACAATCCAAATCAGTCAATACCACGGCGTTCTCAAGAATTGGGCATCGCTCAGACCACATTATGTCGTATTTTGCGTAAGGATCTTGGTTAACACCCATACAAGATCAAACTGACTCAAGAATTGAACCCGATGGACCATTTGAAGCGACGTACGTTCTCCGATTGGGTTCTGGAGAAGATGCGCCAATATGATGAATTTCATCGCAAAATCATCTTCAGTGACGAAGCTCATTCTTGGCTCAATGGGTTCGTCAATAAGCAAACTATGCGTTATTGGTCGGGTGAAAACCCACATGTGCTTCATGAATCACCACTTCATCCACAAAAAATAACTGTTTGGTGCGGTTTGCATGCCGGCGGCGTTAATGGGCCATATTTTTTCGTCGACGATAACTATCGTCACGTTACTGTGAATGGTCAGCGTTATCGCGCCATGATCCCCGATTATTTTTGGAACGAATTGGAAGATATGGACTTGGACGACATGTGGTTTCAACAGGATGGTGTCACAAGCCACACAGCAGACGCTACAATCGATTTATTAAAGAGTAAGTATAGCGAGTGTGTTATCTCAAGACATAGGCCAGTTGATTGGCCGCTTCGTTCGTGCGATTTACGGCAGCTTAACTATTTTCTGTGGGGCCACGTTAAGTCATTGGTTTATGCCAACACGCCTCAGAGCCAACATTGAACGCGAAATAGCGGCCATTTCAGCCGAAATGTGTGGCCGAGTCGTTGAAAATTAGGTCCAACGAATCTACCGCTGCAAACGTGCTCGCGGTGGCCATATGAACGAAGTCGAATTCCATTCATAAATGTTTTGAATGTACTTCAAGCTAATAATAAAGTTTTTGAAATATCTCAAATGGTTTCTGCCTTTTATTTAAAAAAAAAAAAGCTGTCAAGCCGTTATTAGAAAACCCTATATAAGGCAACCAAATGCCCTGCCCCTTCAAACCTTCAACCGTAACACCCGTCTCGCTATGAATGCTCATCAGTATACCATCAAGCCCACTTTCGGACGTACTCTGAAATGTCGTGATTCATTCCTAAGTCGTACAACTCGCTTATGGAATTCCCTGTCGAGCTCTCTATTTCCAATTCATTATAACTTGCAAACATTTAAGATCAACGTACATCGGTATTTCTCTTATCTATCTCGCTGATTTTCCTTCTTACTCAGCGCACAAACATTTCAAGGGTACTCAATCTTGAGTGCAGGCTATTTATATATAAAAAAAAAAAACGACTTTGTGGGGAGGCGAAATATCATCATATCTGGCACATAAATCACCTTCTACAAAGACATGTCTAGTTAGAAAACTGCCGAATAGTTGAGCAAGGCTTAAATTACTGCAATCATATGAGCTTGCTACGTTCATAACCATTCGACAAGTTATACACTGCCAAGGTAAAACTCAGAAAACTAGTGGAGCGGTTCAACCGATAATCATAAACAGATTTCGCGTTTTGTAGTAAGTGTCTACAAGCGCAAGCCGCGAAACAGAAAAGAAAACCAAGAATATAAAGAAGTCCCCAAACGAGGCCGTGAAGAGGTCTCTTAGGTGTTCGGTTTAAAGTTTTATTTCACAGCTACCATCTTAGCTCATAGAAAAATCGTTTCGTATTTCAAAGCTGTTAAAGTTTCACAACTTTAAGTCTCATAAGCCCTGTACAGTACTAAACTTGCCTTTGATCGGCCGTTTTCCTTCGCGCTAAATCGAGCTTGAACATTCATACGACTGTCAGGTGAACCACAGTCTATGAAGCACTTGTGCTCGATCGATTCTATGCATTCCTTGGCTATCTTTCATACCAAATTCTCGGTTATTCTTTTAGTTCATTTTTTATCTTTGATTGAAATCAATCAATCAATAATATCAATCAATCAATAGTTCTCAATTTTTTCTATCGAGCGAATCATTTGTTGCATTGCCTGTTCAGCGTTTGCTACGGTTCTCGAACAGCACAATTGTTGGTGCTAGGTATTGCGTTATAGACCTTCCACCCTACGTCCCGGCGACAGTAGGAGTCTAACGCTACAATACGTAATAAATTTCGTGAGAGAACATTAACAGCTTAGCGGTATAGCCACAGATGCATTTGCTTTTAGCTCTACTCTTCTTCTTCGTCTTCGATTTGTATTAAAGTTGCATAACTCTCTATAACCTTCAAATGTTTTAAGGAAAGCATCTACGCCACTGGATTTTTTTGCTTTCCTTTAATAACAAAAGATTCAACGACAAAATGTATCCCTGTCTTACATCCCTTTAGTACAGAAGGTAATTTTTCACTTTCATCAGAAGCCTTAAAAAGTGGAATGACCTTATCAGTAACGTCTCTTCTGCATTAGGACATTAGGATGATTATATTACCAATCTCGGTAAGGCCGAGAGTTACGAGTATACTCGGCGCTTGCTTTATAATGATCCGTTAAGTATATAAATGATCGGTGATGGTGTTTCTTCACCAGAATAATCATCTACATTTAGGGAGTCGAGTGCAAGTTTTACCTCCATTTCTCCACTTCTGTTTGCTGTTTTTTAGGTTGTTCAATAAGTTCTGTAGTTTTTTTAGGGTTTAAATTAAACACCTATTTTTGGTATAAAAGCTTATATTTAATCCATCAGATATTGTCCATCATAGTATATCACTTTTTTTCCAACGTACTGGCAGAGACATAATGCCTCTTTTATAAGAATCAGCAGACTTATGGTTAAAGAGGTTTTCCAGGTAAATTTTAATCTGATCTTCTTATCTTAGCAAGAGCGGAACAGATGGTAGTCAGAAGACGCAAGGTCTGGAGAGTACAGTAGATGCTGCAAAACTTCCCTGCCAAATGAATTCAGCTTTTGTTTTGTCAATAAAGCTGTGTGTCGTCTAGCGTTGTCATAATGGAAAACAACGCCTTTTCTGTTTGCAAACTCTGGCCGTTTTTTTTTTTTCTACTGCCTGCTTCATAGCATCGAGCTGCGAGCAATATTTAACGGCATTTATTGTTTGATTGCGTGGAAGTAACTCGAAGTAAAGGACACCTCGCTAGTCCTACCAAATGCTCAACATGACCTTTTTGGGGATTTACATCTTATTTACCGGCCTATTGCGATATTTCACCCGGAGCGTACCATGACCACCTTTTCATCTCCCGTAACCACTCTTTTCAGGAAAGCCTTAAGCGGGTTACATCTCATAGACTATTATGCGTTCCACAATGTTTCTTTCACTTAGTTCGTGAGGAACTCAAAAACCTTTTTCGACATTCCAAGCCTTTTCAGAAACGGTTGTATGGGCGATATGAAACCGCTGAGCTAGATCCCAGATCGTCAAAAGCTTGCAGCCAAGATTTTATTGTCGTTTGTGGTGGTTGGACTTCCAGAGTGAACAGCATCTAGCAAGGTTTGTATTTCCCGAACGAAAACGTGTAAACCAGCGCTAAGAAGTGTTAGCGTTTATAGCCGAATCTCCATAATTGTTGCGTCTTTGTCGTTTTGACACCTTTTTTTGAAGAAAAAAAGCTAATGCCGAAAATGAACTTTTTTATTTTCCATTAAAAAAAATATATATATTTTGAGCGTTTAAAACACGTCCGATCAAAACAAATTCTCGTTACAATGTAAATGATAACTCTCTCTATTGAAATAGAAAACAAAAATTTCGTAACGGAATACACACAAATTTTGCTAAAGCAATAAGCACTACTTACAACAAAAACCGCAGAACTTTCTCTCTTTCCTAACTGAGTTGTTTTGGATACCGTGAATCCCTTTTCAGTGAATTTATCTCCGAAATCGAAATAATACTTCCTGTTGTTAAATTAAGCTGAAAAAGACTCAACAAATATCCCAGTTTGTGTTGTCAAGGTTTTTCCAACAAGGTGAAAGGACCACTAGTAGCTTGATGCCGAAATATTGTAATTTAATCTCTATTCCTGAAGATAGCATGGAAAGTTGCAGCTAACATAGGACTCAAACAGAGTAAGAAGATGCAGGTTCTAGAAAAAGGTCTGAAATAAACGTTTAGCAATGGGGAGATACTACGTCAACTTGAAGAAATGGACCCCAAAACAGCCTGTTTTGTACAATTCCATACAAAATTCGTTGATTGTTGAATCGCTGGATGCCGCGCATGAAATTTGCTTAATTGCAACCTTGTCGAATGTGTTTGCAATACCATAAAATCGGCCAAACTCACTGTTAAGAGTTTGATCATGATTTGAAGATATCAAGATACTTTCGAAAAGAATATTCCTATCAGCATCAGCATGATTATGATATATAATAAGTCGGTATAAGTTTGTACCCGTTAAACTAATGTTTATGTGTCCCTTTTTTAAGCTTGCCTCAGAGAAGAAACATATTTGCAGATTGCAAATTCTTCATTTTCACATACTGTACAACAATATCTCTAGTGCCACTAAAAATCATATCTGAATTCGAAGAATTTCTCTGAGGAAACTCTATATTCTCGTATACTTGTAAATATCCTTGTAATGGGAGACTGCACTGCAGAGTTTTACATATTTATGTTTTATACGACAAAGTGTCCCTGGTTTTATTTGAGCTGAAATGACAATTGCACGAGCTTAGAATAGTAAAAAATGATCAAGTATATACCTACAGATGGCATTTGTAGCACATAAAAGCATCGAAAATATAAAAGCATCGAAAATCTGCTCGAAAATAAAAATTAAAATTAAAATTAAAAACTAATTAATCAGTGTAGTAAGATGCGCAATCTTTTACCCAAAGAACAGAAGTCAAAACCAATTTCAAAACCTCATCTCGAATGCGTAAATATTAATAATTCATATAGAAATTATACAATAACAATGCTGTATGATTATCTACCACGCACATGTCCTGTGGATATTTTGTGTTATATTCTCATTCACATCACAATTCTGATTATTATCCTTTTTGTAGCTTTTATTATCCTTTTTTTGTTATTTTCAGACTGGTCTTATGACCTGATTGTGAATTATTTTTGTGATTTCATTTCATTTCATTTTCTCGGTTCATTTGTATTTGTATGTCCTTCCTTTAATAGGATATCCTTCTATTTGATTTAGTCCTTTTTCGTACACATAATATTCAATACAAAGGAAGAAAAGAAAAACAAAATTCGAATTCTTATCCTTTCTGCTAATTTGACAAATGAAAGTTCATGCGGTAGACTGCCAAAGGCTAAAATAATAACCGAAAGGATGTGGTTGTTTGTTTTTAACCATGAAAAATACCTAAAGGACGGAGATGAAAGTGAAGGAGAACAGACAAATATAGAAACAGTCGAAGGAGATACCGATGAAAGTGGAAGCACAGTGCATAGCCTTGGGTGATGATTATTTACGGTTTGCGAATTTTTGATTGAATTTCCGATCGAGAGTCAATCGAATTTCGCAACCAACCAACAAAATATCCTGCGGCCTAAAAAGGGATATCATGCATTGATTGAAGTAGTATTTTTTTTTTTCTAGTAGATGGAGAAGAAGAAATTGGAATCGTGTTGCATGGAGGAGAGTTGAAATAGGTAAATATCAACTGAAAGTGGAAAATCAGTCCATGGTTGGGAAGCGAATGAAAGTAAGTAGTCACATGGATAAGTTTCTAAATTGGTTTGGGAATACTTGATGTCTAGAGGTGTATTGGAAAACGCACCCTTATTAAACTTAAAATGCCGTTGTTTTCATTTTTGCTATGGGACTCGGGACATACAAATCAAATAAACATTACAAATAATCGCCACCTCCAGAAAGAGCCTCGAACGAGATGATACAAATGGTAGTCAAACATATTAGTTCCATTAGGATCTCAATGGCTTAGAACAACTGCCAGTTCCTTGTTGAATACTAGAATCTTCAAGGAAGTAGAGACGAAAGACAGGTGGCTTACATCACTTGAAAAAGAAGATATTGGCTTGGAACTTAATCAGAGCAGAGATGAACGTTAAAAAGCAGCAATCCAATGAGATAAGGAGTGAGAGTAGCTTCCTTACAACAAATTCAATGTAGTCTCTGAAATAAAACGAAAGTGAGAGTTATCGTATTGATCTACTATCTTGTTACAGCCAAGGTAAGAATGCGGATATCAAGCACATCCTAACAAAGAAATACTGTGTGAAAATATGACGCCGAAAAACTGCAATCGCAAGAGAAGGCCAAAATCTTCGCCGAACGCGTATACCGATGTCTCTTGATCAGTCCTATCGCAGCAACAGCTAATACAGAAGACCAGTAGCAACACTGCCAGAAAGCCATCATCAAGACCGCGACTGATGTGCTGGGTTTCACCCGACTACCACCACGAAACCCCTGGTTTATTGAACAATGCCGCCTAGCAAACGCAGCAAAAAAAGAAGCGTATAAAACGGCGTTGCGAAAGAGAACTAGAGCTGCTCACAAGCTCTACGAGCAAAAAAGATGGGAGGAACATCGGATCCTCAGAAAAAAAGAGAAGAAAAATATCAAATGAATTGAGAGATGCTACTCCAGAAACAATGTACGGAAGTCTTACCAAAGCTTCCATCTACCTGACCAAGGCATAGTACGGATAGCAATATCCAGGCTAAAGAACAACAAAGCTGCGGGGCCTGATGGTCTACCTCCCGAGCTTTTAAGAGCAGCTAGAGATGATTTGGTAGAGAGCATGCACCAACTCATTTCCCAAATTTGGTACGATGTATGCATGCGTGAAGAATGGAATCTCAGCGTCGTTTTCCCTGTCCATAAGAAGGGGATCCCTTCAACTGCGCCAACTACATAGATATCAGTCTCCTTAACATCGAATACAAGATCTTATCTGCCATATTGTGTGAACGCCTTAAACCCTTCGTTAATAACCTCGTTGCTCTCTATCAGTGCGTTTTTAGAACAGGAAAGTCCACCGGCGATCAAATTTTCACACCTGGGCAGATCCTGGAAAAAACACAAGAGATCCAAATTGATACCCACCATCTTTTCATCGATTTCAAAGCCGCGTACGACAGCATCTATAGAGACGAGCTTTATAGAGCCATATCTAGCCATATAAAGCTCGCTGCTGCATCAATGTCGCTAATGACCTTACCGAAACCTTTGATGTCAAATGATGTCGTGCGACTTTTCAACATTATACTTGAAAGAATGGTCCGAAACTCCCAGGCCAACAAACAACGCACGATCTTTCAAAAATACGTCCAATTACTTGCATACGTCGATGATATTGACATAATCGGTAGAACACAGCGAGTTGCCACTGGTACGTTTGCTAGTATAGAAAAGGAAGCGGCTAAAATGGATCTAGCGGTCAACGAGGGCAAAACCAAGTTTATTCTGTCAACAAGAAGGGACATCCAACATCGTAGAATCGGACAAAACATCAAGATAGGTAGCTATAACTTTGAGCTTGTGAGGGACTTTGTCTACCTCGCCTAAGAAGGCAATTGAGTAGTAGGGCCCTATCCCGAACAACTAAGGAGATTCTCTATAAAACCTTATCATCCCAGTCTTGCTTTATGGCGCTGAAGCTTGGACTCCATCTAAAGCGGATGAAGAAACCCTCGTAAAATTTTTGATCCCGTCTGCGTTGACGGGCTTTGGAGAAGGAGATTCAACGACGAACTATACGAACTGTACAGCGACATCGACCTGGTCAAAAAACTGCGAGTCGGTCGCTTGAGATGGCTAGGACATGTAGATCGGATGGGAACAAATGCTCCGGCCTGATGAATCTTCGAGTCTAACCCGGAGGGACAACGCAGTAGAGGAAGATCTAGCTTTAAGTGGCGCACGCAAGTTGAAGAGGACCTCAACCGACTAAAAGTGTGAAACTGGAGGCAGTTAGCTAAGGACCAGGCTCACTGGAAAGGCTTGTTAGCTGAGGCCTCGGTTCACCCCGAACTGAAGACCCGTCTAAAAAGAACAAGCTTTCGTATGACAGATTTTTCTTTTGTTTTGATCCACCATACCATACCATACCTCACCATACTGCTGAGTAGGTATCATCATTGTATATATTCAATGGGTGACTTTTGTGGTTTATCCCCAGGTCTACACATACCTATGATGGCAAGCCCACATCCTATTGTTTGATAGTCCAGATTTCTAAGTATTACTAGTAGGTCATTAATGACCAGACAACACCTTCTTCTGGACAACTTTTGACAGCTGAGACCGAGATTTTAGTCTCACTGGCAGATGTGGAGATTTTCGGGCTTAAAAGCATCACTCTAACCCAACGGCTAACGACATGGTCAATATATGATATGTTAGTCAAAAAGTCTGCTTATGGTTTACAGAAAAAATTGTGTTAGATTTATAGCTCGATAAGATCTAGGTAGTGCACTAGGTTTATCTGATTTGGGGATAGAAACTGCGTTTATCTCCCTCCAGACTTGTGGCATGTATTCCCAGTTAAAATTATACCTAAGTAAGTCGGTTAAAGTGGGAAAAATCTGGACCAGACCTTTCTGAATAAATTCTGGAAAGATTCCGTCTAATCCATGTGCCTTATATGGTTTAAATGGATTTATGGCCCATTAAACTTTGTCTACGCTGAACATATAGGCTCCTAAGGACTTTTTAGGGTGTAGTACTCGTGTTAAGACTTCTTACGTCCTTACACATGGCTTCCAATCAAATTTATGGTATATTTCTTAAGAGCACAACTGAATGGGTTGTACTATATGACTCTAACGAAAGTAGGGTGATCGGGTTCTCTTCAGTAGGAACTAGTTACCGACAAAGTATTTGCTGCTACTGCACTGGCCATTGGTAGGCTTACTTGGCAGTACATACCCATCTCGGCAGATACCTTTTTACCAACTTCAGACTGTCTTAGCCCGTAATATACTACATACACAGAGACTTACTATAGTAGGCAAACAGTCCTGAAAATTTTCTAGAGAAATAGAAGCATCAACCAAACTGTGCCAACTGTTAGAAGGAATCATCTCCAGATTTCAATCACTTGGCATTTACTAATTTTCCTCTATATCCACATGCGACCACCCAATCGTTAATTTTACTGTGTCGTATCATAGGTGTCGATTATAATCTCTGTCCAGTAATCTAACCAATAAAACTAATTGTTATGTCAATCTTATTAAAGAAGAAGCCATTCTTGTTGTACCTGTACCTGTCTTCTGTCACAGGTCTACCAAATTTTTTCCCAATCAACTTCTATCACTATGCGAGTCAATCAAGGCAAAGAAGACGCTAATTAATTGTTTCCCCATTAATAAGACTATTACAGTTCGTTTATTTTACAACAAAACATTCTCAAAGAAATTCAACTAATTTAGCTACTAATTATACAAGACTCTCATTAGAAAAGGTCCAACAACAAATATTAAAAAAGAACAAAAGACCAATTAAAATTCAATCTCAATATGAAGACCACCAACGGCTAAATGCACCGTCTATGGCGCTAAGCAAAACCCTTTTTCTAAGAATCACGTCGCGGGACACTATTCAAAATCCAATTACAACCAAATCCACCTTGTAATCTTCAATGGAACATGTTCGAAACGATACCCAGTCGTTAATATTCACCTAACAAGATGTGTCACATCGTAAGAGCTGTCATAACTTCGATCCCAATTCATTGAGATTCCCATTCGGAGGTGATGTTTTCCCCTTGCTGTTCAATTAGGTGGAATCAATGCCATATATTCCTGATTTCACCGATGACGACACAACAGGTTGCCTCGAAGGCTTAGGCACCCAAAAAAGAATTTCGTATGCACATCGTAGCACACAGATTCAGTCCCATGGAAGAGGAACGACAAGAACCAGTGTCTGCAACCCATAACCCATCATAATCATAATGATAATGGATCCCGGAGATATCATCAAATGGTATTCACCTCCTAGCGCTGGATGTATTACTGGCTGGCGCCTGCTCACACAAAAGAGCAAAATATATTCAAAAAGTCGTTTTCCAATGAAAATTTTCTCCGTGAGTCGGCCGGCCGGCGACCCATTTCCCTTCTTCAGCACTACGAAGTACGGCTAGCTCCAGCTTCGGTCTGGTTCGCTCTGTGCACACGTGGATAGCTGGTAGATGGTGGAATGTAGGAAAATTTCTCGGAAAATTGGACGAATAAATAAACAGTCGAAGCTGGTGTATGGATGAAACTTATTTAGCATTCTTAATGATCGAATCGAATTGAATCGCATTGGCCGGAGATGAGAGGCGCTGCTCCGGAGGAGTACCATCAACAACAGCAAACGTAAACAAGGAAGCGACCGACCGAAAAGGGGTTATTATTCTCCACGAGATGATGTAAATCATCTTTTCCAAGGAAGACATCGACAACAACGACAAGGAAAATGAAATCGAAATTAATTCACCTGTTGTGATAGGGCACATGATAATGGAGAAAGGGACGAAACGAAACGACGACCAACGTAGCCAGACAATAGACGATGCCTATCGATTTGAAATGGTGTACCCAATATTAAGAGACGATGATTTACATTCGTTTAGTGAATCCTTTTATTCGACTGTTGGGGCGTGAATTTCTGTTGATTCATAATTCAAGGATTCTGAGAGATTTACAGGTTTCTAAAAATGAAATGATAAGGAAATTATGAGTTAGGAATTGTGAAAGGAGTAAAAAAAGTAAGAAAAAAAGTAGTAAAGTGGTTCGAGCGCATTCATCTTTAAATGAACCTATTGGAACTCACTTAGTCTTTGGAAGTCCATAATACGAAGTAATGGAACAATATTCTTTCAAATTGAACAACTTAAAATGGAATATGTATGGTAGATCTGCCTTTTATCGTATTTCCTTAACCGAAAATTTCGAGATATCCTCTATGAAATGAAAGTTGCAACAGTAACTTGCATAATTTGAACATTGGTACCCATTCGCTCTACATTTTCTAGGCATCTCAACTGACTGCTGCGCAGTTTTGTGACTACATCGATGTCGCTGTCGTCGTTGAATATTCTACTCCAAAGCTCGTGATAGTGAATTTCAGCCAATATTTTTCGAAGAATTTTTCTCTCGACTCGACCGTTTTTAATAGATTCCATAGGACTCGGATGATCAAGGTCTAATAGAGAGTCTCCTTAGTTTTTCGGGATAGGGCATTACTACTCAATTGTCTTCTTAGCTCAAAGAAACAGCGATTGGAAAGAGTGATTTTCTTGCAGAGTCAAGGTGGACAAAGTCTTTTACTGCCTTCAAATTATAGCACGGAGTTCTTCCAATTATATCGGTATCATCAGCGTACATTGGTAGTTGCACAGACTATTGAAAGATTGTCCCTCCAGTGTTCACTTGTGAGCTCCGCACAATTCTTTTAAGTAGGTACGATGTTAAAGAAGTCACATGATAGCGCGCCACCTTCCCTGAAACCTTTTTTTGACTTCTGGAGAAGCCGATGTTCTTCCAGTCACATCTGCTCGTAGAGCTCACGGGCGCTCTCGTCCTTCGATCTAGCGCCGCTTTGTAAGTTTCTTGTTTCATCTTTGTTTTATCAAAGAGATACCAGAGGTGTGAATGAGGGTGAATTTTTGGGAGATTTCAAGATAGCTTGGGAGATCCGCATCCGCACCTTGGCTGCAATAAGGTGGTGCTGCCCGGAACGCTCGGGCGTCTATAATACTGAACTCTTCTCTTCCTTGACTTACCGTTTGACGATCCGGAAACCACCAGGCCTCCTTTTCTTTATTAAGATGAAGAAACCCTATGCTTGCTGTAGTGATATTTCGTTCCGCCACAAAGTTCGTTGCCAGACATAGTATCGTGTAGGCTATGCTTATTAACTGTCTTACCAAAGATGTCCTCCTTTTCTATCCTGGCGTGTACTAGGCAATTTTTACATCATACTTCGGACGTTGCTCATATGTATGGTTGAGGAGCTCGTAAAAACTTTTTCATTTTAAATGCGGATTGTCATAAGATGTTCACTCATGTGTTGGAAGCTCAGGACTTCATGTCTACGTCTGTCTTATATGGCAAATCCGCATCCGAATTAGTGTTATAATATTTATAATCACAGTTTTTTATCTTCCTTATGTTCGGTCCATCCAATCGCAATTTTCGGGTGGCGGTACTATCCGCGTCACAACAATCAAAGACTTTTCTACAATAATTGCTTGAATGCACGTGGCATGTTCAGAGTCCGAACATTAACATTCAAACGTTTCCAATGGGTCGTCAACAGTGAATATATTTTTATCCGAAGCGATTATTTGGTTCGTCACCTCTTTTTAATCTCTTCCGTATAGGATTGTGAGCCGTATGATGGCGTAGCCCAGTATAATGCTACTCAAGCAACTGCCGGGGACCACCACCGGGAGCTAAGGCAAGCACTTCACTATAAACTCTTTGCTTCCTTAAAAAAAAGAAAAAAAAAAATCAGGTGAAATATATATATCTGAGATCAAATAGCTTACTTACTTACTAAGTTTGATGGCGCTACATCAGGGCCTCAGTTTACATGCCTATCCAGCTAGCGCGGTTTTTCCCCAGCTGCCTCTTATTACAATACACACATGACCCTTCGGGTTAGGGGTTAGAATATACCCGAGGTAAGGCATGCCTGTCGTAAGAGGCGACTAGAATCCATTGGGCCGGATTAAGGTGTTAAGCGAGTCGTGCAAGAATCGACCAGGTTGGAGGCCCAGTATAATAAAATAGCTCAATCTCTAACGGAGTATCCGGATACTTGGCGACCTCCGGATCAGCCAGCCTTATCTGTCTAATGCGGATCTCTGGACAGACGGACTACCCTTTCTCCGCTACTCGTGGGAACTAAAATGAGTTCAAATAATATTCAAAATAATACAAATATAAACCAGGACCCCTTTAAAAAATGCTCAAGGGCCACGAGATCTCCAGCACGCGGATCGCTAGGAAAACACAGTCGGTAGCGCAGGGCAATAGCATTACACCAAATAAGCTATAAAATCTCGAACGCGAAAATTCTGATCTACGCGCCAGACTCCAAAATATGGAATTGCTCTGTGCCGAACTAAAAAAGCAACTAGATGCCACTACTAGTAGATGTTTCGCTACTTCACCGCCCCGAAAACTCGAGTTTTCACACGAACGAAGAAGAGCTAGTCCGCGAAACGGACTGGATACTTAAAAAAAAGCCTGGTAAGAAGCTCAAAGCTACTTCCCCACCTTATATTGAACAAACAAAGAAGCAAGCCAGCTTTAAAACTGCTGATGTCGATAAGGCAACAAAGCAACCCAAACAAAGACTGCCGCCGCCAATAAACGTTTTTGGAATCTCGGACTATAACAAGTTGCACATAATCCTGAAATCACTGTGCTCAACCGATTATAAAGTAAGATCTCGCAATAATGATACATGGACTATTAATGTCCTTAATCCAGACAACTACCGTTCGCTTTCGCAAAATGCCGAGAAGATTCAATGGCATACCTACGAAAATAAAACGGAAATACCCATACGCGTTGTAGCCAGAGGATTACAAAGAAAACATCGTAAATGACCTTAAAAATAAAGATTTTAAGATAATCGACGCAGTTAATATACTTGCGCAAAAACAGCGCAATGTTGAAAACGAGAGGACGACCCCAAGACGCGGTCTTCCCCTCTTTAGGCTAACCTTCGACAAAACCGAAAGCCTAGAAAGAATTTATGCCATAAATTCAATTTTGGGACTTGTTGTCAAAATTGAACCTCGGCGGAAAAACTCTAGGCTGATTCCCCATTGTACACGTTGCCAGGGATTCAGCCATACTCAGGCTTACTGCCAGAAAGAACCTCGCTGTGTAAAATGCGCTGGCAAACATCTGACTCGAGAGTGCAATGCCGCACTCGAGTCCCCAGCGATATGCATTAACTCAACAGGCAAGCCGACATATTGGCCCTCGGATGTCGCCAAAACACCCGATCTAATAGACTTCTTTATCGGAAAAGGAGTAAACGCTAGTTATGTCAAAGTTGAAGAGGGCTTCGATCTTTGCTCCGATCACTCTCCAGTTATCCTCTCACTGTGCGAATCCTTGGTTAAGAAACAAAGAACACCCAGATTAACTAACAGCAAAACTAACTGGGAAGGTTTCCAAATAGACGTTGTAGACAATACTGAGTTGAAAGTAGCACTTAGAACGCCGTATCAACTTGAAAAAGAAGTTGAACGTTTCGTTGAAGTCATACAGCAAGCGGCCTGGAAGAACACTCCCCGCGAATCGAACAAAGTTCCCAAAGTCGGCATAAGATATCCACCGGAAATCAGAGAGATGATAAGGAAGAAACGAAGAGCGCGGAAAATGTGACATGAAACCCGGGCACTACAAGATAAAACGTCCTTCAATAGGCTCTGCAACTTGTTGAAAAAATCGATCAAGGACTTCAATAATCAAGGTATTAATAACTACCTTGAAAGACTCACAGTGACAAAGGATACCAACTACTCCACATGGAGAGCCGTTAAAAGTATTCGAAAGCCCCAAATACACGTGGCGCCAATAAGAAGAAACCAAGATGACTGGGCGAAAGAAGATAAGGAAAAAGCTAATGTTTTCGCCGACCATTTTGCAGAAACGTTTAAACCATTCGATGGGGGGGGGGTGCTTCCTGAGAATGTCAATACGCTAGACGTGACGACAAACTTTCCAGTAGAAAAGGCTACACTAAGGGAACTTAGATAAGTTATAGACACGCTTAACCCCATAAAGCCCCGGGATATGACTTAATAGCGGGAGAGATACTTAAAGCGTTGCCGAAAAAAGGTTTGCTAAAGCTGCTCTATCTTATAAATGCCAGCATTAGATTAGAGCACGTACCGCACCAGTGGAAAGTAGTCGAAGTCATTAATATTCCGAAACCCGGTAAACCGCTGACCGAAGTCAAGTCATATAGACCAATATTGCTTCTCCCGATTACATCGAAGGTCTTTGAGCGAATCCTTCTTAATCGTCTTTAACCAATTACCGTAACAAATTCCCTCTTGCCTGATCATCAATTTGGCTTTAGAAGCCAACACTCTACAGTTGACCAAGTGCATCGAATAACCGATGTAATTGAACGAGCAATCGAGTGTAAGTTAGTCTGTTCAACCGCATTCCTTGACGTTTCGTAAGCCTTTAATAAGGTATGGCATGAAGGCCTTACATATAAACTCCGATAAGCCCTACCCCAGCAATTGTCTTGTATTTTAGGTTCATATCTGGAAGACCGACTCTTCCGTGTGAGACACGGAAACGAATATTCCACTTTTAAGACAATAAAGGCGGGGGTGCCGCAAGGAAGTGTACTTGGCCCTCTGCTATATTTGCTTTTTACCCGCGATATACCGCAAACGGGCGACACTTGCTGATGACACTGCCATTTTGGCAACGGCTAAAACAGTTGAAGAAGCAACTGCCAAGTTGCAACGTGCCCTTACATGGATTAACAATTGGACAAAGACTTGGCGAATTGCGCTTAATGAAAACAAGTCTGTCCACGTGAACTTCATTCTCAAGAAATTTGAGAATCCACCGGCGTTTATCAACGCAGTACGAATTCCTTACGCGAACGAGGCCAAATATCTCGGTATGACACTCGAGGCTAAACTAAAATGGAGAGCACACGTCAAGAAAAAAAACGTGAAGAGCTTGAAATCAAAGAGATATTTACTGGCTTATTGGAAAGTATTCCAAGCTTAGCTTAGAGAACAAACTGCTGTTATACAAGCAAGTGCTAAAACCGATCTGGACATATGGTGTACCACTTTGGGGTTGTACTAAAAATAATAACATTAATGTATTACAGACATTCCAAAACAAAGTTCTTCGAGGTATTGTTAATGCGCTGTGGTACATTAGAAACGATGGTATCCACAGATATCTTTCAGACTTAGAAGTCGAAAACGTTCAGAAAGTAATTAAAATGTTTGCGCGAAAACATAACAACCGATTACAAGGTCATACGAATATTTCTGTTCAACAGATCCTCGACGAGACAAATTTATTGCGCCGTCTGAAAAGGACTAAGCCACTCGATCTAGCGCGGTGATTAGCAGCGCGTAATTTTTCCAAAGTACACAGGAAT
This sequence comes from Volucella inanis, assembly GCA_907269105.1. Lineage (NCBI taxonomy): Eukaryota > Metazoa > Arthropoda > Insecta > Diptera > Syrphidae > Volucella > Volucella inanis. The sequence continues at coordinate 25,760,167 of OU026154.1, read as the reverse complement.
TTTCAATGGAAAATCGCCTGCAGGATATCTTATAAAAACAAAGTAAAGTGCGATAGAAGAACTGCTTGTTGAGTGTGAACTCAGTCGTGGTTTGCATAAGGGAGGTGTTTTTTAGTGAGTAAGAATCTCACACTACTATAGGCTCCGGGCCTATAGTCTATGAAGATTTCTCCCAAATACACACATGACGTTGGCTGAGGTACCTTCCACTTGCGTGCCCCACCTTAGATGAGGCGTTTTAACCCTGTTGTTACGTTTGAGTCGAAAACTTTCCCGATGGGGGGCTAGTGTCCATGCATTCAAAGTGACCTAGCCATCTAAGCAGGCTCTTCTGACGTGATCTGCTTCGCTGTACAGACTAAACTTCTCCTTCATTTGTTATTGATGGACCGAACACCATCCGAAGAACTTTTCTTCCGAAGCGATCGATAGCATTTTCATCTGTTTTCTTTAACGTCCAAGCCAATGTCTTGTATAAAGTCTTTTTGTTTGCTAAAGGAAGGGCTTAGCTACTCAATTGTTCAATCGAAAAAGACTTCAATTCTTAACCAGCGCACGATGATAAGAGATCCTTAAGTGAAAGCAAGGCCTTATATCTAAAATCAAAAACTTAAATGTTTTAAGCAAATTGCTAACAAAAATTCAAAAAGTAAACAAGTCACAAGTAAAACTTTAAAAAGATGATTGAGTTATTTGGTTGAGCAAACTGAGTTAGTAACAATCCATAGTGTTGATAGAAGAGGCCACATGTTTATTGTGAATAAATGGAATAACAATTTTTGGATCACAGAGTGTAACTATTCTCCAAAATCACCTCCATTTTACCAATTTTTCTAATCTTAAAAACTTACTTTTTTATCCTTGGACCAGCTTTAAATTGTCCTTTTTTATCTTTCTTTTTTTTCCTTTTTTTTTTCTCATTAAACTTCCAACCAAGGCTGCCCGTGCTACCTATATAGTTAAAAGTTTAATCACTTTCTCTAGGTTTGTGTTGAAAGCTTCTGCCCTAAATACCACAACAAGTTACAAAACTCTATGTGCCTTCTCCTCTGCCATCAACACAAGTTGGGTCCCGCTACGTAATTTAACCACTTCACTGCGATATAGGTCAGATCCTGTGTGTAATTAAATAACCCACTTATGTAATCTCTTACATTTGACAGCACTCCGAAACAAACTCGCCCTATAACCATTACCACCAACATCCCAAGCAAATCTCCGCACCCCATCCAACCATACTTAAGTTCGTTGCACCAGTTTCCGGTAATTGACACAGAAAAGCATTTTCCCTGCATATCTCCCTCTCCTCACCCACCGACCAACTGAACACATAAGGATTCCTTTGCAAGAGTCAAGTTGTAAGCTGTGTAACTTAACTCATTTCACCTGCAACAAACTATTTGCTCTTTAGGAAGCAGAAGCATCGGTCTGTGGCATGGGAATATCCCCCCCACACACACTTATGCCCACAGGCATGTAAAATTTACTTTCAAGACCTCATCATTAGCTCCACTACCACGCCCATTTAAAATGTAGAAACACTAGCACTAGTTCTGGCACTGGGTCTACCATCGCCACTGCATTAATGAAAAGTGAAAGATGGATGCCTTGTTTGTTGTTGTTGGAGATACTTTTTTTTTCCTTTTTTTGCATTCTAATAAAATGGGAAACTTTGTCTACGCCCGAAAGGATGGAATACTATAATTCCCTTTTTATACTTAACCATCGAGTAGGAATTTTACCGCTCACATTGCTCACAATTGCCTTACTCTATTCTCGTACAACAAAGTCCTGCGTGTAGACGGGAACCTCGGCACTAAAGGAAAAATTCTTTTTTTTTTTGTGTTAGCTTTACTCTCATTTGCACTTTTTTTTTGGCTCGCTGTGCATATTCTTAGCCCTAATTTAAATTACCCAAAGCTGATGAAAGGATGCTGAGCTACATGTATATAGATGTGAATGGCGGGGGAGTTGTTGAGAGGCGCTTATGGCTGTGAATATTTAGGAGCAGTTAGAAGGTAGGTGCAACCCCCATCAGTTAGCCTTGTCTGACATAGTTTTTCTTAAGAGGTTTCCTTTTTTGAATATTCTCGAGTGGTATTTTCACGAGCAAATTTCTTCAACTCAACTTAGACCTGGAACTACCAAAGAATTACTTGATGAACGGTCCTGCAAGGATTGGCGCCTTAAGAAAGAAGAAAGACGTTTTCAGGAAGGTTGAAAATAGTCGACAAAAAAAATTTAAAAGAGCTCTACATTCTGGAAGCGAAAAATGAAAAATATGAGGAAATGGTAGTGTTTCGGGCAAGTACAAAGATACTTGGATAAAGGAAACTAATAGTTCATAGTAATCTTTTCACTCTGTAGGTAAGTATCGCTTCATAAAAGTTCTGATCGCAGCGATATTGCTTGAAGTGAATATTATTTTGTTAAATCGTTTGTCAAGAAAAGGTTTGTTAGAAAATAAGCAGAGTTTGACAGAAGAAGTTCCCTGGTGCAGCGATCGTATGTCTACTTCATCGATTGCCTTCCGCTCTCAATTGCACTTTAAATGTGTTCCAGAAGTACCCGACCTGACCAAGACATGGCAGTAGTTGTTTGAAAATATCGCTGTATTGGAAAGTACGCAGTCTATGAAGCATATGTTTCAAGTTTGAAAGCGCCACGTTGTATAGGATTTGTTTGGCAGCCATCAATAGTGAGGTTGTCAGTGAATTTGTGAAAATGGAGAAAATTGGTCATCGTTATGTGATACAATCCTTTTATTTCAAAGGCCTCAGCCCAACCAATATAAAAGCTGAACTGGATTCTACTCTGGGTGAGTCTGCTCCTTCGTTTACAACAGTAGAATTTTGGATTGCTGAGTTTAAATGAGGCCGTACGAGCTGCCAAGCCGAGCATCGCAATGGTCGACTAAATGAGGTGACGACTCCAAAAATGGAGAAGAAAATCCACAAAGCGGTACTGGATGATCGTCGACTGAAAGTACGTGAGCTAGCAGACATTGTAAGTATTTAAAAATGTGCGGTACATCGCATATTATTTGAAAATTTGGACATGAGAAAGCTGCGTGCAAAAACAGTGTCGTGAAGAAGTTTCAGTTGAGTTTTTAGCGAAGTTTCACAGCAACAAAGCTGAATTTTTGCGCCGTTTCATAACAATGGATGACACATGGGTCCATCACTTTACACCCGAGGCAGACAATCAAAGCAATTGATTCAAAAGGGAGAACCGCCTCCAAAGAAGGCGAAGACCGCTTCATACACAAGCAAGGTAATGGCGTCAATTTTTTTGGGATTCGCGTAGGATTTTATTGACTATCTTGAAAAAGGAAAGACTATCAACGGCCAGTGTTATGCGAACTTATTGCTACGTTTGAGCGAAAAAATAAGCAAAAACGGCCACATTTGCCTAAGAAGAAAGTGTTGTTTCATCAAGACAATGCACCAGCTCACAAATCCGTTATTGCAATGGCCAAAAATAATGAATAAAAGTTTAAATTCCTACCTCATGCACCCTATTCACCAGATTTACCCCCCTCGGATTATTTTCTGTTCCCAAACTTGAAAAAAATGGCTCAGTTGTCAAAGATTTTCCAACGATGAAGAAGTGATATCAGCAGTTAATCGCTATTTTGAGGTGCAAAACAGTTCTTATTATAAAAATGGTATCGAACGTTTGAACATCGCTGGGAAAAGTGTATAGAAAGGTGATTATGTTGAAAAATAAATAAATTTCTTTTTCAAAAATTTTTGTGTTTTCTTTGTTGGATCGGATACTTGGTAATACGTGGTAAATAGAACATATTTATTTGATGATGAATATTGACATAGAAAAGCAAAATGTTTGGATAACAAATAATAACACGAATGCATAAAACGAGTCATGTACCATGTACTAGCGCAAAATTAAACACCCTATCGGAATATGGTATAATTTTAGCAAATGGCGTCGAACGTTACTCATATTTGACATTTGTGAACTAAACAGCTGCAGTATACAAACAGATAAGCAATGTGTCGATGTTCAATATGATGAACATGATCGATAATCGGTCGCTGGTGTTAGCGCAGCGTAGCTTAGCTACTCGACTCAAACAGAGTGGAACCACTAGAGACCATTCAGGGCATAGCCGTCACCGGACTGGTCGTTCGGTCGAGAATATTACGGCTGTGGCTGTCGACCGATGTCGCTGAGAACGAAGAAACATCAACCAGACGACGCATCACGCAATTGGGCATCACTATACGGGCCGTACTGAAAGACTTACAAATGTTCCCGTGCAAAGTGCAAACAGTGCATCAGTTAATGCCTCCTGGCATGAGGATGATTTTGTGTGGAAAATCATCATGAGCGACGAGGCGCATTTACACTTAAGCGGTTACGTCAATAAGCAAAATCTTCGTTTCTTGGTCACTGAAAATCCGCGTGTGATGCACAAAGAGCGTTGTACCGCGTTCAAGCAGGAGTAGTAATTGGACCGTTTTTTTTTTTTTTTTTTTTGAGGACGCCATCGGCAATACGGTCACTGTTACTGGCAAACGCTACAGGGCCATGATAAACGACTTCTTACTGGCGAAATTTAATGAGCGGTGTTTAGTGAGCACGTGATTGCAACAAGATGGTGCAACCTCACACACAGCACGAGCCACAGTGGATATTGTGAAGAAAGCGTTTCCTGGTCGCGTAATCTTCCGTTTTGGCGATTTAGCATGGCCAGCAAGATCACCCGACTTAACCGTCATAGACTTCTTTGGTTTCTTGGGTGTATGCCAACAAGCCTCAAACAATCGCAGCCCTTAAGGAGAATATTCGACAGGAATGCGAACAGTTATCACCGGAAATTTTGCGGAAAGTCATGGAAAATGCGATAAAACTGGCAGAAATGTGTATCAACACTGGCGGCAGCGACTTGGCGGATATCATCTTCTCCACTTAACAGAATTAATTGTAAGTGTCCAAATAAAGATTTTCATCTCTCAAAAGTATTTTTTTTTTAATTCAAAAACAAAATTGGATGATTAATTTTGCGACACCTTGTAGTCGTATGTATGTAATATAATTACTTTAATAAAGCCGCACTGTGTCGTTTTAAGTGTCACAAAGTCTTTATCTGGCTAATTTACAGATCTAGCAAAATTATAGTATCATTAAAATTAATGAATACAATCCAAAGTCTAATAGTAAGGATACAGCCCCCATGACTTTCTTGACTTTGTGTTGATGTAATGAATCCATTTTTCATCACCCGTCACGATGCGAAAAAGAAAACCCCTAGTGTGTTGGCGCTGGAGCAGTTGTTCACAGGCAAAAAAACGACTCTCTACGTCCCTTGGCATCAAATCATAAGGAACCCAAGTTCCTTGTTTGGAAATAGCTTAGCGATGGATGGATGGATGAATGCCGATGCACTTCAGCCCGTTTTCTTCGAATCAAAGAATAAAATTAACACTTCTCGTAAATGATGATTATTTGGCACAAAATCCGACATTTTCACACAACAAAAAGTATATGACGCCAAAACAAAATGACTAATTTGTTTGTTTACCATATGTCTAAGCTTGACTCATGACGTTTAGGATATGTCAAAATCGAACAGCTGTTACTGCTAGAAATATCTATTAACTTCGAACAACATTTTTGCTCTTCTGGAGACAACATAACGATCTTTTGGCAATATGTACTTTTATGAAGAAAAATTCGAAAACTGCATACCTTTCCTGAAGCTCCCCTCCTTGTAATTAGGAAGGGAACCGAAATATTGGGAAATTCTGTTTTAAAGTGGATCAGCAATCATCACAAGTTACTAAATACTCTGTTTGCATTTGGAGATAATTACAGGTCAATAAATTTTCACACAGTTATGCTTCTCAAATTAAAAGTTCTAAAGAAAACTACATCGTTCAGAAATTTTTCGGAGATTCCTTTAGCATCTTTTTTCACAACTTCAGCACGTAAATAAAGAATTGTTTACCAGTTTTCGAAAAATGTTCACTAAAAACAGCCTGAGATAGCCTCAATTATTCTTGACAAAAGACATGATTTTGCACCATAAAGTAGAAGTGTGTTGATAATGGTTTTATATAAAGTCGCTTTAATTGTTCAGAGGAAGCTGCTTCTTTTATAGGTCACTTCTCCTTCACTTCACTTCTCCTGTAGATCATTTTTTGAACCTCACCTAAATCTCCTATCTTGACAGGGCTATACGAAACTAGTTTACGGTTCCCTTATAGTTGGGGCGACGTATATTCACTATTGTCCTCCCGCAGAAGCGGACGAATTTCGAGGCAGGCTCTACTGCAATCTTACTGATCTGTTATCTTATTAGCCTTGTCGTTTTGCAAGCTTTGACTAGGGTCTGTAGTTCTGACATGTTCTTTTTAGACTTTGGTACAATTTTCGATCTTAATTGCTGCAAATGTATCTCCACGGTTCTCGTCTTAGAAGTCGGCGTTAATCTAATTTTTCTGGCCCTAGATCTTGTCAACATATCTGACCCTTTTGTACAGAGCCTACATTTCTTTTTTCGTAGCATTTGCTTGCCGGTATTCTTCATCTAAACAGGATTTTTTTCTGGTGGCAAGGAGAAACGCAGCCCATCAGAAGCGATATAACTGATGGCTTCTTGCCTGCAGTCAAACTGGTTTTCAATACTTGTTGCCGGGCTTGTTCCTTAATCTTGCCTTCTATATTTGCATTAAATTTAATAATTTATAATCCATATCTAATGGACTACTCATACGTTTTGTAGCTCGTGGATGCTATGTTTGGTGTCGTCGTGTTTCTTCTCTTTAGGTAAATGTGGGTTTTTGCTTTGATACGAGTTATCATCAGGCGCTTTTTCAGTTGTCGAAAACTAAAAACTTCTTGCCTAGATTTGACTTCAGTGATGCATACGCATCTAAATAAGTGGTGGTTTTATTGCAAGCAACAATCGCAGTAGTACCTATACTTGTGCCGCAGTTTTTCATCTCACGTGCATTGTCTTCATTTCGTTAACATTGTTCACTAGGAATCCTTATCAGAGGCTTTTGATTGCTTTGTAACACTGTGAATTTTAACAACCGATTTAGTAAATAATCGTACAAGTAAGAATCACTCGGACCTTTTCAAAAAGATTTCGCAAGCCTAATGTATATAGACGACCTTCTAAAAGATGAAATAGGGATCAAAAGGAAGAAGATGGAAAGCCCTGCCAGCATAAACGATTGGTAACGCACCTTGTAACACCACACTATGTCATCTGGATGGCGTTTCACAGAGCTGTATATTCAGACCTTCCCTTTGAAATACCATATGTATAGGGCATGTAAAAAAGGATTTGCCAACAAATGTGAATGTAGTGATATCGAACTACTTGGGCAAGTAAAAAAATATATTACAAGTGAATCGCATCTGTTAAACAATGTTCAAAATACTGGAACCTACCTCATTCTTACGGTAGCATAAGGTTCAAACTTATGCTTATACACAAAGTAACAAGAACTAAACTTTAAGAACCAAATGGAATATAATTTTGAGAAGGCTTCCGGTGTTCGATACAAATAGAACAATTTGTATGAGATGACGTATAATATAATACATATATTCTTGCCGAGTAACAAAACGAGTTTAGGACGGAACTGGTTGGACCTATTCTAAATATATGTAGAAGCTTTGATACTTGTTCAACTTTGTTCACATTTGTTTTAAGCAGGTCTATTTAAAATCTCTCCTTCCTTTTCCTCTTTCAAAACCAAAAATATCAAAGCATCAATCTTGACCATTTAAGCCGAGAGTTACACTATACCGAGGCCTATCATAAATCAGTCAAATTCACCCTCACTAACTTGCACACATCGATCCCCTAAACCACATCATCTCATAAATCCTTTATTCTTCGAGCTTACTCACCTCAAGCATACATTTCCTTCAAATCTTCAAACTTAACAATTCACAACCTTTACCACAAGAAAACAATACTAACATATATCATAATATGTGGTGCAATTTTAATCAACCCCAATTTCATGCATTACACTTTTCAGATACATTTGCACTGTAATAGAATCCCTAACCAGGTCGCATTACCACTTCTACTACCCTTGTGCATTATTTACGGGAAACATTGTTGCCGCTTCCCAAATGAAAAGGAATACCAAACGGCAAACATCATTTTCATCCGTCCCTCGTGCAGTATACAGCAATAGCACGGCACATCAAGAGTACCAAAGTGAAGAGCACCCAGTTCCCAGATTCGAAACTCGTGCCCTTGCCAGTCGTCCCTCATGCACAATTCAGCTTAAAAGAATTTTCCTCTTCCCAGCTGTGGCAGGATGTTATCCGTAACACAGTGAGCTTCTTGCTGCTTCGTCATGTCAATGATGCAGCACTAGAAGAGGTAGAAGAAGCAACAACACATCACATCACTCCCTTTATCTACGAATTGCTTCTAACAATGGCCAACTGTAACGTAAAAATTTGTACATTTCGCGTGCACAATCCATCTTGTCTCGTGTAATGTGGAGCTTGAAACTTGGAGAAGATCCTTTACCAGGATAAGCGCTGCAAACAATGAAATAAAAATAACCAACAGGACTCCCTTTAAAAAACACAACATAACAGAATATGTACATTCATGCACGTATGTATGTATATAGAACACAGCATATAGTGAATGCATTCTTGTACAGTGATAGTGCAGAAGCGGAAATGAAAATGGAGAAGGAAGCGTTCTTCTGTGTTTCAGAAATGAATAAAACAAAAAATGGAAGGACATCCTTTCTATACAGACTTACAGACACAAACTGTTCCAGTTTTTCTGTTTTAGGTTTCATCCTGTTTATATAAGGGGGTGCCGGAGGTGCTTTATTTTTTGAGAATGGGATAGTGCTAACTGTCACTCTTTTGACCTCACTGTGATGTGTTTGCCGCACATAGATACAATACATAGGGAAAGACAGGAGCAAGAGGCGAAGAATGCAATTGTGTTTGTGTGTTGTATTTGACTTTGTCTACTATAGCTGCAGGTTTGACTTTGACATAAAGTGTTGCCTTACACACAGATTTGATTTAAATGTGAAAACCGGGAAGCCGGGAAGTCATCTGTATGTAGAGGACTCAGATGTTTGCGGACAGTGATTGCTCTGGGTACCTACGAGCACGAGCATGTAGGTCGTGTCGTTTGGAAGTTGTGCAGTTGTTCTGGCTAAATGAAGAGCAATAAAAGTCAATTGGGGACAAATAGAACAATGTGTAGGGGGGCTTGAAAAACGACATTGTTATCAAGTGTGGTACAGATGGCAGGAATTAAGAGTACGTCATGAGTAGTGATGAAAGTGAAACCGATATGATGGATGTAGGCCAGAGTTATGAAGTTTAGGTTAAAACGAAGACTATGAAGTAGTAGGTAACCATAAAGAGATTTTCTCACATTTCAATGCAGAACACTGATGTACAAGTATAATAAATGTCAAATGAAAGGGAAAATCACTATTGGGGTAAAAAATTAGAGCTTAGAATCTCACAGCTCTTTTTAGTAAAAAAGTTCATTGTAACATACTTAGGGAAAGTTTCAAGGCTTCCATACAACCACTTAGAAATGAGGTTAGAATAACCCTGGAGATCCTTCGAGCGAGCACAATAGGTAAACTTCAAGGACAAAGTGCAGTATTAAAGCTCAGATAATTGTAGCAAACATTTCACTTGATTACTTATCGCAAATTCGATGTTAAAGATTTCAGAAAAAAATGCAAAAAATGCTACATAAGTAAAAATCATTAGGTTTTCTAAACAACTACTTTTGATTGCAGTAACATTTTGGATTAACTCAATATATTCAGACGGTAATAATCCACAATCAAAAAGTCAAAGTTTATACGGGACTACTTCAAGAGAAAACTACTTCATCGCATAAAAGGTTCTGTCTTCAACGAGATAAAATGGAAAGAAAGCAAAACAACGAGCTCTGTTGATATCAAGTAGACAAAAAATATTGGCTCGGACTGGAAACAGAAGGCGACAGATGTCAATGCTCTTTTAGAACAGCCTCCAACGGGCTCAGTGTTCATCAAGATTTCAGTGACCTATATTTTCTCGACTGAAGACATCATAAGCTTCGGAAAGGTTGTTATAATTTACTGATTTCATACCTCAAGAGGGTATCCTCCCTTAACGTATATACTTCAGTGATGATTCTATCACTACATAAATTTCGGAAAAAAATAATGTCAGTCTTGTGCTTGTTATGTCGCATCCCTTCAACTCAAAGATAAATCTATAACATTTTGTATTTTAGACTAAGACCCAGTACTTCTTGTCTTTTAAGTACTCTACTCTCTACCGCAATGAATGTCATCCGCTATCAGCAGAGGAAGACTGTCTGACATCTTCGACCTTCTTAAGATTTTTCAAACTTTTATCCATTCACCAATTGTTTTTCTGTTTTTCATATTGTTGAAAGGGCGATTTTTTTTTTTTTTTTTTTTAAACAACACACCTTTGCAACCATCGGCTGACTTCCAATGAATTTTAATTTGTCCCCGATCCAAGGAAGTAATTGCTTTGGCATTCAAAATCGTATACCTTTGCCTACCAACCAATGATAATATTCACAATGTGCTCAAAACTCTCTAAGCAACTGTCATCTAGGGACGCATAAGTCTTATCAAAACTGATTTTTGTTCCGATAACCGATGACGAAAGGAGTTTTGAACAGATCAGATGAGGCATTTAAATTCTTCCAATCTTTCAGTTACGAAAATCTAAATAATTGCGTTCCAATATGAATTCAATTTCTTACAGCCTCTAACCTTTCAATGACACTCCAGAGGAAAATTCAAATCCTAAACAAAGACAAAGACAAAATGCTAAAATATCTATGCAGAAATCACAAATTCTTTTACCATAAAACCTTCATTCAATCAATTCAACCAAGGTACACATACCTTACTCAAACAAAAGGAATTTCTCAACTCATTCATCAACATATAACTGAATTGGATCGTTTAAATTTCCTACCTACCTACCCATAAGACTTTCTCTTCTCACGAAAATTTATCTAGGTGCATTTCTAAGCTTCAACAAATCTCCATAAAGTCAAATAGTCCACATCTTCGACAAACCCACAATCTACCATCTGCATATGCCAAAATCCATTTCCCTCTTACCAAACAACTCCATGCCCTAAAAAATATTTCTATATCCTAGAAAATTCCCATCCCCAGAATTTAACGTCTGTTTCTGGTGCCTTAGTTCGGCTCTCAAAAATGCCACAATGCTTCAAAATTCCAGGTGCACCAAAAGTCCAAACCAACCAATCTCGGAAGTTTACGAAAAACATTCTTCATTTCCAAGTTAACCTTCTAACCACGAGGGTAAAACATCCTTTCTACTATAAACCACCCACTGGTTGTATCTGGTCTGAATTCGTATCACACCCCCGCAAAAAATGAGATACACAGCATGAGTTGCAGATAATACATGGAAATGTTTATATCTCTCCTAACGTCATGCTCACGTTCGGCAGTACCGTAGATAATAAAGGAATTTCTGAACAAAACAGCTGATGGCATTTCTCCTTTCTATAGTCCTCTCTGCCAGATACAAATTCTCACGCACACCCTTAAACATTGTTCCGAATTCTCTCCGCATAATTGAAACTTGAAGTTGAAACTGATGCGCTGTCCCTTCTTGTGGGTGTACGGACTTGTGAGTTGTGACATCACTCGCTAAAGGGGAATGCACAAGCAAATACAAAAACAGCGAGAAATGCACCAGTCCCGTACAACGAGGAGACTCACAGAAATATAGGAACTAGGGCAAGTCCTAAGGGACAAGCAGCAAACTCCAATTCTGTTCTGACTGAAGTCGGTACAACATTTTTTCTAAACAACGTGTCTTTGCGTAGATGGTTGTTTAGTTTTGTGCATTTGTGTATGTGCTAGGGTTGAATTCTTTTTTTGTGTACGATGTACCGGTGTGTTGCATTCAAGTCTATCCACCAGAATTATTCCAACGGTTGGCACAATCAGTATCAGTCGTGTTCTAGAGCTCGTCGAAGTTGGTTCTTTAGTCGTTGTCTGTCGAAAAATTCCGTGACTTTTACCTTTCATGTGTATCTAAGACGGTTTCACGTTGGACTATTCGTTATTTTTCTAATTTTTTTTTTTTTTTTTTGGTTTTTTTAAAATATATTCTAATGATGGAATCCACCACCGAATACCAAATGGATACCACAACTGTGTTACAATCCGCGGCAAATCTACTCTACGACGTTGTTGATGATGACCATCAGGGCAATCAAATCACCTTCGAAATACCATCAAATGTTGACTTGGAACGTATCAAGAGTTTGGATAGTTTTACAAATCTCCTTCATCGTATTAACAATGTATTAACCGCTAGTGGACATGGTAGTGCGAATAACCATGAATTGGCAGGAATTTCTGATGCAACAGCACATGATGCTGTAGCCATTAGTTCGGATGGTCATGTTATTACGAAAGATCAAATCAGTGGTAGTGTTGTGTTGAATTTGGCTGATTTACAAAATTCTGGTTCATTTTTGGATCGTTTCTTTAATGGTGCCGATATGCATTCTATAATTAATTATTTGTGGATTGGTGTTGTCACATCCCTGGTTATTCTGTCAGTGATATTTATCATATTCTCGTGCTACTTTTATCGAAAATTTAGAGAGTGGAAAAAGTGCAGTAAGTACCTATCTACTTTATTTTTTGTTGTTAGTTTTTCTTATGAATAATTTTAAAAATTTAGAAGGGAACTCACCATTTATAATACAGTGACGAGTTTTTGTTTTACCAATAAGGTCACATTGAAGATTCGATAAACGGCTGAATCAAGACTGCAGGCTGAATAATATCCAAATCAACTTTTCTGCGACCAATATCAGACTTACTACTTGAACTCTTTTAAGGTTTTTCAATTTTGGCCTAGATTTTCTACAGTTGGATAATGTTTTAGTCAAAGAGAATAAATATTTACTCAGTAGGCCGAACTATCCCTTCTGAGCTCCACGAGTGTCTCGAAAATATGACTTTCTATCTTAAGTTCAGTATAGATATAGAGTGCTCAATACAAAGTTCTGCCTAAATATTCTATGATGCATGGACTCTAATGAAGGATATCAAAGGATCACTTAAGAAGATTCTGATACCTACGTTGCTGTTGAGTTGTAGGTATATACTTTTGGTTATTGCAATTCAAATTAAACCGTCAGTTAGTAGGTATCAGCTTAACCAAACCTTCTAATGGTTAGCCTAGTTAGCTTAGATCCATATTCAGCATTACAAAATCGAGTACCTACTTCTTTACAATTTTCGAAAGCTTTTCATTTTGAGATTAAATATCTTTTCCTTTGCAATTGTTTTTTCAAAGAAAAAACTCTGTCAAATTCGTCTAATTTTTGTAATTTTACACGCGACAGAAACGCGATAATTTTTATTTATTATTCTCTATTGCAAAGGTATTAGTACATCTTACATTTATTCTACAATAAAGTGGAGAATAGTTAATGACATTAGATATTTCAATAACAGTATTAATGTCACTTCAAGACTTAAGTTGTGGCGTGAACATATAAAATATCTAGGTATGTACTCGTACCTATACGAGTAGGAAAACAACTCTTTATAAAAACTGAAAAAGCAAAACCACATTCAGAGATATATTGAAAAATGAAAAATTAATTTTTTTATGTGTTAAACAATAAAGCGAATCAAAATTTCAATTTTATCCCGATCTAAATCAAGAAGCCTTTAAAAAAAAAAAAAAACAAATAAAGTTCTAGTTGATAGTATTCAGGGAGACTGCTAAATGACTTACAAGATAGGAAGCTATTGGAATTTCTAAAGTTAGTGTTGGGGATTGGCAATAATGGAAAGTATTTCCTATCCAAGGTATATTGCTGGAGCACGAATGGTGGCGAGAAAGTATTGCTTTAAAATCGAAATGTATTTGTACTAATTTATTTTGCGATCAATTGTCACTCCAAGATATTTGAATTGATCCACAGTTTCAACTTTAAAATAAGTGTCACAACAATTGGATTTAGTGTTAGCATAGCAAAGCAATTAGCAGAGCACACAGGCAATAGGTACCTGTGGCAGTCTGGCGCATGAAATATGAAATTTGCAAAATGTCTTGGACAGTGTTAAAGTTGTATGTCAAGACTTTCATGTCAGTCTTCCTGGTATTAAAAACTACTGAAGTACATTAGAAAATTAGTCACCAGGTATTGAGACATTGAATAACTTCAAACTCTGGACTGTGGATGACTCAGTTACTCTTAGCCACATATGTACATATGAATGTCTTTTATTATCCTTTACCATCTACTCGAAAGACTATATATTTTATCATTATATTTCAAAAATGATTCGAGCTTAGTCAGGAGGCGTGATTCAAGCTAAGTCCTTCTTAGCTAAAGTTAACTTCTTTAGGGAAAGACAAAATGAGGAAGCGTCTTACTATTGCTTTGCTGCTTAATATATTTTGGTACAAAACCCTCTTAGCAGTGCGATTATTTTCTGAATTTATGTAGTGTTCTTGAGATAGTGATCTAAATATGGTATATGAAGTTTCTGAAAGGACTTTTTAAGAACTGGCTATTACTTGACAGATCAATAACTGTAGAGATATTGTAGGCTGTCAGGTCAAAGGTCCTTGAAAAACATCCGGTAGATATCTGAGAATACTGCGACTCAGTAAGAACCTAAATGACCCTCATCGCTCTACGGGACACAACAGCACAAGCAAAACAATCTAAAAATCTTGAAAGAAAACTAATTGAACAAACCTCATGGGCAAATAACCTTCCTAAAGAGCCACTATTCTTACATTAACGCTCCGTCAACTTAATTCTACCATAACCTGAAATGAAAATCACCCAAAAAGAAAAATTACCTCTAATTACCTTGAGAATTTCTGCGAAACAATTGGTCCTGCGAGCCGAATTGCTTATGAAGACTTGCTTTTAAATTTGTAAAATTTCCCCTAAATAATTTATTCGTTCCATACCACATAAACTTTTGGTACAACTTTGTCTGCCTTTACTTTATAAACAAAAAAAATTTCCATTAATATGATGACTCCTTTCAGTCAAGTCAAGTTCATCTGGAACATTTTCCCCCATAAAATCAGTACACTTCCAACTCAATCTCAATCTACTGCTTGTTTACAAATTAATAATAAATCATTTCACTCACCCCTACAGAGAGGCGAATAAAATTCGGTTACGGATTCTCCTTCTCTGTAGGTTCCCAACAAAAGCAACAGGACACAAAAAAAAAAAAAAAAAAATCTACGGAAACAAGGATGAACTGCTTCTGTATACCAAAAATAACATCAACAAAAGCACGAATTAATTACTTTCCATTGCCACCCTTCAGAATGTCTATATCCTTATTTTGGTTCATGTACGAAGGAGAAAAAAAAAATCATAGGAATGCTCCTTGAATTTTTCATTACAAATTTAATTTACTATCCCCGAATGTCCTTTTAGTTTATTTATGGCGAAAAAAGAACAGATACTCACCTACAATCCACTTCGGTTCCACTTTTTGTTTCCTCCTTCTTTTTTTTTTTTGGTAATAAAGTAATTAGCAGGATTTCTCATTTCAAATTATTTCACTTCTACACTTCCTTTCATAGAAAAAAGGAAAGATACTCGTCCACAGATACAGTCAGTTCTTGGTGTCCTTTTCGGTGGTAGAGAAAAAGACAGCATTGAGAGAGGGAAAAAGAATTTATAGCGCACGTATATCCTGGAAAATTGATTGTAAAGTACAAGGCTACTGAAAGTTATTTATTTGCACGTGAACTTTCTATGTGTAGGTGAAGGCATTTATATTTCATGCCTCTTTTTCGGCCACAAGAATATCCAAGTATACCCATACCGTAGCAGAGTCATATATGTGTAGTAACTCAAAGTCCTAGATTAACTAACTTCATCGACACAACGCAAGGGAATGTACTAGCCCGACCAAAAATAAATAAACACACCACTGGGACTAAGGGAGAGCAAAACATAACGAAACGAAACAGGACCAAGTTTTTGCTATGGAGTTGTTTTTTTTTTTTTTTATCTTGTCGTTGTTCTTATGTTTCAAGGAGACAAGCTCCAAGAGATTTAGCAGTAGGTATCCTGGTCAGAATTGACCTAGTGAATGATGATGAAGTGAGGTTTGAAAATAAAGTAATTAATATTACCCACCCACCTGTCATGTAGGAGACGTTTACGAGTACATGTCATTATCTCAGGAATCTACTTTATATCAGTTTCTTAATAATGTTGTAAGGTTGCGGGAAATTTTTCTATTCAACCGCTTGTATTCTTAAGAAACAATCTGTCTTGCCAGCGAAACCACAATATTTAAGCTAGAATACAATATTCTTGTGAAATATTACATAGCGTAGAAATTATTTTTATACTTGTTGATTTCTAATTAAAACTATCCTTGAATTACTCGATACGCCTAGATCCTTTCAGTGGCGATTCAGGAGATCTGATAGGAGCTAAATTCTGATTATCTCTCTGATCTAATTTTTTTGATCGGAGCAAGATTGAGAGGTGACGCAAAACATGTGGTGACTAGATCATTGAGTCCATTATCTTTATCCTCATTCTATTGTAGTAGGTATTTTTCTTAGAATATGTTTTTGACGTAACATTATTAACTAACTGTATTGTCAAATTATTTTTGCAAATAGTTCATCGACTACTACGAGCCACAATAGGAACGATAAAGTAATATTTTTAGAATTTCTTAGCTAACGTTCTACATGTTGTGTTGAGTTCATTGTTGATGCGCTTAGCACTTAAATTATCTACCTATAATCCAGTATTATTTCCATACAGACTTTCTGAGAGACCTTGATTTTGCTACTGATTTTTGCTGAGCCATCATCAAAGCCGCATTAATTCTAATGAAGTCTGAGTATACCATATTGCGCTTTCAACCATCTAGAACTCGCTAGTAAAGTTTCATATTGTACTCGTATGCCATACGATATAACCTTCACTCATCAAAAATTGTTACAATTAATAGTGACGCATTTGCCTTTATACACACATTCGATCGCTTTTCATTATTTTAATAAATAAAATCGCGAATTTTTAAGACAAATATGCAGTCTTGAAAGGTATTCCATCCGGTCGGAGCATACGTTTCTGGCTGATCAAATTTGAAGGTCCTGCAGGACTTTCGAATTTCGGCTCTTAATCTCGTTGATTTCCAATATTGAAAAGATTTACGAAGAAATGGTTCTTTCTTGGGAACATTTCGATAGTATACTCAGAGAGCACTATACGCGTACTGTACTACTGTATTTCAATCGAATTGGTAGGACAAAGGTTGATGAAAGAAAAAAAAGCAACAATTGACAAGAATCAATTAAATGCCTCCCATATAAGTACGACTAAAGTATAGCCTGACATGTTTTATGATCCTTCGTTAAGGTGTAGATTTCCCCATTCATCCATTTCCTTTGGTTAAGAAAAAGTTCATAAAAGTTCAAGAGACATATCCTTGGGTGGATTTTGTTACAATTTTCTCTGGGTGCTTTTGTTTTCCTTTTGTGGGCATAAAAAACTAGGTCGTTGACAAAGTTAGTTATAAGTCCGAGTTTCTATTATGTGTATCCTGTCGTTCGCATTCTATTGTCGACCACAATTTGCACCTCTATAAGGGCAAACAAAAACAAAATCAACAAGAAAAAAATGGAGACCAAGTAATCCTTGAGTGTATTATCATATTCACGTAGAGAATTCATGTCAAGTACAATTCATTGTGATTGCATTCTACACTTACCATTCCTAAATACATACGGATCCAGAGAGTGGGGAGAGTCAGAGTGTGTGTATTCCAAGTGCACTGAGGTCAACTTCATTTTATGTAAATTTTATAAGAAAGGATAATCTCTACAGGACATCGTCCAGTCTGTAGTGTATGAGTGTGTTGGTGAGAAATACTTTTATTCGTCGTTTATCTTCCATTTTTATATTCGTATATTCAAAAAATTTTATCTGTTTTTAGAAGTATAGTTGTTGGTGTTGCTCTAGTTGTTCCTTGGAGAGAGTGATATTTATGGCAAGTGTCCTTTATTTATTTCTATTTTTTATTTTATTTTATTTTTTTTTTTCATTTTTGTTGGGCAATGTCCTTTCGGCAGGATAATAAATTACAGTGCTCGTGAAAGATTTATTTACCATTTCAATTTTTTTTTCAGTCTCTTTGTCGTCTGTTGATGCTGTTAGTGGCTATGATGATCATGATAGTGCAATGTGAAATACTTGGAAATATCTTTTTTTTTTTTATTAATTTGAATCACACCAGCCCACCACCACCATGGCCACCCTTCAAACTCCTGTTGAGTGGACAATAGCTTGAGCTTTAATAAAATTTATGACTATCGAGAGTAGAAGGATTGGTTTTTGTATTTACGAGTTAGTTGGCTGGGGGTCGATTGTTAGGTTAAATTGGATTTGCATAAGCTCATCGATATTAATTATAATTCATAATCATAACTGTTTTGTTAGGATCACATATTATCATGATGGTTAGGCACTCTATCTCTGTGTGTGGGGGGATATTGTTTATTTGAAATGGATTGGATTGGAGTAGAGTCTGAGGCAATTGGCTGGCCGACCATTCAATTGTGGGTTTTATCGAGGTAATTTTTGATTTATCGAAGTCAATTAAGGATGTCAGTGGATGAGATTATTTACGATCCTATATAACTGTGGGTGATAATTAATTTTGATTTGGGACCTGTGATTAGATTCGTTACCGGTGTTAATGGTAATGGATATTTGAAACTAGGGACGGATTATTTATTTTATGTTCGTTTCTCTGGCTAAAGTTGTAAATTTGAACCAATCGAATTCAGAGATGGGAATCCTTGGATAAGGGGCATGTATATGCTTTGATTATGTCTGACTAAACACCTTAACCACAACTGGGGACATGTACGAAATAATCGATGTTAAGCTTGTATAAAACTTACAGTTTCACTCAATTTCTATAAATATTAAGAAGAATCAAACCTGGAGATATGAAGCAGGTATCCTCGTCAACGTTAATAGCTTAAAACGAGTCAAATCGGCTACCATGGTATCGGCCCTCGTAAATTCCAACAAAGTAAAAGGCCACATTTCTCAAAATAACATACACTTGTTCTATTTGGCTTTAAATCATAGTCATCATACCTCATGATCAGGGATGAAATTTTTACAAAATCAAAAGTGACGGCAGTTGCTGATAAAGCGCTTAAACAAGCTGTAGGTCGTAGATTATAACTTGTCGCCTATGTACCTCGTTTTATAACTCAAACTCCATGAACATATTTTCAGTACCAGATTGTAATGATCAACCTTTCCACATGCCATAATAAATATGAACTAAATTGCTTTTTAAGCTGTTACATGACTAACGCAGCCATGGTTTACCTACACTCGTATTATGTCTACTTCTTTATGTAAAAGGTGTTTTTTAAGAGGTTCAGACTTTTTTGTTTAAATGCAACACAAGAAAGTTAACCTAATTACGACTTATTAGATTCATTCAAAAGACTATTTTATGCCTCGTACACAACGCATTCCAGAGTTTAAATTTCTGACCACTTTTTCTAACAATCTTTTTCTCCAAAGCGTCAATCATCGGCTGGTTAATTGGCATGAACTCATAGCTTGGCGTAGCACCGATCGCACGATCTTGGTAGCCAATTGACGAGTTCATTTCTTAAAATGATGATATTATGTGGTGGAGCACCATCCTGTTAGATCCACAATTTTTTTACATTTACATTTTACATTACATTAATTCCACGCAAATTTGGGAAGAAATAATCGTTGATCATCACATTTATACTATTATCAAATTGATTTGTTTAAACCCCAATCACTGAAGACCCGTCACAAAAAATGGTTACGCGGCGGTTGCACCAATCGGATCTTAAAAGCCTTGTGACCAAGATCTTTATGCAGAATTTTCCAGATAGATAAATTGGGCTCTTCTTTTTCTTTTCTTCTGAGTACACTCTTCTCATTCTCGTTGGTATGTAAGTATCCAATAGTGTGAATTAGATGCAAAAACTTTCCAATAATTCGATAAATAGTATGTACATTCGAATGGCCGATGCTATCTACCGTAAATTTCACGAAGAGCTTTCTAGGTTTCGCGAACAGAGTTTCTATTTTGGAAATAATTTTCAATAATTTCAAATCGCTGTTGTGACATCAATCTTTCCGAAAATAAATGAAGCTTGGCTGCTCAATATGGCAATATCTGACACTGCAATAAAAACACCCATTATGTGGTAACATGTGGTGTGATTTAACCCGTTTCAAAATATCCATATTTTCGAAATCAGACCACAGCGAAGACCTGCATTCAGATTCCCATATTCGTTTATTATTAATTTTCAATGCAATGTTGTTTGCTTTTATCTGCGATGAAATTGTAGTCTGTTATTCGCACTGATTGATATTTGACTCGAAGGACCAACTTCTCTAGCATTTTAATCATCCGTTTTCTTTTTCAAATTGCAGGATCTTTTCCTTTAGATTCCTTCACATTTTACTTTTTAAGGTACTCATAAACCATTGCGCCATCGTTAATTTTTCTTAGTGGTCACTTCGAAAAAAAAAATCCTTTACTAAAAGAATCGACTCTTAAGCACGTTCCACCATCCTATTGCCATTGCCAGAGTCAAGGGAATCCTCCACTCAACTGTCATTCGAGTTCTGCTCACCTTCCCATCAATTGAATTGATTTCCACTTTGAGGTATTTCAACATTTTTATTTTATTTTCTTTTTATTTTTTCTCTCTCAATTTGTGTTTTTTCTTCTGGAGAAAATTAGCTACTCATGCAATTGCTATAGAAGAGCTCCTTTTTAACCTTTAAACCAATTGGTGTACCCCAGAATGGAAATAAACTCACTTGGCAGGATGAAAAGGAGCTTAACTTACCGTGCCAATGAAAAGGAAAAATTTCTCTCCTTTTCCAAACGATTTGTCGTTGAATATTTCATTTCATGTTTTCTGTTTTTTTTTTTTTAGAAAAAATGGCAAACACACGTTTTTCCTATTGACGCTTTGTTTTATTTTCAATTTGCTACACTTGAGGCTTTTTTCAACTCTCTTATTCCATTTTCTTTTTGCTCACTTTTTTATTTATTCTTTCGTGTTGACATTATTTGAAAATCTCCTCGGAGAGTTATTGGGAATTGTAAATGGAAATTTTCTTTAAGAAAAAAATCACATGTACTTGTACTATATGTGATGGAGTGTGTTCCAGTACTCGTAAATCGTGTAATGAATATCCGAAATGTTGCAGATTTATTTTTTTTTTTTAAATGTAATATAGTTAGGTGATTTAAATTGAGCTGAATTCCGAAGGGTCGAAACAGACGAAGTTTTATTATTGGGTCTTTAGAGATGGCAATGGTATACACGTACATATGTACGAAAAACGGAAGTACTTTTAATTTATGTAAAAAATAACGTGAGATAGGAAGAAATGTGGAAAATAGAAATAATTTTTTTGAACCATTAACAACGTAATATGTTCCCTTCAGGCTAGAAGCTTTTGATTAAAAAGAATAAGTTTTAGGTATCCTTCAATGTCACTGAAGTTGCGTTTCGTAAAATTTTTGAAACACTCTTTAGAGCTACCCTGAGCATTTGAATTAATTGGTCTGTCCTTGTACCGTATATACCCAGTTATATAGCATACTCAGTTTAAAAACCATCTATACAATATTCAGGTTCCCTTAGGCTTCTTAGTGATCGACAACTCTCTGCCATACAGAGAACCAACTACTGTTGGTAATTTTTGTGATATTAGCTAAGATTGCTCAGATCATAGTAAAAGTATATTCCTAAGTTCGAACTTCCGATTCTAGCAAATCCATCCTGAGATTTCCATTTCATCCATTTCATGCCTCCGATCGATAACAGGCCATAATGGTCTAGTAGTGTTGCAGTAGTTAAAACTAAGCTAGCTAGTCTCCCAGTATCTCTCAGCGTTCAAGTGAATAATGTTCTCATTTAAGAAACCTATTTTACCTAATGTGCAACCCATAAAATTTCAAAAGATGTTGCAAAAGATGCTATCTTGTCTGGAAATGCGGAGCGATCTTTTTTTATATAAGAGTACACAAGATATTTGTGATTTGATAGTAATCGGTCTATCGATGTAGATTACATATCGGTTTGCTTATATCGTTTTCATCGGCAGTCAGGTTGCATCCTAAATAGTTACAATTTGGATATATAAGACGCTGCAATGACATGGACGCCTTAACAATACTTCTATATTTCCGCCTCTAGAGATATTTTGTGGTGATTGGCCTGTCGAAATTAATATGTTCCAGCTCATGCTTAATAACACCTCAGGTGGAATATTCTTGGATTTAGAAAAATGATGTTGAAGGGAGCACCATGCAGCTCCTTGAGAATTCTCGTACATATTTACTTTTTTTCTTTTTACTGAGGCGAATGCATACGTATAAGTAACACATGGTCTGAAAACTCAGTGCCGTTTTATAGTAAAACACAAAATTTTTGCAAAATTCAACTTTATTTATCAATATAGTTGCCTTCGAGGGCGATACACTGATTGAAATGATTTTTCAATCTTTTGATACCAGTTTTGTAGTACGATTTCGGTTTAGCCTCAAAATAGGTCTCTGTTTCGGCGATTACATCTTAATCGGTCGTAAATCTCTTTCCAGCGAGCATTCTTTTGAGGTCTGCGAACAGGAAATAGTCGCCGGGGGCCAAATCTGGAGAATACGGTGGGTGGGGAAGCAATTCGTAGCCGAATTCATTCAATTTTGCCACCGTTTTCATCACCGTTTTTCTGTGATGTCGATGAAAATTATTCCATGTGTATCCCAAAATACGGATGCCATAACCTTGCAAGCCGACTGTTGAGTTTTTGGTCGTTTTGGACGAGGTTCGTCGCCTGCTCGGCACTCAGCTGACTGCCGACTTGACTCTGGTGTGAAGTGATGGAGCCACGTTTCATCCATTGTCACATACCGACGGTTTTATTGCGGTTGAACAGCTTTAAACACTCCTCTGAATCATCAAAACGTTGCTGTTTTTGGTCGACTGTGAGCAAACGCGGCACCCACTTTGAACAGAGCTTTCGCATGTCCAAATATTCATGTATGATATATCCAACACGCTCTTTTGATATCTTCAGAGCCTCAGCTATCTCGATAAACTTCATTTTACGGTCATTCGTAATCATTGTGTGGACTTTTTTGATGTTTTCATCTGAAAAAGTATCTTTTGGACGTCCACTGCGTGTATCATCTTCGGTGCTTGTATGACCACTTTTAAATATTTCAATCCACTTGCGAATGGTTCGTTCGGCTGGTGCAAAGTCCGGGTAACACTTATCAAGTCATTTCTTTGCATCGGCTGAATTTTTTTCATCAAAAATTAATGATAAATCAACACACGAAATTGCTTTGAATCCATTTTTTTTCACAATAACAAAATTTGCTTCACTCACAACGCTATATCTCGAGAACTAATCGTCCGACAGCTGTCAAATTTATACACTTATCTCTTAAAGGTTGGTACTAACTGAAAATAGTATGGATTTAATTCAAGTGGTGCCCTCTCTTAGAAACGGCTTAGACTTTTCAGCCCATGTATTATACGATCCTTTATACCAGTACAAAGCACCGATACTCGAGCTTTTCTAGCACATTCAAGAGTGCACTTTTTTTTTTACAAATTACCTTTCCGTCTTACTTGAGTTACATGTATTTAGAGTTGCACCTTAGTAAGGTCGAATAAAATTACGAATAGTAAGCTTCATGAATCTATGAATGAGTGAACGAATCATATCCTTTAAGTCTCAGAAAGTGTCTGTAAAAAAATTTTCAAAAAACAACTTCTGCTATGTCATCTCATAGGCCACAGTAGATCAAAGATAATTGAGAGATTTCCTGATTGTTTTCCGTTAAAGGACAAGCTGTTTAGTCTAGAAGACATCAAAGTGTTAATAGAGATTTCCAGCGACGAAACATTTGCCAACTTCAGTCAAAGTCCTTATAATGCGACTCAAAGGACATTTTTCTGTTTTATTTTATCGTTCAATTTAATTTTTATATATTTTTTAAATTGTCATCTACTGATAAAAAAAGGCAAATTGCCAGGAGATTTCAGAAAAACAACGTACAAGCCACATATTTTTACCGACAAAAAAGGCCAAACAACTTCTCAAATTTTCCTTCGGGGTTATTATCCAACTAGTTCGTTTTCAGTTCCTGGAATAAGTTGTTCTCTCTTTCATTAAATCCAATAACCATCCACATCTACCTTTGGTCTTCCTTTTTCAAAATTGCTTTACTCAAAACTCAGTCATCCACCAGATTAAGGTCCCCATTTTATATATCCAGGCTTTTTCTGTTTTACAATGTTTTGACCATTTAAAAAAGGAAAAAGCTTTCCCACCCAGCCCAATCTAAATTGAGTTGACCTCTGAAAAAATCCTGGCAATCCGAGAAAAAGGACATTTTCCACTCAATAAAGCATAAAAATCCCGATTGTTCCACATTACAAGAAACCTTTTTTCGGTTATATTTCGGTTGTGACACGATTTTTTTTTTCCACTCTCTACTGGAGTCCTAACCACCCAACTCACCTACTGCTCTTTGATGATAATCCTCAAAATGAGGTGCAAGAAAATAAAAGAAAACTGAAATAAACAAAAAACACTGGTCTCCAGATACAATAACAAAAGGCATTCAGGATTCTCACATAAATGAAGCCGACCTACATGAGCCATTTGCAGTGTTTGTTTGTCTCTCTCCAGCAGATCCCCTCGGTTCCGACCTCGGTCATCTCATGACTGGGTCAATAAAAGTCCTTTTTGTGATGGTCCGGGTTGGGTTTTATTAACAGGACACTTTTTCTCCTGCCATTCGTATCTAAAAGTTGATTCTCGTATATCTGGCATTGTTGTACATCCCAACATATCCGTTTATCTTTTTTTTTTTTTAAATATTTTTTTTGTGTTTACACTTTGGATTGGATTGGGCATGCAAATGCATTTTGTGCTTTTGTCCAGCGCCAGTGCAAGTGGTGTCATTAATTCGTCCTTTCACAATTCTATATGTAATTGCGATGTGATAATAAGTATCCTTGGGGACATTCAGTTCCCTGTTCTGTTCTACTCTGCTCTGCCATCTAGAATGTAATGAATTGCAAAATAAAAATTGTTCATCTTTATGTTTACAATTTTTCAAGTAATTTTTGTTTTTTTGTTTTTTCGGCACACACAACTCGTACTCGTGTTATCCGCATATATGGGTGGAACAAAAGAGCAATAAATTGTCCTGCTTGGCATGCAAATAAAAAATGATTACGATATTTTTGCCGGGTAGCATACATCAGGCACAGATGTCGCAGAGCACTAGGAACGATGAACCACCGGCACCCGGACCAGAATCCTGTTGTACCGGCCACGAAAAAAAAAACACCTACAGGATAACCTACAGCTGCACCGGTTACCCGATGAATGGATTATATTATTCAATTAATATTTTAAATTGATTGAATGCAATTACTATGGCGATTTCGATTTTAAATTGCACTCTGAATAGGGTTTTTTTTTTCTTTTGATAAATGTTTATGTTTACCAAACAGCTGTGACGGTGTGTTAATTGCGATTGTTAAATGTTGTGCTTGATGCTGAAATTTTTCGCATGCTAACAACTGACCACACTGTGACGATGTTTGCTAAGGCCAAAGACTGGTATTCGATTCAGTCTACCGTGACTCTTAATTGTCAAGCATTCATTAATTCTTAGCTTCTTTATGGTAAACTAACTAACCAACAACCCTATCCCGGTTTCGATTTCTGGCTAGTGTCTGATTCTACAATACAGCATCTTTACATCCAGGCATGAAAATACTACAAATCAAACTATTTTTCTTGAAAACAATACTTTCATAAAGATTAAAGGCGGCTTGAAACAGCATAGCTAATTAAGCTAAGACTACAGTCGGGCATGTTTTGACGAACCTATGTTAGAGGCATTTAAATGATATATTAGGAGCCCAATCTGCAAAAGCCTTTATATATTTTGTACCAGATCATTGAGATTATCTCTGATGATTCTTTCATCTGATTATCATCAAGCTTGATGCTGTTTTACTAAATATTGATACTCATTCGTAATAAGAAAATATCAGCAATACCATTTGGAGAATCTTTAATGCGATACTATAATGTACAGGGATTCGAAAGGTTTTATGATGCCGAACACCGACTGACCTCCTAATTTATACGTTACGGAACATCAAAAGTAGTAAAGAATGCTATCTTACTGAAGGCTAAAACGAACCAAGCAAATATTAAGTCTTACAGTCTCCAATAATGCTAAGCACGATATAAAGAGTGATTAAATAAAACACAAAGAAATTAACTTAATGAAGATTTATTAAATTCATTCGAAAGGATAATTCATGCCATTTAATATTAGAAAATAGTTTGGGGCCTATGGCCCCCGCGTACAAAGCGAAATTTAGGGGGCCAATTTTCGACCACTTTTTCGAAGGATTGGGGTCGTATATTGCGTATTACTCAAACAGTGTTTTGTTCCAAAGCGTCAATCGTCGGCTGGTTTATCGACATGAACTATATACTAACCCTACAGAAAATAATTCAATGAAATCAAATCGCACGGTTGAGAAGTCCATTTCTTAAAATGACTCTTGCCAAATCATGTTTTCAGAAATTTCGTTGGTAGTGGAGCACCATCCTATTAGATTTACAATTGTTTCACATAGATATCATGCAAATTTGAGAACAAATAATCGTTGAACATCGCATTGTACCGTTATCTATTTTAATCGGCAATTTTATTTCTGCTCCGTGCTTATTTTATAAAGATAAAAGGTATCCAGGAACAGATTTTTCTGTGACATCTAGGAAATTTCTTGAGCATTGTGCCGTTTAACCAGGAATGGGCTCTACTATATTGCCAACGCACTATTCCTATTCTCGCTGACATTTGAGTATTGTGTGCGAGATTTTCCAATAATTTGGTAACTTGCATGTTCAGTATTTTATGGAGTGTTCTATAAGTTTCACGAACAGAGCTTCGATTTTGGAAATAATTTTCAAATTTCACCAAGAAGATAGCTTGATGAAAAAGGTGTGATCTTTTGAATGCTACAGTAAAAACAAAACAAGAGGCAAAAGAAAGTAAAAAAATTGCCATTGCAATCAGTAATGTCAGCGTCTTTAACCTTTGCAATAGATCAGAGCACACCACTTTCCGAACTAAGATAGCCACTTGCATCCTTGCATCCATCCAGTACTTCAATTGGCATCAAAGTTGAACCAATATTTTGAACACTTTCATTCAGACTTGAAAAGATTTGAGCTTAAATGTATCAAATATTATTGATATTTGATAACAAGAAATAAAGGGGTCTTTTAAGCCGAACCAAATAAAAGACAAGCTTCTTCTACCAATTTTGGAATATATATAGTTCACCTTCCTCTTTGGATCGACTCAATTTTTAATTTTTTTGATTCAAAACCTAAATTTAAAAGAACAACAAGTGTCTGCGAACAAGAACCTGACTGTCACACGAAGTACAAACACAGTATTTCCATGTTTCCTCTAACATATATCCAAGCCATTACCACCAGAAATATCTCCAAATCTCTGTCTGATTTCGATCTTTAAATCCTGAAAAAAAAAAGAAATCCATTTTCATGTCAAATTCGTTCCCTGAACCATGACAAACCTCGAGCTATGTGTATGAGTGAAATTCACTTGTTCTTCCCCCTTTTTGGTTGTTCTTTACAAAACTCAATATGCGACCCATCAAACCTCTGCTCTAACATCTTGTCATACTCGTTCATTGTATCCCGCATTCCTGTATTTCTTTCCTCTCTCCTCCTCCCTCCCCGGTTCAGTCCTTTTCATGAGAAAATTGAAAAAAAAAACAACAATTTTTAAGCAGTCTTTTTTTTTGAGGGGGGCGAAACAAACCCACACCAGCAGCGATAAAATTCAATTTCAATTGAAGAAAGGATAACATGGTCCCGTTTGATTGACATATCTCTTTAAGAAGTTTTTACGCTCTCAATGTCGCTATTTCTATTGCCGCCGACGATGTGGTTTTAATTTTTTTTTCTTCCTTTTTTTCAAACCAGAAAGTGTGAGTGGATTTGAAGTGTCCTTTCAAGTGATTGATTGAACTTAAATGAAAACGAAAAAAAAAAAACACTTTTTACATAATTTTCTAATTTTTTTTATTTTTTTTTCTTTGTTTCTCTCCCCTTTTAGATAAGGACATCCGCTCCCATCTGAGCAGTGACTTGTATCCAAATGGAAATATTTGTGGCACGGCAGGGGGACAATCTGATGCTAGTTATTATCAAATGGAATCACCACCTTGCTACACCATTGCTACTGGCCTACCAAGTTATGATGAAGCTCTAAATCATCAAGCACACTATGCTTTCGGAATGAAGTTTTTGTATCCGGTTTGCCCAGCGCCTATGGTGGCAGCTACACCAGCATGGGAAAAGGAAGAACCTAACATTAAACCGACAAATTGTACAACAGCATCACTGCAACATTCTCAGAGATGGCAGAATGTCGATAGTGTTGCTGCAACAACTCTACTCCCAACTAGTCACATTCGCAACTTAAAGGAATCTAGTCAAATTGATTGTGTTGTGTTGTCGAGAGATTTTCACAATCATCGATCTAATGATGATGAATGCCATGAAGTGGTTATTGAAGCGTGATCTTAGAAATTTTAAATATTAAGCGTACATGTAATTTGTCTTAAATTCTCTATTAGTTGAAATCTCCAACAATAAACAAAAACAAAATATGTATCCTTTTGAACCTGACTAAAAAACCTCTTCTTAAAGTTACACAAATTTGTTTTAAGTTAAAACTAAAATCACAGACCTTCCGTCCCGCTCTTCTTTTTCATGTTGTTACAGAATATATTCACGTAAAAATAATGGAATTAATAATATGTATTTACCATAAGTCCGCAATGTTTAGACAAAAAGTTTCCAAGATTCTTACCATATAAACAAAACATTACAAGCTTATTCACATCAGTATAAGGTCATGACAACTTATAACACTTTAGCTTCACCCGCCTCGGATTTTTCTCAATAGCTCCCTTGTTGTTACACCTTAGAGTTCAAAATGTTTATAATTGCTGTCCCATATCGTAAAACTTTTCGTTTATTGCTTTTTTTTTTTTAAACACAAGACTGATTAGTTGTTTAGTTTTAGTTTATGATTATATTATTTTGTTTTAATTTAAATTGTTAAATATTTTTCTTTGTATATTTTTCTCTTTTGTAAAAAAAAAAACACAAACACTATTACAGCGATTTTTGTGTATATACCTAGTGCCCTTAAGTAAAACATATATGAATATATATAAATGTAACACCTGCTATATTTAGCTGCGCGGAACACTTTTTTCCCTAATAAGAAAAATTCATTCTTTTGCACTATTTCATGCGCTTTTTTGTAAATAAAAATAAAACAAACATTTAAATAAAACATAAAAAGTATAGTATATTATATTTAATGCGATTTGCTTGCAGCATTTAAAGAAAAAAAAAACCTTAACCCTTTTAATTGTACAAAAGCTATAAATTTTAAATATTTTCTTATTTATTTAACAAAAAAAAAGAAAAACTGTCTTTAGGTATCTTTTTTGAGGGCGATAATAATATGGAAAAATAAAATATTTTTAACGGATTTAATTTTAAGTAAGAAAAAGATACATCTCTAAAAATTTATATTATAAAACGAAAATTAACAAAAAACATTTCGTTGGACTTAAGTTCGATTGAATAAATATACGAGAACAAATTTATTTTGATTGAAAAATTTGTGTTTTCCTTTGTAAATTGATTGTCTAGAAACTGAAATTTAAGACGTTGGGCTACGGGTGTTTTCAAAAGCGTCATACTAATAAAGAGCTGCATTAGTTGCGCCTAATAATGCAGATATTGGGTCTATAACGTGCGGTTTGCTACGAAATGGCATAACTTGTATTATTCCATTGGAACATGCGTTGGAAAGCTACTGTGATTGTACGTCATTTCAGTATATGTCATACATTTGAAGCGTAAACAACAACAATTTTTTTTCACACAAATATGTCGAACTTTGTGTTTGAAAAAGTGTTTTTGCGGAGAGTTCTTCTTCATTACTTTAATATGAAGAAAAATACTGCCGAAAGTCATCGTATTTTGGTGGAAGTTTATGGTGAACATGCGTGCCAAAAGTGGTGATTTTGGCTTGGAAGATGGGCAGGAAAAAAAGTATGAAGATGAAGAACTAGAAGCATTACTCTATGAAGATTGTTGCCAAACACAAGAAGAGCTCGCAGAATCTTTGGGTTTCACTCAAGCAGCCATTTCAAAATGTTTAAAAGCAGCTGGATATATTCAAAAGCAAGGAAATTGGGTTCCACATGAACTCAAGCCGAGAGACGTCGTAAGGTGGTTTTGCATGTCCGAAATGCTGCTGGAACCCCACAAAAGGAAGTCATTTTTGTGTCGGATTGTTACTGGTGATGAAAAATGGATTCATTACGACAACCCCAAGTGCAAAAAGTCATATGTGAAACCCGGCCAACCAGCCAAATCAACGGGAAAGCCGAATATCCATGGCGCGAAGGTAATGCTCTGTATTTGGTGGGATCAGATGAGTGTGTTGTATTATGAGCTGCTAAAACCGGGTGAAACCATCAATGGACAACGCTACCGAACCTAATAAATCCGTTTAAACAGAACAGTAGCCGAAAAACGCCCGGAATATGCGACCAGACACAAGGCAATAATTTTCCATCATGACAACGCTCGGGTCCAGGTTGCTTTTCCGGTAAAAAACTATTTGGAAAACAGTGGATGGGAAGTCTTACCCCACCCGCCTTATAACCCAGACCTTGTCCCTTCTGACTACCATTTGTTCCGGTCGATGCAGAACGCCCTCACTGAAATACGGTTCACATCAGAGCAGAATATCAAAAATTGGCTTTATTCATTCTTGGCTGCCAAGCCGGCGCAATTCTTTTGGGATGGGATTCACAAATTGCCAGAAGAATGGGAAAAAGTCATAGCTTCAGATGGACAATACTTTGAATAATACTATTGTGCATGTTTTTCTTAAATAAACGTTCAAATTTTGAAAAAAAAACCGCACGAATTAAATTACATACCAATATCTTAGTCAAACTCTATTACTCTCGTCATAATTATTCATATTATTTGTCTGTTTCAACAGTGGCTGGTGGTTGGCTCACTGACTGTAACGCCAACCTACCAGGGACCGAATCCCGGTAGGAGCTCAACAGCAAAACTTTCATATCGTCATCACATTTTCAGCGGGCAATGGCAAACCTCCAAAAACCAAATTCTGCCTGTAAAAAAGCTTCTCAGGAGTGCCGTTCGGAACCGGCAATAAACAGTAGGGCCCTACTCTGAGAAACACAAATGAGTGCGAGAATCTAGGTCCTGGCCCACACTGCGCCTTCGCGCCGAAGTATTTCTTAATTTTTCTTTAACTGTGGCTGAAAAAACAAATTAGAAGGCTTCTGTACGGAGTAGTTTTGGCAGTGTATACGCGCTCTCAAAGGATTTGAGTACCCTTAATATGTTTGTACACATCGCTGGCTTAGGAAACTGAGGGAGGTAGAAAAGAGAAACATCGATGTACGTTGATCTTAAATGTTTGTAAGTTATAATGAATAGGAAATAGAGAGCTCGGCAGGGCATTCCATAAGCGAGTTGTACGGCTTAGAAACGAATCATGAAATTTCAGAGTACGTCCGAAAGTGTGCTTAAAGGTATGCTAATGAGCATTCATAGCGTGACGGGTGTAACGGTTAAAAGAATGAAGGGGCGGAATGCTACTAGCGATTTCTATGGAGCAGTGGTGGTGGAAATAGCGATAAAACAAAGTAAAACAGGAGACACTACGTCGGAGTTCAAAGTGACAATTGACTGACTGATATTAAAATCACTTACGTTTTATCGCACGGTTTTGAATCTTATCTAGCAGGTGTAGAAATGTTTCGGGAGCACCTGACTAGATGTGGAAATTGTACTTCAATTTTGGGCCGTTGACGGATATATGTATATTGACACCAAATCAGAAGGGGTGAAAATATACCGTACATCGCTTGAGGAAACTCAGATATTTCGCAGCATTTTTGACGGCATCGAATATATGGTCATTTCGACGTAAGATGTTTCTGTTACATACATAGAGAATGGCAAGTTGTTTGGTTTTAACGATGTTTTGGAATCATTAAATTTCACTCTATTGATAGTTCCCCAATTAGTTACGCTGCTAATATCGGAATTTAATGAGCTTAGCATACGCTACTATCCCCGTTCTTCAGCCGAAGAGCAGAACAGAGAGTACTATTATCACCAAAGGAATATATTGGATTAGAAGTAGAAGACAAGAGATCGTTGATGAAAATTAAAAAGAGTGTCAGAGACAGAACAATTCAAACAACTTGAATTAAACGTTTCAAAAAGTAATTTATAATCCATTGGAGAACAGAGTTATCGATCTCGAAAGCACGCGTTTTCGACAAATGAGCCTGATGCCAAACTTTGTCAAATGCCTTAGAAATATCAAGTGCAACTATCTTGCTTTCGACAGATTGTTGGTTCCATTATTCGGTGAGACATGCCACCAAACCACCAGTGGATCTGTTGCTACGAGAATCATACTGCCGGTCATTGAGAAGTTTTTGAGTTTCGAGATATTTCATTAGCTGACGGTTTATCAGCGCTTCCATGACCTTAGAAAGAATGGACTTAAGTGCAATGGGTCTGTATAAAAGGAAAAGATTCGACCTTTTTAGGGACGGGCTGGTCAAATGCTATTTGCCACCGACGGAAAGGGACCTAAAAAGTAAGATTAATGAAAAAGCTAATTCAGTGGTTTTGCCAACGAAGAAGAACACCTCTTCAGAAGAAGGGGAGATATACCATCTGGACCAGCAAAATTGTGTACATATATTGAAATCTTTAAGTACTCTTGCTATTACATGATTGCGAAAGTGCATTCGTCCCGTTGAAAATTCGACGTAATCAAGTGTAGGCACAATCTGGAAGTGTTGAACTGACCGCAAAATGTGCAGCAAGCAGATTGGCTTTGTTCAAAGAGCTGACAGCTGGAATGTCATTGTAAATGAGCGTTGCGGTCTTCCTCAGTGGGTTTAATCTTGGAGGAGCGAAAAAACATTTCTCTTACCCAGACAGCCTCTTTACAGCTGTATCATAAGTATATGATACTTATAGGTATATATAAGGTTTTCCAATAGGGACTTGACAACTTTGAATTTAATTTGTGAACGCACTTTTTCACTAATCATCAAACTGTCATATTTTCATCATGGTAAAGTACACTAACGTGCAACGTCTGCAAATTACAAAAATTTTCTACAGATATTCGGAGTCGGTGACTGCAACTTTAAGAGCGTTAACTCCAATTTTCGGTCGTAATTATAGCTTTAGTAGACAGGCAATAACAAGCTTAGTGCAAAAATTTGAGTCCACATATTCGTTGTGTGGTGTTGCCGTGTCAGTGAGACAACGGGTTGGTCGAAGTGTCGAAAATATCGCTGCCATTCAGACGTCCGTAGCAAACGATCCAAATCAGTCAATTCCACGGCGTTCTCAAGAAATGGGCATCGCTTTTTGCGTAAGGATCTTGGTTTACACCCATACAAAATCAAGCTGACTCCAGAATTGAAGCCGATGGACCATTTGAAGCGACGTACGTTCTGCGATTGGGTTCTGGAGTATATGCGCCAAGATGATGAATTTCATCGCAATATCATCTTCAGTGACGAAGCTCATTTTTGACTCAATGGGTTCGTCAATAAGCAAAATATGCGTTATTGGTAGGGTGAAAACCCACATGTGCTTCATGAATCACCACTTCATTCACAAAAAATAACTTATTGCTGCGATTTGCATACCGGCGCCGTTATTGGGCCATATTTTTTCGTCGACGATAACGATCGTCACGTTACTGTGAATGGTCAGCGTTATCGCCATGATGACCGATTGTTTTTGGCCCGAATTGGAAGATATGGACTTGGACGACATGTGGTTTCAACAGGATGGTGCCACAAGCCACACAGCACACGCTACAATCGATTTATTGAAGAGTAAGTATGGTGAGCGTGCTATATCAAGACATGGGCCAGTCGATTGGCTGCCTCGTTCGTGCAATTTAACGCCGCTTGACTATTTTCTGTGGAGCTACGTTAAGTCATTGGCTTATGCCAACACGCCGACAATATTGGAAAAGCTCACAGTCAACATTGAACGCGAAATAGCGGCCCTTTCGGCCGAAATATGTGGCCGAGTCATTGAAAATTGGGTCCAACGAATCGACCGCTGCAAACGTACCCGCGGTGGCCATATTAACGAAGTCGAATTTCATTCATAAATGTTTTGATTGTACTTCAAGTCAATAATAAAGTTTTTGAAATATCTCAAATGGTTTGCCTTTTATTTAAAAAAAATTGTCAAGTCGTTATTCACAATTTATTAGCGTGAGCAAAAAATAAACAGGCGGAGTTGAGATAATTTAGATAACATTAATTTTAAACTTTTAAGAGAGAGTGAAATATTAACCTTTTTATACGAATACAGAGGAGTCTTATTAATTATGGTATTAATGTAAAAAAAATAAAATTTCTGCTGTCAATGTAATGATTGAGAATTGTGCCCAACAAGCTGTAATGAAATGTGGTCACATTTGCGTAGTCCATGGATATATCTTATGGCAACATTAATGCCATGATGACGCGAGTGGTCTTTTTTATTTATATGACGATCTTTTGCTAAGTAAACTTTTCAATATTGGCTTTCGTGGAAATATGTTTATGTTATGTTAAATATGTGGTAACAGCTTATATGATTTAAATTTATGGTTCCATGCCCATGATTGTAGGCTCTTTTTCTTAACCATACATCAATGTGGAAATAGTAATTTTTCTGCCGATTTACCTTGCACAGAAAACTGCTGCAAAATCGAATCAGTTCAAAATTTTAAGTACTTAGGTGTAATAATTGATTTTAACTTAAACTGGAATGACCACATTAAAATGCTTAAAACTTATTTACTGACGGGCACACGTTAAATGTACCTATTAAAATTCTTTTGTTCTCAAAAAGTTTTGTTAATACTTTATTATGGTTTTGCACAATCAAAGTTGCAATACGGTATAATTCGTATGCCATTACATTCAGTCCTCTACTTACCGCTCGAAAGCATTTATTAAGAATTTTAGCTGGTAGTAGGCCCTTATTTAAAATATTGCGGATTCTACCAATCAGACGTTAACACCCTGCCTGACTCGAACTACAACTTTTTAAAATGCTATAATTTTTTTATTTTTTGATAAATTTTATTGTGTCAAAGCAAAAAATGTTGTAAAATACATCAATTTTCAAATTGTATCAGTAGTTTTTAATATGTTCGGCTTTGAGACGGCCGAAGAAGCATCGCACGCTGCACGCAAGTGGCTCTGCGGTAATTTGGTCCATTCCCGGCGAAGTGCTTGTTTAAGGTGGTCCAAACTTTGGTATTTTTTAGTGCTAACCTTCGCCTTCAAAATACCCCAGACAGAGAAATCTAACGCATTTGCATCTGGAGAATTTGCAATCCATTGTGTCAAAGAAATTAAGTGTCGAACATTGTTTTTTAACCAATCTTAGTTGACGCGCGCTTTATGAGACGATGCCGAGTATTGTTAAAATGCCCTCGGTCTCCGACCAAAATGATTGTTTGGCAACTCACCACTTTCGTGCAAGCGTAGCAACTCTTTCATGTTTCGACTCTAACTTTCTTCTGTTGCGGTGTAAGATCGTGTGCTTTTTGGAACTTTAATGGCTTGAGCCCAAGCTCATTTTTCAGTATGTGTTACATCCGTTCCAACGATATGTTGAGCTCACGAGCCATTTTTCTTCCACTTCGACACGGATTTCGCTCAATTCGACCCTTCACTTTCCGAACCATTTCTACCGATGTTGCTGTTTTCTTTATGACCACCTCCATGGTGTTTTGCAACGCTGCCAGTATCAGGGTAATGAGCTATGGTTCTAGACACAAATGATTTATTCACGTTGAGGTGTTGAAGGGCTCTAACGATAGCTACTTGTGGTTTTGCAGGCAAATATAAAGTAATTACGGATACAACTGAGATGCAAATCGTTTAAAGGGCTTGTAAGTAATAAAATTATCTGTTATGTGTCAAAATTTGAGCTCACTGTCATGAACGGTTTGGAAATTATAGCAGTCTGAAGTTGGTTGCAGTTCGAGTCAGGCAAGGTGTATATGTATTTAAAGTTTTAAGAGAGTTCTTCAAGTAATCTACGATTTAACAATATGTTCATAGTAAATGTATTGTACTATTGGTAAGTTTATTTTTTCTCGGGTCAACAAGGGGTAAAACACCTTTGAAATATATTCGGCCGCAGCCCCACGTATCAGGAATGGTTTTTCGTATATCATCCTTAAATCTCTTAAAAGGATAGATTATTATTGGAGGACACATCGAAACATCGCTTGGCATCTATCGACTTCATAAACGTTTCTTGATCTTATTGGAGCTAAAACGGATTTAGCTTTAGGGCACAATAAAAAATTTGTTTCATCCCTGCATGCATCTTCAAGAATTGAGAAAAAATCGTTTTTGATCAAATACTCGTTGTCCTGTATGAACTCAAATCAGCCAAAAATATCTATTACCGCAACATTTGCGCTTGCTTGATAAAACTGGGTCAACTGCTCTAAAATAAAACACCTTTTGCACATAGAATACATTTTTCGCATTTTTATACATATACGGCTCCATCTATATTTTATAGATTGCCTCTGTTTATAAGAGAAACTTTTCGATATCCAAATTTCACTAAAAATGTTAAAAACTCTCTATTCACCTTGAGCTATGAAAATATTGAATCATTTTTTTAACATCTTCCTTTTCATCAGCAACACAACAATATTTACATCTTAAATCAATGTTAGTTTACTTATGAATTGTTATGTTAATATTTGCTTTTTAAATCTCTTTCTTCTTCTATTATTAAAATTTATAAAATTGTAAATCAAAATGTTACCAATTATCACCCCACATTATATTCTAATTTGAAAACTAATTCTTGAAGTGTCATTCACCACTAACTTTTGTTTAAAAATGATCACTAATATTTATTAAATGGCTTAAAAAAATACAGATGAAGATCATCAGCACATATATTACTCGCTTATCAGCATCGCTAGTGTAAAAATGAAAACAATTAATCCAACCTCTAACAAAGCATAAACAAAGAAAAAGTTCATTGTCTATCTAAACTTTACAGCGAATGGAGATAATTTGTACCGAATTGAACATATCACCTCAGTATGTGCGTGAAACTTCGCTGCCCGATCGTTTTGTGGTAATCGTAGACAAAAGATATCTGCAATTTTTCGCAAGCATTGACCAAAAACTATAATATGGGCATTGGTGGGCACAATACCAACGGAGACGACGATGTAGACTTGCCATTGACTAACTCACAGGCAATCAACTACGTCAGCAGTACAAATTTCAAAAACCTCTGGGAAGCTGCATACAATAAGTATTTGTCTTCTCATTTGAAATTCACAAAACAATCGAATTAGGAAATGAATGGGAAGAACTTTGAAAGTTTATGTTTTGCGTACGAAACGGTGTTGCGAGAATTAATTCAACGGATTTTCAACTGTCCCATCATCCATTTTAATGCATTTGCAAATCAAAACGATGAATTTGTTTACGATTTTAACAAGTGACTGCCATACAAATTTTCTTTCAGCGCTGGCCGTTATTGAAACAAGATCTCACATTACCGTCGTATTCTATCCATCTGGCATTGAGACTTCCCTCTATGACTGCATTAAATAAAACCCGGCTATCCTAAGCAAATCACACAACAAATCACTTTTTATTACTTACCAACTGTTCCAGCTGATGAAGATCCTCTTCAAATGCGAAATGGAGAGACTTTTTTTTATAATTTCGCGCGCGCACCAAGGGGATATGAATACCATTTTACTGGCTTTCCACCAGGGCTCGGGTGGGTGGTGTAACAGTTTTCTTTTTTTTTTGAAACTCAGGTGTTAGGTTTCGATATTTTTCCAGAGGTGGTTGTCAAACTGGAGCCAGTGCATCCTCAACCAGTAGGTCTTAGTACATGCTAGTTGTTAGTTCCTTACATTTAAGCCAGCCAGCAACCACTCCAAAATCAGTGTTATGCCTTCATGTCAGAGTTGACGCCGACGGGATTTTCATATAACTTCATACAAATTCTATGAAAAGACTTTTTGAGAGATTTTCCTCGCACGGGATTTGAACCCGTGACCCTCTGCTTGAGGAGTCTATGCATATACCACTACACCACGGCCACCCCCCAACTTATCGAAGAGTAAATATCGCCTCTATAAAGGTGATGGTCATCTGGATCTAGTGTTTACCTCGCATGTACCCACAAATCACAATGTACCACATCACGTATCTCACATTTAATCAGATATCACCTATTTGGTATACAAGGCCAGACGAGTTCCACAACATATTCTTTGTCATCATGTATGTCCGATATGAGTGCCCGCCGAGTATCCGGTATCAAGTCAACGACTATAGGAATGGACAGGAATGTATTCCTGAGTTCTATTCGGACCCTTTGGCATTCAAAAGTATACATGAAGATCTGGCAAACTTAGAGCTACCAACGTGGGCTAGCTGTCTAGAGAATAAACGTCCAGCTTTTTACTCAGCCTCATCCACCATAACAGTTTTCATCCCAATGGTTTTGTAAGACTCCGCCCCGACTTACAACAGCTTCTGATCTCAGTCGATGCTTAGCCAAAAGCACAGATGACGTCACATCTTTTAATATCAAATTATACTCCAAAGAAAATGATTCGACGCTACAAAGCACTCCACAAAAGTTTGGAAAACTTAGTCCAAAAAGCATACGACAACAAAATACCATTATGAAGGACAACAGTCAATTAATTGAATCTTGCTCTTCCAATTTCTATCCCAAAACTAATTTTATTGAATTACCAAAAGATTATAGTCCCTACGCACTGCTGCAGAGTCTAGTAACAATGGATACGATTTTCGAAAAAAGTTTTCTCGGCCAAAAGGTCAACCAAAATCACACCGGGAAGTTGACACAGGAGTTTTAGGAGTCGGAAAATACATTCACAAATCAGTTCTTTGTAGATAATTACTACCAAGTCGAAGTTTAAAGAGCAAGAACTGCAAATAGAGTGAAAGCAAAGAGCTACTTAGCG
This sequence comes from Volucella inanis, assembly GCA_907269105.1. Taxonomy (NCBI): domain Eukaryota; kingdom Metazoa; phylum Arthropoda; class Insecta; order Diptera; family Syrphidae; genus Volucella; species Volucella inanis. The sequence continues at coordinate 25,720,775 of OU026154.1, read as the reverse complement.
CCACCATCAGCGAGTAAAAGAAATCCTGTCCGAGAAGCGAGAGAAGGATTTACAAGTAATTGGTTGGCTCATCATTAAGCGGTTCCTTATGACTAAGTTAAAACCGCTGCATTCGAGATGTTTTTAGTCCGAGTATGGCTCATTGTTCGTATCTGGCGTTTTTACGTTTTCTCGACGTCGATTATGACGAATACTGTGATAAACCTGCAGTTCTTGTTAACACTTTGTCATGAGTTCGAGCAACCGAGTTATTACCCACTGGATAGGACGAATGATTCTAATACGCCTGCATCTTCCAGAAGAGGTTCGGTAGAGGAACAACTGATATCAAACAGCTTTGGAACGACTTTGATTGGAAACCGCATTAAACTACCACTCGCCAGGATATGGGTCCCGTGGAGGTGCTTCATATGTTCGCTTATAAATTGGGGCAAGTCGGAAAAACTAGTCAATTACATGGTAACTAGTTGGCCTACTGGAGATATGAGATAAGTCGGCCCGACAAAGACACTCACCTGAGTTTGAAACAGATTAAATTGCAGACATTTGCGGTCATACAAATTCTGTTCGGGCTATCATTGGTTTCGACAATGAAAAGTTTTATGTCAGCGTCGAAGGACAAAACCGTAAAACTCTGGTCTTTAAGAAGTGGCAGCGATGGCAAAAAGGTGTCGTCATGTCAATTCACCTAAACTAAAACAAGCGAACTTGCATTCGCTACAACTGCTATTACCATTGGCATATACTCAGACATCGGTAGTCGTGATGTAACACGTTCTGTCACAAAATTGCGATTGGAAAACCTGTGTGGAGTGCTTACAAACTTAGCAGTTTTGACGCTAAATTGAACTTTCTTCGTTGACATTGACGATTTTTCAATCTTTCGATACCATTTTTGTAGTACGATTTCGGTTTTGCCTCAAAATAGGCCTTTGTTTCGGCGATTACTTCTACATCGGTCTTAAATCTCTTTCCGGCGAGCATTCTTTTGAGGTCTGCGAACAGGAAATAGTCGCTGAAGAATACGGTGGGTGGGGAAGCAATTCGTAGCCAAATTCATTCAATTTTGCCATCGTTTTCATCGACTTGTGACACGGTGCATTGTCTTGATAAAACAGCACTTTCTTTTTCTTCGATTTCGTCCTTCAAACGCTCCAAAAAAGCAATGTAGTAGTAGTCGATGAAAATTATTCCATGTGTATCCCAAAATACGGATGCCATAACCTTGCAAGCCAACTGTTGAGTTTTTGGTCGTTTTGGATGAGGTTCGTCGCCTGCTTGCCACTCAGCTGACTGCCGACTTGACTCTGGTGTGAATTATGGAGCCAAGTTTCATCCATTGTCACATACCGACGCAAAAATTCGGCTTTATTGCGGTTGAACAGCTTTAAACACTCCTCTGAATCATCAACACGTTGTTGTTTTTGGTCGACTGTGAGCAAACGCGGCACCCACTTTGAACAGAGCTTTCGCATGTCCAAATATTCATGTATGATATATCCAACACGCTTTTTTGATATCTTCAGAGCCTCAGCTATCTCGATCAACTTCATTTTACGGTCATTCGTAATCATTTTGTGGACTTTTTTGATGTTTTCATCTGAAACAGCCTCTTTTGGACGTCCAATGCGTGCATCATCTTCGGTGCTTGTATGACCACTTTTAAATTTTTCAATCCACTTGCGAATGGTTCATTCGGCTGGTGCAGAGTCCGGGTAACACTAATCAAGCCATTTCTTTGCATCTGCTGCATTTTTTCCCATCAAAAAGCAATGATAAATCAACACACAAAATTGTTTTGAATGCATTTTTTTCACAATAACAAAAGTTGCTTCACTCACAACGCTATATCTCGAAAACTAATCGTCCGACAGTTGTCAAATTTATACACGTATCTTTTGAAGGTTGGTGCTAACTGAAAATGGTATGGATTTAATGCAAGTGGTGCCCTCTCTTAGAAACGGCACGTGCTCATTTATTACAAAGTAAAAAAATTCGATATTTAATTTTTCAATAGAAACCATAAGTTTGCCAAAATTCTAAACTTAATTGTTTTTTATAAAATATCGCCTTTTGAGGAATTTTTTACAATTTGAGATTCTTGAGAAATTAAATAAAGTGTAGCATGAGGATCTTGTAAAAAAAAAAAAATCGCAGACCATTGCAGACCAATATTGCAGTAAAGAGGAATAAGTTCTTTCTTCGTAAGCAACATCCAGGGAAGTCCATCAAAGAATATGCAACTGTACTATGAAATATGTATTTTGTTTGCGAATTCGGAAATCTCCGTGAAAGCCTTGTACGTGATATATTTATCTGTGGATTATCTAAGAGACACGTGGCCATAAAAGAAAAACTTTGCAATGAAGTAGTCTAGATTGCCGAAAATTTGGAGCTAGCTAGGGAGCAAGTGTGGCAGCTGAAGGTTGAGGCATATGAACATTTTATGGGAGAAGCAAATCGAAACCGTCAGTCATGGAAACCAAAAGAACAACAGCAACAAAAAAACGCCAACTTATATATATCGCTTCCCTGCAATTGGTGTTATGTGCAAAAATTGTAAACAAAGGAACCATCACCATCTTCATTATTGGGTCCGCTACGAATTCCTTCAACACCACCGTCGTTAACAAAATCATCACACTTACCGTACAGTTCATTTATATTAATTTTAAAAATAACTCAGGTTTAAAGCAAACTAAAACAAAATTGTTAACTTTTAATGGAAATCGAATACCAATAATTGAACAATGTACTTTAGACTGTTTAAATCTGTTTAAATAAACAGAATTTTTTATGCCAGATTTTGAATGCATGCCTACTCGTATTCTAGGTTTACAAGCATACATAGAACTAAATCTTATTAAAAAAAATCAACAAAAAAATAGTGAAAATATTGTTTACGGGTCTAGGTTGTCTAAAAAGAGAAATCAAACTTGTTCTTGTTAAGAAATCAAACGGTAATGGTGTGCCTCGATTCACGTGATTTGAATAAGGCGATTTTGCGGGCACATTTACAATTTCCCTATTGAGATGAATGTAAATCAAAGTTAAGTGGATCTAAATTTTTTACGTTCTTAGACGCCCACTCCGGGTTTTGGATGCTTAAATTGGATGAAAACTCATAAAAAAATTTGTACATTTATAACGCCATTTGGCCAGTTCAGGTATTAAGACTCCCGTTTGGCATAAATGCTGCTGCAAAAATTTTTCACAATAAAATGGTAGAAAATTTCAAGGATATAGAAAATGTCGTGATCTACGTACATTGCCGATTTTTTTTATGCATGCAAACAAATACAGATAAAAGTACACAATAAAACCTTAAATCTTGTTTTACAACATGCACGTTCAATAAAGATAAATCCAAATTTCTTCAATCGGATATAAATTTCATTGCGTATATATTTAGCAAAAAAGGCATTCGTCTGGATGACGAAAAAATAAAGGCGAAATGAAATCTTAAGCATTATCCATGAAGTTTGACAAGAGGCCACATATATTTGCCAACTATCAATCAAGAACTATCAAATCTTACAAATAATTGTGAAATATATATTCGATTTCGCTTGGTATGGACCTATTTGAATTTAAAAATAATACGTTTTTACTAGTGGTTAATTATTTCTCCAAATACATTGAGGTAGAGGTCCTTAATTCAAGCTATTCAAGTCATTTAGTTATAAACAAATTAAAATCAATGTTCGCTAGGAATTAAATAGCAAACTTTATTATTTCCAAATATGGCCCTCCATTTAACTCGCAACATTTCCGATATTTTATGAAAAATTGGAACATAGATCATTTTTTGTCAAGCACGGTCGAATGGCCTTGCAGAGAAGTCGTTGCAAACGGTTAAAAAATTATTAAAAATTACATAACACTTATGGATCAAAGTTTAAAACTTATTACTGGATGAAAGGGTGAATTTTCTGATCGAATTCACATTTTGTATTACTTCTAGTATAGTTCCTACTAGAAATTTCAATTTATCGAAGATTAGACGATAGTTTTTTGGGAGTAAACGTCGAATTCAGCTTAGAGGCGTATTCATTTCTTTTAGATTCTTGTATTATTACACCTGAATGGTTACGCGTCGCTTTGTAAGCAGTACAATACGAATAAGAAGGACTAAGCTTCCACTTTCTAGTCTCGATTACCAGTGTTGTATACAAAGCTTTTTACTTCATACACTTATAAATCATACAACTCATTGACCAATCTTCTAAAACAATTTTGAGTCAGTTATTTCTGACTCTAGTACTAGTCATCACATGAAAGAATGTGTAATCTAAGATATATGTTATTTGTTCGAGTAACTCAAACATATTAGTTAGCTTTTTTAGTTTTTAATGCATTTTATTTTCTTAAACACTAACTCCTACATACTAACAAAAAAATGCTTAAATGCTAGCTTACAATTACTTAACAATCTTATACTAACTTACTGGCCCCACACAGGCACTCTAAGCTACTCTAAATTCGTATATTTATGTCTTTCGACTTCATTTACATTTTATTTAAAAAATTTTATTTTGTATATTTAGGGGTAAGAAAAAATTGTTAACAAAAAACCTACGGATGTAATTTTTTATGTTTTATAAAAACTTAATATCTAAATTAAAATTAACCTTAGTCTACCTAATCCTATATACACAATACACACATAGACATTACACAATTATATTGTAATGTAATTTAATTTCTTAAGTGCTAACCTAAACTTATGCAAGCTGGCCATCGCTATTCACAGAGCAAATAGATTAGTCAGCTCTGCCTCATTAGGAAGGCTGGTTCGTACTTGGCGGAAACGACGACGAAACATCTTCTCCATCATTCAACCACCAGAAATGCTAGTGCTGCCGAACGACATCCCTCTTATCGCGATTCCCCACCGCCCTACTGAATATGAGACGATCCACACTGCCGTATGCGACGTCTCTGTTGTAGTTGAGTCGCCTGTCCCCAGCTGTCTGAGCGACATGGAAGATTAACGGAACCGCTGATCTATCCTGGATTAACCCTATCTGATCTAGGTAGAGAAATGCTTCCGGTGGAACGAAGCCGTCAGAGCGTACACTCTCGTGGTAAAGGTAATTGGGGTAGAAAGCCCCAGATATCAGGTTATTCGTCAAGATCATTGCTCTTGCAATGTGCCTTCGAGTTAGCTTAATTACGAAGTTGTCCACTCGTATTAGGTTCACCCTGTTGTAAAGGACCTCATTAGGATAAAATTTCTTGTACTCCAATACTCAAACATATTATTATGAATATGATGAACAACATGCCATAAAGACGGTTTTCTACAAGTAAATTTAAGCATGAATAGAAAATTTTAAGGAAATGCTTAAGTAGATCTATTCTATAAGATTATGAAGATGAAAATTAATTCCGAAAATATAATCTGAATAGTTATTACTTTTAAGCTATTCAACAACCGCAACAATATTTTACTTCTGCTGTGAACAGATGCATCGAAACAAATTAGACTCTTCGAACTTCGCGGAACTTGATAAACTCAGACACTGCTTTTTCTTACTTCTTATATCATTTTAGAAATTCATGGCATTTCACATAACTCATGCATTTGTCTACGAACAAGTCTTAACCTTTTGTTAAACGAATTATTACATATTTTTAATTAACCATGAAAAATATTGAAATAAAGCTTATTGGCATTAACTTAGATTGTAAAAATATAAAAAAAAGAATAAAAGACTTTATATACTATAAAAAAAACTATAGTATATGAAATTTATTTTGTATGAAGGTAAGGTTAGGTTAGATTGGCGGTAGGGAAAACCCACCTACTTAGGCCTGCTGTGCTGCCACGTGGATCTATGATCCCCTCATTCATGGAACCAATTTGAGCTTACGATGAAGCGCAGGAATGTTAACGTCTGTATATTTTAGATCGTTTAAGTCGTTGTAGAAGAAGACTCTTAGGTGGAATTTTCTTCTCTGGGAGATAGCTGCACATGTACAGAGAAGGTGTCTCCTCTTTCTCCTCGTCCATGCAGCATCTACAGAAACGCCTTCTTGCATGCTTGCCCATAAGGCAGTGTCCAGTGATGACACCTATCATGGCGCCGCTAAAATGTTTCCTATTAGAATAATCAGAATTTTAGAGCGTTTCAGATACAGCTTTGGGCAGATCTGTTTAGTCACTAGACATGTTGGCAAACCGGTCCATGTAAGGTCTGTTCTTTTATTATCATCCAGCTTAAATAATAATTTGCACGTAGCAATTGATATACCTATGCTGCCCTTTTCCGGTAGAATAGGTAGAGTGGTTCTCTAATCTTGGCGAGTTTGTCAGCCCTAAAATTCCCTGGACTGTCTCTGTGGCCCGGAACCCAACAAAGGTGAAGGTTTAAATGCTCTGCCATCTCCGTAAAAATGATTGGCATTCAAGGACGGGTTTAGAATTTAGTGAGACTGAGTCCAGGGACTTGATAGTGGCATGACTATCCGAAAATATGCGGATATCCTTTGCAAATAAAACTTTTTTCTTCAGCCAGTACAGAGCTTCTTTAATTGCCAAACGGAAGGAGAGACTTAGATTTAGCTTATCTGAGAAAACAACTCCATCAACCCCGCTATTGGTCTTAGATCCATCTGTATAGAAATGGGTAGATTTGTCTATTTGTCTTCCTCCCGGAAGACTTTCGCATGAAAGTCTTTGTCAAACCGAAGTTTAGGTATGGTATCATCGATGTTCTCTAAGCAGATTCCTAATATATAAAGAATATTAGTGTGGTCAAATAAATTATTTGTTCACTGTGTAGTCGCTTTAAGAAAAATAGCTGCAGTTGCATTACTTGACTGCGTCTAACGCCGCGGAGGGAATGAAGCGTACAGCTTCACTTATGCATAGACATGCTGTTCTTTGGATTCGGCTTAGTTTTTTGCAGTTGACTGCAATGTCTAAGGCCGTCCACCAGACGATCACACCGTAAATGAGTATCGGTCTTATGATCGAGATGTATAGCCACTGGGTTATTCGAGGTTGAAGGACCTATTTGTTTCCAATGGCTTTTTTGCAAGAGAATAAAGCTACTGTAGCTTTCTTAACTCTTTCTTGAATGTTAGATTCCCAGTTTAGTTTCCTATCAAAAATGAGGTATTTTACTCTATCGGAAGAGACTAAACTGGTACCGTTTATTGAAGTCTATAGCTAGAATTTTATATTTTCTGCAAAAGAGGACAAGATCAGTTTTATTGGGGTTAATTTCCAACCACAGCGATACGCCCAACGGGTTAATCTGTTAAGATTTAGCTGAAGGAGTTCTTTGATGGCATTAAGATGCTTATCTGAAGCGGCTATAGCAACGTCGTCCCCATAGCCAATCACCCTTCTCCTTCCCGCTTCCAAGTATATTAGCAGTTAACTTACCACTAAGTTCCAAAGAAGGGGGGAAAGACACCGCCTTGCGGCGTACCTCTACTAACGCATCTTTTACCAGAATTCTCAACGAGTTTAGAGTTGATTATCCGGCTTTTTAGCATAAGACTGATCAACTTTTCAAATGAGTCGTCTACCTGCAGATGTAATAGCGCAATCGTGATTGCAGATGTGTCGACGTTGTTAAATTCGCCATTTTTTGACAAACATAATGCCACTTCACAAACTGAACAGTAACATTTTGAACTATGAGGTTCTTCTTTTGTGCTGCAGAAAGTACATTGTCTCGATGAACCGTATGTTGGTTAGTTTGCGCACTGATCAAACCTCTTGTCCAACGGTATTTTGAATTTGAAACGATTTGAATTTATAGGACGACCTCTACGGGTTTCATTCGTATTTGCTCCAACAAGCTCTGTTGCCACTATAGCTCTAAATTCCTTCAAAGATAGTAATCTCTCGTTTTCAATCGATCTTTCTTTGAAAGTGATGACAGCATTTACAACAGAAATATCGAGAAAATGCCAATCTATGAGATGCCACTTCTTCTTAGATTTCCAATTAATTTCATAACATTTCCGAACTGCTGATGCTCGCTGATGACCCGTCCTTTTGCTTCCGTAATATCGTGGCATTTTTTAATGGATCAAAGAAGTTTCCAAGAAGATGTATTTTTATGTTACAACCGCCAGTCTATCAGTACCAGTCAAATTTTATTTATTTAATTTAATCAACAATAATAGCGGTTCGTACGAAGAAGAACCATACTCTTTTACAAGTACATGCAAAAAATAAACAAATAATTCAATTTAAAAAAGGTGAAAAGAAAAGAATGGTTAACATGGTTAACATGGTTAACAATATAAATAATTTCATTTCAATTAGGAGAAAAAAAAAACGTATTCTGTTAAAGAAGATTTATAAATTATTTTATAAGCGGTGCTATATTGTTGTTTATATATATATATATCAAATATCCATTAATTATTGTATGCCCCAAAGATCCAAAAAAAAAAAAAAGCCGAATAGAAAGACCCTAAAATTTCTTGTTCCGACCAAACGCCAGATTTTCCATGAAAGCGAATTCCACAGCCTAAGAGAGTGAACAAAAAACAGACGGCTGCTTTCTAAGTAAAAGAAATTAGGAAGATTAATAGTAAAAGTCCTAGATGTTATAGGAAACTGTATCTTGCAATATCATATGTAAGGAATGTGGCTTCTAATAATTTATAAATCTTGCAATGAATAGGCAGTTCCGATAGTTCAAATATTGTAATAATGAACACCATAATATTGGCATTCGAAGCCTAGAAATGTAGTTTTACTTATGCAAGTGAAACACAAATCTTATCATGGAGTTAAAAGCGGGTTCCAATTTTCTGAATGATGCCGAGTCCAGTGAGCTGTAAACCAAACTAGAGTAAGTTATGTGTGGTACAAATAAGGACCTAACTAATTTTAGCCGAATTTCAGCTGGAGTATAACGGACAGATTTTCACATCTACCGCAAGCCAATGTAAATTTTTTTAACTAATGCGTTAATATGATCATTAGCATAAGAGAGTTGTTTAGGATAAAACCGAGCTTTTTGACATTATTAGAATAACTCATTTGATCTCCAGACAGGTAAACATATGGGTATTCTTCAAAATGCCCTAAGTTCTTTCCAATAGGCAAACATAAGTTTTTTTTGGCATTAAGTTGCGGCCCATTACGAGAAGCCCAAAGTCGAACTGCCTCTAAATCATTGTTCAATTGACTGACACAGCCATCAATTTTAGCTCGCGGGATGGAAACATATATTGTAATAAGTTGGGATGTATAGAAACAAGGGGTAGGTCATTAAAGAGTAGGACAAAAAGCAATGGACCGAGGATTGACCCCTGAGGAACGCCACAATATAACAAGGTAGTCTTAGCCTTAGTGAAACCTGCTGATACCTACCGCTAAGGTAGTTTAGAATAAGCTCAGCAGCTCTATTATCCAAACCAAAACTATTCTTAAGTTTCTAATACATTTTTTCATGATTCACTGAATGAAATGCCTTTGAGGAATCTAAAAGACATTGTAGGATTATATAAAATTTATCAGAGCTTAGACGAATATCATCAACTATTTTAAAAAGTGCAGTAGTATAATACAACTATGACTTGCACGATACGCAGATTGATGCAGGCTTATCAACGTGAGTTTGAAGTTGATTCTTAATGATAAATTCCAGAACTTTTGGCAAATTAAGCAGAATGCTTATTGGGCGAAAGTCAGAGTATCCAGGCGGATTAAAATTCTTTGGAATAGGGGTTACTTTTGCAAGTTTCCAGGCGAAAGGAAAGCACCTGAGTTTCAAACTACTACACCACCCGCCCGCATCCTGGCGAAAAAGCCAGTAAGAGGGTATTCATATCCCCTAGGTGCGAGCGCATCTAACGCATGAGTTAGCGTGTCTAATACATGTAAAAAAATTATTTTAATAAATCTTAGAAATATAATGGCAAAAATGACATGGACGCTTTTTATAGCTTGGAAAGAAAATGTTTGGCCTGAGTCTGAGGTCTGAGGAACTACGGCATAAATTAGCTTCAGTGGAGAGAATAGAACTGTCTAAAACAGATGTGATCACAAAAAAGTTGTTAGATTTTCCCTTCTCCATCTTTCTATCATCAAGAAGATCATTTGGCAGATCTTCCCTATTGACGTGTACTGTCCCACAAGAATAAATCTTTTTTTATTTTCAGTTGTTTCTGCAACAACACAGAATTCAAAAAGTTGTCGAAGTATACATGATACCCTTTCCCTTCTAAGGTCCGGTTTAGGTCCTTGACTATTTAATGAGTATTTAATACTCGACCAGTATAAATTTGGAATTCTAAAATATATCCACTCTCATTGGCACGGATCCAAACTTTGTAACCACATTTGATGGGCTTGATGGACATGTATTGATGGAAACTGCTACGGTCTTTGAACCTGATTTTTAGAGGGTTTGTAAGACGACAAAAAAGTTCTGGACAAAATCTCAATCATCGGACAGCATTTGAACAGCTTATCAACAATCGTGCGAAGTTGTTTTGTATTATCGTTCAAATGAATATGCCCCAAAAACCATGCAAATCGGTTCCTACTTTTAAGAGAACTCAAAAACTAATCACGCAGTTCTGGATGGGTTGAACAGTAGTCCCGGTAACTGGGAATAAGAATAAGAATATTTACTGCCAGGAATTTTTTTTTTATTTTTCGGGCTTTGGTCTCAACATTAGATGAAAGATTTCCGCCGCCTTCTTGAGTTGCGTACATGTTGTTTTTCAAATTTCAAAGATTTTCAAAAAAAAAACTTCAACTGGTGTCTCTTCGTCATAAGCAATATTCGGTATGGTTTCTTCGACAAAATTTCTTATATAGGTTCCGCAAAAGCTATTACATCTTGTCCAAGTTGTTTCATGACGCTTTCTAGCTGTTATAATTATGTTCAGTGGAACTTCATCTTCAGATTTCCATTCAGATTGTAAAGAAATCAGAACCACTTGTTTCGACTTCGACACCATTTCGCAAAAATATCTTATCATCTTGATTTTTATCGGTGTCAATATCGCCAATATTTAAAACTATATCCGAAGAAATATTCTCCGCAAAAACATCTTCGTCAATTAATATAAATTCCGCGTTATAGCTAAGAAAAAAAAAAAAAAACATTGTTTCCCGGTGGTTAGCCGACGGATTCACCGCATTTCAGCTGTAATTAGTACCTCAACATCTGCACTTTTGACACTTGCTGTATGTAAGACTAGATTTAAGATTAAATGTGTCAGGTTTAAAATCAGATGTCAGTTATCTTGTATACAACTTCTAGATAGACAAAGTAGCCCTTTCTTTTCGCGTAACAAGTTTTTTTTTTTTTTGTACTTAAAATTCATTAGCCTTCAAATAGAAAAAGCTATCACAAATATCCGCAGGTTGCTGCCCTTTGGTTCCCACCCAGGATCGCTTAAGTGTTAAACCATTCATTTTTACGGTTTCATTTCATTAACTACTGCCCTTCCCATATGGTATATCTTATCACTATCGACTTCCATCACCATTTGCCCAGACCACCCATAAGTGCACACATTTCATTAGTAACCACACTACTGCCTAAGAACTCAGATTTTATTTAAATGTCCCTCCTAATTAAATCATTCGGCGAGACCCTAAATTTGGCTTAGCATTCTGAAGAGTTTATCTATGCACCACTCCATTTGGAATCCCCCTGTCGTCGATTGTTTTATATCAGTTCGAGTGTCTTCCGCAAGCCCACTTATGGTAATCATCTGAGTGGCTTACTGGAAGAATTTTTATTCGATATTAATTCGATTGAACATATTGATAATGGAAATTGAATTCGATTGAATTGACAAACTTGGGAACGCTGTTCTAGTAAACAAATGCTAATACTGCGCATTTCTTTATCTATTTCTGATGACGTAGTGCTGTAGATAATTCTTGTCATATGTAAGTGTCGCAGTGCCATTTTAATCGTTCTTCGGTTTTATTTACCGATTTTCACATACGTCAAAGAATTAAAGGTTGTTTGAATCAATTGATAAGTGGTAATTAGACGATTAGCGTCTGAGCGGAATACTTAAGTTTGTCATAGAACGAAAATGTCGTAAAACAAGATAATGTTTTCCCCGAGATGCCTTGCAGGAATTCGACGTGAGTTTTCCAATGATACGAGTACGCATGACTTTCAAATTAGATCAATTTGCTAAACTTAAACATAAAAAGAGTGTACGTGATTGTCGGCTTGTATAGAGAGAGATACGGATACAGATACCCGTAGTTGGATGTTAAGTTGTTGCCTTTAGTAGATATAGCTGCCGTCGTGAACGAGACAACAGGTATTTTTTTGTTTTTAAATGAAGGCTAAGAGAATAAGCTTTTGGACATATCGATTTAACATTCAGTTGTTGTATTACATTTCAATGTCAATTAGCCTCGATTCGAGTACGACTTGATTTTGTCGCAGCATTTAAACTGAAACCAAGAGGCAAAGTATCCGCAAGACTCCAAGGTCACGGGAGTAGCAAACTCATATGTTGTGGAAATGTAAAAAAATCTTGCAACACCTTTAGAGATATGAAGTTGAGCTAGAATATTACCGTTAGATTATTAAAGCTATTATGATAGTCTTGCATATGGTATTCTAAAATACCCACACTTATATACAGAAACGTCCATATCTTTAGTGTGGCAATAATTGCCAAATGCCACATTGCCATGAATTAAACTGAAAGTAAGAATCTGAGCTGCGTATATTACCACAATATATGCCTAATGTCCACAACTGTCCATTTAAAACCGAAAAGAAATCATTGTCATCACTCCTATCTCCTGCAATTTAAGATATAGTACAATATACGATCAATAACTGGAGAGTTTCTCCGTCTAAAAGAAATGTCTTTTCTTTAGTCAGAATGACAATTCTCCCAACGAACCTATCTGTATAAAGAGTCAAAAGACATATAAGAATAATTTATTGGATGCCTTTGGAAGAAATATGCTGCAAATCTGCATCTTATACCTGTAAAAATGATCGGCCTACTGGTTAAGATATAAGAAGGCATTCGAAGAAATATGCTTCATTATCGGTCCTAGGGAGAGGTGAAACTGAAACGGCGGTGGCTTAAGTCCACTAGAGAAGCCTCAGCTTGGGAGTTCTATAAAAAGCTCGAATAAGTTTCTGGATGTTCTGTTGTGAAAACATAGATTAGTCGTCGGAAAGTTTTTACATCCGAATCCAAGAAAACCTTTCATATAGATTTCCAAATGGCTGTGCAAACTTGGTGTTGACGGTTTTGATAGGGGGGCAGAATAGAATGATTATCCTAGGATATACCTCGAAGAGCAAATCGAAGAAAACGGCGCTGGATGCTTTCGATTCTCGAGATATAAACATGATGATATGGGGACCATACTTGACTGGCGTACTCTATTACGGGTGAACAAAGGTAACATGGAGTGACCTAGTCACGTATGTGAACGGAAGTTGAGCTCCCTATCATACAAAATGTCGAGGTCGCGAAGAGATTGAGCGGAGGAGATAGGTGGGCTGTGGAGAAGGTAAAGTCAGGGATAAAATTGGTGCAGCTTTTGTGAAAAGGTGATGGATTACCATTTGGTGATTTTAAGTTCCAAACAATTTTCGAAGCATCAGATCGAAAAGCTATCAAGGTGTTGTTGAAGGGGTCATGGGGTGAAGAAATGGTTTTGAACAATTTGGTATCGTCAGCGTAAAGGGAGACAGTGGAGTGTTTGATGATCCTATCAAGAGAGACCCGAGATGTCTGGCTTGTGGAAATCCACAGGTGACCAAAAATGGATCCTATTGGGCTGACATAAAACGAACACTGTAAAAACAGTTTACTAGGTAAGAAGACATCCATTTTAAAGTATTGGTTCAAGGCCAAGGGCAGAAAATTTAAAGAGTATTAATCGATGAAAAATTTTATCAAAGGTCTTGCTAAAATCGGTTGCGACTACATCGACTTTGTTACCATTCTCTAGGGCATGGAGGGCAAAGGATACGAATTCCATAAGATTTGTGGTGATTGACCTACCCTTGAGGAAGCCATGTTGTCTAGGGAAAATAAGTGATTTACATTGGAAGCTTAGAGCTTTATACAAACTACTTTCGAAAAGTTTGAGTATATGGTGGAGTTTAGCTATGGGACGATAGATTCTTTGATCTTTTTTGTGGATCGGGGTTATGAAAGAGGTTTTTCAATCCTAAGGAAATCATCCTTGTGAAAGGGATAGACGAAAGAGATTAGAAAGGGCAAGGGAAAGAGAGAGAGAGGGAAAGAAGAGACATCGAATTCGATGTTATTATTGAGGATAGAATCCATTCATAGATGCGAGTACACTAATAGTTCAAAACGATCAAATAGGTGGAAAGACTTGTACTTTCCGAGCAACTCACACCGAGTCTCACTTTTTACTTTCGAAACCATCACAGTGTATTTCAGGCTGAAATTTTGGCAATAATAGAGACTCTCTCTTTACTACTAGCTCGGTTATGAGAAAGTCAAAGGTAGATAAGGATTTTCATCTATTTCTCAACGAGATAGCCAAACAGTTCATAATTTTAAATTTAATATTAATATCCGCACATCCGCATCCACCATCCACAGATACCATTTCAACGTGGTGACCAAATAACAGTGGCCAAAAGACACAACTTGAAATATGACTAGACATATTTTCCCTTAGGTGGATCACAATTCAATATCTAAGTGAGCTACTGAAGAAACATTGTTTGATTGGCAAACTTTGACATGCCTAGAATGGATTTCCTTTCAACGATTTCAGCTATGCATTTGCTAAGCAGTTGCATCACTCTTTTAACCAGAAGAGGTGATTTATTTTTGATAATTTTAGAGATTTCTCTGAAATAAAGGTAAGCAGACTTCTCGGTTTTGCTAAGAACACCAAGCAGTTCGACCCTTATTGAATTCTTTTGCCTTTAAATTCGTTTGGCCAAATTTTAGGTGAGAGGACATTGAGAACCTGTGGTGTCACAAAGATTTTCTTGATGTTTATCTGTGTCTGCTTGAGGCAGGCCTAATCTTGGTGTCGGTCACGAGTCACTTCTTTTCTACATGCACTTTCGACTTTCTATCCCGATTCTTGTAAACGCAAGTGTCAGCTGCGCTCTTCCGATTAGGTCAATATCGTCTAAATATGGATATAAATTTGCATTTTGAGAAAAGACATATGTAGCGGCTCATTGCTCATTTTTTTTAATGTCATTATCAGCGACCTTAAAATCAAGAGAAATTGATGGGTATCAATCTGGAAATTTCAGGTTTATCTAAATTTGCATTGATAAAGAGCGATCAGTTAATTGAAGTTGTCAACGTCAACCTATATGTATGTGTAGTATAGTGGCTAACTTTGTTTGATACTACAAAATTTGTCGTCTCCGACAGCCTACCTGTCTGACTCGGCAGGCTTTATCCGACTTTAAATCCCTGGCATATCTCTTAAACCCGATTTCCATTTCGACTTTATTGTTTAAAGAGCTCAACAGCAGTTATCTTGTATCACAGCTTTTGCTCGTCAGCATTCGTTGTCTTTGTAAAGGCTGACTGGGACCACTGATATAATTGCTTTCTGTAGGTTGCGTAACCTTCGTGATCGGTGAGAATATAACATAAAAGTTACATTAAACACGCCAAACGGGGTGCTAGTTGCGGTTGCATAATTCGTCACTCTTTTTTCTGGAATCGCGTACTTAGATATATGTATAGGTATAAATGTGTGTACCACATCACGCTAGATGTTATTGCAATTCGCACATTGTCTCTCATCTAAGTAATTACCACTACCAAAATTTGAAATAAGTAAGTAATTGCTTGGAGACCTAAGACTTACGCTTAGATGGTAACCAAATACTTATCATGAACCTTACAATCTAGATGCTCATAGCTTCGAAGCGTGTAAATAATGGTGGTAAAAATCATGTCGAAAAATTCTTTGTAAACTTTTATAAAAGCGACGATGTGCTTATTGTAGTGAAAATATCCCAGGAGAATAGACAATTCCAACCTTTAAGATTAATATTGCTCCACAAGTAGTAGGATAAATCCCAGACAGCAGGTCTTATTGTCACTTGGCACGAGGCTGCGTGTGTCAGAGACAAATAATGGGTAGCCGTGGCTCAAGTGGTAGTTTATTGGCTTCGCAATTGGACGGTTCGGAGTTTAATACCATTTTGTTCAGACAACTAAACTTTCGTGAGTTGCCAAAAATACAAAACATCAATTTACACTGAAAATTTAGTCTCCTCATTAAATGTTGGATGCCAGATATGGAGCGAAATAACCACTGGGTCCAACCATCTTAAAAAAACCTAAGTTAAGCTAAAGAGTAACAAAGACTTGAATATATGTTACGTTTGAAGTAAATTAGAAAAAAGTTCTATAACTTTAGCCAAAAGCTGCAATCAAATTTGTTATATAAGCTGAATATATATATTTTTTTTTAACTTAAAAAACATGGACATGTTTTCATTCTAGTCTCACACAGAGTGGAGTGTCCTCCCTGTCATGCAAGTACTTACTTTTCTCTTGCCAAAACCAATAACCCAAAAACAGGCCTGATCGATCAGATGTGTGACTGCCTGTATTTACGAAATCGTTGCTATTTCTTAAATACCTCAGAAAATTTTTAATCGATTTCCTAATAGATTTCGACAAGTACTGCAAAAATTTCGAAATACTCCTTTATTTTTAGGACAAATTTTTTATTTTATTTGTTTTTAATTTTTATTATACATGGTGTCCCAGTTTAGTAATACAATCCTTTAAGGGCATATTCCTGAAATTCCACCGAATAAAAAACTGTATGTCGGGGGGTCTATTCTCGGTTCATTCTAAGTTAAAGCCCATCAAAGTGGGTGACCTCTAATTTGGAGGTGTAACCATTTTAAACGCTATAGCTTCTAAGCTATTGTAGAGGCCGTGGTGTAGTGGTATATGCATAGACTCCTCAAGCAGAGGGTCGCGGGTTCGAATCCCATGCGAAGCAATTCTGTGAAAAAGTCTTTCCATAGAATTTATATGTAGTTATATGAAAATCTAGTCGGCGTCAACTCTGACATGAAGGCATAACACTGATGTTGGAGTGGTTGCTGGCTGGGCTAAATGTAACAAATTAACAACTAGGATATATAGGGTTTTCTAATAACGACTTGACAACTTTTTTTTTAAATAAAAGGCAAACCATTTGAGATAATTCAAAAACTTTATTATTAGCTTGAAGTACAATCAAAACATTTATGAATGGAACTCGACTTCGTTCATATGGTCACCGCGGGCACGTTTGCAGCGGTCTATTCGTTAGACCCAATTTTCAACGACTCGGCCACACATTTCGGTCGAAACGGCCGCTATTTCGAGTTCAATGTTGGTTCTGAGCTCTTCCAACGTCGTCGGTGTGTTGGCATAAACCAATGACTTAACGTAGCCCCACAGACAATAGTCAAGCGGTGTTAAATCGCATGAATGAGGCCGCCAATTGACTGGCTCATGTCTTGAGATAACACGCTCACCATACTTACTCTTCAATAGATCGATTGTAGCGTGTGCTGTGTGGCTTGTGACACCATTCTGTTGGAACTACATGCCGTCCAAGTCCATATTCTCCAATTCGTGCTAAAAATAATCGGTGATCATGACGCGATAACGCTGACCATTCACAGTAATGTGGCGATCGTTATCGTCGACGAATAAATATGGCCCAATAACGCCGACGGCATGCAAACCGCAGCAAACAGTTATTTCTTGTGGATGAAGTGGTGATTCATTAAGCACATGTGGGTTTTCACCCGACCAATAACGCATATTTTGCATTGAGCCAAAAATGAGAAATCAGTGACGAAGAAGATGATTTTGCGATGAAATTCATCATCTTGGCGCATCTTCTCCAGAACCCAATCGGAGAACGTACGTCGCTTCAAATGGTCCATCGGATTCAATTCTTGAGTCAGCTTGATCTTGTATGGGTATAAACCAAGACCCTTACGCAAAATACGCCATAATGGTCTGAGCGATGCACAATTCTTGAGAACGCCGTGGAATTGACTGATTTGGATCGTTTGCTACGGACGTCTGAACGGCAGCGATATTTTCGACACTTCGACCAACCCGTTATCTTACTGATACGGGACCATCACACAATGAATATGTAGACTCAAATTTTTGCACTCAACTTGTTATTGCCTGTCTACTAGGGCTAGAATTACGACCGAAAATTGGAGTTAATGCTTTTAAGGTTGCAGTCACCGACTCCGAATATCTGTAGAAAATTTTTATAATTTGCAGACGTTGCTCGTTAGTGTACTTTACCATAATGAAAATGTTGAGTTTACTGAATAAATTGTCTGTGACATTTTGATGATTAGTGAAAGAGTGCGTTCACAAAATAAATTCAAAGTTGTCAAGTCCCTATTGGAAAACCCTATACTTAGGACCCATTGGTTGAGGATGTACTAGCTCGTCCCGTCAAGTTTGACAACCACCTCTGGGAAAAATATACATATATAATAAACCCGAGTTTCAAACTACTACACCACCCGCACGCGCCCCGTAGAAAAAGCCAGTAAAAGGTTATTCATATCCCCTTGCTGCGCTCGCGGGATTTAAAAAAAAATAGTATAGGTACAAAAATAGTTTAAGACATTTCGAAAAGATATTTTTGTAGTGCATACAGGTCTTATATGCTTTAGGTACATCTGTGCAGCATTAAAAAATTATAGATCGTTAAACTCAAAGTTATGACAATTTGCGGTTCCATTTTTTTACTTCAAATTTTTACTTACAAAATTTTCTTAAATTTTATGAGATTTTTATCTTTGAAAAATTTCCTAAAAATTATGTTTAGAAACTTTTTGGGTCTATAACTTATTCGTGCGGTTTGCTAAGAGATGGCGTAACTTGTATTATTCCATTGTTATTATTCCATTGGAACATGCGTTGGAAAGCTACTATCATTGTACGTCATTTCAGTATATGTCATTCATTTGAAGCGTAAACAACAATAATTTTTTTTCACTCAAATATGTCGAACTTTGTGCCTGAAAAAGTGTTTTTGCGGGGAGTTCTTCTTCATTACTTTAGTATGAAGAAAACTGCTGCCGAAAGTCGTCGTATTTTGGTGGAAGTTTATGGTGAACATGCGCTAGCTGAGCGAACGTGCCAAAAGTGGTTTGCACGATTTAAAAATGGTGATTTTGACTTGGAAGACGATGAACGTATTAGGCAGCCAAAAAAGTTTGAAGATGAAGAACTGGAAGCATTACTCTATGAAAATTGTTGCCAAACACAAGAAGAGCTCGCAGAGTCTTTGGGTGTCACTCAAGCAGGCATTTCTCGTTTAAAAGCAGCTGGATATATTAAAAAGTAAGGAAATTGGGTTCCACATGAACTCAAGCCGAGAGACGTCGAAAGGCGGTTTTGCTTGTCCAAAATGCTGCTAGAACTCCACAAAAGGAAGTCATTTTTGCATCGGATTGTTACTGGTGATGAAAAACGGATCCATTACGACAACCCCAAGTGCAAAAAATCACATGTGAAACCCTGCCAACCAGCCAAATCAATGGCAAAACCGAATATCCATGGCGCGAAGGTAATGCTCTGTATTTGGTGGGATCAGATGGGTGTGCTGTATTATGAACTGCTTAAACCGGGTGAAACCATCAATGGGCAATGCTACCGAACACAATTAATCCGTTTAAAAAGAGCAGTAGCCGAAAGACGCCCGAAATATGCGACCAGACATGAGGCAATAATTTTCCATCATGACAACGCTCGGCCCCACGCTGCTATTCCGGTTAAGAACTATTTGGAAAACAGTGGATGGGAAGTCTTACCCCACCCGCCTTATAGCCCAGACCTTGCCCCTTCTGACTACCATTTGTTTCGGTCGATGTAGAACGCCCTCACTGATATATGGTTCACATCAGAGCAGAATATCAAAAATTGGCTTGATTCATTCTTGGCTGCCAAGCCGGCGCAGTTCTTTTGGGATGGGATCCACAAATTGCCAGAAAGATGGAAAAAAGTCATAGCTTCAGATGGGCAATACTTTGAATAATACTATTGTACGTGTTTTTCTTAAATAAACGCTTTCAAACGTTGAAAAAAAAGCGCACGAATTAAAATATATACCCAATAAGTCAGTTTAAATAAATAAATAAATACTTACGATAAACAGATTTCGTAGTAAAAGTTTTTTTTTCTAGAAAAAAGTGGCCAAAGAAGTGTACCTATTGAATTACTCATAACATCTCTTAGATATTTTTTTGTGATTCTGAGAACGACCTTTTTGGAACAGTCTATGGAATATTTATAGCATTTTTTCGAAGTGCATTCCTTCCATTTAAATACACTTTAAGGCGCGTTTAGCCATTTCAGATGGCAGATTAACAGGCATCAAACTCTTTCATCTTGGAGCTCTACCAGACTGGATATTTCTCTCAAATAAACCTTTTCTTTCATAGGATACCAGAAGAAAAAATTCATGGGTGTTAGATCAGGAGATCTGCGTGGACAAGGGCCACAGAATGTTCTTGAGGAATTGCCCGTCTTCTGCATGATTGCGCAGTAGCCATGGGAAAAATTCCACATTTCGTTGCGCATCACCTGGTAGTAAATCCTTTACCGATGTCAAAGTGTGTAATCTAATTCTCTGTAGAGTCTTATGAATTCTGGTTCTGGTAAATTGCAGCTGCACAGCTAGTCTGTGGACGCGGACTGAAGGCTGAACTTCCACAGCACAAAAAGTCCCATTTTTAACTTCTGCCACCGCTGCGTCTGAACGTCATTCTCTTTTGTTGGTGCAGTTGACCCAGAATCAACGAGACGCTAGAACGTATCAGCGAATAGCTGGGTTCTACGATTTGGGTATCGTCGTTGGTAATCTAATCTTGCCAATGAAGCGTTTTCATTGCAGAGCCCTCATACAAACACTATTTCCGCGAATTCACGTATTCAATTTTGTGGAGATCAACTTATCAATCGGATCTTCACTTACAGAGAAAAATGTCGATTGTAGATCAGTTGAATTGTCAAATTAAAAAAAAAAAAATTAGCAAAGAATTGTTTAGAAGTTATAGCGTTTAAAGTGGTTACACATCAAAATTAGAGGTCATCCCTACATTTCTCTTTGGCCATTTTTGTTTGAAAAAAAAATGGCTTTTACTACAAAATCTGTTGATCATACGTAAAAAAGTTTCTTAATATAATTTTTACGAAATTTTGCAAGAATAAAAATTTCAGAAAATTTATCAAGTATAAAATGGAACCACAAATTTTCATAATTTTGAGTTTAAGGAGCCATAACTTTGTTGTTGCTGCACAGACGTACACAAAGCATACACTTGTATGCACTACTAAATTATCTTTTCGAAATGTCTAAAACTATTTTTGTAATTGTGTTAGTTTAGAAGTTATAGCGTTTAAAGTGGTTACATCTAAATTAGAGTTCACCCACTTTGATGGGCTGTAACTTCAAATGAACTGAGAATAGAACCCTCTGCGATACAATTTTTTGTTCTGTGGAACTTCAGAAATATGCCTTTAAAGGATTATACTACTGAACTGGGACACTCTGTATGTATATACTAACTTTTTTTAAAACTTAAAAAATCTTCGGCGGATTTTCATCAAAATCCAATAGCTGCGATTCTGCAGGAAGACCCATCATTTAAAAAAAATTCTCGGGCCAAAAAATGGACACACACTCACAGCCATCTTCTAAAAAAGTGCAACGAAGCGGACATAAAGCCTTGGAGCACAGCGTATAGAAAGATAATGATTTAGCTGAAGGGCTGTAGATCTCCACGGTTATCAAGTTCAACAAAGTTATAACAAAGCAATAACTTCCTCGTTTGACCCGCACTTCTTTTCAGTGAGCGATCTTTTAAGGTTTAAGGACAAAAAGAAGTCGCAGGGAGCCAAATCCGGAGAATACTGAGGATGAGGGAGCAATTCGTAGTGGAATTCGACCAATTTGGCTGTGGCGACTGTGGAGGTGTGAGCCGGTGCGTTATTGTGGTGGAAGAGCACTTTTTCTTCGACAAACGTGGTCACTTTTTCTTCAAATTGACATTGAAACGGCACAATAAATCGACGTAGTATGCTCCTGTGATTTCTTTTGCCTTCTCCAAATAGTCAACATGGATCACACCTCGCGCGTCCCAAGAATCGGTGGCCATCACCTTTCGGGCCGATGGAATGGTCTTCGCCTGCTTAGGAGCACGTTCATCGGGTAAAACCCATTGTTTCATTTGTTCTTTGGTCTATGGTGTGTACCAATGAATTCATGTCTTCATGGTTATACTAAATGATGTTGCACTCATTTTGACCGTAGCGCCATCTATCTTCCAATCCGGGTACTCTTTAAATAGCTCTCGTACTTCACTAATATTGTATCCTTCACAACATATGGTTGATTTATGAAACTGACGAAGGGTTATAAAATCTCCGCGGGACTCCCAAAGGGTCAGTGCTGATTCCTCAACTTTGGAAAACCATGTACGATAGAATTAGCACTCCCATCAGGAGCAAAAATAATAGGATTCGCCGACGACATTGCCATTATAACTGTTGCAAAAAATGTTTGCGAGATAGAGTTAGCTACGAACAATGCAACCAACCTTATCAAAGACTGACTCATATCCGCCGGCCTAGAACTAACAGATCACAAAACGGAAGCTATTCTAATAATCCGCCGAAAAATGTGGAATACATGAAAATAAGGATAGACAGTCAAATCATTTGATCAAAAAACTAAATGGAATACCTAGGAGTAATAGTAGTAGCCTATCGGAAGACGCGGATAGGCTAAAAGAATTTTAATAACAGATAGTAAACTCAGTTTTTACGCTGCCCCAATTTAGTACCCCCTAGCGAGAAAGGAAGCAAGAAGAAAGTTATTATCAACAAATAGATTTAACGCATTAATGGTAATGGTAATCAGTGGCCTTAGAACAACTTCCAACAAAGCAGAATAACTCCCATCGACGAGATGCAGTACATCTACAGTAGGAAACGGTAGTCGTTGAAAGGAACAAGGAAGAAGAAAGAGAGACTTCAATAACCAGGTGGCAAGCTTGGTTAAATACCACTACGAAGGGCAGAAAAATCTACAGATTGATTCTACCCATGATATTTGGACAAACCGAAGGCATAAAAACTGTAATTGACATCTTACGCAGTTCCTATCTGGTCATAGTGGTTATTGAAAATATCTGCACCGCTTGGTGCACAATGGCTCACCTTTTTGCCTGGCTGCCCAAATCATATTGCAGAGCATGCAATATTCCACTGTACACACTTTCTTGGATGGAGAACTGACATACCAAAACCCGCTGTCAATAATTCATAACAAACGTACAAAACAAGCTGCGAATGATCGAGAAAATAAAACGTATGTGTAGTTTAGGTACGTAGACGTGTTCCTGGAATCGAACAACAAGGCTAGCGAATCGTACATCCTGGTAGCCTTGGCTACTAAAAATCAGAAAATTAAAAATTAAATAATAAAAACCAGTTATAGAACTTTAACTTTAATCATCATAAGGAACACTTTATACATTTTATTAGAAACGATCGCCCGGATTACTCCAATACAAAATTCGTGACTAATAATCGTCCAAAAATTCTACAGAAGTATTCGATTTGTTCAATTGAACAACTTAATTCGAACCAAATCAGCTCATCTCTGACATCCCCAATTAGCCTAACCACACTCTCCATCCAGAGTCAACGTTTTATCTCCGAAGCCTGTCATTCTTATCAACCACGTCTAATCAACATTACTACCCACGCTCCAAAGATATTTCACCACATCTTTCCTCTACATAAGAGTCTGCCTGCATTTGCATAACAGAAGCTTAACATAAAAGAAAGAAGAAAGATACAAAAACAAATAAATTGTTTGTTTCACGTTTTGTTTGGGTTTCGCAATTAATAATCTCCAACTTCAACATGCTGCTGGAATGGTAAGGCTACTTAACACTCATTTATATGTATGATCCGTGATCACCTGTTTCCAGTTGACCAAAAAGCGTGCATGCACAAACTTCTCGCTTCCAATTATGTAAGTTCAATGTCTTTCACTCACTCACTTATTCACTAGTGGACTTTGACGAAGACGACGATGACAAAAACAATCAACCTAGGGTCTAAAGTCCGTGTGCGGCTTGAGATACATTGCATACTATAGTACGACGCCACCCATCTAGACTAACGCTTATGGTAGTAGAAAGCGGTTACCACTACACACACCCGTTGTTTTGTCTTGCCTTGTCTAGTGAATAGTCTTACTTACTCAAGACACAACGAAAAAAAAAAAAAAAAAATTGCTGAATACGTAGAGCTCGTGTTTGAACAACACCTATAATTGCATCTTTTATTTTGCTCTGTGGCACGATTGTCCACTGCGGATGATGTCTAGTCCATTTCTTTTGGATCCGTATGTCTAGCTAAGTTTTTCACAGTATCTGACCATGTAAGATTGTAAATTTTTCTTTTTCCAATTTGGAGCCGATGCTTGTAATTAATTCTTCTCAGGTTGAGTTGGGCTTCTTAGATATTTTTTGTTGTTGATTCTGTCTAACTACGACGAGAATGATTTTTCATGTCACTCATGGAATTGAATTTGTAACGAGGGTATTTTTATATGGTTTCCTGGTTTCCCTGAGGAGGAACCTACTAAATGAAAGTCTTTGAAGTAGGAAAAGGGGGATTTGACGTAAATCGATTTTTCAAGATTAAATGGATCAAATAATGATGACTCTAATGATGGTTTTATGACCGGAACTGCGTAGAAAATGCCTGGGAATAGAGCTCAATATTTTGGGGATCTTTTGGAATTCCTTTCAGATTAATTGATGGTGGGACATGTAAGTTAAGGAAAAAAGTAACAAGCCATCCATGAGAGAAGATACGAGTACGAGCTATAGAATAATTATGAATACGAATAGGGCTTAACTACTTTTGACCGATGGTATGTCGATTCGTCTCCAAATTTCATTGTTGATTAGCTTATAAGCAAGATGACTGAACATGATCGTTATTGGTTGACAAAGCTTTAACCGATTTAAATGCTGATGAAAGGAAAAAGGTCAAAAATTGCAGTCAACTGTATGATCATTGGAGATTCATTGGAGAGTACTTGTTGTCGGAAGTCTGCATTTCATCAGTTTTTGGAATATGTGTACAGTCGCCTAGGAATTAATATATGTATTTGAAACCGGGAACTTTCAAGATATTCGAAGGAAGACACATTTATGTTCATCGTTCTACGGGAACGAGAGATTTAGTTACAATAAGTTTTTGTAGGAAAATACAGTTTCTGGCATTTATATGCTGAGTTAAATTTCGCCCTAAGAACTGCTTGACAATGTTTGCACATCAAGGGTAGGTCATTCACAAATATGCAAAATAAAATTGGGCTCAAACTAAAACCATGTGGTACGGGCTGTTTGAGAGGCTTAAATGCAGAGAATCTCTCGCCAACAATAACTCTTTGCAGCCTGTTAAAAAAATAGTCATGCAAGATACCAATAGCCCTATCGCTGAAATCAAATAGATGCAAGGAATGTTATGATTTACCCTATTGAATGCTTTCGAAAAATCAAAAAAACAAATCAAAGTTACAAAACCCTTATCGAAATCCCTCCGAACATCCTCCAGTATGTTAACCATTGCAGGGGAATAGCTATAACATGTCTGAAACCCGGACTGAAGAAGGGAAAGCATATTTCTAACACCTTTTGACAAGCACGGCAAGATACTTATAGGTCTAAAATCGGAAGAAGTAGAGCCATTGACTTTTTTTGCAATTGAAAAAACTCTTGCGTGTTTCCAGGCATCAGAAAAAATTGACGTAGTAATGCATAAGTTGATGACGTGCATAAGAGGACTAACAAGTAAAGGTAGAATAAGCTGAATAAAACGAAGCGATATACCTTATTCGCCGACAGAACTGGATATGATTGAAGTAAGTGCCGAGAGTACTTCGTTCTCGTTGACAGACAGATTTCGAGTCTACGATCATAATTAAAGCTATAAGGTGTAGTATTGACTTCCAAGAAGAAGTTGTTCAACTCATCTGGGTCTAAGATGCACTCGTTATTATTTTTGCTGCTTACACCTATCTGACAGAGGTTTCTCCAAAGAACTTTGGGAGGTAAGCTTAAATCTAATTTATATTTATTTAGACAAAAGTTAGGTTTGGATTGACAGACAATTTGGCATTCCAATTTGATGACGTTCGACTACGCTTCCATTTGGTGTAAATTTTAGTTATATTTTTAATTGACCGAAGGACATCAGATGTAGACCAGGAACACGCTTAATTTCAAATGGCAACTATTTTGGTTAAAAACTTAGAGCGAATAAGACTTTGTAGACATTCAAGTTTATCGTTTGGATCAGACGTCAGGCAACAGTTTGCCAAAGGGATAGATGATGTTCCAAATCTAAGTGAGCTAAGGTCAATTGACTTAAAATTTTTGAACTGAAAACAAACTGGTTCAGCGTTACAACATCATAGGTACAAAAAATGAGATCATGTTCAGACACGAGATCCAAAGACAACTAGTCGAAAACAAGGACAGAGAAAACGTCAGACACAATAAAAAGAGCAAGGAGGCTTGGAATATCTTTAGGTCTAATACAAGTGGGGATGGAATCATTAACAATTCTGAGACCACAAAAAGCATTTACATTGAATTACTTTCTTAAGTAGGTCTTCATTGAAATCGCTAAAGATAATGATGTTATCACAAGAGGGCAAAGGTTAACATTTGTGAACAAAATACATTAGAAAGGGTGTTAGACGCATTGTTGAGGAGACTTTGGTATGTCTCTGGAGCACATTTCACCAGATGTCTGGTCTCAGAAACTTGGCAAAAAGGATTCTAAGATACAATTCATTGGACATTGCTTGCTGATGAAATGTTGATTACTATCGAAATTACCAAAGCCATACTACTATATGATAGTTTCTTTAGTAGGACTTGCCAATGATTTCTTCCCTTTTTCTTTTCAAAAATCCGATATTCCATTGGTCTGGTTTGTTGGTAGACTTTGTGTTATACTTTTATGTTATATCAGAATGCTCGTAAAAACACATCTAAATATTTTTATCTTAAAACTGATAATGCCGGGACACATACAAAATCTTATCTGACACCCCTGCTACCAGGAATCTTTTTAAAGCTCCGCGGAGATCAAGCAGTGAGTACTTCCAACCTAGCCATGAGGGTGGATTTTATTACTTCCGTGTTGTTGCTAAGCTAATCTCCATTTTTTTTTTTTTTTTAAGATTAGATCTTTGGTTACTGTTAGCGACTACATCCAGATAAGTATTTAGCTTTTCGTATAGTCTTTTATGTTATTATTATTATAAAATAAAATAAAATTTTTGTTAAGCTTTGGGCACGTCGCGGCGTTTCAAATGTCATCCACACTAAAACTCCGTACACATTATGGGTTATGCTACAGCTACTATTAGTTCGCAGTCCGCGTTTAGTATCACAGTTAAATTATCTGGGACTGGGTATGATGGAGTGAATATGCCGTATGAACACTTTGATATAAGATGGCAACATCTGAAACACATCATTTCAAGTTCTCGTACACCGAGAAACATCGCTTTTTATTACTTCGTTTCTTGTCGTGGTCCTATGCCACTTAGCTGAAAAGTTAACTACATTTTAATTATGATAAATATGTATCTAGATATACCAGAATTCCAAAAAACTATTCAACTATTATTTTTGTTTAGCTGTATAATCCAAGTAGGAAATAAACATAGAAAGACGCTTACGTAGATAACTATAAGCTAGTTATTTGTCTCCGACTGGCTACTTCCTAATCTAACGTGACATAATCCTCCTCATTTACATTCTAGAAATGTAAATCAACCACAAATTCCTTACCAAAAGTAAGTTACATCCACCGAAATGTGACTCACTGGACAAATGTTCATCCCCTCAATCTAAACAACAAAACTCTGTTTCTACACCAAATTTAAAATGACTCATGTCGCTATGCGCTACACTCAAATTTCATAACACTAAACGCTGATTACGATTTTATAGCCCCAAATGGCTTTGTATTCTATTTGTAAACCACCTCATAGGCATTGCTAGACAAAAGCCGCACAAATCCGACCACAACTATTCCCAGTCAAGGAAGCCGATAAGAGACTTGTACGAATATCCCTTTCAGGTAGACCTACTAACGAATTACAACCCCTAATTGTGAATACCTTCTGTCTGACTCATCACTACGCGTTACAATGAATCCACTGAATTGCCGCTTATCATCGAATTCGAAATGCTCTACTTCCTGTCTATGATTAGTCTCAGATGATGAAATCTTATTACTTGGCGCCGTATATTTTTACGAACTGCCAACTCGAAGAAGTCACTGGCAGACGGAGGCCGAAAGTGATAACAAGACGCAAGCGATCAAAGTCATGTCTGAAGTTTGAAAATCTTGTAACCAATGCAACGCAAAGTGCGTGCATTTGTCACAACTCACGTTTGACACTTTCATCAAGATAGTGACAATTTGCCTCTGTAGCTTCGCACTTCGCAGTGACTTTATGCCAAGTCAATGGCCTCACGACAGGAAAGCACGAGTTTGATAAACGATAAATTGGTCGGAGGAGCTAAGCCCTCTTTCCACAAAGTATTCGTAAATCTCATTTAACCGTAATTTAGACGAATTTGTCTTGAGGTGCTGCTTTTTGGGTATATTTGGTTATGAATTTTTCTTCGCTTTTGCAACGCATATTCGCGCCATAAAAACAGCGGTAAACAAGGTGATGCCCGCAAGACACCATAAAGTAGGAGAGTATCTTTTGGTGTTATTTTCGGTGAAGGTGGCCATAAAATTTGCAACTTTTTGTTGTTATTATTACCACTTTTGAGTTAGCGGGGAGGGGAGTACATAAATGTTAAATATCCATTAGGCGGGGGTGGTGAATTTTTTCTCGAGTTTATTCGAAGTTTTATAGCGGGTTTAAGTGCCGAAATGTGTGCAAACTATCTACATGTATTTGTGCGCTTTATCTTTTTTTTTATTTTCGGTCGAATACAGCTCATCGCAAACATCAAAGTATCTGCGCAAGTCTTATCGGATAAGGATACATTAAAGTTGGGACTCACAAGTAGTGACAGAGAAACTAATTGCTTCTGAGAAATTCTTGCTACCGTCGTCGTTGCGGATGGTTTTTTCTGTCACCTGTAGGTTGCACTAATTTATAATAGAAATTGAATGCATTTTAGAAGTGATAACAGAGATTATAAATGAATAGATGCCGACAATGACAATGTAAAATGAGATATCTGGTTGAAATAGATGATGAGCTAATTTGTTGGGGTGATATTACGGGCTGACTCATTATAAGATAACATTTTGAGAATGATGTAACAAAAATTCAGGGTGGTATAACTTTTCACATGATTATAGATCCTCGTGGAATTTTTTCATAAAGGATTAATCAAGGACACCACATGGGTCACCACATAACAGCAATCTCAGCTTTATTAAGAATTTAATTGATATTGATCCCCTGTAAGAGCCTTGTATCTCTGTATCTCTTATTATGTGTACAACGGATTGATAAAGGCACGGGTCTACCCGAACATTTAATTTATGCTTGATACAAGCTCTTTTTAAGTGCTCTAGAGTAACTACTGATCCTAGGTCTTAAATTTATGTATATGGCATGGCTCAAGTGGTGCGGCTTGGAGAGAAGTATTGGAACAAAAAAGGGGAGTTCAGAGACACGTTTTGTGTCAGCTCAGCTCAGCCATAATCGAGCGATATAGATTTGAGGTTCCATTGATTGGTGTTAATGGAGGTCATTTCGCAGTCAAAATTCTTAAATAACAGCTGACGAGCAAAGGCTTGGAGGTTTTTTTAGTTTGTGAAGATTAATTTGTTTTAGGCGATCTAGTGATAACTAATTGCCAAAGGAAGACCTGGAAGGCTGTTGTAAAAGGGAGATACATTCTATAAATTAAGAAAACCCAACGCTATGTTTATGGTGTTATGAAAATGGGCGTAAAATTCGCAATTGATCTCCAAGTCACATATTGAATTGATAGAGGGTATCAATTTATTTCGGAAAAAATTGGTCCTTGGCCGTGGTGGAACACGTTTTCGAAAATAAGTCATAGCTTGGCATTTAGAGGCACTAAACTAAAACAAAAAAGAACAAACAACTTTATAAAACTCAGAAACCATTCAAATCATATTGAGATGAATAAGCGTCAAAGGGTGTTAGGACATACAAGACGGCGCAAAATTATTCATTCAATTTTGTAATTGTTTCTATTAAGTGGAAAAGATGAAATCTGTCAAGTGCCCGCCGCCAATGTTGTTACACATTTGTGCCCGTTTTATCGCATTTTCCATGACTTTCCGCAAGATTTCCGGTGATAAATGTTTGCATTCCTGTCGAATATTCTCCTTAATGGTTGCGATTGTCTGAGGTTTGTTGGCATAATCCGCGACTTCAAGTAGCCCCAAAGAAAGAAGTCTGGGATGGTTTAATGGGGCGATCTTGCTGGCCATGCCAAATCGCCATAACGGGAGATTATACGACCTGGAAACGTTTCCTTCACAATATTCATTGTAGTTCGTGCTATGTGTGCGGTTGCACTGTCTTGTTGAAACCACATATTCACCAAGCCGCGGTCATCCAATTCTGGCAGAAAGAAGTCGTTTATCACTCCTCCTGCATGAAAGCCGCACCACACAGTGGCTTTCAGTAGATGTAATGACTCTTCGTGCATTACACGCCGATTTTCAAAGCCCCGGAAACGAAAATTTTGCTTATTGACGTAACCGCTTAAATTAAATTAAAATAACTAAGAAGTTATTCCGAAAATTAAAAATACAAGTTTATTCATTTAAATCTAAATTGTCCAGCGCTTGGTACAATCCTCGAAACATTTTTTATAAACGGTTTCGATATGTCCATCAATGCTTCCTGCGATTTTTCCATTACTTCCTCTCGGCTTCTGAAACGCGTTCCGGTAGTGGTTTTTTAACTCGATTAAACAGAAAGAAGTCACAGGGAGCCAAATCAGGTGAATTCGGCGTCTGTTGGATAGTATTTATTGCATTTTTCATCAAAAAATTACCAATAAAGATGGCACTGTGTGCGTTATCATGGTCCATGCACTACACCGTTCTAATCCATGAAACCCGTGAGAACTGCCTTCTTTTTTGAATGAAAATGACGTGGTTTTTTTAGTCTAAATTGCGTGTCGTACTCATAAACCCACGTCTCGTCTCCAGTAATGATCCTTTTGATGAATATGGGATCGGATTCAGCCTCTCAAATCATCTCTTTTGCGACGTCAACAAGGTCTCTTTTTTGCATGAAACTGAGGTCTTTTAGCACCAACTTTGTTGCTACATGACGGAAACCCAAATCATTAACCAAAATGTCTTGGACGGATCCATAGGCAATGTTCAAGTCCTCCGCTATCTCTCTGATGGTTAATTTGCGGTTATTGACCAACATTTCTTTTAATTACTTTCTGGTGACGCCCAATTGCATGGCTCATCGTCTGGTTAATGTTTCTTCGTTCTTAGCGACATCGGCAGCCACAGCTGCGAAATTCTCTTCCGAACGATCAGTCCGGTGGCGGCCACGCCCTACATGGTCTCCTGTGGTTCCACTCTGTTGGAGTTAAGTAGCTAAGTGCCGGAATGTTTGCCCAGTTAGCATGACACGATTAGGAAATCGACGACGAAATTCACGCTGCGCTAACACCACCGAACGATTATTGGTCAAAAACATTGACACAATTATTCCACGCTCTTGCGGATTATAGCACTCCATTGCTTGTCTGTTTGTATACTGCAGCTGTCTAGTTCACAAATGTCAAATATGATTGAAGTATGATGCCATTTGCAAACATTATTCCATCTTCCGATAGGATGATTAACTTTGCGCCACCTTATACTTATAAGTAGATTTTCATATCATCTGCAGTAATAAAAATCTGAGACCTTTTAATAATGAAATCTACATCATTGATTGTTAGGATGAAGATTAGAGGTCTCGGGTACTTCCTTTAGGTACTCCAATTGTGGGTGTGATGGTATCTGAATTAGAAGATCCAAACAGGACATTGTAGTGGCGTTTTGTTAAATAAAAGTTCAACTGAAGGTCGAGAGCTTTTAGTTTGTAAAATTGTATGGAAAGGCTTACTTAAATCATTGGCAATATATAAGATTTTGCAATAGGGACTTGACAACTGTCACTGTCAATTTATTCAGTAAACTCAATTTTTTTATCATGGTAAAGTACACTAACGAGCTACGTTCTCCGATTGGGTTCTGGAGAAGATGCGCCAAGATGATGAATTTCATCGCAAAATCATCTTCAGTGACGAAGCTTATTTTCGGCTCAATGGGCTTGTCAATAAGCGAAATATGCGTTATTGGTCGGGTAAAAACCCACATGTGCTTAATGAATCACCACTTCATCCACAAAAAATAACTGTTTGGTGCGGTTTGCATGCCGGCGGCGTTATTGGGCCATATTTTTTCTTCGACGATAACAATTGTCACGTTACTGTGAATGGTCAGCGTTTTCGCGCCATGATCACCGATTATTTTTGGCCCGAATTCGAAGATATGGACTTGGACGACATGTGGTTTCAACAGGATGGTGCCACAAGCCACACCACACAAGTATGGTGAGCGTGTTATCTCAAGAAATGGACCAGTCGATTGGCCGCCTCGTTCGTACAATTTAACGCCGCTTGACTATTTTCTGTGGGGCTACGTTAAATCATTGGTTTATGCCAACACGCCGACGACGTTGGAAGCGGCCTTTCGGCCGTTTCGTCCGAAATGTGTGGTCGAGTCGTTAAAA
Organism: Volucella inanis; assembly: GCA_907269105.1. Lineage (NCBI taxonomy): Eukaryota > Metazoa > Arthropoda > Insecta > Diptera > Syrphidae > Volucella > Volucella inanis. Next base: position 25,687,912 of record OU026154.1, on the reverse strand, counting down.
ATTGGGTCCAACGAATCGACCGCTGCAAACGTACCCGCGGTGGCCATATGACCGAAGTCGAGTTCAATTCATAAATGTTTTGAATGTACTTCAAGCCAATAATAAAGTTTTTGAAATATCTCAAATGGTTTACCTTTTATTTAAAAAAAAAGTTGTCAAGTCGTTATTATTGTAGAAAACCCTATAGTAATGTCGATTTCTTTTCCAGTTTTTAGAGCGACGTAGAGACCAATTCGGATTTATTTGGTTGTACTATAGCTTACAATTAATGAGCATCAACTCGTAGACTATACTCTCGAAGACATTAGGTATATAAGACAGTTTAACTTTAGGATGGTAGTTAGGTATTTTATTTAAATAAAATTTAATTTTTAAAAATTGGGGAAAAAATGTTTTCTGAAATAAGATGACGGTAAGACGACTTTCAGGATCGGCAGGGTAAAGGTTTTTGAGTAAATTCATCTTCTACTCTACATGGGCCATAGTTTATTTCGATTGTTGCGAAACGAGCGTTACCATTTACGGATTTGTCAAACAGAAAAAAGTTCAATTGACAGTGCATGGAGATAGTCATTATTTAACTTTACGAAGTTAGCCATTTGAAAACTATTCGTAAAGCTGAATAATTGCAGTGACTGCATTGTTATGTTTTCTTTGTTTTAAGAAAATGCAAGATATAGAGGTGTGTGATGACAGTCCAGTTTAGATAAAAGATGGTGAGATTAATCTGTTTATATATATTAAGACATAAGTTACGATTCTAAGGTAAAAGAGAACGGAATCAGAAAGACAGTCGATGTAAAAGTTTTCCTTGTCAGAAGATGGATTGACAGCAATGGAAAGAGTCTTATCATTGGAGACTGGAAGAATTAAAGATTAAAATTTATCTACAAAAACTATATCAACATGTTAGAAAAAGTTAAAAGAACAACGGAACACATCCGATTTCAAAGAGGTTTATTATGCAAGTAATTAGTTAAGGTAGTAGCTGCCAAATTCTGTTAAATACATAGGCGAAATGAAGTAAATAAGAAATTATAGCAAAAGGGTTGAATTGCCAGATTCAGGCTTAAATTCAAATTCTAATACTACCCCTCAAAATAGTTAATTTAGGTACATAATCCAAGTTTTGAAACTAAATTTACATATTTGATTTAACCAAAATTTTTGTAAGTACATCGGCAATCATATCGCTAGTTGAAACATGATATCATATGCCATATGCTCTTGATGAGGATCAATATTGAACTGAGCTTATTTGCTCACCGCATGCTGAATATCGGGCCTTGTTAAAATTGCTAAATATATCAAACATCCTACAAGTGATTGATATTGCGTTGCATCCACCTTCTTGCAATTTGAGTTGTAAATCTTGTTGCATTTTCTCAAATTATCTCCCGGATCAAGTGGCGTGCTGCAAGTCCTTGAAGATACCATATCATGTTGTACCAGTAGATTTCGAATACATTGTTTTTGAGAGAGCGAAATAGAACCAGTTTCGCCATCTCGAGTGACCTCGATTCCCAAAAACAGATCAATAGGTCCTTTATCGACCATATCAAACGCGAGACCAATTGCATGTTTTAATTTTTCTAAGTCGGGCTTCCTTGAACAAGCAATAAAAAATCGTCGACGTATATCGCAATAATATTTTTGTGTCCGTTTGTGTTCATTGTATACACACAACTGTCAGCATTACATTGACTAAAACCAAGTTCTTTCAATGTAACATCCAACTTAACACATGGGCTGAAAAGTTAGTGCCGTTTTATAGTAAAACACAAAATTTTTACAAAATTCAACTTTATTTATCAATATAGTTGCCTTCGAGGGCGATACACAGATTGAAACGATTTTTCAATCTTTCGTTACCAGTTTTGTAGTACGATTTCGGTTTAGCCTCAAAAAAGGCCTCTGTTTCGGCGATTACTTCTTCATCGGTCTTAAATCTCTTTCCGGCTAGCATTCTTTTGAGGCCTGCGAACAGGAAATAGTCGCTGGGGACCAAATCTGGAGAATACGGTGGGTGGGGAAGCGATTCGTAGCCGAATTCATTCAATTTTTCCATCGTTTTCATCGACTTGTGACACAGTGCATTGTCTTGATGAAACAGCACTTTTTTTTTTCTTCAAATGCGGCCGTTTTTATGCGATTTCGTCCTTCAAACGCTCTAACAACACAATGTTATAGTCGCTGTTGATAGTCTGCCCCTTTTGGAGATAGTCAATGAAAATTATTCCATGTGTATCCCAAAATACGGATGCCATAACCTTGCCAGCCGACTGTTGAGTTTTTGGTCGTTTTGGACGAGGTTCGTCGCCTGCTCGTCACTCAGCTGACTGCCGACTTGACTCTGTTGAGAAGTGATGGAGCCAAGTTTCATCCATTGTCACATAATGACGCAAAAATTCCGCTTTATTGCGGTTCAACAGCTTTAAACATTCCTCCGAATCATCAAATCATGTTTTGAAGGTTGGTACTAACTGAATAATATGGATTTAATTCAAGTGTTGCCCTCTCTTAGTAACGGCATGGACTTTTCAGGCCATGTATTATTGTTCCAGTCACATCCTGCTTGTTTTAATCCATAAATCGCCTTCTTTAATTGACAAACCATTCCCGGTTTAACCACGAACTTCTCAGGCTGCTCCATATAAATTTCTTCCTTGATTTTTCCATTTAAGTAAGCAGATGAGACATCGATGTGGTGAACTACTAAATCAAATTCAACAGCTAATGCTAAGAATAATCGAATTGTTGAATATTGTACTACAGAGGAAAAGGTTTCATTATAATCAATTCCCAACCGTTGATTGCATCCCTTTGCAACAAGTCTTGCCTTATAACGGGCTGGATTTCCGTTTTTGTCATGCTTGATGGCAAATACCCATTTAGACTTAATTGCATGACGGTTTTTTTTTGGCATTTTGGCCAATTCCCAAGTATTATTAGATTTTAATGAATCATACTCACTTTGCATTGCCTATAACCAATTTCAGCATCTGGTCTGGTTAGAGCATCTTCGACTGAAGTAGGAGATTTACGCAATTTTAAGTTGGTATTCATTAAACAGTTACACTTGACATCTTTGTTTCTTGGCCTAAGGGTCCACGGAGTTGTTACTTCCTCTGCATATTCTTCTCATAATTCATTATGTTGTTCTTCGTGGCTTTCCATTTTATCTCCGCAATCCGAAGTAAAGGAGTTTTCTTCTGATGAGGAACTATCCTGTTGTGGTAGTGCTTCCGCCTTCTCAGGTAGCTCATCTTTTTCTGCTAACAAATCAAATGTAAGATCTTTATTAAAGTTTGAACCAATATTTACAGAACCCTCTAAAAATTTTACATCTCGACCTATAAATATTTTTCTCAACCTCGGTTCATGCCTTAGATTCTTTCGAGTAGCCTACCATGATGCACTCAATACCTCTTGCTTGAAACTTCGACTTACCAGGACGCTTATCTAATTTGATAGCCTTACACCTGAAGATTCCGATTTGACCCACAGACGGCTTTTGGTTATGCCCTGCTTCATACGGAGTTTTACCTCCAAGGAGATTTGTTGGCGAGCGATTACGCAAATAAACTGCCGTATTAACTGCCTCTGCCCGCAATGAGTTCGGTAGATCAGTATTCAGAAGTAAACACCTAGCCATCTCTACTATATTTCTATTTCCACGTTCGGCGATACCATTCTGTTGTGGAGTATACTCCACCGTCAACTGTCGTTTGATTCCTTCATTAGCAAGATATTTCAAGAAATCAGCAGATATCATCAGCAGCGTTCATTGTCGCTCCTTAACGTTTTTATTTTGCAAGATGTTTCACGTTCTACTTCGGCTTTGAATATTTTGAAGGTTTCACAAATATCACCTTTTGACTTCAGGAAATGCACAAACATTTTTCGACTAAAATCATCAATAAAAAGAGCAAAGTACTTTGAACCACCTATTGAATTGGTCCTCATTGGTCCACAAATGTCAGCGTGTACAATCTCAATTGTTGTTTCGTATTTGTATCAATTGTTTGCTTCGTATTTCATTTACTTTCGGAGAAGCTAAACTGCACATTTTTCCTTTATAGCAGATTTCACAATCAACAGATTTCGGTATGTAATCTAAATGCATGCCTTTAACCATATCTGATTTGTATAGATCTTGCAAACTTTTGAAATTTAAATGACCAAAACGAGCATGCCATAATAAATAGTTGTTTTTCGAACCTTTCATGCAAAACAATTTGAATTTAATTTTATTTTCGAGTATATACAAATCACCACACTTCTTAGCATGCAAAACTAAATTATGATTCTTCTCGGCTGTTTTACTAATCGAAATGAAATTTGTTTTTGACTCCATATGCGATCGCAATGACGTAAACAGGTTCTTATCACAACACATGTGACTGGTTAAACCGCTATCCAAAACCCACTTGCTGTTATCCAAAAGAGAAGAGCTCAGCACATTAAGAATGCCAAGACCAAATGATTGTGGTACATTTTTGTTGGATGAGCGTTTGGGTGCTCTGCATGATGATGCGCAATTGTAGCATTTCCCTTTCACATGATGTTTCGAGCCAGATGCCCTTGACTGATGTCGAACAAAAAATGCAGACCCACTATTTTCCGGGGGGATTTATTCTCCCATTTTACCTTTTTCTAAGATCTTCGTTTTTAATACACTTGTGGTAGAAAGGTTATCTCTCGTTTCGATCGCAATAACAAAATTATCAAAGCTTTTTGAAAGACTAGAGAGTAAAATTATGGCAAGTAACACATCCTGCAGTTTAATGTTAATTTCAATTAACTTCTCGGCGGTATCGAAGAAGTTCATTAAATGATTGGAAATTGAACCGTTTTCTTCTAATTTCAAATTTAATAATTGTTTAAAAAGCATAATCTTTCTTGCAGGTCCACTAGGCTGATGAATTTCTGAAAACTTTTCCCATGCTTTCTTCGCCTCAGTGAAGTTTTTGATATAGTTCAGCTGCGTTGATTTTACAAATAATAAAATTGTTGCCAGCGCCTTTTCGTTTTTCGTTGTCCAAGTTGATATTTCTCCTGCGTTCGAATTATCTGGCTTAACCTGTGGTTGCATGATGTCTCCGGACAAAGCCCTTACACACCAATCCTCTAATCCGCTAATTTCCAATGTTCCACCCAAGCCCCCGCGCCAACGCGTCTCTTACAACTTAACCCTAACCACCCATATTATCCCTTCTCAATCTTCTACGCCACCGATCCCAGCAAACAACTCATTTCCTAACTTCGACCTACAAACTGGAGCTAAGTACACTAATTTTATTAACTTCCATACCCTAAACCCAACATCTCATCCGGTGCCCAACTCCATATCCAACCACGAATCTCCATCTCCCTCCTCCACTGCCCCTATTCTTGATCCTCTTTTCCCCCCCTCTTACGTCAATCCCATTCTCTTCCCTTTGATATTTACGCCTTGACTGAAACCAATTTGATTCCCGACATAAAGAACCAGGAATTGTTCCCCACTACTTTTAATGTTTTTCGCGACGACGATCCTACCCGCCCACATGATGATTCCCCCTGTCGAGGCGTCTTACTGGCTATCCACAACAGCCTTAACTCTTCTCCCATTAGCATCTCTTCATCCTCTAAAGTCGACTTTGTCGTTATAAAAATATCACTCCCCTTCCAGTCCCTTTACGTTTTATGTTGCTACATCCTGCCAGCTCAACCTACCGAATCTTACCAACTTGTTGTCGATGCGATCGACTATTTAATTGACCTGTCTGACTCTACTGACGATATCTTTTCGGCGACTTTAATCTTCCTCAGCTACATTGGATTCCATCAGACAATCAATCGTTCTTCATTGCTCCAAATGCCAACTCAGCTAAGGAATGTCTCTTCTTAGATCGCTTAACAGACTCAAGTCTATGCCAAGTCAGTGGTGTATCCAACTATATGGGCAGGCAATTGTACCTTATTTTCACAACAGATTCAATTAACTCCTCAGTCTCACTTTGTCCCCTATCTCTCTCTACAATCGACAACTACCCCCCCCCCCCCCCCCCTTCTACTTTCATTTTTTCATAACTCTTCTTTCCAGTCCACTCCTCCCACAACTCTCTCATCCTACGACTTTCATAAAGCAAACTTTCACAAAATCAGTGACTATCATAGCAGATCCCACTTTAACTTTCACAACCTAAGCGTAAATGATGCCTTATCCATTTTTTATAAAGAAATATTTAATTTCTTTCAGCCTTTACGTTCCGTTTTCCCGCCTTAAAACATCATATACTAGTCCTCTCTGGCAAGCTTCGTTCCTTACGAAACAAGAGAAAAAAGTTATGGGCTGTTTTCCTGCGTACCAGATCCTTGTCCGACTAATCCAACTATCTTGGTGCTTATCTTCATTTCACCAGCGTTACCTGAACAATGCGCAAGTCAACCTTATAAATGACCCTAAGTCCTTTTAATAATTTGTTAACTACAAGAGAAAGTCCGATGGTTACCCTCCTTCCCTCTCTTTCAACAACAAATCATCAACCGATCCACTCACCATTGCCAACCTATTTGCCAGCTTCTTTAAACAATCCTTCACCAACGACTCCTTTGTACCAGATCCCTCCTATTTTCGTTACCTACTGAACTTCTCCAACGGCCCACTTCTCTCTCATATCTTGGACCCCTCCTATATCGAATATAAATTACACCAACTCAATGACGAATTTACACCCGGTCCAAAATGGCCTCCCTGCCATATTTCTTAAAAAATGTTCTTCGTCTCTTTCCCTTGCCCTTTCTGATCTCATTCGTCTATCCCTTTCACAATGAAAATTTCCTCAGGTTTGGAAAACTTCCATTATAACCCCGATCCACAAAAAGGCATCAAAGAACGAAATAACACACTATCGTCCAATCGCTAAACTCCCCCATATACCCAAACTCCTCGAAAGTATTTTGTATGAAGCTCTAAGTTTCCAATGCAAATCACTTATTTCCCCTAGACAACATGACTTCCTAAAGGGTAGGTCAACCACCACAAATCTCGTTGAATTCGTATCCTTTGCCATCTCTGCCCTAGAGAACGGCAACGAATTCGATGTAGTTGCAACCGATTTTAGCAAAGCCTTCGATAAAATCTCTCATGGATTAATACTCTTCAAATTGTCTGCCCTCGGCTTTGAACCCATACTGTTAAAATTGATATCCTCTTACCTCGAAAACCGTTTTTACAGTGTTCGTTTTAGGTCAGCCCACTCCGCTCCATTTTTGGCCACCTCTGGAGTTCCTCAAGGTAGCCATCTCGGCCCCCTTCTCTTTATATTAACCATAAATGATCTCGGTAGGATCATCAAATACTCGTCCGTCTCCCTTTACGCCCATGACTCCTTCCTTCTTCAACAAGACCTTAATAGTTTTTCGATCTGGTGCCTCAAAAATTGTTTGGAACTTAATATCACAAAATGCCAATCCATCACCTTTTTACATAAGCGGCTCAAATCTCCTCCCCGATTCTACCTTCTCCACAACCAACCTATCTCCTCCGTTGAATCTCTTCGCGACCTCGGTATTTAGTGTGATAGGGAGCTCAACTTCCGTTTGCATATGGATGGGATAATCCTTAAAGCCAACTCTGCACTAGGTTTTGTAAAACGATGGTCCAAAGAATTCACCAACCCATACGTGACCAGGTCCCTCTATATTACCTTTGTTCGTCCCCTCCTAGAGTACGCCAGTCAAGTATGGTCCCCATATCATCGCGTTCATATCTCGAGAATCGAAAGCATATAGCGCCGTTTTCTTTGATTCGCTCTTCGAGGTTTGCCCTGGGATGATTCTTTTACTCTGCCCCCCTGTCAAGACCGTCTCAACCTTATTAACCTAAACACCCTTGAGGAACGCAGAGATGCAGCCGACTTTCTCTTCATTCAACGACTTCTTTTTAGGTCAGGTTGAATGCACGTCCCTTCACAATTCTATTTTCCTCAACACTAACCCTCGTAATCTACGTACCCCTCGTCACTTCTATCTTCTAACCCACCACACCACCTATGGCGCGAACGAACCAATCTCCTGCATGCTACGAAAAATTAATTCAAACCCTAGCGTCTTTGACTTCCACCGCACCACTTCCTACCGCAAATCGGTTCTCCTTCACCACAATAGCCAACCTTAGTTTTAAGTTAGGCTTTCGCCCCCACCAAAAATATAAAAAAAATAAGATCCAGAACCCCATAGTTCGCTGTGGATGAGCACCGATTTCATTTGTACTTTCCATCCATCGTAATTATCCTCACTTAGCTTGTCGATTTGGTATAAAAAACTCATCTTATATTTTGATTATTAATGTCAAACTAATTGACTGATTGACGACTTGAATTGAAAAACTAAAAACGTGGGCCTAGGCCCATAACCTTTGTTAGAAAAAAGTTAAAAGAACAACGGAATACATCCGATTTCAATGAGGTTTATTATACAAGTAATTAGTTAAGATAGTAGTTGACAAATTCTGTTAAATACATAGGCGAAATGAAGTAAATAAGAAATTATAGCAAAAAGGTAGAATTGCCAGATAGACTTAAATTCAAATTCTAATAAACATCTCCGAGGTCTACAGAATTAAGTAAGGAATCATTGTATTGGGTCTATAACTTAACTGCGGAATAATTGTATTATTCAATTGTTATTATTCCATTATAACATGCGTGGGAAAGCTACTGCCATTGTACGTCATTTCAGTATATGTCATTCATTTGAAGCGTAAACAACAATAATTTTTTTTCACTCAAATATGTCGAGCTTTGTGCCTGAAAAAGTGTTTTTGGGGGGAGTTCTTCTTCATTACTTTAATATGAAGAAAACTGCTGCCGAAAGTCATCGTATTTTGGTGGAAGTTTATGGTGAACATACGTTAGCTGACCGAACGTGACAAAAGTGGTTTGCACGATTTAAAAGTGGTGATTTTGGCTTGGAAGACGATGAACGTCTTGGGCAGCCAAAAAAGTTTGAAGATGAAAAACTGGAAGCATTACTCTATGAAGATTGTTGCCAAACACAAGAAGAGCTCGCAGAATCTTTGGGTGTCACTCAAGCAGCCATTTCAAAACGTTTAAAAGCAAGGAAATTGGGTTCCACATGAACTCAAGTCGAGAGACGTCTAAAGGCGGTTTTGCATGTCCGAAATGCTGCTGGAACTCCACAAAAGGAAGTAATTTTTGCATCGGATTGTTACTGGTGGTAAAAAATGGATCCATTACGACAACCTTAAGAGCAAAAAATCATATGTGAAACCCGGCCAACCAGGCAAATCAACGACAAAGCCCAATATCCATGGCGCGAAAGTAATGCTCTGTATTTGGTGGGATCAGATAGGTGTGCTGTATTATGAGCTGCTAAAACCGGGTGAAACCATCAATGGACCACGCTACCGAACACAATTAATCCGTTTGAAGAGAGCAGTAGCCGAAAAACGCCCGGAATATGCTACCAGACACGAGGCAATAATTTTCCATCATGACAACCCTCGGCCCCACGTTGCTATTCCGGTTAAGAACTATTTGGAAAACAGTGGAAACACCCGCCTTATAGCCCAGACCTTGCCCCTTCTGACTACCATTTGTTGCGGTCGATGCAGAACGCCCTCACTGAAATACGATTCACATCAGAGCAGAATATCAAAAATTGGCTTGATTCATTCTTGGCTGCCAAGCCGGCGCAGTTCTTTTAAGATTGGATCCACAAATTGCCAGAAATATGGGAAAAAGTTATAGCTTCAGATGGGCAATACTTTGAATAATACTATTGTACATGTTTTTCTTAAATAAACGTTCAAATTTTCAAAAAAAAAAAAAAAAAAAAAAACCGCACGAATTAAGTTACATACCCAATATCATGTTTCCATGGTAACTGTTGATTAGTCGGAAATGGCGAATATAAATAATTCTAAATTTACGGACTGCGAAGTTTTGACCCTATCGAGAATAGAATGAATTGCTTAAAAAACACCACGACCAAGAGATTTATCTCCATCACTACAGTCAACTTTGAAATCTACGATAAGTTATTCATTATTTTTAATATCGTTACACAGATTAGTTTCAGTAAACGCATTGTTTATTTAATATGCTCCAAAATTATATTTTGATGTTCTACTGCATTTTTTCGAACTTTGATAAGATATGTGTAGTGTTGTGTTAGGTTTCAATCAGGGTTATGTCAAACTAAGAAGAGCAGAACTTAACTAAAAGTGACGACTAGATTTCCAAGCAAATAAACTATGCATGCTTAATGCGTGTTGTCGTAAGAAATCTCTTGTTGAGTTCCCAATTGGTATGTGGAAACACATATACCATATTATCCACGCACCAATTCTTTTATAATTAGAAGAATACTTGATGTGTTAAAATCCATATTAAATAACCAATGGATTCAGTTAGTGGATTTTACTTACTACATGTCCATATTCCTTGAAATTCAATACCTGAAAATTTAAAACTTGAAATCCTTGTTAAAATCGCCCAATAAGTGGATACTTTCCAAGTAAAGTGCCTTTTTTTTTTTAGTTACCGCTGCGAGTTTGTCTGGTACAATTTTTTCTTCCAGTTTTTTTGCACTTAAAAGGCGAAGGACACTTCACATGTCCTCAATCGATTTGTTATTTTTTCATCCTGCATACTCTTCAATCGAGGCGTGGAGTGCTCTAACAATGAATAGTAGTGCACGACGAGTAATTTCCGTTTTATTTTCGCCTGAAAAGAACACCATTCATGAGTTTTATATATGTATTGTGTTTTTTTTTTTTTTTTTTTTTTTCATATTTGTTTGAGGTTCCATAAAAATTGATGAAAGGTGACACCAGAGAGTCCTAACCTCCTTGTTTTTTGTTTTTGTTTCGTAAAAATTCTAAAGGACATTCATAAAAATTGAGAACAACAAGACAAGAAATGAAATTGTCATGACTCGTAGTTTTAAAGGGAAAAGTAAATACAAAAACAAGTTTTGGATTTCAGAATGGTTGTCGTTCAAAATGTCTACTTGTCGACGGTCTAGTCTGTTAAGGATGTGTCATTTTATTGAGTGTGAGTGATTCATTGTTGTTATGATGGTGCTTCACAGGAAATGTGTTTCTTTTTTATTCCTAAAAGATATAATCAAATGGTTAATTAGACGAGGGTTTCTAGGGATGGTGGGATTACGTAAGGAATTTGTTTTGATTGAAAATGTAGTGCAGGTGTTTTATTCCTATGAAAACATTGGGTAATGTGAACATGAATGAGATGGGAACATCTTTCTTCTGAAAAACATATGTAGATTTGAGCATTAAAAATTATTTGGAAATGGTAACCCCTTAAAATTCGTAATCGTCGTTTCTGAACCTGGAGTGACCTAAAATGTCATTTTATTACTGTGTTGCGTTTATAAACGAATGGGATGTTAACGAAAAACAAATTAATGTTTCAGCTCTAATGTTTTTGTTTTCACATGAAATATACTCCGTGTTGCTTTGTTTTTATTTAATTTTTTTTTAGGGGGGAACTTTATCTATAATACCTTCGCGTTCATACTTATTGGTCATTATTTAGCAATATAAAGCAGGACTTAAGTTCTCATTAAAAACGAATAAAAGTCTTCATCAAGAAGGAGTTACAGCTCTTTAAAAAAAGTATGGTACACGAGAAACGAGGTGCGGCAAGATAACGTAATCATACATAAAACAATAATAATGCAATTAAACAAAAAGTGGTAAAGACGGATTTTAATTTTTTTTATTATAAAGTTATACATTTAAAGCTGTTGTTTACATAGTCTTAAAAATCATACTGGGTAAATGGCGAAACACATCGATACACTGGTTGAAACGAATTCTGCTGTTTCTTAACATTCTTATATATTTATGAATATGTTGGTCGTTTTTGAATGTTTCTTTTGAAATCGCCCCGATTTTGTGGGCGGTTTTTATAGACACGGGATTTCAAATACCCCCACAAGAAGAAGCCAAAAGGGGAGAAATTGGGTGTACGCTCCAGCTACTCCAAATCACCCTTCCGTGAGATGAGCCGGCCTGGGAAGTGCTTCTCGCAATATAGCCATCGATGCCATTAAAGTATGGGCCGTTTCTCCATCCTGAGGAAGCCATACGTTATCTAAGTCCATTTCATTAAGGGTAGACACATGTTTGCCTTATATACCCTTACTGCTGCGATGTTCTCAGGCGTTCTAGTGAGACGTGCATTCTTTTCTTCTTTTCTGCATAGAACCAGTTTCCTTTTCTTTCCGAGACAGGACCCAATGGAACAATATTGAAGCGATTTTTGTAGAGGCGCTAGGTTGAAACCACCAACAGCCGTTAAAAAAATAACCCTCTAAGCAAGTGCGAGCTGGTCGTTACTCCAATGAATGATGACGACTTAAACACGAGATAACAAAACTTTAGGACTCCCTCTTAAGAATGAGACCAAGCACAGCCTCCTGGGACTCTCATCAGCTTCAGTAAGGAAGTTATCTTGCCGTAAATAGTAGTAGAACTGCAACCGACGCTGGTGATAAAGGGAAAACCATTTCTAGGGACTGATACAGATTAGACTAAAAATATGGGCAATAACAGAAAAAGTTTCCGTTCACTTAATATCTATAACTTTGAGATCAGAAAACTGAAATAGGCGTAGCGATTCTGACAGTTTCTTTCTTAAACTACGAGTATAAGCACCCGAAAATGACTTTGTAATGAGCAACCGACTCATTTTCAAAATATAAAAACTTAAAAACTCTTAGACTACGACAATTATTTAGGTTTCAATTCATTAACATCGAAATCTGATAAAAAATACAAAGTGTTTTCAATTGAACAGTGATACATTATCTTGAACAGATAATGTAGTACGAGTGCTTTATAAGACTTTAATCCATCTAGTACCCTGTAAGTAACTATCGAATAGAAATAGAAAAGTGTTATTTTACAATGTACAGGCCAACCTTAAAATATAGCTTCGCTTTAGTGAGACAAAATTGAACCTAAGAAGTAACAAATTTTAAAGAGTACTTTCATGTATGTAATTTCTCAGTTTTCCATAGAAGCACCCCCACAGCAGTAAGCAATCTGAGGTTTTGCCTGTTGAGATCGTTCAACGTTTCAGACTTTTTTTCTTAAAAAAACTACCTGCATGTCTTTGTGATTTATGCTAAGTTTGGTCTAAGTTAGGTCTTCTTTGGACACAATATACATAGGTATCCAGTCATCAGACTTTGTTTAGAAAAGTAATGCGTTTTCGAAAATTTGGAAGCAGAATTTGGAGTAGAATTTTAGTTTTGCCTGACTTAAAATGCCTTATTGTCGCTACAAACGCAACAAATTTTAACGATACAGGTCATAGCCATTACGATTGTGTATGTTTACGCTTGCTAGGTAAACGTATAATATATGATATCTATCTACAAAAAAAAAAAAAAGTAAACAAAGGTTGTCGCTTTCTAAGTAAATACCATCGTCTTCATTGCATACTTGATTATTTTTGGAACCGTCACTATATGCGACCGTTTATAGGGTCAAAGTCGAGATTTTGATAGCTTCGTTTTTGAAAAACGTGTTTGAAGCTTTGTACTAGGTCATACAAAAAGTCTCCGCGGTGTTTTGTTACATTTTTGAAAAAAAAACTTTCTTTATTCAAAATCAGTTTCAATCAAGTACATATTGGCCATCATTATCTATGACCTTTTGCCATTTCTCGGGTAGCTTCACAATTCTATCGGTGTAGAACTCCTGTGGTTTATCAGCGAAAAACTTGGCCAAGCGATTTTCAGCGGCTCTTCGGTCGGTCAATTTCTTACCATCAAGAGAGTTTTGAAAAACCGAAGCAAATGGTAATCAGAGGATGCATCAAAACTTCCCAACTAAGCTCAGTCAATTTGTTCCGGGTCATCAAAGATGTTTGTGACCTAGCATTGACATAATGGCAGACAAGTCATTTTCTGTTGCCCAATCCTGGTCGCTCTTTCTTGAAAGTTTAATTCAAACGTTCGAGTTGTGCACAGTATAGTATAATTGACCGTTTCGACAATTCTCTTCCAATCCCACCAAACACTCAACATAACTCTGTTTGCCGTCAATCCAGGCTTTGAAGTCGTTTGTGGTCGGTCATCGGCCTTTGACCATGATCGCTTGCGCTTAATATTCCCGTATTTAATCCTTTTTTTTATCGCCCATAATAAATCTCTTCAAAAATTGTTCCATTTCGTTTCAGCAGCGTTTCACTGATGGTTATTCGGCCAATTAAATTTCTTTGCGTTAATTCATGTGGCACCCAAGCATCGAGTTTCTTTGAGTAGCCTGCTCATTTTAGATGATTCCAAACTGCTATCTCCAGACAGCTTCCTTGGCAGTCTTGCTCTATCAGTTGCAAAATTTTATCGAATTTTCAGTGACAGGCCGACCAGTGCAGGGTGCATATTTTACATCGAAATTTCCGTAAAGGAATCGAACAAACCACTCCTGGGTCCGGCGTTCACTCATAGCACTCTCACCATAAACTGCACAATTTTTTCGACATGTTTTTCCCTTTTTTTATAGTAAAAAAGCATCACATAGTATATTTCTTCGGATATTTCACTCATATTCCAATCAGAATAACTTATAATGCGAGCAACGAATTACACAGCTGTCTTCACAAAAAATGTAGCCTGACATGTCATCTTTCAAACACGTGTTCGTTTGACACAATCAGATAAGTGTTTCCAGATAAATAGACACCAACACCATCTAGTGACAAAAAACCGTGACCGTGACCGTGAAATGTGACCCAATCATGTAGTATTTCGAATGTGAATTCTGACCTTCTTTTCACTTTTTAAGTAGTAACGTGGGATTCTTTAGATGGTATTAAGAAAATCTACAACAATCCCGGTTTTCGTTGGTTTCCTCTGTCTTTTGATGATTGGAGGGGAGAGGGGTGGGTAAGTTACGGTCCCTTTCCCAAGATTCAGACCTTGTTTGGTTTTAACGATATATTGATACTTTATGCAAATAAAACAATTAATCCGCTTATTGTAGTTTATACAGAACAAGATACTGCATCAGAAGCGATAGTAACCCAAAAAATTGATGTTCTTTTTACCTTTTTTTACTAAAACTGAACATTTTGCTCATGTAAGTTAAGGTCCCTTTTCCTATGAAAGATCAGTCGACAACGTTCTTTTTCAAATTCAAATTCCGGATAAATCAATCCTGAATACAGGAAAAGTCGGGTAATAACTTTCAGAACGCCATAATACAGTAGAAAAATTCATCATAGGCACATCTATGATATTTTGACACCAGTTACCATTTACTTTAAAAGCTCATTTCGCCACATATCGATGCGTGTTATGACTGATATGTCATAACTTGCCTGGGGGCAAGTCTCATATCTTGCTGGTAATTATTTGACATCACCAGAAAACCGATGGGGATGTAGTTAAAACTGTTTCCTTTCTTGTGAACTGCACAAACCAAGGTGAGATGTCATGCTTCGGGATGCTTTCCGCTGACCATATCTTACATATAAGCTGGTATATGTTTCCTACCATATTATTAAGGTATTCTCTGTTGTCTTCGTCCTGACTGCATGACATGACGTCTGCATGACAGCGGTATTTAGACTACATAAGTATTTCCATATTATCAAAACTGGTTGGTAGCCTACTAGTAGCTTCTAGTTGTCCATGTTCATCATTGCAAGCTTCCATTCCGACTTTTTTCTTTATTTCGAGAAGCTCACGAGCAGCTATCATCCTTCGATCCAACGCAACTTTATATGATCATTTTTTTGGCTGGCAGTACCTACCTGGATTCACCGTCAGAAGTTTCTTTGTAGAAGCGCCAACAAATCAAAAAATTAAATTAATTTCCTGAGAGAGCTTGATAGAAACGCGATTGGCAAAGTTTCTAGCGGTTTCTTGCAATTACATATGTGCATGCGATATCCTCATTGGTTGGCTCCTCGGAAGGTTCGGGCATCCAGAGTGCTGGAGGAGAATGTCTGGCGTCAATGAAGATATAATTAATCGAGTTGGCGGTCCGTTTATAGATGTTAAAATGTTGAATCTGGGTGCTGGCAGTTACGCCCTGTCAAAAATACTAAAAGTCTGAATCCATTGTCGGATGTGATTCTTTCCGAAAACCGCTAAAAGTTGGTTTAATTACCCAACCTTCCGTTAATATCTCCGAGCACAATTTTAGTATTACACATGAGAAACTGAGCATATATGTGGTCAATGAAATAGAATTCACCTTAAGACCTATTGTCTTTGAAACATTTATTTTTCCGACACTGGGAAGTTAGCCATATGCGCAATTCTCAATCTGTTATGCTAATTTCTTGGTAACAAAGGGTCCGTCTAAACAGTAAATAATACATTCCAAATACTAGCTATCAAGAAATTTGATGCAATCACATTGCCTCTAGTTTCTTTGAAAACAATGTCAATAAATCCCACAAGGTACTGATACTGAATGACACAGCCCAATCGCAAAGGTTAACAAACTCTTAAATGTTTCTGCTTAGCTATGACAAATATATGTATAAATTGTATAAGAAAAGCCTTGAAACTTTTCCCACTCACCTCTTTAACGTTATCATCACATTAAACGATTAACCGAAACTATGTCAGTTATTTTAAAAGTTAGATTAAATTCATTATCTACACACTATCACGCTCTTGTCTCGGGTGCCCTATAAAAATTTTAAACGATCTTAATTCAAATCTGTTTTAGTTACCCCAACATTTATGTCGACTTCAATTGTCTGTTCCCCGCTAATATCGTATAATTAGCTGTGGCTTAAATCTATTACATCTCGAATTGACTATTTCAAATCCAGTCAAAATTGTCAATGACCTAAATGTAACTCGTACAGGTGACTAAACCTTAAAGCAAAGATATTATTTTGATTTGACGGTGACAATAGTCATGATAGTTCATTTATCATGGGATGAATTCAAGATTCGAACTTAAACGAAGTCAAGCTCTCAACACACACATGTACTCGTACGTACTCGTACTTTTGAGTTTGAATGGCTAAAGACACTATAACACTAGATACAAAATGATAGTTTATCTATGATATTTATTATATGGGTTAGCACTTCACTGCTTGAACTTCACTATTCAAGGCGACTATTCTTGTACTCGAATTTGTCAAATCACTTACCATCTAATCGCACAAAGTGGGTTTGGGATGTGAAAATCACAACAAACAAACTGTCGGTCGTTGTACCGAAGACCTAAAAGCGAAAGCCTTACCTAATTACACCGTACACTGGGTTCGAGTAGTAATCTTTTCAGCTACTATTGCTGGTGCTTCGTAGAGTACTCGCACGAACCTCGGTCATGTAGCCAGTAGAATGTTGTTCCGAACCGGTAAGTCTTGCATTTTACCCCATGCTCCAGGCAGACTGTTGAAAATTAGTATTGCAGATTTTTTCTTTTATTTTTTGTACTCAGCATAGATGCATGCATGGATGGGTGGTTTGTCGTTTTGGTTCGCTTAAAAGGTGAATGCGCCCATTGACCGAATTACCTACTGGCTCTGTGGTAAGTTTTGGTTTAAATCGGCGATTTATTAACGGCGAAAAGAAACACATTTGCGACCTGCTATATGTATGTCTTCTTGAAATAGGCTTGGAATGGTTGCTAAATGGTGGATTGCTTGGAAATTTGTTGGATTAAGCTGGTAGAACCGGTTAATGGTGTTCGGGAAGAAAAGCCACCAGACAATCGCTACAGAAAATCCGCCGCTATGTTGAGTCTCATTGTTCGGTAGCATTATTCCAAAGATATTCTGTTAAACACGTGTGCGGCTGTATGGCTATATAGGGTATCTAAAGGCATTTTATTTCACTCATTGGACTGGTTTGCGGGCTTAAGACGAAACGAAAAATTGTTGAAATTTAATGGTGTTGAGATTATTTTAAGTGGACTTCGGCCGGCGAACGAAAGCGAAATGGAAATGAATGAAGTGTGAGTGAATGATGAGTTACGTTATAAAGTGCAAAAGATGTAAATCTATAAATAAGTTAACTTGTGGGTAAATTGATTTTCTTATAATAGACAAGTAGGTCAATCAATTTCAATGCTGATAATATCTAGAATTATGAATATATAGGTTTTTTGTGCAATTTCTATCGTCAAATATACAGCAGATGTATACCATTCCGATTCATGATGAATTGGAGATAGATATTTGTATTCCTATTTTTCAATTGAATATGTACGAGTATATGCTTCTCCTGAAGTTCAGTGAGCAGTGTTTCCTTAAAGGGCAAATCTTCTGCAGGAAAACTGATGACATAATGTTTTGAGATTTGGAATATCGATAAGAATGTAGAAGGTTTCATATAAGTGTTGTCCTGTCTGCAGCCGACTTTTTTTTACTAAAAGAAACCGGCTTCTATATGGCCGACTTCTTAGGTAAGACGACTAACAAGCTTATCCAGTTAACTACTTCAGGGTGAAATTAATGATACACGATTATTGTATTGGGTATATATTTTAACTCGTGCGGTTTTGTTTTCAAAATTTGAACGTTTATTTAAGAAAAACATGTACAGTAGTATTATTCAAAGTATTGCCCATCTGAAGCTATGAGTTTTTCCCATTTTTCTGGCAATTTGTGGATCCCATCCCAAAAGAACTGCGCCGGCTTGGCAGCCAAGAATGAATCAAGCCAATTTTTGATATTCTGCTCTGATGTGAACCGTATTTCAGTGAGGGCAAGGCAAGGTCTGAGCTATAAGGCGGTTGGGGTAAGACTTCCCATCCACTGTTTTCCAAATAGTTCTTAACTGGAATAGCAACTGGGGGCCGAGCGTTGTCATGATGGAAAATTATTGCTTCGTGTCTGGTCGCATATTCCGGGCGTTTTTTGGCTACTGCTCTCTTCAAACTGATTAATTGTATTTGGTAGCATTATCCATTGATGGTTTCACCCGGCACACCCATCTGATCCCACCAAATACAGAGCATTATCTTCGCGCCATGGATATTCGGCTTTGCCGTTGATTTGGCTGGTTGGCCGGGTTTCACATATCATTTTTTGCGCTTGGGGTTGTTGTAATAGATCCATTTTTCACCACCAGTAACAATCCGATGCAAAAATGAGTTCCTTTTGTGGCGTTCCAGCAGCATTTCGGATATGCTGCGACGTCTCTCGGCTTGAATTCATATGGAACCCAATTTCTTTGCTTTTGAATATATCCAGCTGCTTTTAAACGTTTTGAAATGGCTGCTTGAGTGACACCCAAAGATTCAGCGTTCTCTTATTGTATTCCAGTTCTTCATCTTCAAACTTTTTTGGCTGCCCAGAAATCGTGCAAACCACTTTTGGCACATTCGCTCAGTTAGCGCATGTTCACCATAAACTTCCACCAAAATACGATGACTTTTGGCAGCAGTATTCTTCATATTACAGTATTGAAGAAGAACCCCGCAAAAACACTTTTTCAGGCACAAAGTTCGACATATTTGAGTGAAAAAAAAAATATTGTTGTTTACGCTTTAAATGAATGACATATACTGAAATGACGTAAAATGACAGTAGCTTTCCAACGCATGTTCCAATGCAATAATAACAATTTAATAAAACAAGTTACGCCATCTCTTAGCAAACCGCACGAAGTTATAGACCAATAATAGGCTGACCAGTATGTTTGAAATGGTAAAACTAGAACATGACTAGATGGAAGTCTTATTTCTATAGACGGAGTTTTTCTAAGGCCTACCTTAGTTATAGCCGTTTTAATTTCAAGTGCACGAGAGTTTGGTCAACAACTGTCAGGTTAAACTGTGCATTCAGTTTTCGTACGCTTTGTAAATCCTTTTAGCCTACAGATGCAATGCCTTTGCAACGTAAAAATCGGTTGTTCCTGTCGCTTTTTCGTTTTATCGAATTTATAGACAATTCACAATGAGATGGGTGTAAAGGAAAGTTTGAAATTTTGGTGGAAATAATGATACAAAATCGCGAAGTAACGAAAAATTCATCCTTTTTGGATAATGTTAGTGTCATTTTAATACGTGCACAATTTTGAATGCCATTTAGTGGCTGCAAAAGGGACAAGGATTCGTTCAATAGAAGTTCGGAACCACTTTATTTGGTTTTTTCGTTTCATCGGGTTTCAGGATCACTTACGCTGCGTATTTGTTTCATCGGAGTTCGGAATTACGCCCAAAGAGCGCTAAAAAGTTTTTGTTCAATAAATAAATATGTTATGTTGGTATAACGATGAAGAAAAAATCCGGTCAAGGAGTAAAAATCCCGGCCTTGTGATCATTAACTAAATTCAGAGGAAAAAGGGAAACCGAGAGAGTGTATCTTGAGTAATATTACGAACGTTACAAAATTTCCACAAAGGAAAACACTCCGCAGCATCATTGACAAAACAATTTTGCTTAAACTTAAAGGTTTGTGTGATTAAGCAATGGAACGCTACTACCTTGAAGTTCCCGGAATGTATTCAATAAAATCAAAAATACAAGTTTATTCATCTAAATCTATGTATTCAAAGTAATCCCCGTCGACTGCAACATACCCAGTCCCCGAAATATTTTTTATATTCGGTTTTCGGTATGTCCATCAGTGCTTCCTGCGATCTTTCCATTACTACATCTCGGCTGCTGAAAAGCGTTCCCCATAGTGGCTGTTTAACTCGATTGAACAGAAAGAAGTCAAAGGTGAATTGGTGGCTGTTGGATTGCATTGGTTGTATTTTTCATCAAACAAATACGAATAATGTGCGCTATCATGGTGCAAAATGCACGAGTTTTCTGCCCAAAATTCTGGTCTCCTTTGGCAAATTGCTTCACGCAAACGTCTCATAACGCCCAAATAATACTCTTTGTTTACTGTCTGGGCTTCTAGCAAAAATTCATAATGCACTACACCGTTGTAATCCATGAAAACCGTGGGCATTGCCTTCTTCTTTGACTGAAAACGACGTTGTTTTTTTTTTTGTCTCGGCTCATTTGGTGAACGCTATTCACTTGCCTGGAGTCTGGATTGCGTGTCGTACTTACAAACCCACGTCTTGCCTCCAGTAATGATCCTTTTGATGAATGTGGGATCGAATTCAGCCTCGCAAATCATCTCTTTTGCGACGTAAGCAAGGTCTCTTTTTTGAAAATGAAAATGAAAATTGGTCTTTTGGCACCAATTTTGCTTCTTCACGACGGAAACTCAAATTATTTACCAAAATGTCTTGAACAAATCCATAGGCAATGTTCAAGTCCTCCGCTATCTCTCTGATAGTTAATTTGCGGTTATTTTTTTCATTCATCAATGTTTTCGTCGGTTTTCGATGTCGATGGTCTGCCACCGCGTTCATCATCTTCGATTGACTCACGACCACTTTTTAACCGCTCGTGCCACACTAAGCGACCGTTGTCTTGAGAGAATCGTTGCCGAAACACTTTTCCAACATTTCCAACGTTCGAGCACATTAAATCCGTTTTTTACGCAAAATTTAATACAAGTTCGTTGTTGTAAATTTAAATCCATTTCTAAAATTGTAAAAAATCGCCAACACACACAGAGATAGATGTACTCTTGGCTACGTAACTTTTGTAAATGTCAAGCTATGACGCTAAGATTTAGAGGGAATATCAACAACAGATGTACCAACTTAACAAAAAAAAAACAGAACTCAAATCGGAATAATGGGAGCACCATACGGTGGTTATTCCGTTTTTTTTTTTTTTTTTTGATTAAGGTGGTATTCTCTTGAAGAAGGCGGAATGATAGTCACGATGTTCGTGATGAACAATTTGTCTGTGATTTTACCGCATTGAGTAGGACCATTTTCATTTATTTTAGATGCATTTTTATTTAATGCGACGTAGTGCCGTGTGCGACGTCTCTGTCATAGTTAAGTCGCCTGTCCGAAGCCGTTAAAGCGCATGCTCTCGTGATATACATAATTGGGATAATAAGCCCCGGAGATTAGGTTGTTCGTCCAGGTTAGGTTGCTCTAGCAATGTGACTTCGAATCAACTTAGATTTGAACACTCTTATTAGGCTCGCTTTTTTTATATAATACTTCATTAGAACAAAATTGTATGTACTCAGACTATGGTGTTCTGTATGTATTTCAAACGAAGGCAAGCTCTCTCAAATAACCGAGTCTTTTGCATTATACTTGCTCTCACATTAAACCACACAGGACAACGAAATACAAGCATAGGCCGGTTAAGGACCATGTACAGTCTCTCTGTAAGGGCAAAAACTCTGGCCAGAACAACATATATATGTTTATTGAAATATAAATATTTATCTGGCCAGATTGCTATTTCTCTTCATTTCGACAGACAAAATGGCGATCGAAAACTATCGCCAATTCTTTCTGGTATCCATAAAATCCCCAAACAAGGGCGTCCTAAAAAGAATGGTTTCCAACTTCAAAAAATTAATCTTAAAATTCGTAGACAAATTTACGTTTTCCTCCATCAATTCAACCAGCCACATTATTTGTTTTGGGCCGGAAATTTTAAACATTATAAAATAAAATTAATTCAAAATAATTTTTTTTTAACCATTCCAGTTAAAACACAAAAAAACTCACTTTTTTTGGACGTTTAACCAAATATAGGTTATACCATAGTTACTAAATTTTACGGTGGTCAAACCGGGTATCTATTTAGATGTATTGTAAGCTGGAAACTTGTCCAAAGAGTATTCAAATTTTAACATTATATAGAAACGACTTTTAGCTTTGGGCACTCATGTCCCAAGAAAGCCAATCCAATGTTAAATCTTGGTTGTCGGTACCCTTGCACCGAACCCAAAGTTATAAGACAGATTTAATTGCGCTATAGGTATGTCTGAATATCAATTAAAAAGAATTTAACTTTTTTTCACATTTGAATTGGAAGGTGGCTCAATCTATACACTCATAGACCATGTAGCATGTACCTAAAACAACAAAGTAGGTAATCCAATTACTTTTCTTCGAACACCGGCTGGAACTTGAATCCTCTATTATATATTACCGCGGATTTCGTAGAACAGAACCAGCTGATTTGGTTATGTGCGTGCACAAGAAACGATAGCCGCAGTGAGTGAAAATGTAATGAAAGATCCGTAATTGTCAGTTCGCTGTTAGTTGTAACAGTTGACCCTTGTTCTTCCACTATTTGTGAAAAGATCACCGCATAAACCCGAATAATATCCTCTTGGTTTGGGTCGAAATATCGCGTATTGGGCTATTGAGCAGCTTAAAGTCGACCCTTATTTTTAATTGAAAAAATCGTGGTTAGTGGCGAGACTTTTGGCTCAGCAAGTTTGTGGACAAGCCAAGTTGCGATTTCTGGAGTGTGGTAAATCCAGAAGAGCCTTATGAGACTCAATTACACCACAAACAATAATTGCTGGGAATTTCTTCTAAAATATGTACATGTTCGGATGATAGGTGAATCGATAGAATGCGTTTTGTCTAAAACAGCACAGTAAACAAGAGCGAAGTCATATTCAAGGCATAATTTCATGATAATAAATAAAATTCTTTGATTCGTTATTTTCTAAAAATTCTAAACTTTTAATATTTCGATGTGTAAGTATAAGCTGGACAACCGACTGCCATATATATATATGGGTGGGCCATAATGTATGATGCTTTAGACCGTTTGCTTTAGAATGTTGATAGTGGCTCGAGAAGTATGCGCTGTTGCTCCATCCTGCTGGAACCACATGTCCTGAGGTTCCAAATTCACCATCCAGTGAATTTGAATGGATGTAATGGCTCTTCGTGCATTATTTGTAGATTTCCAGTGCCCAAGAACCGAGAATTTTATTTGTTCACGTGTATCCATATAGTTCTGCAACAAGGTGCGCTTAATTCGCCGATCATAATTAACATCCACACAAGCGATCTTGTGAGCTCATTTCACCATGCCATAACGTACGCAGACGACTTGGCCGGGTTCAGATCAGGTCATAAATACACCCTTGCAATGTGACTTCGATAATATTAAGCGATATTGCACTGACTAGAATTTTAAAAGAAGTGTTCCTCTTTAAATAGTTTGGGACCACCTGTAAGGGATGAAAAAGAGTGGCAAAAGGTATGATTTGATTCACAAGTTAAAAATCAGTAAAATAATTGTGATTTATAGGTTTGTTGTGACCCAAAGTGTAAAGTTAAGAAACTTCTACACAACAAGAGAGAATGCGAAGCTATAGGATGGGGCAAATAAATTTAAACGACATCGGTAAGTCGGTGGCAAAAATTATTTTCTTCTCTTAAAAAGAAAATTTTGATCCCTCAGGAAGTGTTTTTGGATGCCATCAAATTGCTGCGAAACCAGAACTTATGGTACCATCATCGGAACTATCATCAGGCAATATTCCGTCAACTTCGATCCAAGTCGTGCAAATCAAATAAAAATTTCCTTTTCTCGCGTTGTAGGACTTTCACCACCTCCTAAGAGATCTTCCGAATTTGATTAGCATAGTGAAAGAAAATCCCCTTCCAGATCTGCCGTCTAAAATACAGATATGTTAAATTTACTGCAAAAACAAGGAATTGAAGCAGTCACTAGGCAGTATTGAAACCCATCTAAAGGAGACCTGCCGATACCAAAGGAAAATGTTATGAACTAGTCGAAATTGTAGTGAACGCATATGTTGTGGAAAGCAGCACAGCAATTCATTATTTGCGTAGCCTTTTGAGGTGTATAGTGCAACTGCCTCGCTCCTAGGAGACATCTGAATCTATTTTTCGATTATATTTCTGGCTTTCGGATGCACCGTGTTGAAACGACTTTCGATGGTATTCTCCACCGCGGATCTATAGGGAGTCATTTAAAACTGCTCAAGAGGATAGCCAGCATCACCTGTAAATTTACAGTAAAATTTGTTTTGCAATTTTAAGCAAATACTAACCTAATAGCCAAATGTTTCGTTCAACTCTGTTAAAATTGTCATGACTGGCACCGGAATGCCTGGCATTAATATATCTTAAAGACATCTTTTGATCACAGTCTATACTTAGAATCAATGAGAAACACACATGAAAATATTCATTAATAAACTCATTATTTATTTTTCATTCTTGAACTTACATCCATAGCGTTAAAACTGTAAAATCCTTTTCTGTTATAGTACTTGTGCTGCTCCGGTTTTTTTTAAGTCCAATTTTGTTTGCTCCTGTTCTTCCGTACCATATAGGACAAATGAACTTCTCCACTATGTCTTTCATTTCTGTAATGATTTTGCTTACCGTGGATTGTGCTAAGCCCAAACCAAAGTTATTCCCAATACCGATTAGGTAACTTCCTTCAGCACAAAACCGTAATATAGCTGCAAGTCTTACAACTATTGGCACTGAAGACGGATATTTTATTTCCGAAATCTTATTTGTCATTTCGTCCAGGAAATAAGTAAACGCCGCCTTGTTTAGACTAAAATATCTAATAAACCTGTAAAAATTTATTAATTTATTAACAATAATAAAATGCATGCTTTATTAATACTTAGTATCTGCTAAATCAAATGGATTACATTTTGATCTAATACTTCTTTCTTATTTTAAGTTCTTCTCTTTTATAAGATACTGATCTTCGTCCTCATCCCTACTCCAATCAATAATCACAGCCATGCTATCCATATTTTCTTAAAAAAATTGTTAGATCACTACCACATATAGGGTAATTCATCGTGAAGTTTGATTTTCAAAAGGCTTTTTTTGACAGATCACGAGCGACTCCTATCAAGCTACTTTGCAATTTTTATTCGGTATCGTTTGGCAAATCATCGTGGAAAGACTTATCATGGGAAAAAAGAGTCCTAGTTTACATTAGTGGATGATACTCGACCGGTTAGACCACATTCAGCACATTGTGAAGTGACTATAGCAGCTGTAGCTGAAAGTGTACGCGAAGACCGTGATGAATCGATTAGTCGTCGTTCTCAACAGCTTGACTTGGCGTATTTTACGTGAGAATCTCAGCCTTAAAACGTACAAAATTAAACTTGCCCAAGAATTGAAGCTAGGCGACTTGAATGTGCGTCATATTTTCAGTGAATAGGCTCTGGAAAAACTCAATGAAAATCCGGTGTTTTATTGTGAAATTTTGTTCAGTGATGAAGCCCATTTTTGGCTCAATGGATACGTCTATAAACAAAATTGCCGTTTTTGGGCTGATGAGTAACCCAAAAAGTCCCAAAAAAAAATTTATGGTTTGGTTTATGGACTGGTGGAATCATTGGTCGATATTTCTTCAAAAATGAGGCAAATTAGAATGTTACCGTCAATTGTAACCGTTATCGCGCCGTGTTAAAAAATTCAAGTACATGGTCTCGGTGAGGTCTGGTTTCAACAAGACGGCGCTACGAGCCATATCATTTTAGTGAGCACTTAATTTCACGTTTTGCGTTTGGACTATTTTCTCTGGGGATATGTAAAATATCAGGTCTTCAGGAATAAGCCAATTACGAGTGAAACTTTGGAAGCCAACATTACTCGTGTTATCCGCGAGATACCAGTTGCTAGACTCGAACGAGTCGCCTAAAATCGGACCATCCGAATGGACCACCTCAGACGTAGTCTTGGCCAACATTTACATACTATTATTTCCAAAGAATAAATGCCATGAATTGTTCTTTTAGCCGATAGTAAAAATTTTAAGTTCACTTTCAAATTTATGTATTTTATTTTATACTATAAATCAAAACTTACAATGAACCCCCCTATATTAGAAAATTATTCGTCGTTATACTTGTGAACTATTGTGTGTGGTGTAATATTCTCGAATATATGAGATCGTCATCTTTTATTAAATCCATTGAAGTACTTGGCCTTGATGTCGTAAATTCGACCATTCCAACAGTACTTTACTGGTTCCAACAGCACACTCTTGGACATTTTTATCACCAGTGACTGTCAGGAAGTGCTCTTCACCCAGTGTTTCTGCTCCTGTTTTTTTTTAGACATGACGTCGTTTTTGCCATTTTTAATCTAGTCACCAATAACAAATCATTGGTTTATACATTCAGGGACTTTAAAAATCTAAATGTGGAACAACTTGAACAAGACCTTCTTTGCCTTGATTGGCATGGTGTATTTTTTAAAAATCGGTCGATGCTCAAGTTGAATTTCTCCATCACATAGTTAAACAAACATGTTCGATAAACATGTTCCTCTAAAAAGGAAATCTGTCAAATATACTAACATCAAGTGGTTTACCTTAGAAATTTTTCAGCTAAGAAAGAAGCGTGATACTGAATTCAGAAAATGGAAACGTTATCGATTGTTACGTAACATAGTTAACTCAAAGATTAAAGAAGCCAAACGTCGCTATTATGCTAAGCATTTCGATCATAAGCTTCCAACTAAAACACTTTGGACAAACTAACGAGAATTCGGTGTAGGAAGTAACTTGAAGTCCATGGTAAACCAGGTCGATCCTAACGAACTAAACAAAGAATTCGCAAAAGTCTAAGCGATGTTGCACCTAAATGCAAACAATATCCAAACGCTACACACTGGCTTATTTGAATTTGGCCGAGTGGAACAAATCGACGTTGCTAAAGCTGTGCTAAAAATTTAAAATTTAATTTAACGCTGTTGGTGTCGATAACATCCACCCAACTTTTATTAAATTACTATTACCCTATACACTTCCAGCCTTAACATATATTTTCAATAAAATAATAACAAGATCCACTTTTCCGTGTGCTTGGAAGCAAGCTAAGATTAAGGTAAAGTAACTCGTCAACGTCAAAAATATTCGAAAAATTTATACACCATAAAATATAAAGTTTTCTTCAACAAGAACAAGTTCTTTGTGCCTACCAGTCTGGATTTCAGAATCACCACATGCACATCAGCTCTTCTAAAATTATTAACAAATCACCCTTATCGCTCTCCTAGACATTTGAAGCCATTGATCATGAGCTACTTGTAATAAAATTGATAAACTTCTATAATTTCTCTACATCAGCCGATAATCTCATACGGTTCTATCTAGTTAAAGGAAAACAAGCAGTTCATGTGAGCAATGCTGTGTCAGATTATATTGCAATTTCAGTAGGTGTTCCACAAGGATCCATTTTAGGTCCCCTACTTTTCGCGATTTTTATTAACGATCTTCCCAAAAGTATTAAAAGTTCAAATTTTCACATGTTTGCCGACGATATCCAGCTTTGAGAGTGATCTTATTGGTCATGCTACCTTGAAATTTAATGATGACCTAAAACGTATTCATTGCTGGGCAGATAAAAACTTTCTGCAGCTTAACCCAAGAAAAACAAAGTGTCTTCTCATAAATAGAAATCTGTTACCCCTTATCAGCATTCCTTAAGTCTACCTTTTTAATGAACCTATCGAATTTGTAAACAAGCCAAAAATCTTGGTATTCGGTTCAATACAAAATTAACCTGGGACGACAAGGTTTCCTCAGTTGTGGGAAAAATATACAGATGTCTTAGAAATCTCTCCCAATTTCAAAGCTTCACACCAGTAAATATGAAGCTCCTGTTGGTCAAGGCCGTGCTCATTCCTCTGATAACGTATGGCTGCGGAATTTTTTGTTGCACCGGCGCCTTTGCCAGACCTAAGCTCAACGTTGCTTTTGTTGTGCGATTGTTCATGTGTCGGGTTGTACCAAAAATATTCTTGGTTGCACACTTAACCGATATTTTGACTACTGCACAATCAAATACTTACACAGTTACCGAGCGATAGCTCCCCCCTTAGATAAGGGTGACTCTATAATACAAATAGCTTTAGTGAAACTCTCTTTCGACAATTAGCAGACAACCCGCCGGAATACTGAACATAAATTCCACACCATACAAATTGAATTGTTCAAGAAAACAAAAATTATTTTGTACTCAAAGTTATTTCAATGAGGTGTTTATATTTTAAAGTTTACTTTATTGAGAAATAATAATTGTAATTTTAGTTTAATCTTCAATCACTTATTAATTATATAACATTTATAGCTTGAAGATTTTAATGGCCTCTTATATGGTAAATGTGGTTGTTATACTGTAATAAGAATACTGAAATACTGAAAATACTAAAATACCAATTTAACACAAAATTACAATTAACACAATTACAAATTTGACAATTTGAACTTTGAAATTGAGAGCCAGCTGCAGTTGTGGAATATATGTGGAGCATACAGTCGAGTCGATAAGGGTTCGTGATACCGACGCTTAAAGCGACTTGACACTCAAAATGCATTGTGTCCTTTTAAGAAAACGACTTTCGTGATCGGGGTGATTATCATTCTCATTTTCTTCATTCCTCCAGACATCTATGGTATAAATTTTAATCTGCTTGAAAAATTTCTTTTTAATAAAGTTTTATTTCCTTACCATCTACGGATAGCATTAGGCCTTCGCCCCCGATCTGTTGTCATTGTCGTTGTCGTTGTCGTTGCCTTGAAACTTTCCATCCACTTTCATCATTTACAGTCACAATAAGCAAAAAGCGCAACGTCCTTTATTGCAGTCATAACAAACAATAAACATCCAAGGACAAGGATAATACCTTCAAGCTATCGTATAGTAACTACTGCGAAATGCTTAATCCTTTCACAGCTAATTCCTCAATCTGCTTTTCGCAAAAACAATTACAAAAACGAACAAAACCAAAGTCGACGTACGAAGGATGCGGCACGAAGGATGAAAAATGAAAAACAAAGGATGAAAGATGTCGGTCGTGGGACGTAAGAAGTAGAATAAAGAACGTGCCATGAAGGACAAGCCTGCTGTATCTTCATCTTAACTACTAATTAACCTGCTAAGTATTTTATTGCCAACACAAATCGCAAGAAAATTTCTTGAGAAAATTCTATGCGATTTGAAAGTTTATCCTTGGAATTAAGGACACGAAACAAAAGACAATTATTATCATAATACATCACGGGAACGTTACATGAATAAAATTTACTTCAAAACTCAGCACGAGTTCTCCTGTTGCTTGGTTGAGGTTTAGCGGAGATTTAAACCAAGGGACATCCTCGTACTTGTATTCGGGCTCTGACAATGGAAAAACGTACGAGTATACATGGATTTGTTTTTGTGATAATTATGATCCTTCTTATGCTGCACTCCGATTATAACTTTATTCGGTAATCAGCTCGTGCTGAGCATTGTAAATTTCTTGTAAATTGAACAATTGTCCAACAGCACGACAATAACACGCCTCGATGTTCTCTCATAAAACATTTCAACTTACGAATATTTTTTCATTTTTTTGACAGATACGGTAAGGACTTTTCAGCTTTTGAAAAGAGCAGAAAAAAAGAATAGAAACACGCAGCAGAGTTTTTGAGACTTCACCAGACAGCGGGATACAATCGATTTCAGTTTCAAGGACTGGTGAAATTTTCTTCCATTGAATACGTTTGTCAGGTACCATACATATTTATTTTCTAACCCTGAATTGGCAGATCGGAAAGGGTATGGTGCCCTCTTGACATTGGTTGAATATACAATATTTCTCTAAAGTCCTTCTTTGCAAGGAAGTTAAAAATGCAAAAATGTTAGTGATGAGTTTTTTGCTAATTCAGTTTCAGTCCACATGTATGAGTATAGTATATGCGATTCTGTCGTGGATGTTGAAAATTTAATTCCAGTTGAGTAGAAAATTGATTTTATTTTGTTGGTGTTGTTGTTGTTATTTGAATTCTTCTCGTTTGAAAGGAAATTTTTATCCTTTTGATGGCATTTGTCACAATGTGATGAATACAAGGAAATGCTGAGAAATCCACATAAACGCACGAATAACGAGTAGTATTGTGGCAGGTTGTGATGAGAAATGATGAAGTCTTATGTGTTTTTATGACGGGGTGGATAATAATTTTTATTTTTCGCGACAAGTTGCTGTACAGTTTTTTGAGGAATAATTCGCCAGTACGGGGAATTGCCTATAGGACTTGTTATGAATGTGTAGAAGGTTATTTTATCGAAATTATAAATTTTTGGATTTCAATGCCAAAAACAGGATTTCTTAGAAGTTATAATATTTTAGCACATAGATAGTGTTTTATTCGAGGAAGAAGTGTTAAAAAGCAATACATTGCGCTAGTAAATATTAAATTTAAGTAGAATGCTAGAACAAGAAATAAGAAAATAAAGATCATGCGAAGAATGTGAAGAAGCGTTCGTGTTAAATAGGTGAGTTTTAAAAGATCCTTTTCTGTAGTAGAAAGCTAGGCGAAAGCAGTGAAACTTTACGAAGCTCGATAAATAAATAAATTGAGGATGATCACCTTAGATTACAAGTGCAAGTATTTGCCCAGCCTTTACAAATAAAGCACAACTTGTTTAAATACTGCTTATTTACTTCAATGTCTTTCACACAACTGTTATCTTAAACTAACTTAGCATAATGCCTGGAATAATATAAAACATTTTATCATGCAATGAAGAGTTGATAGTTAACAGTTAATTATCATGTCGTTTATTCTTAAACAAGGTTAACCGATTACGCTGCAGCAATTCTGTTGCTGAGCTGTTCTATATTGCTTATCTTATTGGTGTTGGCAAATAAAAGCCAAATCAAATTTAGTTGTTAATCTGAAGTTTTTCGTTAAGTGTTGTTACCAAGTAATATCTAGATAGGTACTTTGAAGACGGTAAGAATGATAATGATGATGCTGATGTTGTTGCTATGCACGTAACTCTTGCATAGTGCACTCATTCACGACGCCTCCTTTACCGACCATAGCGCGCCAGACTACGCACATTACGCCCTATCTTTTTGTTACCTGCTTCGAGTCTGTCGCATTTTCGTTTCTCTCCCACCTGCCTGACTACGCGGGCAACTCCCTCCCGTTTTCTGCCGCTGTTTCGTTTTATCGAATTTTTAGCATTCACAACGAGATGGGGGTTTAAGGAGAATTTTATTTTTTATTAGCTATGCAGGAGCACTAGTGGTGGAAATAGTTATACAACATTGTAAAATAACGAACACTTCATCCTTGTTGGATTATTTTAGCGCCATTCGCACAGTTTTGAATGCTATCTAGTAGGTGCCAAAGAGACTAAGTATTCCTTTCATCGTAGTTCGAATCTCTGTCGTTTTTTCGTTTCCTTACTGCCTAACAAGCTATAAAATATTTCATGTCAATAAAGTAGCAAAATCTAACTCTACATATGAATATCTGG
This sequence comes from Volucella inanis, assembly GCA_907269105.1. Classification (NCBI taxonomy): domain Eukaryota; kingdom Metazoa; phylum Arthropoda; class Insecta; order Diptera; family Syrphidae; genus Volucella; species Volucella inanis. The sequence goes on along the minus strand of OU026154.1, from coordinate 25,655,780 downwards.
GCATAACAGAGCAAATAGAAAAACTATCAAGACTTGTAAGTTCAACGAATAATCCGTAGTGGTTTCAGTATCATCATTACAAGAAAAGCCTATGTCAAGAAAGCTAAGATCGCCCCGATTATGGAATTCGATAGCTTAGATTTAAATTTATAAATTTTGGACACAAATTGACACCATACCATATACCGAGGACTAACCTTCGAGTCATTGCTACCGCTTTAATTATGTATGGCAGTACATATATAACGGTATGCTTTTAGTCCTTAGTCCGCCTTTCTTATAGCGATTTGTCGGGTTAGTGATTTTGTTTTTCTTTTTTAGTTGATCATAGAGTTTTCTTACATTATTTCCGCTGAAAAAAGAAAAAGAAAAGAAGAAACTTATAATACGTTGCACAGCACTACGTGTCCCTCATCCTGAGCCGTATGGTTTTTGTAAATGTTTAGGGCACATACTTCCCAACAGTCAACGATCTGTTGATAGTTCATGCTAGTACGATGAATTTATCATTTCTGCCAAACGTACACGAATGAATCAATAATGTCAAGAATTCTTTGATCAATGTTAATTTTTTCAGCAAAAACACATTTTATATTCCAACAAAGTTTCTTCAAGCTCCATAGACTTCGTAAACCGTTTTTCCAATTTTATGGTCCCTACCAAACAAATACTTAGACTTGTCAAGATCGCGGAGTTTTAGGCGTTTGTTTGAAGGATTGTTTCGTCATTGGATTCAAATCTCCTTCCGCCGTGTCAGCTTTGAAAACAGCAAATAGTCACTGGGGAGTTAATTTGAAGAATATGTTGAATGATGGAGCAATTTGTAGTTCAATTCATGAAATTTTATCCATGGTGGCTACGTACGTGTACACCCTTACAATAGAAGGCCGTTGATTCGATCCATTCGTTGTTTATTGATTTAATCATTTTATTCAGAGACTCTAGTCTAGACTCTAAATACCATATCGGACATAGTTAAGATAATCGTCTTTCTGCGCAAAATTTAAAAACTGAACTGTTTTGCGATATTGTACGATATACTCGTATACCCTTCTCGATCCCTGGATGTATGCACCTTTCAGTTTGCCACATCATGTTTTTAGGCATCCGGATAGCTTAACTCTTTAATCTTAAATTATATCTCCATACACCTTTCGGACCAGGAATCTGAGCTTAGAAGAATCTCAATAGCTCAATAGTTGATAATCAATCCAATATAGACCATATCTTGACATAGTTTAGAGAGAGAGGGTTCGATATGGTAAGCATACGCCCAAAGCTGGTTAAAATCATATGATCTTTTTTTTATATTTTAGATTTTTAAATTTAGATTTAGATTTTATTCATTTAGCGAGATAATACAATTCATTATACATAAAATACTTAAAATTTACAAGAAGGGTTGAAAAACATCAATTCAAATATAGGACTAAGATACAAAAACAAGTTGATTAACATCTGTAAATATAAAGTAAATTATAAGTGTTTTTCACCAGAGAATGAATTAATAGATAGATACATTCCTTAGTTAGTGAAAACAAGTGTCAAATGTATCGAGTTAAGTACCAATTGATATGCTTTAAGGTAATATTGTGGTGGTGTGAATTGAACTTTCAGGTAAACAAGAATCATTAAATAACTAAATAATTAGTCTAGAAAGATTATTTATCTCATTAACAACCACTTTTTGATCTTTTTGCAAAACGAAAATATATTCAGAAAACGCCTTAATTCATTTGGTAATTTATTGAAGATACGAGGTGCCACAGAAGAATAATAACTTAAGAAGAACTGAGTATTGTGGGGGGGAAGACATGCAAGATTACTAGCAGTGCTACGAAGACCGTATGTATTCGGATCATGTTTTAGAGAAGTTTTTAAAACTTTGTAGTAGTAAAGATATTTAAGAGGCAGAATAAATAAGTCGCCTTTTTTTCCAGATAATTCTAAGCAAATGTTTTTGTACTACCAGCAAAGATTGTATTTTGTTTTTGTATGTGCCGCCCCAACAAGTCAAATCATACTGTAGTTTAGAATGGACCAGGCCATGATAAATTGTAAGTAGGAAGTTTCTTCTGCAAAATAATTTCAAGTTAAAGTATAATATTTTAATTGTTTTTAGCAAGTACTTTCTTAAGGAACTCCAGTTCAACATGCTATCAATTTCAATCCCCAGATACTCAAAGACCTGTCAAATTGCCAATAACAAAACAATCATTAGTAGTATCAAAAGAAGTAAGAGAACTAGATTCACAGCAAGTGTTAGAACTTATCAAAAAGTGGCAACAGTTGGAACTATAGAAAGTGAAATCAGGCAGTTGTAAATTACGAGCATACATATCAAAGACCATGATTTTTGTTTTATCGCTGATAACTAACTTATGCAAACGGAACCAGTGCCTCAGTACTTCTAAGTCATTGTTGATATCCGCCGCCAGATTCAAGAGAGAGTTGCTAGAACAGGCAATATCATCTGCAAAGCCGATAAGTTTGCTTTTCATATTTAGAGTAAAAATTGAATTTATAAAGACTAGGAACAATATGGGTCCCAGTACGGAACCCTGAGGGACACCAATTTCGATATCACAAAACTCACTAAATGAGTCACCTATTTTTACCATTTGTTACCTATTAGTGAGATAAGATTCAAACCATTTAAATATAAACCCCCTGAATCCAGCTTTATCTAATTTATTTAACAACATAATATAGTATGATCAACAGTATCAAAAGCTTTAGTAATATCAATAAAAAGGGAGGCAGTTAGCTCTTGTAATTGATGCTGACATGAATCATGATACCGTATCTAAGGAGAGCATCTTCAGTTCCAGTACCAGCTCTGAAGCCGTACTGACTCTGACTAAAAGAAGACATAGTTTCAAGATAAGACACAATTCTTTTTTTAATTAATTTTTCGAAAATTTTTGAGAATACCAGAAGAAGAGAGATTGGTCTAAAAGTGTTTAGTATCTTATTGTTACCTTTTTTGAGAACTGCTATTACTTCAGCAATTTTTAACATATTGTATCAGGAAATTTTCCACAAAAGATATTTATATTAAAGGTATGAGTCAGTATGTCTTCAATATTGAAAACTATAATAATAAAAAAGAATTGTATATCTCCTTACGAAATTCGACGCACATGCATCCGTTGCATAGTACGCATACTCGTATGTGTTATGTCAATTTTGTTTGCGTAACAAAACGAAATACGACCGAATTTCAAAGTTTAACCTTACTTCACTATGTCAAAGGACTAGATCATCTTAAGGTCGTTAAAAAAATAATACATATAAATACATACTCGTAAACCATTGTTCTTTTCAGCTATTTATTCAAGTCTATGCTTGGTAACATAACGTGTTATCAACTTTTTCTTGGTAACACCTAGGCACTGGGTTCGCTTGCACTTAATGTTGACTTTGATTATTTGAAGTACAGTACAATAAAGCATCCAAAATAAGCTCTTTATTTTACGTTACATCAGTTTTTATTGGACGCTAATCAACTGATTTAATATTTGACTTTAAATAAGCATACATTCAGTTTTTTTTCGTGCCTGGCTTTAGATCCGCTTTGTTGGTTTGTGTACTATCCGACGTGATCAAGGTTGCTTATGCCAAAGCTTTTACCATTTATTATTTTAAGCCAGAAAGGGAAATACCAGGTGTATGCATAAGTTTTTTCCGTTTTTTTTTTTTTTTTTTTTTTGTGTAAAAATACATAATTTTCTAGGGAAATTAATTTTTTTTATTAAAAATATTGGCGATCGGCTTCTACAAATTTCGTCCATCTTTCAAGTGATTTATGAATAGTATGCCAGAAAAACTGCTTGTCTTTTGCGGCAAGCCATTCTTCAAACCATTATAAACTTTCTCAAAATCGCTGAAGTGCTGCTCTGCGAACACGTGCCCCATCGAGTCAAAGAGGTGTAGGTGTAGGTAGTCCAATGTCGCCAAATCTGGGGAGGATGGTGGGTGCTAAAAGATGTCCCATCCAAGCGATTTCAAGGTGTCTTTAACTAGCTTTTGCTGTGTGTGAAGCGGCGCATTGTCGCGTAATAAAATCACTTTGCCATGTCATCTGGCCCATTCTGGTCATCTATCGATTAATGTTTGGTTTAAATTAATCATTTGTTGGCGATGGCGTTGTGTATTAATACACAATACCCCTCTGGTCCCATCAGACACAGAGCATGGTCTTCTTGCCGAATCGAATTGGCCATATTTCCATTTTTCATCACCCGTCGCAATTCGATGCAAAAATAATTTTCTTTCGTGGCGTTGAAGCTGCATTTCACAAGTGTCTTCGCGATTTTCCATTTGACAATCATTCAAATCATGTGGGACCCACTTACCGAGTTTATTGATCTTCCCCATTGCTCATAAACGTCTGCTGATTGTTTCTTGAGACACATGTAATGCTTCTGCTATTTGCCGTTGTCATCCAGTAATTCCTGCAATTGCTCGTTTTCGCATTTTTGTGGTCTACCAGGGCGCTTACTGTTTCTCACATTGAAATCGCCACTTTTAAATTGTTGAAACCATGTCTCACATGTTCTAATTGATGAAGCGTTTTCACCAGCCAATGATGACTTTCAACAGCCTTTTCCTTTTGGGTAAATAAGAAAAGCAATGCGTGCCGCAATTGTTCTTTTTCAGCCACAAAACTCGACATGATCACTGAACGATAGAACAAAGCCTCTAGCTTTTGGCGGACTCAACTTATGTGTGTTTATAGTTAAATGTCAGACGAACCAAATGACGTATGTGTCAAATTAATACGCTGCTTACTTTTCGCTGGCGCCATCTCTTAGTTAAACCGGAAAAAACTTATGCATACACATTGTAAGTGTTTACATGTCACTCAATTATTGCATGCAACTTACTGAATGTCATTTTCGAATGACTCCCCTTAGTTAAGATTTATTGGCACATTTTTTAATTGAATCTGAACATTTATTTTGTTTTTGGCTTTTGGTCTCACTTACTTAATTAAGTTGGCGCTATAGTCCGGAGTGGACCTGGGCTTCAACCAACAAGCGTCTCCAGCCAGCATGATCTTTGGCCAGCTGTCTCCAATGCCTTTCCAATTGCGTGCTCCACCTGAGTCGCGGACTTCCTCCACTGCGCCATCCCAGGGAGTGGATTCGAAGATCTTTCGGGCAAGAACATTCTCTCTACATGACCCAGTCATCTCAGTCGTTGGACCTTCAGTCTTCTGGATAGATCGATCTCGCTGTATAGCCCATACAGTTCGCCGTTGTATCTTCTCCTCTGTTCATGCAGACGTGGCCGAAAATTACTCGGAGAATTTTCCTCTCAAAACAACCAAGAGTACCCTCATCCGCTTTTGATAGAGTCGAATAGACTGCACCATAAAGAAGGACTGGGATGATTATGGTCTTATAGAGGTTCACTTTAGTTGTTCGAGAGAGGGCTTTGCTACTCAGTTGCCTTCTTAGCCCAAAGTAACAACGATTGTCAAGAGTTATTCATGTTTAATCACAAGACAAAGTCCATAACTACTTCTGCCCGAAACGTCGGTGTTGGGTGTCCTTTCTTAATAACAACACATGCTTTGTCTTGCCCTCATTGACCACTAAGCCCAACTTCGCCGCTTCCGTCTCAATTTTCACGAGCGCACCAGTGACATCCCGCTGCGTTCTGTCGATTATGTTGATGTCGTCGGCGTAGGCGAGTAGATGGACGGACTTTTGAAAGATAGTGCCTCTGGTGTTAGCGTTTGTACTATACTTTCAAGAATGATGTTGATGTTGCTCCTCCTTGATGGAGCAGCTTGCTTTCTCCATTGTCATTCTGCACAAAAGGACGAGTTCCAATTGGAGTTGAAAATTATCCAGCCACGTTAGGGTCTAAAGTTGTTGTATTAGACTTCTAAATAATTGGGAGGAACTCATCTAACCTTTTCATAGTTTTGGCACCATATTGTGGAACTCATTAATTATTATATTTTCATAAAGGTTAGACATGATATTTGGCAGTTCTTGTTGCAAAACATATCATCAGAATATGCCTTTCTCATGGTTGCAGCTATCAGACATCAATCTTACAAAATCAAATACAATATTATATTTAATCTCATCTGTTACGTAAAAAGGCTCATGATCGACTTTTGTAACACTGCTTGGTTTGTAACTGTAACTTGGTTTAATTCCTCTGTGATATAAGACCAATAACTGAAGTTCTTTCATATACGAGTATGTTGCTGGTACTCCTGCTTGTTAGTCGCCATAATCCACAGCTTCGTCTGACCTATATTTCACTCTATTAATTGGTTACAACTCCCTTTAATCAACTTACTCTTACCACTTTTAAATATCTAATAGTGCCACCAAAGTACATTCATTAACTATTTCTCATCACTCTATACCAAAGTACATCAAAAACGTGTTGAAGCTTATTAACTCATCCATCAAATAAAAGGAAAATCTCGCTTTTGACGCGACATCACCGTAGTTGTCTCTAGCACTTTACGACCAATTAACTTAGCTAGAATTAGTTTTTCGAAACGAGATTACTTCTAAATTGCTGCCCCCTACTACAGATACGCAAAACTTCGAAAGGTGGTTAGTCCATGCAACACCTTTAACATGCAGCTTAACCATAGAATAGTAAAGTTTTGTCAAACTATTACCAAAGTCAGAAGTCTGATTACATGAATCCCATAAAGTAAATGAACGATAAATTTTAACGGTTGATGAGTTGACAAGTGATTATAAATTCACTGTGCTTGGAGTTCACATTTGACATCATAATGACTTATAGTGTTGAAAAACTTTCGAAAACCTCAAGCAAACTATTTTAATGACAGATTGTGCTAAAGGTTATACCTAAACCGCGTGCCACTCGATTAACTGCCTGAGCAGATGTTTCGTGTTGTACAGGTCAGGTTTTCAGTTTGCATGTGTAATGTGATGAATGAGAGCAGATCATCAGCTCAAAGTGGCTCTAGTGCAATTCCAATTATTTTTGAAGAATTAGTGGTTTCACAGGGAACTGAAAAGGCGTCATAATGGGAGATTTAATATCTATTACATTGTAATGAAAGTTGCCACGAAAGTGCTGAACTCGTAACTATCTCACGTGTCCCGGTTCTCAGGTGAGTTATTTCAAACAGTTTTATTTAGCACCAGAACCCAGTAGCTTGCAAAATTTAAACGGGTTTTTATGTTAATCATCATCAATAGACTGATGCTAACAGACATGTCATCGCTAGAGAAATACTTGTAATATGCAAATTCTTTTTGCCTAAGCTTCATGTAGTAAATTATAAGCTCCGCCGAAGTAATTACTTGATAATATCTCTAATGGATCTTGAGTACTTTTTTATAGAATTGCATGAGGTCAAAATCTCAACATCAGGTAAGAAACTCACGCAAGTTAAATAACAATGTATTAAATGTTAATATTTCGATTATAACTTAATGTGTGATTTTATAATCGTATGCAGTAAAAGAAGATTTTGAGGTCTCTAACGCACATTGAGTGACAAATAGGGTCACCTCAACACTTCGAATTAAGATCAGATAACGATCACTTAAATTATTCCAAAAACTTTTGGCATGCTCTGATTTCAAAGGCCAAATACAATACAATAAACACAGCTAGATTCCTGAGTACTAAGGCTGGCACAAGACGACATACAGGTGACCATCTCCAGTATTGAAAATAATATAGGGTTTTCTAATAACGACTTGACAACTTTTTTTTAAATAAAAGGCAAACCATTTGAGATATTTCAAAAACTTTATTATTGGCTTGAAGTGCAATCAAAACATTTATGAATGGAACTCGACTTCGTACATATGGCCACAGCGGTCCATCGGCTTCAATTCTTGAGTCAGCTTGATCTTGTTTGGGTGTAAGCCAAGATCCTTACGCAAAATACGCCATAATGTGGTCTGAGCGACGCCCAATTCTTGAGAACGCCGTGGAATTGACTGATTTTTATCATTTACTACGGACGTCTGAACGGCAGCGATATTTTCGACACTTCGACCAACCCGTTGTCTCACTGACACGGCAACATCACACAATGAATATTTAGACTCAAATTTTTGCACTAAGCTTGTTATTGCCTGTCTACTAGGGCGAGAATTACAACCGAAAATTGGAGTTAACGCTCTTAAAGTTGCAGTCACCGACTCCGAATATCTGTAGAAATTTTTTATAATTTGCAGACGTTGCTCGTTAGTGTACTTTACCATGATAAAAATGTTAAGTTTACTGAATGAATTGACAGTGACAGTTTGATAATTAGTGAAAGAGTGCGTTCACAAATTAAATTGAAAGTTGTCAAGTCCCTATTGGAAAACCCTATACAACCTAGGAGTTTGAGTACAATCTCAAAATCTTATATCTGCTCTTCTTATATTTCTGTCAATTCCAACTGATCTTCCTACCATCTGATGCGTGAAATGTAGGTCCAAATGCATCGCCAACTTAGGGAACCATACTTATTTGGTTCGTCATCATTTGTATTGTATCAAGCCATATCTCGCCGTCGCGAGAATAAATGCATGAAAAAACGAGACAAAATTATTTGTTGGCTTCAATGGTTAGATATCCGTCTGAAATGATATTTTATGACGTTTAAAATGCATTTCACCTTCTTGTTAGGTAATAATTTTTTTTTTTATTAAAAAAAACCCTTTATTTGACAATTGTAAGATTTTTTAAAATAAATTGCTATTCTGATAGAGACTCTGAACAAGATATATTCTCTTCGTCAGAATTATTATTATCTTCTCCTTCAGAGTCATCTAATGCAGGTGGAATCAAATGCTCAGATATTAGAATTTCAATAGTTTCTTTCGAAGAAGATTTTGTTTGTTTATCAGGATGAGGCCTTAGGCTTGTTATTAGGGGGTCAGATATTATAATTTTTTCTTGAGTGCTTTCTTGAGTAATTAAGGCGATAGAGTCTAAAATGCTTATTTCGCTGATTCTTCGGAGAGCTGTCCAATCGGCAAAATGGCATTTTCAATCAGGATTGATCCATGGATTATCTATGGATCCATCGGATGACAAGAATACAAATTAAGTTCTGCTGTATCGAATGCATATTTACTCAACTTGGAAATATCGATTTTATTTTATTTATATCCACTGGATAGAACTTCTAATATAATCTTCAGCCCATAAATTAACTGAGTGTGCACACCTGTTATTTCGGCAGAGAGTTGTGGATCATTAAAAAAATCTACAGCATGTATTGCCATCATTCGAACTACCGAAATCTGTCTTTCGTACACCCACTATTAAGCCGAGCTGGTTTTTGGATTCTTCTTGTAGTTTTTTGTAGAAGTTTCCCGAACGAATCCGCGCATGTAGAAATCCGAATTTTAATATATTTGTGTGAATATATCTCTTGATTTTGACGAATCATTAAACTCCTTAGATGTTGCTCCACATACATAGCACTTCATAGTTAATTTTGTATATGTGGCAGTGTTACAGACCTTGCCATCAATCATTGTAAATTCCAACGTATGTTTAACTTCGATGGGCTTAAAACCATCAAGTTTTGTTTTCATTAGAGAATTTATCTGCGATTCTGCACCCTGATTGACTCGAACTGCAACCAATTTCAGACTGCTATAATTTCCAAAGCGTTCATGACAGTGAGCTCAAATTTTGACACATGATAGATAATTTTATTATTTACAAGCCTTTTAAACGATTTGCGTCTCAGTTGTATTGAAAAAATTTTATCCGCGATGGAATTCAAACGTGATAGTGTGATTGCTTTATATTTGGCTGGAAAACCACAAGTAGCTATGGTTAGAGCCCTCCAGCACCTCAACGTTAATAAATCTTTTGTGTATCGAACCATAGCTCGTTACCGTGATACTGGCAGCGTTGCAAAACGCCATAGAGGTGGTCATAAAAAACAGCAACATTGGTAGAAATGGTTCGGAAATTGAAGGCTCGAATTGAGCGAAATCCGCCTGGAAGAAAAATGGCTCGTAAGCTCAACATATCGTTGGAACGGATACAACTTATGCTGAAAAATGAGCTTGGGCTCAAGCTATTGAAGTTCCAAAAAACACACGATCTTACACTGCAACAGAAAAAAGTTAGAGTCTAAAGAGCGAAGGAGTTGCTACGCTTGCACGAAAGTGGTAAGTTGCCGAATTTGTTTTTTTTCGATGAGTCGCCATTTGTTATAGAGCAATATGTCAACAAAAAAAAATGACCGAGTTTACTTGGTCCTTCGAAAATTTACACCTTCGGACGGCCACCATAACCGCGGACGGTCGCTATCCGCTGTCTAAGAGACAGTATTGAAGCCTTGGGCAAACAATCGTTTTGGTCGGAGACCGTGGACATTTCAACAAGACTCGGCACCGTCTCACAAAGCGCGCGTCAACCAAGATTGGTTAAAAAACAATGTTCCACACTTCATTTCTTCGACACAATGGATTGCAAATTCTCCGGATTCTCTGTCTGGGGTATTTTGAAGGCGAAGGTTGGCACTAAAAAATAACAAAGTTTTGGACTACCTCAAACAAGCACTTCGCCGGGAATCTGCCAAAATACCGCAGAGCCACTTGCGTGCAGCGTGCGATGCTTTCTTCGGCCGTCTCAAGGCCATTATTCGCGCTAAAGGTGGACATATTGAATACTACTGATAAAATTTGAAAATTGATGTATTTTCCAACATTTTTTGCTTTGGCACAATTAAATTTATCAAAAACTAAAAAAGTTACAGCATTTTAAAAGTTGCAGTTCGAGTCAGTCACCCTGTATATAATTAATCTCACTTTGGGTAGCTCGGAAATAGTTTCTTGTCACTCGTTGTTACAATTTCGTATTGCTTTCGGGATAAACCGAAACACTTTCAGAGTTGATATTTTTTCACGTTTAGGAGTAGGATTATTCTTCAATGCTTCCTTAAAAACTTTGGCTTTTCCTGGAGAATTAACTATTTCTTTAAGTACTTTCGCTAATACTACCTTACCAGATTCCCGCAATTTTATTTTTGTTGCAAAAGTAAGTTCTTCTGTTTGATGAGATCCACGAAGTTCTTCAGTTCGTCTGCATTTATTACGAACCAAAAGATCATCAAACAATTTAGATGGCCGTCCAGGTCTAGATTTATTTGGAATTTCAGAATTTCCCATAAGCCAAGTTACATTTTTTTCTTAAAAAATCCTTTTCATCATCTGCTCTTAAAATCAAATCTATAAAATAAGCCTTCCAAAAAGTCAAAAGAAATTTCATAATTTTAATTTAAATTCAAATCTTAAACGACAGCGCTTGATCCAATCCTCGAAACATTTTTTTTTTCGGTTTTCGGTATGTCCATCAGAGCTTCCTGCGAAATTTCCATTACTTCCTTTTGGCTGCTCCTCGATTGAACAGAAAGAAGTCACAGGGAGCCAAATCAGTTGAATTCGGTGGCTGTTGGATGGTATTTGTTGCATTTTTCGTCAAAAAATTACGAATTATGATGGCGCTGTGTGACGGTGCGCTATCATGGTACAAAATCCACGAGTTTTCTATTCACAATTCTGGTCTCTTACGACGAATTGCTTCACGCAGACGTCTCATAACGCATTAATAATACTCTTTGTTTACTGTCTGGCTTTCTGGCAAAAATTCATGATGCACTACACCGTTGTAATCCATGAAAACCGTGAGAATTGCCTTTTTTTGACTGAAAACGACGTGGTTGTTTTGGTCTCATCTCATTTGGTGAACGTCATTCACTTACCTACTCATAAACCCACGTCTCGTCTCCAGTAATGATCCTTTTGATGAATGTGGGATCGGATTCAGCCTCGCAGATCATCTCTTTTGCGACGTCAACACGGTCTCTTTTTTGCATGAAATTGAGATCTTTTGGCACCAACTTTGCTGCTACACGACGGAAACCCAAATCATTAACCAAAATATCTTGGACGGATCCAAAGGCAATATTCAAGACCTCCGCTATCTCTCTGATAGTTAATTTGCGGTTATTGAACAACACTTCTTTTATTTCAGCAATGTTTTCATCGGTTTTCGATGTCGATGGTCTGCCACTGCGTTCATCATCTTCGATTGACTCACGACCACTTTTGAACCACTCGTGCCACTGTGGGAATTCGCATAACCAGCGGAATTAAATTATTAACGCTTGTGCTTTGGACTTTTCGGTGATATTTTTTTTTTTTTTTTTTTTGGTTTTCTTAGTTTAGTGTTAAATATCCATAATATGAAATGTTATCACTATGGTCAACTAAAGCTTGAAGATCGCATTCCGCACTGGATTCTATTATAGCAATAATTCTTTAGAAATAAAATTGACTTTTTGTCGTTAAATTTCATACTGGTGAGTTGAAAGCTGTGCATCCACAATAAGTGCTAAGGCTTCATCAGCAGATGAGCTCGATTAATAAGATGAACCTTTTCCTAAAGGTTTTTTCCAAATCAATAAGATATTATTTTCAAAAGCTAACCCCTCTGTGGAGAACTCTCTGACAGTTCTTTTTACCACAGTAGAAGTATCCCTTTGCCACTCTTTCTTAGATTAATTGCATATGTAGTTGCAATTTCATCATGGCTATATTCATGTTACAGGGCTGCACGTTCTTCTTTTTAATCTTGTCGCAGCAATCATCAAATGTTTTTCTTGGTCTTCCAATACTTTTCGAATTTGACGAAGATGGAATTTCACATAAAGTTTGCTGTGGCAGAGAAAAATGTTCATCAAGCCAGGAAGCGTTTTTTTTTTTAAAGCGATGAAGATGTCTATAACTTTAAAACCACCGTTGATCAAATGTTAGACAAAGATTTTTTATACTTTGTTTGAGTAATTGTATTGTATCTTTTGAAAATTTCACATGGCTACAAATTCAAAAAAAAAAAAAAAAAAAACGATAAGAGTGCATCAACGAGCTTTATTTTGATTTTTGGTATCCAGATTTCAAACATTCCCATTCGCAAATTTGAGTCCCAGTTTACATTAGTGGATGATTCTCGACCGGTTAAACCCCATCCAGCAGGTAGTGAAGAGAGACGAAGAGACGAAGACCGTGACAAATAGATTCGTCGTCGTTCTCAGCAGCTTGGTTTGGCGTATTCGACAACTTGGTGTATTTTACGTCAGGATCTCGGCCTAAAAGCACACCAAACTAGAAAATTCAACGTGTGCAAGAATTGAAGCCAAGCGACTTGAATTTTCGTCATATTTTCAGTGAATGAGCTCTGGAAAAACTCAATAAAAATCCGCTGTTTGGTCGTGAAATTTTGTTCAGCGATGAAGCCTATTTCTGGCTCAATGGATGCATCTAGAAACAAAATTGCCGTATTTGGGCTGATGAGCAACCCGAAGAGTACCAACGGTATAGTGTGGTTTATGGGCGATATCACACCTTTGGACTATTTTCTCTGAGAATATGTAGTTTCAGGTCTTCACGAATAAGCTTTGGAAGCCAACATTACTCGTGTTATCCGTGAGATACCAGTCGCTATGTTCACCCAAAATTGGACCTTCCGAATGGAACACCTTAGACGTAGTTGTAGATAATATTTATAAGATATCATTGATATCAAGAACATTGAATTGTTCTTTTAATCGATAATAAAAATTGTAACTTCACTTTCAAATTTATGTTCTTTATTTTACATTATAAATCAAAGCTCACGATGAATCAGCTTGAAAGTGGGGTGAATAGTAACCTTCTTAACCGTCAGAATGCACTGTTACTGCAAAAAAGGTTATGGTGTCTTGAAGTCTGTTCATATTTAGACAGACGTGCCAAATTTCAGTGCGATACTGTCTTTAGTTTCGTTTTAACAGCTGATTGTTGTTGACGTGTTTGGCATCATGTTGAGTATGGACAAAAACGATTTTCGTTCTCTCATAAAACATTATTTTTCGAGAGGCAAAACGGCGAGGGAAACAAAATATGGGGAGTTAAATATTATGGGGCTAATGCTCCGTCAGATTACACCGTCAAATATTGGTTTCGAGAGTTTCGTGGCCCTCCGATGCGGTTACAGAGGACAATATCAAAAAAATACATGAAATGGTGTTGGCTGACCGGAAAGTGAAGGTGCGCGAGCTAGCAGATACCACAAAGATTAGTACTGAGCTCCTGACCAAAAACACGAACGCGAGAGCACTTCGAAAGAGTGTTTGGACTTGCTGATGCGGAATCGGGCGACTTTTGGCATCGATTGGTAACTCTTGATGAAACTTGGATCCACTATTACGCACCAGAGAACAGAATGAGTGCCCGGCTGTGGACTGAAGCCGGCACGAGTGCTCCGAAGCGGCCGAGAGAGGCTCGATTGGTCGGAAAGGTTATGGCGTCGATTTTCTGGGATTGTCATGGCATACTCTTCGTGGACTACCTCGAAAAAGGAAAAGCCATCAACAGCGAGTACAACTGTGCATTATTGGAACGATTGAAGGCCGAAATTGCTGCAATTATTTTTGCAAGGCAATGCACCGGCGAACAAGAGCATCGCAACCACGGCTAAAATCAATGACTTACGGCTCCAATTGCTGTCGCAACCACCGTATTCGCCCGATTTAGCTCCCTCGGAATATTATCTCTTCCCAAACCACAAAAGATGGCTCATCAATAAAAAATTCAGCTCACGCGAGGAAATCATCGATGCCACGGAGGAGTATTTTGCAGACCTTCCGGAAAATTACTTTTCGGACGGGTTCAAAAAGTTGGAGAATCGCTGAATAGATGTATCAAACCAAAAGGGGACTATATTGAATAAAATAAAAAAATGTTTTTCATTCCCAAGGAGGTTACTTTTCACCTACCTACCTACTACCTACTACTACCGTAATTGCAAGTCAACAGAGACAGGCCTGCACAAAGTAGTGCAACCAATTAAGATCTAACATCTAAACTAAATTGACTGTCTTCACGCTCAGAGCAAAGAGGGAAAAAGTAAAGTAAATTTGAAAAACATATGATAATTTTCTAATTTATATATTTTTTTCTAATTAAAATACAATTAGTCTCGAATTCACAGCTAACAGTAGTATACTCTTTCATTATTTAAAAAAAAAATACAAAATAAAGGAAAAGTCATTAAAAAATAGGTGGACGAAACTGAAGCACATATTCGAATTCATAAATTAAAAATAAATAAAAAATGTTTTTTGCTAATATTTGGGACCGTAGCTTTTATTTTAAAGCACTGAGACACATCTTTCAGGCATTGAATCAATAAGGTTCTGAATTATGTGCGTGGGGATGTTATTTCAGGTTATTTGAGTCTGTTGAAGCATGGAGCGTAAATTGATCGTGCGATCAGTTCTCTTATCTACAATTCTTCATAGATTTTCTATGGAGCTGAGATCAGGCGATTGTGCTGGGTGTTTTCTTTAAGCCAATTCCTTACAAGTTTAGCTGTATGTTTAGAATCATATTGGTCATAGTGGAATATCCTCAGAGTAAGGAAGCATGACATTTTGAAGAATTTGCTGCTACATGAAACAATCTATTATTTCATTAACCTTGTGGATTGGCCCATCCCATTGGCTGGAAAAACTTTCTTCAAAAAATAATATTGACTCCAGTGTATTTAAATTGTGTTCTTTGTGAAACATGGATTTAATCGTTCCCCCTTTGGCCTGTGTATCGTCCGAAATCCGTCAGATCCATTTGAATTAAATTTGGACTCATCGAAGAAAAGCACCGTTTTTCATTTTGTCACATATTTTGTCCAATTCAAATGTGTCTTTGCGAAATCTAATCTTACACGTCGATTTCTATGAGAAATAAGTGTTTTTTTCTTTCCCGATATGGTGACAAGCCACTATCAACCGCACTTCGCCGGATCGTCCTAATCAAAAAATTATCATACGTTTTTTTAATTTTCATTAGCTTTTCCCAAAGCGAGATAATTTCGGGCTTTAGTTTTGGACACTGTACACTGTACAATGTACATCTTGTGATACATGCTATTCTCACATGCGAATTCCTAGTATTGTATGATGGTCTGCCATGATCAAAAGCTGGTATAAGAACAGTGATATCCGACCGAAACACTCAACGTGATATCAACTGTTGATTCTCGATTTATATTCCAGGTGTACCGGTATTAAGTGAACGTTTTTTTGTGAAAATAAAACACTAATTTTAATGGGAAATTAAAAAAAACATTTAATTCAAAATATTGGCCATTGCTAGCTACACATTTTCCCCATCTTTCAGGCAATTTTTGGATTCCACGCCAATAAAACTGTTCATCTTTTGAAGCAAACCAAAAAGTCACCCAATTTTCGACTTCCTCGTAGGATTCGAAGTGCTGCTCAACTAATGCGAGTCCCATCGATGAAAACAAATGGTAGTCGGAAGGAGCCAAGTCTGGTGAATACGGCGGGTGGGGTAGCAGCTCCCAGCCAATTGCTTTGGTTGCATCCTGAACCAGTTTTACTTTGTGTGCAGGTGCATTGTCATGGAGAAAAATTACCTTGTCGTGTCTTCTGGCCCAATCTGGTCGTTTTTCGATCAAATTGATCATTTGTTGTCGGTAGCGATGTGTATTAACGATTTCACCAGGTTTTAGAAGCTCGTGGTACACAACACCTTTCTGGTCCCATCAGACACAGAGCATTGTCTTCTTGCCGAATCGATCTGGTTTTGCAGTCGAAGTTGATGGTAGTCCTGGATTAACCCATGATTTTTTCCATTTAGGATTCTGACAATAAATTCATTTTTCATCGTCAATAACAGTTCGATGCAAAACTGATTTTTTATCGTGTCTTTGAAGCAAAATTTCACCCATTTTCCAGACTATTAGATCTTTTCCGTAGCTTTTAAACGGTCAGAAATTGTTTGTTGTGCAACATTTAACATTTCTGCCATTTGTTTCTGACTCAAAGTGTCATCCTAATCCAATATTGTTTGCAATTCGGCGTCTTCAAACTTTTTGGTGGTCTTCCACGTTTTTCATTTCTCACATCAAAATCATTATCTCTGAATCGTTGAAACCATCTTTTGCATGTCGCTTCTGTAGAGCATGCCTTGACAAGCATTCGATGCGACTCTGCAGCACTTTTCCTCAAATGAAAACAAAAAATTAATGCTTTCCGCAAGTCATCATAGTCTGGTACAAAATTCGACATTTTTAGCACGATGAAAAAATATGATGTTGTTTGCTCAATGACTTGATGTATACTAAATATGTTTGACATGTGTCATAGCAACCAAACAAAAAAAAAAAAAAAAAAAAGGCCCGTTCACAAAAAAATGTTCCGTATCGAGACATTTGTATCTTGGCGTTCACTTCATACCGGTACACCTGGTATTTACGAGTATACTACTGCTTTGCAGCAAATTTAAATTAATGCAACCGTTAGTCCTACATAACTTTCAAAATCAGCAGTTTAGCACCAAACTCTATGAATATAAACATTTCGAAGGGAATCCTTCCCAGAAAATATATCTAATTGCTTCCCCATCCCGAATATGGTATATCTAACGTCTTTCAGGCAGTAGTTTCCATCAAGAAGGCATTTAAGTTTCTTTAAAACGATCATTCTTTAGCAACAGTTAGGCTATGGCTTTAAATCTCCAATCATGTTGAGAACGGGTGTATGTGGCGTTTTATATAAACATCCATGGGAGCTAAGATACGCCTGGCCATCGCTTAGTCACATTAGTAGTGACTCATACCCTTGGTATGAGTCCAGGCCGACCTTTACGTTTTAGGTTTAAGCCACACCCACCATGACGCTCCCACTAAGGGTCCTACTTCCAACCAACCTCTACGGTACCATGTTTTAAGTCCTGTTGTGGATTACTAGTGGTTATGCCACTCAACAGAATCTATGACTAGCAGCTTGTAAGCTTCGGTGGTGCCATCTGCAGATTTTTACGATAAAACCAGTGTTTGCTCTGTCCCCTTGTTGAGGACAAGGAGACAGTGGCTTTCCTTATCCATAGAGCCAATAGAGCGAGTGAAATGGCCGACGAGCTAGTCAGAAGTGGTTCCACTCATCGTGCTCTTTAACTCAAAAGCAGAGTCTAGGCGGACAAATCTGACGAATTGCTCCATTTCCCGGAAATTTCAGTTGTCACATAAAAAATCGGGATTGCAGTACGTCATATACAGAACACGACCTTATGTCGTTAGACTAGTGGCCATTATCACGAGTCATTAATCAGTTTGACACGCAACCACATTCGGAATGCCATATAATGCCTCACTGGAGATGTCCCAAAAGAAAAGAAAACCTTGATTAACTCTCTTTGAGGAATGCTTTGGTGAAAGCTAGATGTCACTTACCAGACAGATGAACTCCAAGACATCTCAGGCATCAAAATCACACCCACAGAGAAGTTGAGTCTTAATTAAGCCCTTTAGAAGCGTTATAAGTTTTATAACGTAGGACTACTCCAGAATGGCGCTCATTCACTAGCACCGGCAGAAAACCAGACCACCAGCCGCATCACCTAACCTAAAATAATTCTATTTTGATGATTCAGTTCTAATATTGGGTCTATAACTTAATTCGTGCGGTTTGCTAAGAGATGGCGAAACTTGTATTATTTCATTGTTATTATTCCATTGGAAAATGCGTTGGAAAGCTACTGTCATTTCAGTATATGTCATTCATTTGAAGCGTAAACAACAATTTTTTTTTTCACTCAAATATGTCGAACTTTGTGCCTGAAAAAGTGTTTTTACGGGGAGTTTTTCTTCATGAAGAAAAGTGCTGCCGAAAATCATCGTATTTTGGTGGAAGTTTATAGTGGTTTGCATGATTTAAAAGTGGTAATTTTGGCTTGGAAGACGATGAATGTACTGGGCAGCCAAAAAAGTTTGAAGAAAAAGAACTGGAAGCATTACTCTATTAAGATTGTTGCCAAACACAAGAAGAGCTCGCAGAATCTTTGGGAGTCACTCAAGCAACTATTTCAAAACAGTTCAAAGCAGCTGGATATATTCAAAAGCAATGAAATTGGGTTCCACATGAACTCAAGCCGAGAGACGTCGAAAGGCGGTTTTGCATGTCCGAAATGCTGCTGGAACGCCACAAAAGGAAATCATTTTTGCATTGAATCGCTACTGGTGATGAAAAATGGATCCATTACGACAACCCCAAGCGCAAAAAATCATATGTGAAACCCCACCAACCAGCCAAATCAACGGCAAAGCCGAATTTTCATGGCGCGAAGGTAATGCCCTGTATTTGGTGGGATCAGATGTGTGTGCTGTATTATGAGCTACTAAAACCGGGTGAAACTATCAATGGACAACACTACCGAACACAATTAATTCATTTGAAGAGAGTAGTAGCCGAAAAATGCCCGGAATATGCGACCAGACACGAGGCAATAATTTTCCATCATGACAACACTCGGCCCCACGTTGCTATTCCGGTTAAGAACTATTTGGAAAACAGTGGATGGGAAGTCTTACCCCACCCTCCTTATAGCCCAGACCTTATCCCTTCTGACTAACATTTGTTCCGGTCGATGCATTCTTGGCTGCCAAGCCGGCGCAGTTCTTTTAGGATGGGATACACAAATTGCCAGAAAGATGGGAAAAAGTCATAGCTTCAGATGGTCAATACTTTGAATAATACTATTGTACATGTTTTTCTTAAATAAACGTTCAAATTTTGAAAAAAAAACCGGACGAATTAAATTTCATACCCAATAGAATCTTAATTTCCTAATCTGATATTTCAACGTAGTACAGGATCATTGAAACCATTGGAGTACTTTGTTCAAACTGCATTTTCCTGTGATCTCAGCCAAAAATGAAAAAAAAAAAACGCAACATCAAAACGCTTACTAGCTCTCTATGCATTAACTGCTCCCAATCTCAAAGTTAATGACCTTCCAATTTGGTTTTTGACTTACACCAATAAATTCGACTTGCATTATCAGAAATCCACCGAGAGTTATTGACATTCATAAAGTGCCGTTGAAGGGACTTGACACAAACAAAACGAAAAACAGTCTTGTCTTATCGATATTTATTCCCAACAAATAGTATAAACTCACACATGGTCGTCTGTAGAGTACGAAGGGTCTTCAGCATACAAAATCCAGTTTGCTTTGACTAATAAAAAAATTTGTAACAGCAAATTTGTGTTCGCCCTCAATGTTTATGTTGACACACTCAATGCACCCAAACGAAAGAGGAACGAATGTCAAGATCATAAGTTCCGGACTTGTGCCTCATAATTTCGTTCTTCAGATACTTAAAAGTTTGATTGATCAATGGATCACAATCACGCATTAAATCGAATTCATCTGATAAGCAAACTCCCTATGGAGTTCTACTTCAAAAGTCCCTTCCAGGAAATGTATTCTAAATAGAAGATGGGATATACTCAGTATTTTACCAGATAACTCGTAGGTATGTTACTCGCATATAAAACACACACACATAACCAGTTCAAAAACCACAGGTTGTTTTCTTAATTTTGAGTGGAATCGAAGAAAAGAAACAGGCCGCATAATATAGTTACGAATGGGAATGTGAATATGCAGTGATGCACACTTGTAGGTAGTTGTAGAATTTTCCTGTTGGATGACCTACAGAGAGGCCTCATTGTGTATGGGATTTGTTTTTGTTTTTTTTTCTTTTTTTTCTTGGTTTTCGTTTTATTATTGATATTCGTTGCAGAACGTTCTATTTTAAAAAAGAGACTAGGGAGATTGAGTAGAAAACGTTCTCACGCAGAAGAAAAATGGTGAGTGAAAAGATACAGACCACTGATTTTGTATAAGGATGTTCAACGATCTCAATATGCAAATTTGAAGAAGGCCTAACCTCGTGGATCAATACGATCTTATGCTTACCCATGTACCTATATGAATATGCATTTCTTTTAAGTACAAACATTGAAATAATCAAAAACTTGTCACCCTAATCTTTTTAAAATCTATAGGTCTAATACCTAAATTCAGTTATAAAATATAAGGATCTCCTCATAGGTCCTTTCGATCTTTTGAGAAGAGCCTCGCATTCAGATAATTTTTGAAACATTGAGAGCGCAATCTTACTCCGAAAAACACTTTCTTATAAGCAAAGATTTTAATAAACTAAATCTTTTCCCTTAAGGCAGTAGGAGACTATATCAAAATTTTATCACCAATTACGGGAATTCCTTTCAACTATCTTTGGAAAAATTATTTTGCTCTATTTAGAAATCAATACAGGTAGCTCTTATCATAACTAAAGGGCTAAGATAGTCGCCCGTTTTATCTTCTTTAAAACATGACTAATAATAAAGTGTTCAATGTGATAAATTTTTTTTATTTATTTATTTATTTATTTTTTTTTTTTTTTTTATTTAACGACATACTTTGGATTTTATTTCTCACGATCTAAAAAAACAAAAACCTCTTCAGATCAAAGATATGAGCATCGTTTGTATACTCAAGATATCCCCTCACTTTTCAAATTCATTTTCAAAATTCAGACCTTTAAGCTGTCACCCATTGAAAGTCACTTTCAGATTTCATTTTTGTGATCATGATCATTCTCTCAATCACCTCAACTTTGCATTTGCATATAAATGGGATTCCCTATTCAAACTCATAGATACATAATGTTTATTTAAATAATTCTTCTTATCAAAAGAGAGCAACTGCAAAGATCACTCAACATCGTTTGTACAGGTAGTAAAAATCTATTACAATATTGAGTATAAACTCAAACGTGAGAAAGATCATTCAAACTGAAAGCAATCATAAACCATAATACATAAACCAAAAGAAAGACAGAGAAAGGTAAAACAATCTTAATTCATTATCACCAGGGCCTACACACTCTACAAGAGCAACAACAGATACTGTACCGTAACCGATCGTGCTATAGGCAAGCTACCTCAGCGTCGTCTACCAAATTGACAACAGACAGATATTCTCTCTCCAGCAAATTTCCACTTCCATTTAGTTTACAATCAGACTTCGTACAATTCAGACGGTTATTTTACAGAGCACAGACGCTTATCGATTTTTTCTTTTCAATTCCGCTTTCGAGTATCTCAAGATCATTTTCCATTTAGCTCCAACAGAGCATGGAAAGTCTTTATCGCGAATTAACATTCGAATTACCAAATAATATGAATTTTGATACATTCACTGCACAATTTTTTACCTCAGCTAAGGAATCTAGTAATAAATTGTTAAACGTTACATCAAAAGCAATAATCACTTCAACTGATCTTCAAAACAATCAGTGGTCATCAGCGAGTACCGGTAGTAATCAACTTTTACAAAAACTTGGTGAAACACTTTTCGGATTTGGCAGTACTAATAGCGCTGCTAGTGTATCTAAAAGTAATATCTCAAACCCTAGTATGGATTTACTACGTAACCACATTGTAATCGATTCGACTGACTTTGATGCTGTGGCTTCAAGTGCAACCAGCGATTTACAGCAACAGATTGAGTACGACAAGTTCATGAATGAAATATGGATTGGCATTGTTTTGACACTGATAATTATATCGTTAGTGTTTTGCATCTGCTCCTGCTTTCTATATCATCAATTTAGACAGTGGAAGATGAATTGTAAGTATTACGTTTTTTTTTTTTTTTCTGTTTCTGTTTTTTATAATACTGTATGTACGTACATCTTAATCTACATAAGTCTTCGTATTATTTTCTGCATCTGCAAGTGAAATTAAAGTTTAAACGAGTTTATTAATCCAAGGTAAATGGGTTTATCAAGCTGTAGATAAAAGTTCAAGTGCAAGTAAATTTTTCTTTCCTGTGCAGTAGAACTTAGTCAATCGCGGTTATTAACCTTTTCGTTGAAATAAGACGAAGTCAAAATTGAAAAGAAAAACTGGGACGAAATTTTAACACATTCATTATCTAGGCAAACATTTTTTTTTTTGACAGGTTGGCGATAAAGAAACAATTTATATGTCCATTTATAGAAGTAGTTACTGATTATAACAAAGATCGTAAAATCTGGTAACCTTTGTGAAAAAAATTAGGTCAACATTTTACTGAGACACTATACAATTTACATATTTATATATGCGATATTATGTTCTTGAGTTTGACATGAGTTTTAATTAAAAAAAAAAAGAAAAAAAAAACATAGTCCGGAAATAATAGCGAAACGAATGGTTAAAAATAGCTGCATACATAAGTGTTTGACATTTAACTTGTTTAGTGAGTTAATTTTATCTACAAAAATTTATTTATGCATATTATGCGGATATTATCTCAAATCTTTGACAATTTATTCTCTGTTATCATAGCAAAGAGAGATCTTATTCAAGGATATATTTTTGATGCCTCACAAATCCAAAATTAGCACTTAACTATAAAATATAAGCTAGATAGTTCGTATATATCTAACTGGCAGATCCGTCATACGCTTCTTCTAAGCATCCTTTTTTGAATAAAGCAACCTTTCTGATATTTATTTGTTTCATTGTATCTCAACCAACTTCATAAATGGGAATTAATATCCTTTAAAAGTTTCTCTTTCAAAACAGCAAAGGATGACTTTATTTTTTTCGTTTTAATGATTCGTCTTAACCAAAGCCTTCTTTCATTTCTCATTGCCATACGTATGAATTTATTTGGACTCGTTATAAAGGTAACGATAAGCCTTTCCCTAAGGAAAGGCATGCCGCTACCAAATTCTTCTAAATAATTATCCTGACTCTGTTTTCTGATAACATGCCACTCATAGTCGTTCAGTCACACTAAATGACGAATTTATGGTATTATCGTTATAAGTTCACTGGACTGTTAAATAGGCCAATAGAATTCACCACTTCAAATTTAAGTTGTACACAACACAAAACAAAATATTAAGGCATTTCTAAGCAAAGAAAAAAACCGACAACAAGTCTGACTCAAGTTATGTGAGGAATTTTAAAATTGTTTTTAAATCTTAACAGATACAGATAAATGTATATATAAACATACCTATGTATGTATGTAAAAATAAACTGAATTGATTGTTTTCGATTTGAAAATATTCATCGCATGTGGCAGATTCGCTCTAAACGAAAACATCTACGGTATATGTATGTACATACTTACATTCCGCAGAAAAATACATAATATAAATATTCAGGCTATACCATAAGTCGACCCGAGTCTACCTTTTAATCAACCATCACGCCAGCTTAGGCCAAGACAGACCGTCCCATAACTTATCGGTTAACTTTGCATAGGTAAATCGCAAATTAAATTGGCCCAACTCATTTCACACGTTTCATCAAATCTGAAACTTCGCATCAATTTAACTACACGTTATATCATTACTGTCAAACATCAAAACAGACAAAACCAAGTTCTATTCATTATAAAATGTTAAACAACCAAATCATCATATTTTTCACTAAATTTGAATTCAAATTACTCAATGAAACTGATTTAATATCCACCATACGAGTGGCATAACCAAAAAGATATGCTTCACATGCATTCCTATAATTTTAAAAATGGAAAAAAAAAGTTTCACTTTAATTACAAACTATAATTCGAATGAACTTCAATGGTAAGAAGCCACTAAACGATGACATATGGGCTGAACTATATTCTAGTAAACAAACGTAAAACTCTATCAATGGAGTATTTACAAAAAATAAAAGAGTAAACAATACAATTAAAGAGGAACGAAAGTATGTGCCAATACGTGCAAATAATTCCTAATCAGTTCTTACTAACCAAAATCAAAAAGAAAATATAAACAGAAAAAAAAAAAAAAAAAAAAATTCTTATACGTTTTATGTCGCAGTTTTGTCCATGGTAAGTGCCAGAATAATAAATGACCATCCCCACATATTTCTTCTATACAGTGAAACAAACAATACTATACAAACAAATTTTGTATCTTATAAAAGGAATACTTACATATATTCCACCCATAATATTATGCCTTGTGCCGAAACATTCAAAAATGTAGACTAACTTGACAGACGCTCTATTGTTTGAAGACGAACAGTTTTTTTTTTTTTATATCTTTTTATATCTTATCAATCAAATATTCGTTGTTGTTTCTGATAAAGTTTTTGATATGGTGAAAGTTGTCTTAAGACCAAGATACACTAAACTGAAAGTCAAAAAGCATCAAAGCAAAACGATTCTTTTCTTTACGAAAAATAGGGTGATACTCGTACATACTTTAGTCAAAAGACTGTTTGGTTTACCTTAAAAGGTACAATTTTGGCGGTTCTTTCGTTTTCTTAGTTTGTGCTGTGTTTTCTGCTTTATTGTTGTGTTCTGAATAATCAAACAACTGCAATCTCCTGCGATTTTTTTGAATGTTGGATAATCTAATAAATTAATCGCACATTTTTTTTTTTTTTTTTAGTTACATTTATTGGTTAATCAAGTGTACCCATTTTTTTTTTTCTACGAGTATTTTTATTTTCTTTGTTTGAGAAGTTTTATCGTGGAATTTTTACACGCACGAGCATCCGTTTTAAAGTCAAATAGACTCTCAATTATCATGTTACTTATGAGTATGTATACGTGTAAATATAAAACAAAATGTAAATGAGGGTTAAGTAAGAAACATACACAAAAGTCTGTATGAATTTCTGGCTTGACGTAAAGGAAACTTGCAAACTTTTTGGTTTTGATGACCCAAATATCATACTTATATTTTATTGATTAAACCACTTATTTTTGCAATCAAATTGATGTGATTTTTGGAAAGAAGGCTTGCCTTTTTGACGCGTACGTGACTTTATGTCTTAATTCGAAGCAAATTGATTGCAACAATAGTCGTTAAAGTTAATGGCAGTTCAGTAATTGCAATCAATTGCTACATCTGATTTCAAAATCACTGTCACTGTGCAACTTGTTGTTGTTATGTCTCCATACCATTCAAAGATCACATGACTGGAAATCGCTTTAGCTCTTTTTTAATACATTCAATGCTCTATATCCCTCATATCAGAAGATCTATTGCCAGTTCCTACTATACAGAAGAAGGCGTATAGGTAGGTTACATATTTCTCCTTAGTCTCCATAGTATTGCACACAAAAAGTATCAGTCCTTAACTATTGTAGATTAGATATTCTCAGTGATCAACCAGAAAACATCTTCCTTTAAGGGGGAGCACTATAGTAAATAGGTATCTTTTCTTTTCATCCATTCCTTCCCACTTCTGAAAAGGCTTTAGTTAATGGTCAACATTTTAAATTGTATGGCATCTGAAGAAGTTTCTGTTGTGTTAGGAATGTGTACATATGTGTAGGGTTAACATTTCACCCGATGCTTTCTCAGAACTGTAACAGACTATTTCGATTCAACAAAATGTCCCTAAATTACATCTTTACTCCGTCGTACTCTAGTTTTGATTTGGAGATAATTAAATTGCAAGGCACAACTTCTTAGTTGGCCTTATATTAATATGCACCATCACAACTTATTCGAAAATAAGACTTGCATGCAAAACACAAGAAAGAAACAGGTGAAAGTAAGCAACCATGTGGAACCTCATGCAAATGTAGTCACCAGAACAAACGACCGATTTCTTTTATTTAATTTTTTTTTTTTTTTTTCCACAATCACAAATTACTTACTTTGTGTGTATATCTGTTAGTGAAAAACTAAAATATCTCAACCTAAACTAAGTATCTTTTGTATGTTCAGTTAATTTATTGAATTATTTACACATGCAGATATTTTGTTACCAACAGACCCCAGCGACGTATCTCTGAAATATCCCGTCATCTTTTGTTTATTTTGGTGTCTCACGACAAAACTTCCGTGTACAATACTTCTGCGTCTACAAAATCTCTTCAAACCAGATGCCATAAAGCCGACTAAAAATTATGTAGATACACTGTTTTACAGTGGTGGCCAGTTGTCAGCGATATATGGTACTTACATATGTGTGTAATATTAGAATATACGAGTATCTAATGCAATTCTTCAATGTAGAAGTTGATCTTCAGGTGTCAATCAATGCTTTATTTGTTCAGTAAGGTTTTTTTTTATCTCTACAATAGTTTTCTTTAGAACGCATATCCATTTATGAGCACTTATATCTGTGAGTAGAATTTTTAAATACTAAATATTGACAGAATTCAAATGAGCTATAACCAAGGCAGGGTCACCAAAGGCTGTTTTACATTACCAGTCGCTTCTCGTATGTGTCTTTTTTGCGAATCATGCCATATTGATAATTAAGCACATCTAAAATATGTGTATGCCTCCATTTAATAGGTTGTTGGAAGAGGCGAGTCGATATTTTGATGTATACATATATGTACAATATACATATGGGTACAAATGACGTACGAAAAAAAAAAAATTAATTAAAAGAGGTACGACCCTCTTAAATGTTAGTTATTGCGAATTTGATAGTTATCTACGAATTTGTTTTCTTTCCAAAACGAGCATCTAATTGTCTAATGATATGAAAAATGAAAAGATTAGTCAAACCGCACAATTGAATAACGTTATTAATTTTATTTTCAATAATTTTTGCACTGCACAACCTTTCTCGCTGACGGTCAAATCCAAAAGAAAGCATTTAATTTTACCTATGTACATAACATGAGTATTGAGCAATGAATATTCGATAAAGAGAGTGAATGCACACGTTAGATTAAGTATAGCTAATATCAAAATAAATTTAAATCGAAAGATGAGAAGCTTGTTTACAAAATAGGGCAAATTAGACAATGTTTGGCAAATTTCAATAATTATTAATTAATTTTGATTAACGATGTTCCAATCCCAAGCACTTAGTCTCAAGCAAACATTCGGATATGTTTTTTTTTTTTTTTTTTTTTGGCTTAATGAAAGTGTTTCTTTTTTATTTTTATATTTAGATACCAATTATCATCTTTATAGGATTTGAAACAGCTATTGGTTAAATTAATTCGAGTGTTCAAAAAAAAAAAAAAACTCAATTTGCATTTTGTTATGGTAAAATCGGATATTTTTAAGGCTTAATTCGGTGATAAACTTCAATAGATACTGTGACGAGCATGGATTATTTTCCTGTTGGTAACTAAAACCCTTTTCTCAGTATGTTAATGTGAAATCCGAAAGATTATCAATATGAAAAAATGACTGAGATACGTGATTCTTGTGTTTTCTGTGAGGTCTATCGAAATGGGTAGGAATCAGTTTTTCTTATAGTTGGAAATTGAATTTCCGAAAGGCATCATTACTAATCATTAAATATGTCTATTGTATCTATTGTAGTCTAGGTCGTATATTTTTCTTCAAACTGAAATAAAAGTTCTATTTCTACTGTCTGTTTAAAAATTCAGTGGCTTAAGGTATTCTTTGTTAATTGCCTTAAAAACTAGAATGAATAGACCGATTAAGGAGCGTAAAGATACGCATTTTAAGTGGTCTGCAACGATGTGTGTGGGTAAAATACCGAACAGGTACGATAATTCTCAGGCACTTGAAAGCAAAATTCGGAAACACCATCTAATTGCGGTCCCGACATGCATTAATTACAGTTGAAGTACTCTAGATACTAATTATGGGTCGAGTGCGGGATTATTTTCTCCTCAAAGTCAAGTGCATCGACGGATAGTAGGATTTCATTTTTTCTGCGGTGAGAACGAAATTTGATTTTCACTCATGACCTAGACCCGGGGAAATTCAACAGTGATATGTAGTGATAGCATACGAATAAAAATAGTCCCTCGGAGCATTAAGTTGGTCGTAAAATTAGAGTGTACTCGTATACAAACACAAATTCGAACAAACGAAACCGTGATGGACATATAAATTAGAGAAGGAGTGTGGCATTGTAAAACAGAGATAGTGAGAACGGTAGAAGCTAGAGAAATATTTCTGAATGACCGTGACTTCGGCAGGCAATGATAAGAATGAAATTTGATATTTTTAATAATTAACACGTACGTAACTTCGAAATTATCTTTCAACGAATGATGGAGCGCACTACATTCTTAAAATTATCAATTGCTCAAATATAAATAAAAAACATATGATACGGCAACACTTGTGTCTTTTTTTGGAAAAAAAAATAACAGATAACATTAAATATATGATACTTGTACTTGCTGAGGGAATTTGGGTGTATATTGATCCCAAAATTTGCTGTATTCCACAGCTTCAATGAACAAATTATTATTTTTTTTTAAAATCAGCTTTCATCTTTCGAAGACACATGAACAGACGCATACAATTCATCATTTGAGAAAAGAAATACGTTATTGGGGAACAGTCAACATTTTTTTCGCGTACCTGGATATTTATCCTTCAAAATAATTTAACAAAGCTTAAAACGCAAACACTTGTTCTTCGTGTAAATGAATCAAGTTATTCAATTTCTTCTCTTTTTCTTTGTAGATCGTCATAACCTTCAACAAACCCAAGACATCGAATCAGTTAAATTGAATCCCGATTCTGATGACCCAGTTCCAGAGTATACATTGGTTTCAGGCCTTCCAACATATGAAGCAGCTTTAGAATTAATGCAAAAATCAACATCACTTCTACCTGGAGGCAATAACAATAGCTCCTGTTTAATTGTCTATCCTTCATTGCTCAACGTACTCAGTGTGAGTGAAAAGGATTCGTTTGCCGCAGCTCTAACACAATCTTCTATGGCTGTAACAACAACAACAGAAGCAACATCACAACCACAACTACCACTATCAATTGTTGATGGTACCGTAACAGCATCGATAACGACTTCTACGACAACGATAACAGCACCAACTCAAACGATGGTGTCACAAAAAGTCAAATGTCAAAATCCACCTCGTTTGAAATTCCAATCAATACCAAGCTATGAGGAAGCGACAGGATGTCAACCATCGCAGCAGCAGCAACAACAACAACAACAACAGCAGCAACAGCTATTCGAGTCAAGTGATGTGTCACCTTGTTTGATAAAAACACCAAGCTGGTGTGAGGATACTACTAAAATGTTACTCATGGATACTAAGAACTAAAGCGATGTTAAAAAAGCAAATTAAAAAAAAAAGAAAAGAACTGAATTTAAAAGCTATTTCCTGGGAATAGATACACCTTAGATACTTTTGTGATCCTTTAAAGATTTTTTAAGATTAGTTCGAGTAGTTTGCTGTGAGTTTAGTTAATTTTTATACTTGTTCTGAGAGCTGTGATTAATGAAATATTTATTTATTTGTTTAACTAGACTATAAGATACGCTTTATTTTAATGTAAGAAATACAGATACTTACGTTTTAATATTTAACACTGAAAAAGTATTCTAGATACTAGGACATTTTTTGTTAGATACGATATATGTATGTTGGCATATATAATAAAATAAATTAAAGAAAACTTATTTTCAAAATGTTAATTAAAATTTTACATTTTATTTATTTTGGTTGAAGAAAGCTTTATTATTACTAAACATGAACTACACTATGAACTCAAGTTTAACGCCTAGTGTTAGTTTACCACACATCGTCTTGCGAAATTTGCAATAAAAAGACCAGATAAATCACACAAACCAGCATTGGCTTGTTCTTTTGCAAGATGCTCTCGTCGTTTAGGTCTCCAAAAAAAAAGAGAGATACATATTTGTACAGTGTTGTGAGCTAGTTAGATTTTCTTCGGACAGTTCATTTAGAAGAATGCTAGACAACCTCTCATACAATTATCTGGCCTTCTGTGCTTAGTAAACAGTTTCGTCTTGCCACGCAAAGTACGAGTACGTTATGCTGTGATGACAGCATTGCTTCGAGATCATCGGACTATGATAAATATCTCCTCAAATATATGATTTCAGTAATATGTCGTCTGACGAACGTACGAACACATTTATAAATATGAATTGCGATATATCAAAATGAATTTTAAATTCACAGCGGGATGGAAGTATGTTTACGAGTATACCGATAATCTCGAAGCTAAAGCTTGAATTCAAGAAGTAAAGGATCAGGGTTCACTTCTCTTCATTTTCGTAGAAGGTTTTATTTAAATAAAACAAAAACGGTGTGAGATATTTGGCTTTATTTTGAAGCTACATTTATGGCATTATGTGTGGAATAACACATCACTCAAATATCCAGCTCGGCTACGCCGGCAGGCGTTCGGTACAATTTTTGATGACTCGGTTCAATACTAGGTGGGGTGGAAAGTAACCTCTTTGACCACCAGAATGCGTTGCTACTGCAAAAAGGGTTATGGTGCCTTGAAGTTATATTTAGTCAGACATGCCAAATTTCAGTGCGATACTGTCCTTAGTTTTGTTTTAACATCTGATTGTTTTTGACGTGTATGGCATCATGTTGAGTATGGAACGATTTTCGTTCTCTCATGAAACATTATTTTTTGAAAACGGCGAAGGAAACAAAAGAAAAGTTGGATAAAGATTATGGGGCTAATTCTCCGTCAGATTACATCGTCAAATATTGGTTTCGAGAGTTTCGTCGTGGCCGCAACTCCACAGAGGACAATGTCAAAAAAAAAAAACACGAAATGGTGTTGTCTGACCGGAAAGTGAAGGTGCGCGAGCTAGCAGATACCACAAAGATTAGTACTGAGCGCACACTCCGAATTTTGGGCAATATTCTGCATATGAAAAAGTTATTCTGCCGCTGGGTGCCGCGCATACTCACTCCTGACTAAAACACGAACGCGAGAGCAGTTCGAAGGAGTGTTTGGACTTGCTGATGCGGAATCGGGCGAACTTTTGGCTTCGATTGGTAACTGTTGATGAAGCTTGCATCCACTATTACACACCAGAGAACAGAATGAGTGCCCGGCAATGGACTGGCGCGAGTGCTCCGAAGCGGCCGACAGAGGCTCGATGGGTCGGAAAGGTTATGGCGTCGGTTTTCTGAGATTGTCATGGTATACTCTTCTTGGACTACCTCGAAAAAGGAAAAACCATCAACAGCGAGTATTACTGTGCATTATTAGAGCTGCCGAAATCGCTGCAAAACGGCCTCACATAAAGCGAAAAAAAATTTTGTTTTTGCAAGACAATGCACCGGTGCACAGAAGCATCGCAACCACAGCTAAAATCAACTTACGGCTCCAATTGCTGTCGCATTCGTATTCGCCCGGTTTCGCGATGGCTCATCAATAAAAAATTCAGCTCACGCGAGGAAATCATCGACGCCACGGAGGAGTATTTTGCAGACCTTTCGAAAAATTACTTTTCAGACGTGATCAAGAAGTTGGAAAATCACTAGAATAAGTGTATCAAACTAAAAGGGGACTATATTGAATAAAATAAAAAAAAACATTTAAAAAATTTTTTTTTTCCATTCCCAAGGAGGTTACTTTTCACTCCATAAGGCGTTATGCCGTTATTCCAAAGTGGTTGGCTTTTTAGCGTAGACTAAGAACTTGACAAAATTCCAGCGCGGCAGACAATTAATGACCGCTCGCTGTGAGATGACCCAGTCGTCAAATTTCTCCTTCATAACTTTGAGCGTTGCGTCGCTTGTATGGAATATAGAGCCATTGTTTTGGAACCACAGCTCGAATATATCGATAATGTCGAGCTCTGATTACAGAAAGTCGGTAAATATCGCTCTATAATTGATACCATTGACGGTAACGGCGTCTCCTTTCTTATTTCGAAAGAGATAAGGTCTGATGATGCCGCCATGCCATAAATCGCACCAAACAATCAGTATTTGTCAATGCATTAATGCTTGGCCGAACACTTCTGGATTATTTTCGCTCCAATGATGGCAATTTTGCTTGTTGAAATGATTTGTTTGGCTAAAATGCGGATTTTCGACTAGCCCCCAATTAGCGAACTCACGGCGTTGTCTATGGTCATCCGGCTTCAATTCAATCTTATACGGATGAAGGCCCAAATCAATTCAGCTGATCGGCGAAGAATCGACATTTCTGTGTCTTCTTCGATTCTGGGTGCTACGGCGTCGATGTTTTCTTTATTTCGCAGCAATATCTCTCTGGTTGTTGGCTTAAGACCCAAAAAGTGTACTAACGCTGCACACTGAAGCCATGATGACGACCGACTTCACAGGGAAATTTACACTGCGTATTTACAACGAGCATTCGTAAAACGATGCGTAATAAAATGGCAAATCTTGCTGAACATTTTGACAACAGCTGCTAAAACATTACAATTGGAAAAACTATCATTGCTATCTGGGCACTCTTTATTAAGGAATCACACCAAAGAATCCATAAGTATTAGCGTGCTTAAAGAAGACACTTTAAAATATCATTAAAGCTGTAGATGATGTTGTTTAACAATATTCTGAACCCTTAAATCAAATTTGAAGAAAAAGTAATTTTTCTGAAACGAGGGCTTATTTTTAATGGCGATTTGTCATGGTGGTGTGAAATGGGAAAATTGATTACGAAATAGTTTCAACATAAACAAAATTTTATAAAAGTTTTAAATTTTTTTTATATACAAGGTAGAAAGAGCTCCATACCCTGCCTTACTTGGGGTATCACATAATACATTTAGCATTGAATTGTCTTGCCTTGTCAGCCAAGCATGGTCATTATAAACTCAAAGATGGGATAATGACCTCACAATATGTATTATATCATGTTATATAGTATATTAAGCAAATAATTTTCAAACCAAACCATGTACCTACGTAGATTTAAAAGATTAACTTTGTTAAGTCTTATTGACCCAAATCTGTAGCTTTAATTTATGCGTTCTTAGGTGAACATCGTCCAATGTGTTAATGTATACATAACATTTGTTATGCAGATCAAATCAAATAATTAGATGCCCTGAAATAAAAATGTATGTATACAAGCACTCTCCGTGTTTAGTAAACCTGTTCATCATTCATCTTCGAATTCCTTTTTCAGCCTAAATAAAACATTCTAATTATAGATAGAAACTAGTTAGAAAATCGTCATACGTAACTTAATCTTTAACATGTGTCACATTATAAATATTAAGCACCCGTCGATCATATAAGACTTTGTAACGCGTGTTAATTGGTCACACATACGATCGTTTTTAGAAACTTAATTTCGTTAGAACTAATCTAAATTATCATAAGTCACACTAAGAGGAACATACAAATTTACAAACTATCACAAAATTCGACTCGACCTTTCATTCACCGATTATATTGATACATAAGAAACTCGAATTTTTAATCTGTCACCTCACACCCGTCCTATGACGATTGCTACTAGATTATATAAACCTGAAACAACTCTCATCGGATCTATTGTGTCAAAAAACTTGTCGCTTATCTAAAACAGATTTTAACCACAACAAAACGTTCGCATACACGTGACACGACTTAACTGAGAGATACAGAAACAAAATTCGAATGCTGCTTGACCCACATCTTTATGCATTTAGAAAAAAGTGCAACATGATCGCCATGATCACCTCACACAAACAGTCTACACGCTTTAAATTGTTTCAAAATGTTTACCAGATGACATAACGAAATTAAACGAAACGAAAAGACGAAAAACAAGAGGCAGACCTCTATACAGATCCGTCAGATTGGAGCTGTATCTTTACTTCCAATTTTTCTTTCTGTTCTCGTTTTGTCAAGTTATTTGTCTTTTACACTTTCTTATTGGGTGAAACTATAGTGCAAGTTTGAAAAAAGATTTCATTCAAAACAAAAACAGTAACACAAAGGCAATAGGCAATTCAAAGCAACGCAACGAAACCAAAGACACAGAAGAGAGCTCTTACAATCTTTTAGTTTTCGGTTTTCACATCTCAAATTTCAGTCAGCTTGTCTTGAATTTTTCTTTAAATCGTTTCTGGTGGAATGGATTTGGTGTGTCTGTCATTGTTTAGTTCGTTTTGACAACATTAGTCATATCGAAGAGTTCAGTAGGCACAGGTATCGATCAGAAGGAAACATTAATACACATGCCAGCTGAAAGAAAATTTAAAAATGAGAATATATTCAGGCAATATGTAGGTACCTGATAAAATTTGTGTCCGTGTAACCAAATATTATTCATTTTCATGCAACAAAACAGCAGCAGCGCTTCAGAGCAGAAGTGACTTAACCTTTTTAAATTGCTTTGTGGATGTTTAAGATGTAAAGCGATACTTGCATATTTGTTGTTGTCAATAATCGTTTAATACGAAGTGAGTGCTAGTGAGGGACAGTGTAGACTAAAAAACAAATAACGCAATTTTATCCATCCAAAACAGATTTTTTAAGGGTCAACATTTTTTGGGAAATAGACCACTTAGACAAAAGAGCTTAAAGCGTGCGATTTCAAGTCTATGTGCACAATATTGTGAAGGATGGGGTTTGGTTCTTGATTTATGCCAATTGCTTCACTAGTTGGGTGAACTTCTACCATTCAACTTCTACCAATAATTTATCTTAACCCAAACAAAATGTGTAGGAACTGAACCTCCGAGACAAGCCCCAAGTAAAGAATGTCTTGGTATCTTCACCAGCTTGCAGAGCGATATGTCACTCTGGGTCGACCATTTTTTAGATACAATTGCAAGTAACTTTGCTGAAATTAACCTTTCAGTTGACGGGTAGTTTATAATTGGTGTTCAAAATGCACAAATTTGTCTTCTAGATTTGGCGAAACTTAAAATTGGTGCTCAGTTCTCAGCCAAAAATATTCAACGAATTAAAGGCAGTGTTTGTAATGTGAGACCAGTAATGATAGCTTATTGCGTAGATGAAGAATATCAGATTCATATCGCGGTAGTTCATTGGGAATTATTAGAATACAATGCACTTTTTACGGTCTGTATACAAACCGAAAACTTTAGAGGTAGTTAGAAATGATAAGCGCGTAAGTGCGACTGCAAAAAGCATCAAATACTGAAATAACAAGCGAAAAACCTGGCAAGTGAATCTTCGTGGACTTCTTACGCAGTCAAGCGGACCGTACGAAAAATACGATCCTGAGTATGCTCTCATTATCGGATTACCACCTTCGAAAGATTTACTAGAATCTGGATTCGACAAAGAACAAAACGTCGGAAAAATTGCTCATAGACTACTGTTTAGCTTCCAATCCCAAATTACAAGAACCTTCTCATAATAAATTCTCAAATCGAGATTTTCAAACACTCTTTCTCATAATTTGGGCTTTATTTCGGTTATGGCTTCTTCATTAAGAGTTAAAATTGTTTGCAAAACGTAAAATTACGCTTCCAGGAAATAACGTTCACAATAAATCGATGGTTTCATGACTTTTGTGGTAAGTAGAATCATCCTGTTAAAAGTAGAGGTCGTTCGTATCTATATCCTCGAGCCACAAGCCGCACCCAACAGTTACCTGTTCTGGGTGCATTCTGACTCACTTGTGGATGCCCTAGATGCAGCAATTTTACTTAATAAGGTAGTTGCCAATATAGAAATGTCAGCAACCATGTCTTCTAGGACCCAACCCGAGAACGTATGGCGCTGCTGGTGGTCGGCCGAATTCAGTTTTTGAATTAATTGGCATTATTGTACGCATAAAGAGCCAAATATTTGACAAAAATTCGGTGAAGTGTGGCTTTGAAGAGGTTAGGCTCCTGAGAACGATGACGAATGGAGGTGTTTGGAAAATTTTCTACACTTTTCTACCTTTACTGCGGCGATGTTTTCCATTGAATGTCCGGGGTCAACATGTTACGTGAATTTTCGCAATAAAATTCAATGATTTGGATTTTCTTATTCAATGTGTAGCAGCCATGGTAAATCTTCGAAATTTGTAGATGACATCTGTCACCATATGTCAAATCTGCATTCATCAGCTGTAAAATAATAGGCCTCTTGTTGAAACACGCTTAAGCAGCAGATACTTTCAAAAAGACTCTCTGCCATCCTATACTATAGATGTCACAGGCACATATAATATTTCCGCTTAACCAAGCCATCTTATAGGCTTCGTTTACCGTTAGATTAAAATACGCGACTTATTTTTCAAATTGCCAATTAATTTTCTAAATATGTTCTGTGCTCTCGTCAGAGCTTTTGCATATGTATCTTCATTTTAACTATGACTTTTCTACCCCACTGTTTATATGGTATTCCTGTGAATTCAAGCAGAACGTTCTGATGTCGGAAGAATTCACTATCCATCGAACGATGGGGAAAAAGAAGAACTCGTAAATGGATTGAGTAATTATGTTCCCGTTCTTGGTATTGTCCTTTTGTATCCTTTCTCATCATGGTGTCATCACAAAATAAGCAGAAACGAACTTCAAAAAGTAATCACTTTACCCTTTCCACCTTGCTGATGTGGTGTCGTTCTTTTGTGTCTGTTTGTCTGCCCTCAATAATAAAAGGAATTTGATACAGAAAGACTAGAAAGGCCAGACTTACGTAGAAACCAGTTGGAGGATATTGGATTTCTGCGATAATCATTTCATGACTATGACACCAGGATACCGTGTCACCAAGTTCACTTCATTCCTTCATTTATTGTTGTCATTTTCTGCGTTCTCTATTTTTCTTACATTTTGGCCTGAAAAGGCTCTCGTATATAAAACACAAAAAAAGCATATGTATGTTCACCTCCAGTTTGCCACTGAGAGAAGTAGGATGTGCCAAGTGTATGGTGTCAATTTCAAGGCCCAACCTTACCCATATAGAAGATGAAACACAAAGAAAAAAATGGTCTATAAAAACAGCCTTTTATTCGCATGCT
Source organism: Volucella inanis (assembly GCA_907269105.1). NCBI lineage: Eukaryota > Metazoa > Arthropoda > Insecta > Diptera > Syrphidae > Volucella > Volucella inanis. Next base: position 25,618,268 of record OU026154.1, on the reverse strand, counting down.
TAGTCCCAGTTTGTTCCCGAAGCAAAACTCGAACTGGAACTCATCGTTGTCATCATCATTGTGGTCCTCAACCTTCTCATGTGGCGGTTTTGAGGCAACCAGCACAGCGGCGGAAGTTCTTGAAATTTTCCAACATTCTATGGCTTCAATTAAAAGAGTGTGAGTAAGGGTTTTGGATTATTTTTTCGCTCTGTTTTTGCAACACACAAAGAAAAAAAAAAAAAAAAACAACAACAACGGGGGGAAGAGGTTAAGTAAAGCTGTGATTTATGGGAAACTATTCTCGTAGCGGAAGTGAATTTGTTCACACGACTCTGACATATTTTAGGATGCAAGTTATGACTGTGAAAAGATAATGAAAAACGAGTTATTAATTATGTGTGAGAAAGGAAGTAGATGGCAGGAGTTGTGGCAGTCAGAATCCGTAATTTGGAAGCAGGCAAAATATTTTGCTTGGCAAATTTTCAAGAATTCTGCGGTCGAGGAATTGAGTGATTTACGAGGATTCGAACGTAGAATCGGAACGGTTATGGTTTTAAAATACTATAATGTGAGTATGAATTTGTAATTAAGTCCTTAGTCGAGTTAAGGCTAAAGAAGTAATTTTGTGGAAGTATTTGTGGGATTTTGTGATATTCTTCAGATAATCTGGTGCAAATTGTTTGATCATTTAGAAATATTAAAATATATAGAGACTGGGAAAATATTTAAAGAAAAAAACTTTGATTCTTTAGTTCTTTATTGAAATAAGTTTAGTCTCACATAGTAAGATACAATAACTTTTTTACAGTGCAAGCTTAATATCTTGTTCTAATTCATGTGTTACTTATGTTACGATACCAATAAGCTGATACATTTATAAAAAGAGAAAGTAAATACTATTAAAAATGTGATCATACCTTTTGAGACCATAGATATACCGCGCGATACTATTGTATCGCGACTATGTTCTTGGTCAGAATAAGAAAAAAGTTCGCTTGAAAAAAAAAAAAAAGGATTACTAATATTTTGGTGAGGATTGTCCTTGTTTTGAAAGGCGTTATCATTTGCGTTGACCATATGTTTTGCCTATAATTAGTTTAAGATGATTATTGCAGGTAAGCATCAAGTAAAGACAATTCTATGGCATTTAGTGACCAGCTGAATTGTCTTATTATTTGAGTAAGACATGATGTATAAGCTTCTCTATACAATTAGGCATTTCGTTTTGGTTGGATTTAAATAAAGGCCGTTGGATCTTGACCACACTAAGATTTTATTTAGATCTTCAGGAACAATTCGTAAGGAACAATTCTTACGCAACTGGACATCATCAGCATACACGTGAATACAGCAGTACAACAAACATGAGGGAAGTTCGTTTTATACATCATAAAAAGTAATGGTCCCAAAATCGATCCTTGCGGAACACCTTTATTTAATGGAAGAAAGTTTGAAACAAAATTGTTAATAGCAACTGTTAGGAACCTCTGATTTAGGTAAGAGTAAATACACTTTTTAGAAAGGAGCGTGAATAAAAACAGCTGCTTCAACTTATTGTATAAAATTTTATGATTCAAGGTGTCAAATGTCTTGGAAAAAGTAAGGAAGTAAGAAAGGATGGCCTTCACAAAAACCGAATGTATGACATCAAATTTACTTAAATTAGATTTTATTGATAAAAAGTTTTCTAAGACATCGATTTTAACATCTCTTGCGAAATTAACATTTCTGGGGTGATTTGTGTTACTAAGGTTTTTTTAAGGGTTCATTTGAAGTAACATGCTCATTCAGGGGTGGCCGTGATGTAGTGGTATATGCATAGACTCCTCAAGCAGAGGGTCGCGGGTTCGAATCCCGTGCCAGGAAATTCTGTGAAAAAGTCTTTTCATAGAATTTGTACGTAGTTATATGAAAATCCCGTCGGCGTTAAATCTGATATGAAGGCATAACACTGATATTGGAGTGGTTGCTGGCTGGGCTAATTGTAACGAACTAACAACTAGCACGTACTTAAGACCCACTGGTTGAGGAGGATGTACTAGCTCGTCCCGTCCAGTTTGACAACCACCTCTGGGAAAAATATCGAAACTTAATAAACCTGAGTTTCAAACTACTACACCACCCGCCTGCGCCCTGGAGAAAAAGCCGGTAGAAGGGTATTCATATCCCCTTGGTGAGCGCGCGGTATTACAAAAAAAAATCATTTAAAACGAGACCATTTAGTGATATTAAGCTCTGGTTTAGTGCATTGCAGTCAATGCTTGCAAGTTTATTGTTCATTTGTTTACTTACTTCAATATCTTTAAGGTTTTTTCAAAGTTTGTATTTAGCTAGAGAAATCGCGGAATATAGAATTATTTCTTTAGTTCTCGTATCTCATAAGTAACCTTATTCTTAATTGATCGATAAAGCCTTAAGAATGCATTAGATCGGTAATTTTTCCAACATATGTAAGCTTCGTAATGCTTGTGAATCAAGGATTTGATGGAACTTAAGAACCAGGACTGATCTTTTGTTCTAGACGTCTTTGAAAAAAGAAGAAATCATTTCATACATTCGAAACCATTTAATTGCTCTCAAATCTTCTTCCATTCTTCAATTCTATTGAATTCATGTTTTAAAAATCGCGAAAACTATACGTAGAATTTATTATTGTCTCCTCACAATGAAAAGTTAGGTGAATGAAATCGTGACGGGAAAACATGAAGCAGAAAGTTGGCTAAAGTGCAGAACTTTGCATAAAATACTTGCAAAAAAATAGATCTGGATATCCTTGGTAAGATGAGTAGGTGTAGATTTATTAACAAGAAATAAGCTAAGCGCCTGCATACTATCAACTAGAGACTAGCTTACAGAAACATTGCTTTTATAAACTTTAACAATTATGACGAGAGGCGAAATGTATGTTAGTTCATTCAAGACAACAATCAATTCATCTATTTTATGTCAACGTTGGGGCTAGGCCTGCAGACACAACCTAATAATATATTGGTTTGTTAGCAAGTGATTCTTACAAATGTGTAATTTATTTCACTGACAACCGGACATTCTAATATTAACTAACATGCCAAATCCTGTTAGATCGAAAAAGCCTATTTGGTTTTATCAAACAGATGTGAGTCTGTTCGGAGTTCTTAGGTAAAGTTTTGCAATATGATAATTTTTAAAGTACCAGACAGTGTGGCTTTTGGCGTGCAAAACTAATTTAAGTCTCTCTCAATGCAAAATATTATTGTGCCTTAAGTCGATTCTTCCAAATACTTCCTTGAAGTTGAAACCTCTTGAAATTTAATAAATCTAGTTGTATAACACCACATTACATCATAACAATTGGACCTATATGGTACTTGGCAAAGAGACGATGAGATGTATATATGTATTTATGGTATATCCTTTGGCGGACTTGTTCACCAAGCTGAATTAAAGAGAAGTAATTAATAGCTGAAATACATATTCGAATTACACTTAACAATCAATAGCAATTGGATCCTCAAATTATCAATATGGAAGCATTCACTTTGATTAACCCATATTGGTTCTGTAGTCCGCAGTAGACTTTTGTATCAAGTAATCAAACTTCTGATATGCTTTCAAAGAATCTTTAGGTGGATAAATTAGTATCTGTTTAAGCAAGCTGAGAGAATAAGGGTATTCCTCCTCCTTTTCAGGAGTTGCAAAAAACTCGAACTGTGGCAATTCTTTTTGTCCTGTGAGTATGTTTAAGTTGGCCTGTGAGTTACGCACAATCCTTTCAATATGTATGTTAGATCTATTGCGCAATATTGAGAAGACTGATGCCTCTTTGATAAAGTAGAGTTCTGAGGGTTTCCTTCTTGAGAATTAGTCAATTAAATTTTTATTCATCGATGAGTTGGTTCGATATTCAAAGAACTCTGTCAATATGTAAAAAAAAAAACAATTTAAAATGACTGCATTAACAAACAAGTGGGACATTGAAGAGAAGTGTCTTACATTGCTTTGCATGCTTTATCTGAAAAACTGCCTCAAGCAATAGTTTGAGAAACCAGCAATACCATACTGCAAAGTATTGGCATCAATGCATTGGAAAATAATTTTGATGTCGTTTACAAAAACTAGAAGAAAAATTTCATCAGCTCTAAACATATGTGGACAGAGCGTATCCGCATAGCAGTACAAGAAATAATTTACAAAATTACAAAGGGAAATGAGACATCATTCCGTCTTTATGAACAAATTTGATCATCTTTTAGCTCTTTAAGCAACATATTGAAGAAACCTGAAACTACTACGCCCCCATTCTTATATCTGCATGCTTCTACTAAAGTTTTCCTTTCCCTACTGATTAAATTTATAAACTTCTTTTCACGGGCTCAACCGAGCACATGTTTAGCTTTCTTTCTGAGCTGCACCATTCCCCCCTGCTTATAGGATTCGCGAAGAGATTTGGTCCCTATTTGCACCAAAGCCTTACACGACTTCACTTTCGGTATGTAACGTAAGTATAACTTTATCACGGTGTACCTCTGATGGCTTGCAGTAAAAGTCACCATAAGTATTCTACCATTGATTCTGACCTTAGAGTCCATCCCAAATGGTTTTGTGAGACTCAATTTCGTAACTACAGTCATTCGATGTCTAACTTCTTTGCAGCACTTATTCAGTTTAGAAAAAAAAGATTAGAGCTCCGCCGTATATCATCTGCAAGGTGATCAATTTGACTGACAGTTCAATTTAAACAAATTAGGATGTGTGTTAGCTACGATAACCTTTCACCCAGATCTAAATTCAATTAACCGGAGTGCGTTTCCTGGGTTCATATCGGAATAACAGTTGCATGTTTTAAATATTGGATTTAGAATAGAATCCCAGGATCTTAAACATAGGCTTAGTTTATATAAGACACGCTTCAGACTCTTCGAGAGAATAGCTTGCTTAATGAGGTTAATGCTTCATAGCACAGCATGCCTCATGCTAGCTGTTGGGCTAGCACAAGTCTAATTTTAATTACTTTAACTCAAGCTATTTGGCTATTTTACGGCATCCAGCAAAACTGTCAGAATACATACATACAATAAAACAATCTATAATTAGTAAATAGCAGTATCTTTTTTTGGTTCTCTAAATTAGGCTTGTGCCAATGGATTAGCTGCATTATTAAAAAAATATCATTAGCTGTGAAACAACAAATATCTATAGACATAGGCGATTTTTCTGTTGAGATCAGAAAGCAAAGCAAGCAAAGCTTCGACAACGATCTTCTGTAATGAACGTGTGATGTTCAAATTGTTCTATACCACATGCAGTTGAACAATTAGTGGTGTCCCAAGAAATGCGCTGACATGATCAGACAGAAGTAGAAGAAACATAATTTGAAAATGAGTATAAAGTGGATTTGTCGACGGAAATATTTGTATCAAAAAAAAAAAATGTTAATATGTGACATTTATAGTAACTGCCAATTCACCGTCAATGAGGCATGAATTCAAAAAATGCACTTTAAATGAACACAACATACATGAACACCATGTTCATGTGTTATACACATAAGAGTATAAATATGGTAAGCATTTAAAATCATCAAAACGCTCAACAGGAACACAAACATAAAAGGTTATAAGAAGCTTTTCCCTTACATATGTATATATGTATATTATAAGTTTTTTCTTCTTTTCATAATTAGCGAGGTATGAAAGAGTATTTAGTATTCTTAAAATGTTTGAAAAATGTCGAAGGAATTTTTAGCTAGGAAGAAAAGGAAGGTACCGATGTAAGTTGGTTTTAAATGTTTGGAGGTTACAATGGTTAGGAAAGAATCACGATTTTTCGGAGTACGTCCGAAAATTGGCTTAAATGTATACCAATGAGCATTCATAGAGAGCCGGCTGTACCCGTTTAAAGTTTGAAGGAGTGATATGCTATAAAAAAGCAATAGAACAAAATGTACAAGAGTGTCAATTAACTGTGCAATATTGGCGTCACCAATGAGTTTTATCGTGAATCGTTCTTACTCATCTTACTCATATTCATTTTTATATTCCCCTCTGTACTTTCTTTTTGCTATCTTGCAATACATGTACAAAAAGTAATATTGTCAATGTTGGTCGCAAAGCGGAAATATGGAAATATGGTTGGCTTTCGTAACCAATTTTCCCGACACCAGAAAAAGCCAGTGTTTTATTGGAGCGTGTGTGCGTTGTCCGGTTTCCTATGCTGCAACTACCAAGATCACCGCTTATTGGATTGAACAGCACGCTTTTGAATCTTGTCTTACAAGTGCAAAAAGGTCTTGGGCTCACCAGACCAGATGTTGGCTTTGTACTCAAATTTTGGGCGGATTTCGTACATGACAACCTAAGTTGTCATTGATACATACCGAGAATAGAAAGTCTTTCGGTTTTAACGATGCAAGTGCCATTCATTGATAATGACTGTGTATTTAAATTTCTCTTCACAAAAATGAGGAATCAAGTTGCACAGAGCTCCCGTAATGTAGACGATTACATTTCCGAAAAAACTAATTTCCAAAAGGATTCATCTCCTACAGCTTTGTAATGTTTCTACTTTTAAATTCCTTTGACTATCATCAGTTAAACAAGTTAAATTGTTTGCCTGTTTTCCAGGAATTATCTGATTAAAATTCTATTACAATGTTCTTAACTACAGTTGGTATAACGCTCTCGAACAAGATCTGCAGTAAGGTAAAACAAAATTGCTGCCTTAAAGTAGGAAAAAAAAACTCACTTTCAAATCATTTAACTTCAAATAAAATTCTCTAAAATAAATTAATGAATACCCCCCTCCAGCAGTCAATTCTTGCTCTGTTCTCACTTTCGAGCAGACATTTCGGCAATCGGCCACACAAAAGGGACTTTTATCAGAGAGAAATAAGAAAGTTTCAAATTCAATCCATTAAATTTCAACGCTTTGATTTCAAAGTAACACACAGAATCCGGATGTAGTTATACCTACTCGAGTTGTACTCCTACCAATATATACCTCTCTACACGTCCTGTTCTCGTTGGCTCTTCCTTATTGAAAGGCATTGAAAATCGAATGGAGAATTCAATTAAAGCGTCTGAAATCGCAAATGAATCAAATTGTGAATCAAATCGATCAGTCAAAGAGTATCTGAACTAACATATACATTCACATCGACATCCACATACTTTGGTTGTTAACTTGAACTTCTGGTGGGGTGATGACTTTTAAAACGTGAGTTTTATACTATGTATACTTCTTGAAAGGACTCTTGAAAGGCAGAAATGTTTTCAGGACACACTTCAGGGAATCGAAATTGAAACAGACTATTATGGAGATGTGAGGAAGAATACGACTTAGATGGAGATGAAGAAAACATCTAAAATTAAAATGAATTAACAGATTTTCGGAAGAAGTTTGAAGCAGTACATGAGGATAAGTGTCCGAACCCAGGTGTGGTAGTCGAATCATCACCCTCTTAAAAATTTGCAATTTTTTTTTTTCATTTTTCTGAGAAATATCCTTGACCGGACTCAAGGATACAATTTCCCATTTACGGAAGACGATGGGTAGAAAGAAGAAACAACCCCAAATTTACACAGAGAAAAGTAGATGTTTTTTTTTTTGCCCATTCTTTCTTAAGGGGGTGCAAATGAACAGCACTCATGGGAGTACTTTTCCTTGGAGGGATAGGCTCAGAATCTCCACTAGTGATTTCTTGGGGAAGGCAAACTGCTCCAAATAGAATCAACAGTTTGAAGTATTAAAAATAACCTATAGCTACGTCCATGTGGTAGATGCAAGGTTAAAGCTAAAAACTTGGGAAAACCAAAGATGATTGCGGTGGTAATGTTGATGTCCATTAGGATGATTCATGGTTAATAGAGCAAAGCTAATATTTATCATGATTATGATAATTAAATTATTTTTGACGACTAAGATCGTTTATTGGAACTTAATGTACGGCATAAGGCATCTTGAATAATTCCTATAGTTTGTGAAATGAGTTGGTGCAAAGGTGCGCAATTAAGAGAGAGTTATTAGAAGCGGGGTTGCTTAAGGTCTAATCAGCTGATATTTATTCAAAACAAAACTGAATGCGTGCTAATTCTGATAAATATAAACAAGTGAGAAAAAATAACTAACGTTGTATTCTTTGTACTAGTATCTCGTAAATACGAGGGCTGTTTGATGAACACCCGGATCAGAAATGACAACGTAACTTTTTTAGGTTCTGACAATTTTCTTTTTAAAATAATCAGCCAACTGCCGAATTTTCACTCTGAGGTCAGCCAATACGAGATTATAGATTTTGTCTTTTGGTCCCCCTGGGTGCGTTTCATCAAAAACCGACGTGCAGCCACGACGAAACCGTAAACCGTAACCGTAAACGGTTGTACGGAATGGTGAATGGGTCTCATACACACCATAGAGAATGGGCTTGATTTCAGTGTCAAAACAAAACTAAACGTCGGATTGTCACCAAATTTTCACAGGCGGGCTGTAAAAGAGGTTATACCAAAGGATGGTACAATATTTTGGCTCAGTAACCTCATCTTCTTCCGGGCACTTATCAAACAGCCTTAGTGGAAGCAATTACCGTTGAGGCGTCATATTGTTGATAAGCTAATGATAATTATCATGAGTAAGTAAAAAGTTTGTTGTTTTCGAACACTATCGATCGGTTTAAAAGAAATATTTATACCTATTATGTATCCTTCAGATTGATTCAGTTATTTAGACTGACCTTAAATATCTTCCACACCCAGCTACCATATTTAATTGTGGCTGAGGGAATTGTAAAAATTAAAAACAGCATACCAAATGGAACCAGTCAGGGTACTGAAATAGATATAGTGGAACATGAACTATTGACTCCGGATCGCAGAAAAAGCATTGCTTTGGATCGAGGTTGCGTGAGATTTTAACTAATCTTTACCGAATACAGGGCATAAACCACTCAAATACAAGAACAAAATCAAACCTCAGCACCGCTCACCCAATTCACATTTAGAGGCTGCAACTATAGAGGTATCAATGTCCTTCATATTTTGTGCAATATCTTGGCAAGCTAAGGTATAGGGTGATTCATCGTAAAGTTTGATTTATAGTGTAAAATAAAACACATAAATTTGAAAGCGAACTTAAAATTTCTATTATAGGTTAAAAGAACAATTCATGGCATCTACTTCATATCATGTAAATGTTGGACACAACTACGTCTGAGGTGGTCCATTCGGAAGGTCCAATTTTCGATCGATCATAGCGACTGGTAGCTCGCAAATAACACGAGTAATGCTGGCCTCCAAAGCGTCAATCGTAGTTGGCTTATTCCTAATAGCCTACGACTCCTCAGAGAAAATAGTCCAAAGGTGTGATATCGCACGATCTAGGCGTCCAATTTACCGTAACAAAACGTCCATTGTTTCACGCGCTGTAGGGCTCGTAGCGCCGTCTTATTCAAACCAGTGGTCACCGAGACTACGTGCTTGAATTTCAGGAAGCACATAGTCCGTTAACATTGACGGTAACATTATGATTTGCCTCATTTTTGAAGAAATATGGACCAATGATTCCACCAGCCCATAAACCACTCCATACCGTTGTTTTTAATGGATTTAATGGTAGCTCTTGGTACTCTTCGGGTTGTTTATTAGTCCAAATACGGCAATTTTCTTTATTAACGTATTCATTCAGCCAGAAATGGACTTCATAACTGAACAAAATTTTACCATAAAACACTGGATTTTCATTGAGTTTTTTCAGTGCCTATTTACTGAAAATATGACTCAAATTCAAGTCGCCTGGCTTCAATGCTTGCACAAATTGAATTTTGTACGCTCAGCTACAGCTGCTTTAATCTCTTTACTATGTGCTGGATGTGGTCTAACTGGTCGAGTATCATCCCCGTATGTAAACTGAGACTCAAACTTGCGAATGGTATTGGCAATAGTGGTTTCAGTAGGTCGATTATGAGCACCGTAAGTTCCTAGAATCACACAGAACGAAAATCGTAATACAGCTGAACGATTTGGAGACGCGCTGTTGTGATGTGATCTTTCCGTGATGATTTGCCAAACGATACTGAACAAAAATGATAAAGCAGTTTGATAGGAGTCACGGGTGATCTCTCAAAAAAAGCCTATTGAAAATCAAACCACACGATGAATCTTCCTATATTTAGTATATCTCCCTAACGTATGTCTCTGAATTTCACATATCTCAACCTGCAAATTTAACTACAACCGACCTCATTTAACTCAAACTCGACTTCAATTAAACGTTTCAAGTTCGTCATTTAACAAGAGCGGACGTCTCACAGTTGGAATACGTTTTCAACTAAACTAAAGGTATCTGACACTTTTCGGCGTCTGCATCATCTAATTTTGTATTTTATACGGAAGTACAAATAAGCTACTTGATCTCAACCTTATAAATTGAATAAGAATTCACATTGATAGCCAGGCTGCAATCAAAGCTACTGACTCAAAAAGGGAATCCTAATTAGTAGACCAATATAAGAAATAGATAAGTCGGTTCAGCAGTGTGTTAAATCACAAATTACATAAAAATAAGGGAAATAATTAAATCTTCTCTCACATTATTTTATAAAAATCAATTCAAGATGGGATAATCTTAATAACTCCATCATCCATCAGTACCTCGATATCTAAGGGGATAGCTGCTCGGCAATAAGAAATTCATAATCTCCAATGAATGTTTCGATCAGTGGTTAAACAGAGACCAATATCTCTAGAGATAAATCACAAGAGTGAATTTTGAGGTTATTTTCAAGGATATTTACTATTTGTTTACAAACGAAATCGTATCTGGTGCTGTCGTCCTACTCGACCGGATTAAAAACATTATCATGGACTGACAGACAGTTTTAGGAACTCTGTAAATTTAGCTCCTTTGGATTAAAAATCAAAAGAGGTTAGTCAAACTCTATCTACTACAAGAGCTAAGAAACTACATAGAAATAATAGCTGACTATAATTTTGCAAATGCATGAATGAACTTTCACCAATTTGAACTTCCTTCATTTATTTTAACCCTACAAGAATGTTACTTACAAATATGACTAAGAACAGTATATTTACTGACACTTGAGACATCAGTTAATTGACGTCATTACTTATCGAAGTAGTATATACCATAAAAAGCTGCTCCATTTAAGTGTTGACAAATATACAACTTTTTGCACCCGACTTGTTTGACTTCGGCCTAGAGGCTTGTATTGGCAATAATTACCACTTATATTTGTAGCGGTCGTTGACAATTTTCTCGTTAAACTGTCAGATGTAAACGGTTAATCAATTTTCTAACTCTAGTTATTACCTACTTAAGGGGTACTCTACTCAGCAACTACGTAGCATAGAGCCAAGACGCATTTTCATAAAAAAAAGAAAATATAACGAAATCGTGTAAACAAGTGGTAGATAATGATGACATTGCTAGCTGCTTACCCCTAATACTGTTGAGGTTTCTGTCTTTTCGTTCGAGAGGATTTAATAAGACACTCTTCCTCTTATACCCAATTTTCAACTTCATGAAACTTACAACAGACATACGAACAGAAGTATTCTTTTGTGTCTGTCGACCCCTTCCAATGTCATTGCTTTACGCTGCCCTAATCCTTTCTGCTGGAGCTTACGTTACGGAGTCAGCTTTACCTAGGAAAAGAAGGAAACCTCAACTACTCTAATTCTCATGGGTAGTAGTTTAACACGTCTTTTTTCATCAATATTACGTTTCTTCTCATGGAACACCAAGGTGAGACCATAATCGGATGTTGATTGGATTAAGGGGAGACTCCTACTGGTATACATACATACACATATTTATAAATACATTCCTCAGCTTTATTCTCTGCATTTCAATTTATTTTTCGATTTGAACTTGTTTCTTGATTTATAATCCGATTGCCCGATGATAAAGAAGAAAAATAGACAGAGAGAGAAAAAAAATATTAATCAACACTCAGCAACAGTTTAACGAATGTGACATGAAATGACAAATGACAGTTGACACATGGTCCTCATTTAAGTGTCAGAATTTTTTACTTTTTTTTTTTTTTTTTTTGAAGAACTTAAAAGAACTGTCAATTCAATAATTTAGTTGTTTGTGAATATACTCTTATTTGTATTGATTAGAATTTATGTTCATTTCGGCATCCTGCCACGAACGATTCAGCATTTCTAGATCCTTTCTTTAACTACTTGCTGTGTAAATGATTTGCAAAGAGTCTTGGAAGGAATCTTACTGGAAATTTGTCTACCTAGCCTAACAGCATGTAATGAGTGATCGATTATTTGGCAGAAAATCCTCAAAATTGAGGATCGCTCAAAAATGGTATCCTGCACAGATACTCTGTGCGTGACTTATTCGGATTTCTATGGACTTTTGTGATGGCACAATAGAATCATTAGGATGTGCAGTAGGATTTTTTTATAATTCATTCTTTTCGTTTCCTTTTGTCTGTCAAATTGTGTCCATGGAGAATTGTCGGACAAAAGAACAAATTCACGGAAAGAAGATGTTAGAAGTGCCTAATGTTGGGCAAATGTGTCTGGATTGTTCTTTTTTTGTGAAAACTTAAAAAAGAAAATTGTATTTGTGGCTCAATTACGTACTTAATTGTGTTACACGAAAAGAATAAAATCGGGCAAACAAACTGAATAGATGCGGAAGCATATGGTAGGTGAATTGGACCATAGAAAGATTATTGACAAGAGAAATTGATTTCCGGTTAGAGTTGAGCCATCCTTTGAATTTGCTTTTCATAAATTTAGTCACATCCAGCTGGGACTGGGAGTTTCTATAAAACAGTTTTGGTGGCAGTCTAATTAAGAGATCCATAGAGGTCCTCAATAATTGACATGTTGAGTGTATTCCTGTGGTTATGGGTCGTGAGAAATCCTAAGATTTTAGTAGGGGGCATCATAGAGAGTTATAATGCTTTTAATGTCAAAAACATGTAGATTGCACCCAAATTTCAGATTCTAAATACATTAAGAAAGTTGTCAGACATTCCATAAGGCTGCATATAAGGACCGACACTTTTTGTAATAAATGATTGCATTATTCACACATCCCGAATAATTTTACATATATCATACAAGCTGTACTACATGGAAATATGATTATCAACAAGAAGACAAACACTTTGTCAAAACTACTTGTCTGAGACCCATTATCTACATAAATCTACTTCAATATCTACTGCGAGAAACCAAGTGCAAAAGAATAAAACTTCGCAAAACATGATTATGTGCTTAAAAACGAATGATTAAGGGTGGGAAATCTACCCTGATACGTAACACATGGGCTGAAAAGTCAGTGCCGTTTTATAGTAAAACACAACATTTTTGCAAAATTCAACTTTATTTATCAACATAGTTGCCTTCGAGGGTGATACACGATTTTTCAATCTTTCGATACCAGTTTTATAGTACGATTTCGGTTTAGCCTCAAAATAGGCCTCTGTTTCGGCGATTACTTCTTCATCGGTCTTAAATCTCTTTCCGACGAGCATTCTTTTGAGGTCTGCGAACAGGAAATAGTCGCTGGGGGCAAATCTGGAGAATACGGTGGGTGAGGAAGCAATTCGTAGCCGATTTCATTCAATTTTGCCATCGTTTTTATCTACTTGTGACACGGTGCATTGTCTTGATGAAACAGCACTTTCTTTTTCTTCAAATGCGGCCGTTTTTTTTGCGATTTCGTCCTTCAAACGCTCCAGCAATGCAATGTAATAGTCGCTGTTGATAATCTGTCCCTTTTAGAGATAGTCGATGAAAATTATTCCATGTGTGTCCCAAAATACGGATGCCATAACCTTGCCAGCCGACTGTTGAATTTTTGGTCGTTTTGGACGAGATTAGTCGCCTGCTCGCCATTCAGCTGACTGCCGACTTGACTCTGGTGTGAAGTGATGAATCCAAGTTTGTGAGCAAACGCGGCACCCACTTTGAACAGAGCTTTCGCATTTCCAAATATTCGTGTATGATATATCCAACAGGCTCTTTTGACATCTTCAGGGCCTCAGCTATCTCGATCAACTTCACTTTACGATCATTCTTAATCATTTTGTGGACTTTTTTGATGTTTTCATCTGAAACAGCCTCTTTTGGACGTCCACTGCATGCATCATCTTCGGTGCTTGTATGACCACTTTTAAATTTTTCAATCCACTGGCGAATGGTTCGTTCGGTTGGTGCAGAATCCGGGTGAACCTTATCAAGCCATTTCTTTGTATCGGCTGTATTTTTTCCCATCAAAAAGCAATGATAAATTAACACACGAAATTGATTTGAATCCATTTTTCTCACAAAAACTCACAACTCTATATCTCGAGAACTAATCGTCCGACAACTGTCAAATTTATAGAATTATCTTTTGAAGGTTGGTACTAACTGAAAATGGTACGGATTTAATTCAAGTGGTGCTTTCTCTGAGAAACGGCACTGACTTTTCAGCCCATGTGTTATCAAAACACTTTTGACTATTGAGATGAAAATGTTTATTTCACAAAACCGTTTTTTAGCTCTTGTAAATAAGTGCCTAATAGGATTCTAAACAACTTAACATATCAATTAAGATTTTGTACATGCATATAGTCTTTTTCAAGAGGGCGCAGTATGCGTATGCGAATGTAGATATCTCTATAGGTCATCTGACATTTTAAAGGAAAACGTATATTAAGCTTATTATCATATTTGATGACAGAACAAGTATAATTTACATGTTCTACAGATGGAATTGTAATGATTTTTCGGAAATAAGTTCCCTGCTGGTCAGCTAGTCTTCTATTTTTCTATCAGATAAAGAAACTCAGACAAGGGACGAATCCAATGTTCTCTTTACCAGCACGTCATTAGTAGAAAAATGGGTTATTTTTTTAATGATAATATGTCTACTGTGTCAGCTCCCACCACACAAAGTGCCACCTCGAAGCCCCAAATAGAAAGTTTATTCACGATCTCACTTCATATTATGCGTAGACCAGACACAGTAATTTCAATTCTCTGAAAGCAGCAACGATATAATTAGGTGAAAGCCTATGGAACGCTTCACATGATGCATGATCCAACAGATCAAAATGTATCTGAGCGTAAAAGTTAGAAGGGTCCGTCACAGAAGCGATTACCATTCATCCAACAGTGACACCGTGACATCAAAGTTATGTTCATAAATATGGCTTTGCTTTAATTTACAAAATAATTGGTTCGGTTATGCCATATTAACTGGGCGAGTTGCGATTTAAATTACAATAGAAATGCCGGAAAGGAAGTCATTCATGTCACATTCATACACATTCATGTCTGACTAGTAGATTTTAAAGAGGCGTTGAAATGTATGGCACATCTTAAACAGCGGTTTCATTTGTAAAGCAGTTTTGCACGCACGAAGAATACCCATTATCTCTATGCTCATCTAAAGTAATGCAGTCAAATTAATGAGTCTAAAACTCTTGTCGAGGAAGTAGCCATTTTGACATTTTTTTTAAAAAACATATTCCTTTACTGTTCGATAGGAATTTAGAATTAATAGCTTCTGATGTATTTCTAACTTAACTGAATGCACACTACTAGTTTCAGCCGACATAAGCTCATTAATTTAATGCTTTCTTAGTTAGCGCTACAGTTCATGGTGAATATGACTTATAATCAACAAGCCTCTTCAATGCTGCTTTCCAATTTGGTGGAGGTTCGCTTCCGCCGGCAAACACTACCTCAGATGCAGTCGTACTCTGCAGAGCGGTCCGTCCGGCTCACGTTTGAAGACTTTTTGTGTCAAAACTGTGACGTCTATTCGTTGAAAATGTTTCAGTCATCTCAGACATTCGTCGTTAACACAAATGCGAACAATAATCATGCTCAGTATCTTCGTTTCGAAAATGTTAAATGCTTCTTCATCCGTTTTCGACACGGTCCAAGACTCTGTGCCATTGAGCAGAACTGGGATTAAAAGGATCTTTTTGTATATTAAGTTAAGTCTTACGAGAAGGGGTTCTGCTACTTAGTTGTGTTTTTAATAAAAGTTGCCTGAGCCCAAAGAAACAGGGACAAGTATAATTAATTCTCCGTCTGATTTCTGTGCTGAAGTCATTGCTACTTGTAACTGTGAAGCCAAGATATCAGAAAGTTCTTAACTACGAATGTACTTTGTTTTGCCCTCGCTTACAAATAAACCCATTTCGGCCTCGTTTTTTGACCAGCACATACCTATGGGAAGCATCGTAATTCGCATTAGACTTTGATATCGCATTTGCCATGATTTGTAAAGTACTCCACAAATTCCTTCTCTGACTTGGATGCAGCATATATGTTATGGTTTTTGGTGTGCTATTACAACTCAACGAAAACAAAAAAAAATTTATCTGGGATCTGTACAGGCTCGTCCTTGAAATGGCTGAACCGATTTCAATGGAACTTTAGAGACACAAATAGAGAATTGTCAGACGTCATCCGGGCTACTATTTTTAATTGTTTGCTGCTTGTAATAATTGTATTTGTTATAAGTAATTTAAACGACGTTATAACTACATATTATTGTAAACAATACCGTAACAATCAGTTTTGAGAATTAAATATTGTTTATAGCAATTTAATTTGTCATAAACAATGAAAAGTTTCAGCCAATTGGATGAAGTTATAAACGATTTTGCGTTGTTATCAACAATTAAGTATAATTGATGACAGGTTCAATTTTTATAAACAAAATGCAATTTTTAAATTCAATAATTAATCGTTTATAACTTTGCTCCGGCTAAATCAACAATTTCCAATTATAATGGCTTGGATAATTGATGGCGTTTTATGATTTATGTCAGAGCGAAGAATTCGCAATCACTTTACTTATCTTATTAAAAGCCACTTTATGTAATACAGCCTCGTAATCAAGAATGCTATTATCTACTCGTACAGATGTTGTTACATGTTGTTAAAGCTGCCACCTTCAGTCGAAAGTTTGAAGATTTTCATCTCACACCCAACATATTAAACAGCATGTATAACCCATGGTTTACTGGAAAGTGACGATCAGTGGGACGATACATTATTTATTTCATTTCATTTCATCTATTAGCTAAGCTATACAGATTAGAATTCAATAATATCAGTATGATGTAATGAGCTTTTTTTCTTGAACTTAAGCTAATATGCCTAACAATTGACATAGAGTCCAATAAGAAATATCAAAATCCCAATCTCTGGACTTTCTCAAGACGATCTGAGTGAGTTTTAAATAAAGGGTTCCATATAAAATCAGCACATTCTAGCTGAGATCTAACTAATGCAATAAAAAGCAAAAACAGGGTATGATGATCGGAAAATTCCTTGCTATTTCGATTAATAAAACCACAAAGCTTATTTGCTTTAGCAATAACGTGATCAACATGAAATGGAAAGGTGAACCTCGAATCAATTAAAATGCCAAGATCTTTAACTCCTTCGACTCTGTTTAGTCTAATACTGTCGATTTTAAATTGAAGCTCAAAATTAGAAGAGATTGTATAAAAGGATATTATAAAGCATTTTCTAATATTCAACTATAGACAATTGTTGACGCACCAAATAGATAGGTTTCTTATATCATACTGTAAAAACTCACAGTCAAGCGAAGTTCTGATTTTAAGAAACAGCTTTAAGTCATCAGCGTACATCAAGCAATGGCCATATTTCAATGCATACGTATGTCGTTGATAAAAATTTTAAAGAAGAGCGGACCCAAATGACTAACTTGTGGTACTCCAGAGCTCTAATCAATCGATTGTGAAAGTTAATTATCTATTTTGACTCTTCGAATCTTGCCAATCAAATAAGATGCTATTCAATGGAGTATTGCAGAGTAAAACCCAAAACTATCAAGTTTTCTTTAGCAAAATATGATGATTGACGAAGTCAAATGCCTTACTGAAGTCGATGTAAGCACATTCGACTTGATAACCATCTTCAATAGCATTGATGGCATAATGAGAGAAGCGAACAAGATTAGTAGTAGTGGGCCTGCCAGTGACGAAACCATGCTATGTATCACAAATGAATTCCTTTACATTCCTTTGGATTTAACTATGCTTTCAAAGATAGTTTGCAAAGTCAAAATATCATTTTTAGATATAGATTTTAAAATTGGAATAGGAAAGGACTATTTCCATTCCTCAAGAAAAATACCGGACGACAGCGATAGATTGAAAATTTGATGAAGGGGATTTTAAATTACTTAAGAATACTTTTTAACATGGGGGCCAGGATTTGAATTAGGCTTAAGATTCTTAAGAACCAATAAAACGTCCTGAAGACTTAGTTGCATGAGGCATTCGGTAGCTGGTATAAAACTAGGTAAAGCGGGCTTTAAATACACAGATTCAAAGAATTTCGCAAAAAATTTTAGTGTTGTATTAACATTCTTAGATTCAATGTTCTTATAAACCATGGCTTTTGGAAGACAGATGCCAGTGGGAGCAGCAGAGCATCTAAACTACTATTACTTATATTGGTTTTCTGCAGTGTTTCTAATGCACTAGAGTTGTGAAATAAGTTCAAAAATCATTTAATTGAAGATTTTGTTAGAGACTGCTACTAACAAAAATATAACTAATCGTGCACTACTTTCATTACAATGCATTGTGTTTTCAATAGTTGGGAATACTGTTGATCATTATAGTTTCCCATCTCCGGGAATAACTGATTGATCTACAAAAATTTAAACAGATAATACGCGTACATTGAACAAACTAGTTTCGATTCAGTCAAACTTCAACACAATATACTTCATACCACTATATTGCCTAGATGTCCCGGATGTTAGTGGCAAAACTTTTTTAATTAACCTGGTATTGCCAAAAATACGTGCTGATAAAAAAGATCACTTGACCACTGCTAGGTGCAGTCGAGAATTGCTGCAACTCTATTTCACAAAACAACTCATTCCATTTTCAAGATGCGAATTGAAGCGATCTAATGGAAAATTCAGTCTGTGGTGTATCCAAAAACAACTACAGAGGCAAAGTCTCACAAGACTGTGTTTTTGTGGTGTGGGATAAATATACCATGGCGAATAAAGTATCGATTGAAGCTATCAATAGAACAATGCAGGATTGAAGAAACAATAATAAATTGTTCGGTGTAGTAACCTTTTTTTTTATTCAAAAGAGATTTAAGAAAAAACGTTACCGGTCGTCGCCAAAGGAACACGAGCAGATGAGATTACTGCTCAGTACCTTGAGGGACTTTTGTGAAGTTCTCTTAGATCATAGCAAAGAAAAATACCCAGAGATTATTTATAACTCTGACATACAAATTCTAGCTGCTCTTTATCAGATCTTGACGGATACTGAAACTTTAATACCGAACATCGAAAGAATTACGAAATGTGTAAATTGCATACGTGTAAATGAAAAACTAAACTTGGGCCTTTACGAAAACCACTCCACTTTCAGTAAGATATGTCCAGTATATGGTAAATAAACAAAAAAGAAGCCAATTAGGTATTAGCAGTCAAATTATATTTTGGAAATATATATTAACATACGAGGCCTTCGAGGAATTAGAAAAAATACGTGATAGTGATAATTATGATTTCATAATATAGGGTGATTCATCGTAAGGTTTGAATTTCAATAGGCTTTTTTTAACAGATCACGAATGACTCCTATCAAACTGCTTTGTCATTTTTGTTTAGTATCGTTTGGTAAATCATCACAAAAAGACTCACACCACAACAGTGTCTCCAAAATGTTCAGCTGTATTACGAAAGTCAGTGCTCTGTGAGAAATGTTTACTGAAACCACTATTGCCAATATCATTCGCAAATTTGAGTCCCAGTTTACATTAATGGATGATACTCGACCGGTTAGACCACATCCAGCACGTAGTGAAGAGACTATAGCAGCTGTAGCTGAGAGTGTACATGAAAGCCGTGACGAATCGATTCGTCGTCATTCTCAGCAGCTTGGCTTGACGTATTCGACAACTTGGCGTATTCGACAACTTGGCGTATTTTACGTGATGATCTCAGCCTTAAAGCGTACAAAATTCAACTTGTGCAAGAATTGACGCCAGACGACTTGAATTTGCGTCATATTTTCAGTGAATGGACTCTGAAAAAACTCAATCAAAATCCGGTGTTTTATCGTGAAATTTAGTCAATTCAATAAAACTTATTTCCTCCTACCTACACGGGGGAGGCAGCAACGATTTGCAGTGTGTGAACGATTTCCAAGGTCTTTGCCAGTAAGGCATGATATGCCGGAAGGCTCAATTTTATGACCACTACTTTTTTTTCCTCTATGTAAACAAATTATCTAAGATAGTCAAGCATGTCTCTATACACATGTTTGCCGATAATGCCCAGATCTATCTAAGTTTTCCTCCAAAACAATACATCAAAGACACAAGGCTAATAAATGAAGATCTTCAGCGTATACTGAACTGGTCAACTGAAAATGATTTACTCCTCAACTCTCCTAAGCCAGATAGACTACGTTGATTCTGCAAAAAATCTTTGTATTAATAATCAACCGGACTCTGACCTGAACTACTCATATCAACTCCGCTATTGAGAAAGTATATGGTGGGCTTCGTGCTCTTTGGGCTATTAAACATTTCATTCCTATACAAACAAAACTCCTACTAGCGAGAACACTTCTTTTACCCATGCTACTGTATTGTTGTGAGATCTTCTGCTGCCCAGATTATAATATTAGAAGAAAGCTTGATGTCTTGTATAATAATATTGCCCACTTCGTTTTCAATTTAAAAAGATATGACCATGTTTCCATTTCATTCACTGTACGCAAAGCAAATAAGCAATTCTACCTTCGACAATCTGTTTATATATAGAGCCCTGTGTCTGCTGCATGACGTCTTGCAAAGAAGACATCCGAACTATTTATTCAATAAGCTTCGATTCCTTCAGTCAACTAGATCGCGTTTGCCGGTTCAAACAAGTTTTACCTGTTTAACCTGCGAACGTCAGTTTTTTATTAGCTCAGTACGATTGTGGAATTCTCTCCCTATAAACATTAGCAAGATTGGTAGCACTAATAATTTTAGATCATCATCAATTTTAAAATATGGGGCCACTGGAACTGTCACAAACATACAATCTTAAATGCCCTTAAACTCTTTTATGGAAAACACTTTCTAAATCTTTTTTTTTATATATATAAATCTGTTGTTAATATTTATATTAAAATCTCTTTTTTTCTACAATATTTCTCTACTTGTACAGATATTAAATTTTGTTTGCACATTTGCTAAAATTAATTATAAAGGCTTGCAAATCTTAAAAGATTGTTTCTAAGAGATAATGCTCTAAATAAATAAATAAAATAAAGCCAAACATAAATTTAGATTTAAAAAAAACAGCTTTTTTTGATATTATTTTAAATATCAGAAACAAGTTTGAATACACCCTACCTGACTCGAACTGCAACTTTTTACAATGC
This sequence comes from Volucella inanis, assembly GCA_907269105.1. Taxonomy (NCBI): domain Eukaryota; kingdom Metazoa; phylum Arthropoda; class Insecta; order Diptera; family Syrphidae; genus Volucella; species Volucella inanis. Next base: position 25,596,871 of record OU026154.1, on the reverse strand, counting down.
AATAAATTTTGTATTTTTTGATAAATTTTATTGTGCTAAAGCAAAAAATGTTGAAAAATACATCAATTTTCAAATTGTATACTTTGGCCCATTCCCTGCGAAATGCTTGTTTGAGGTGGTCCAAACTTTGGTATTTTTTAGTGCCAACCTTCGCCTTCAAAATACCCCAGAAAGAGAAATACAACAGATTTGCATCAGGAGAGTTTGCAATCCATTTTGTCGAAGAAATGAAGTGTGGAACATTGTTTTTTAAACAATCTTGGTTGACGCGCGCTTTGTGAGACGGTGCCAAGTCTTGTTGAAATGTCCACGGTTTTCCCAAGGCTTCAATACTGCCTCTAAGACAGTTTCACGGTATACGATCGCATTAATTTTGACGCCACGGCCCAAAATACGAGCGGAGAGCGACCATCGGCGGTTATGGCGGCCCAAACCATCACCATCGGAGCTGCCTGCTTTCTGGTGGCCGTCCGAAGGTGTAAATTCTCGAAGGAACTCTCTGGCAAGTAAACTCGGTCATTTTGTTTGTTGACATATTGCCTGATAACATCGGAAAAACTTAAAAAGGGGCAACTCACCACTTTCGTGCAAGCGTAGCAACTCTTTCGCTCTTTCGACTCTAACTTTTTTTTTGTTGCGGTGTAAGATCGTGTGCTTTTTGGACCTTAAATGAGCCCAAGCTCATTTTTCAGTATGTGTTGCATCCGTTTCAACACGAGCCATTTTTCTTCCACTTCGACGCAGATTTCGCTCAATTTGAGCCTTCACTTTCCTTACCATTTCTGCCGATGTTGCTGTTTTCTTTATGACCACCTCCATGGCGTTTTGCAACGCTATGAATATCACGGTAACGAGCTATGGTTCGAGATACAACCAGAGGGCTCTAACAATAGCTACTTGTGGCTTTCCAGCCAAATATAAAGCAATCACACTATCACGATTGAATTCCATCGCGGATAATAATTTTTCAACACAATTGAGACGCTTATCTGTTATGTGTCAAAATTTGAGCTCACTGCCTTGAACAGTTTAAAAATTTTAGTAAACTGTAATTAATTAAATACTATTAATAGATATTAATAGGTCAATTATAGAAATCAACAATAACAATATAGGAAACGTTGACAATATAAAGTATCTGGGAATAATAATCGATAAGAATCTCAAGTTTTCTGAGCACATCTATTACATATGAAGAAAAATTAAAAAGAAGATAGGTTTTTTTAGAAAATAAGAAAGAAAGTAGATTTTATCACAGCGATTATAGTTTAATACACAATTATTGTGAATCCTCATTTCGAATATTGTTCCTCAATTTTATACTCATGCAGTAACCAAGGACAGGTGGAAAGACTCCAGAAACTGCAGAATGAAGCGATGAGAACTCTTCTTCAGTGCAATAGATTTACGTCGACAAAATTCATGCTAAATGCGCTCAAATGAATGAGTACCATATACGAGAAAGGTTAGAAGTTAACACGTTACTGGTACTTTTCAAAATTAAGCAAGGAAACTCACAGAACCTTTTAGCGAGTGATATAAGGACTGTAGGAGAAGCAAAACCATATCGTACGGTCAAAACACATTTCTACACAAAAGAATTCTTCTTTTTAACAAATTGCCAGAGAATATAAAAACCGAAAACAATTATAGATTATTAAATAGCAATTAAATTAAATATACGAACATTTTTAAACATTTAATTTATTAAAGGATTTTGCAAACAAAACACTGAAATATATAATATAAAAAAAATTGTAAAATAACATGTATAAAATATAAAGTTTAAAAGTTTAGCTATATACTAATAAACAAACACTACTGCTACTACATTTTCATGGTTGTGTGAAAGGTTTATTTAAGCACCGAGAAATGATCAAGCATGGTTAATCAATAATCGTAGGTTGGAAAATATTTACCGTGCTTCAACAACTTACCTATTCATAAATACAATATGCCGTACAGAATAAGCAGTACATTATCCAGAAAGATTTTCAAATGGCGTAGTTGCTCCCGGTCTTCCACTCCATAAAATAAATCTGAAAATTAGCGAATAGTTTCTCTACAGAAAAATGTAACTGAAGCTATAATTATAACTGGTTCTGGAAAAGACAAAACGGTATTTGTATCTAGAATACCTATAATCCAATTAGGAATTTAGTTTAAAAGATTGTAATTTCATATTAATATTAGCTCCGCAATGCTTGCTTGTTTGCTTAAGGTAATGCTACAATCCGGGATGGACTTGCTCCTCAACCAACAAGCGTCTCTACCCAGCACGATCTTTGGCCAGCTGTCTCCAATTTCGCACGCTAAGTTGGTTAAAATCCCCTTCCACTTACGTGCGCCACCTAACCCGCGGTCTTCCTCTACTGCACCGTCCCTCGGGCCGGAGAATTCGATTCCGTTCGCTCTACATGACCCAGCCATCTCAGTCGTTAGACCTTCACTCTTCTGGCCATATCGACGTCGCTGTACAGCCCGTACAGTTCGTGGTTGTATCTCCTCCTCCATTCACTGTTTATGCAGACGGGACCGACAATTACTCGAAGAATTCTCCTCTCAAAACAACCAAGAGTAATCTCGTCCGCTTTTGATATAGTCCATGCCTCTGCACCATAGAGGAATGGGATGATTAGGGTCTTATAAAGGATGACTTTATTTGTTCGAGAGAGAGCTTTGCTACTCAGTTGCCTTCCTAGCCCAAAGAAACAGCGATTGACAAGAGTTTAATCTAAGCGCTGGTGTCATTGCCCGAGTTCATAGCCTTAGTCCTCAACCACCTCAAAGTTATATCTATATAGCAACATTATGTCCCAGACGTCGGTATTGGATGCCCTTTTTTGATGACAGCATATATAGGGTGATTCATCGTGAAGTTTGATTTTAGGTTTGATAGGAGCGTGACTCCTATCAAACTTCTTTGTTACTTTTGTTCAGTGGGGTGGCCGTGGTGTAATCGTATATGCATAGACTCCTCAAACAGAGGTTCGCGGGTGCGAAATCCGTACGAGGCAATTCTCTGAAAAAATTTTTTCATAGAATTTGAATGTGTTTATATGAAAATCCCGTCGGCATCAACTCTGACATGTAGGCATAACACTGATGTTGGAGTGGTTGATGGCTGGGCTACATGTAACGAACTAACAACTAGCACGTACTTAAGATCCACTGGTTGAGGATGCACTGGCTCCAGTTTTGACAACCACCTCTGGGAAAAATATCGAAATCTAATACACCTGAGTTTCAAAATACTACACCACCCGCCCGCGCCCTGATGAAAAAGCCAGGTGTGCGCGGGGGATTATAAAAAAAAGGATCGTTTGAAAAGTCATTATGGAATGACTCACACCACAACAGCGTGGTGTGAGAAATGTTTTTCGTGCGATTCGAGGAACTTACGGTGCGCATAATCAACCCACTAAAACCACTATTGTCAATACCATTCGCAAATTTGAGTCCCATTTTAACATACATATAGCAGCTGTAGCTGAGAATGTACACAAATACCGTAACGAATCGATTCGTCGTCGATCTCATAAGCTTGGCTTAGCGTATCCGACAACTTGGCGTATTTTACGTGAGTATCTCGGCCTAAAAGCGTACAAAATGCAACTTGTGCAAAAATTGAAGTCAGGCGACTTAAATTTGCGTCATATTTTCAGTGAATTGACTCTGGAAAAACTCAATGAAAATCCGGTGTTTTATCGTGATATTTAGTTCAGTGATGAAGCATATTTCTGGCTCAATGGATACGTTAATAAACAAAATTCCTGTATTTGGGCTGATGAGCAACCTGAAGAATACCAAGACCTACGATTACATCCATTAAAAACAACAGTATGGTGTGGTTTGTCTGGTGGAATCATTGGTCCATATTTCTTCAAAAATGAGGCAAATCAGAATTTTACGGTCAATGGTAATCGTTTTCGCGCCACGTTAATGGACTATGTGCTTCCTGAAATGCAAGCATATAGTCTTGCTGAGCTCTGGTTTCAACAAGACGGACCTACGAGCCATACAGGGCGTAAAACAATGAACTTGTTGAGAAATCATTTTGGTGAGCACTAAATTTCACGTTTTGCTACGGTAAATTGGCCGACTATATCGTGCGATATCACACCTTTGGACTATTGTAATAGTAAGTGTAATAATAATATTTAAAGTTTCAGGTCTTCAGAAATAAGCCAGCTACGATTGAGGCTTTGAAATCCAACATTACTCGGGTTATCAGCGAGATACCAGTCGCTACGCTCGAACGAGTCGCCCAAAATTGGACCTTCCGATTGAACCACCTCAAACTTAGTCGTAGCCAATATTTACATGATATGAATTTCAAAAAGAATATGCCATGAATTGTTCTATTAACCGATAATAAAAATTTTAAGTTCACTTTGATATTTATGTTTTATTTTACATTATATACCAAATCTTACAATGAATCACCCTATACTTTGCCTTGCCCTAATTGACCGCCAAACCCATCTTCGCCATCTCCGTCTCAATACACACGAACGCGCCAGTGACACCCCGCTGCGTTCTTCCAAATATGTCGATGTCGTTGTCGTAGGCGAGTACATGGACGGACTTTTAAAAAAAAGTGCCTCAGGCATTAGCCTTTGAGTTTTGCACTATTCTTTCAAGAATGATGATGAAGAAGTCACATGAAAGCGCATCGATTTGGACTTCCTGAGTTTTAACTAAAATTTGACACAGTGTGAATATTTGATCGATGGTGGACTTTCCTGGCCTGAAATCACACTGATAGGTACCAATTAGGCACATAAGATCTTCTAAGCGATGTAAAGAAGACTAATACCTCTGTAGTTGGCGCAATTCAAAGGGTCTCCTTTGTTGAGTCAATAAATCTGAAGGCGAAAATTGAAAGAGAATCGGCTCAATGAACTGTACGTGGCATGTTCACGTGCAGATGATGCCTCTAACGATGTTACTTCTAATACACCTTACATCATTTATAAGGAGGCATTACAATGAATTATATTTGTGTTTGTTATATTGTGGATAGTTCGATTTTCTAAATCAGACATCATTTGACAATTATTTTCTATGTGTGCAGACATAGTATATCCATGTAGTCCTTTACATAGTGCGAGTATATTTCACAAAAATGCCGTATGTCTATTAAATTACACCTGGTTCAGTCCCTTTGGCTTTTTGTTTTTCTTTTTTGTTTTTGTAATTGCTCAATCAACATAATTCCTTTGAAGTTCCGAAATACAGTGAACATAAATTGTGTGGTCAATGATGTAATAAAAGTTTGCTTATCTTCTGTTTATGTCAATGCATTGATTCCTGTTTGCTTTCTGGTTCATCATGATAAGCCCACATTCCAACCCCGCTAACGATTTGGTCGAAAACTCACAACGAACTTTCAAACCACCAAATTCGTTATGATAATTTTGATATTTCATATTTATTGATAGAAAAACGCTGTACGTTAATCTATACATAATCTTTCACTTAGGATTACTGGAAAACTAATGACCAAAATTGTACGAAATTGTACTATGTATTTATACCCTTAGATAATATCATTATTGATAAAAATTAGCCGGATTTGAACCTGATCTACATAACATGGGAATTTCTATTAATATTTTTCAGCAGTTAATTTTCTAAAGTGGTTTAGTAGGGCCTATAATATAAAATTGTTAATGATCAAATCAGACAGTAGCATGTAGTCCAAAGAATTCTAAGCACTACAACGTGAAATGTCAACTATTGGCTTGGATTGTGGTGCTAATACAATAGTAAAACTTGAATTTCGAAGTCCCTCTTCTAATTATATCTCCAGCTACGGTTCCATTTAAAAACTACCAACAAAGCAGCGCTAATATTGTAGCCTCATTGCGATTTCAAGAAAAACAATTCTCATCAACTTTTTGCAACCCCCCATAAAGCCAGACAAAAAATTATTTTTATTTTTCTAGCTAGCACCCTTTTACAACTGGGGCATATTCTATTTATGATATACTGCTATACCAGCTGTCACATCTATCCACAGCACGCGGCAGGCATTGTGTTACTCACATTCAACAAGAGGATCTTTTAACCAATTTTCAGATTACACATCAACATCAGCTCTCCAAACGTGATGTTAAACGTCGCACCTATTGCTGGTAATATTGTTAAAGTTTAAATTGTTGATGTTGTTGTTTGCTGGTTATGCTAAATTTTATAATTTAAGTTCATCAAAGATCAAACTGATACAAATCGTGACAAGTAATCAGTATTTGTTGAGAAAGCTGCAGCACTATAAGTACGATTACTTGACAGATTCCCACACATATGGAAGCTCCTAAAAATAGCTTTAATTAGTAATATATTTGACAGCTGATAATTCGACTCTGAATCTTATTATAAAAAGTGTATACAACAAGTTGCACCGTCTACAAACAACAAAGTATGTAATAAAGAAAGAAACTGGGAGTCGTCACTCTTTTGTTCAACAACTTACGACTCCGAGCGTGTCTGGTAAGGCCATGACCCAATCAGAGGTGTCGTAATCATTTTTGGAGAAAAGTCTTGTGTTTCTTTTATTTTTTGTTATTCCTGTTGTTGTTTGTGTTTTTTTTTTTTTTTCATTATTATTTTGTAAATTGAGGTATTCGGAAGAACAAAGAAATTCACATGTTTTCTTGGGACGCCACATTGGTGGCGATAAAAGCAACCTGCTTTGTAGAATTAATTAGAAGTGCGTATAGTAACTCCAGACTAATATCTGATTTTGAATAATGTATCTTTTTGTTGTACTCGTATCATCAAGAATAAAAACTTCTTAGGTCTCCTACCTACTTCTTAGGTCTCCTACGATAATGTAATCTCACAAGAGAACAAGCGCCTAATACGCTGTTAGGAGGTTACTCGCAACCGTGTAGCAGCACAATCACATTTGAACAGCTATATGATTGTTCATAACCCGGAGATCATGACAATAAAGTCTTCGATCAAAAACCATCAAACATTAATAAAATAATAAAATAAATAAAATATTTCGGAGGAAAGATCTATACGACCATTCGTGTCTTAAAATCGCCCGAACGACGGACAGCGAACACGTACTTTTAGCAGCAGGCATTGATCCAAATGAAGCCGTTGATAAAGACTGTAGGAGCGACTTTCCAGGAAGTGTACAAAGCAAATGACATCATTGGAAAGTCGAGTCCTCGTGCACAATTTCTATCTTCGAAATGAAATAGTGAACTGGCGATTCGAGAGCTCAGGTTTCACCTAGTTCAGTGACGAGAATATGGCAAATAATGTCATCGCCGACGATAGGGTATTACTCCCATTAATTTCGAAAGAAGAGCTCCAAACGATCTTCAAATCACTAAGAAGTAAGAAATCAGTGGGAACCAATGAAATACCGAACATAGTGCTTAGACATCTCCCACTAGAAGCAGTGGACATTTATACCATCCTCTTTAATAATGCGATGAATAATGCCCATTATCCAGCGCATTGGAAAACTTCGGTGGTACATCCAATCCCCAAAAGGGATAAAGACACATCCAATCCGGCGAATCTCCGCTCGATCAGTCTTTTTCCAAATATCAGAAAGGTATTCGAGAAGGTGATCAATAGAGTCCTGACTAAGTGGATTGATATAATTCCGGATAATCAATTCGGGTTCAAGGCGGGGCACAATGTCTTTCATGCCGCATCTAAGCTGGTTTCTGATATTCAATGGAACAAAGGCAAGAACCAGTGCACTGGTGCCTGCCTGATTGACTTGGAAAAAGCCTTTGATATCGTATGGTTAGAGGAACTTTTCTTTAAGTTGGACAGGCTGGGCATTAGTAAACCACTTCTGTATATTCTTTTCAATATGCCCACAGATAGACAGTTCATCCTGAAAAATGGCGATGTGACTTCTACTAGAACATTTCACATTAAAAACGGTCTGCAACAAGGCGCGGTAAATTCGCAGATCCTATTCAACATTTACACAAGTGATCTGATAGTCTCACTTCACCATGCCACGCAAACAACTTAATCGCGTACAGATCAGGTCAAAAAATTGAGGTCATTAATATACTTCTTATCGATATTGCGATGACTGGAAGTTGAAAATCAACTTAAAGAAGTCCCCTCTGGGGATACCAGAAAGAACTGGCGAACGTTTCAGATTGTGGGATAACACGGGCAGCCACTTGCTTGTCGAAATGTATTCAGATACATTGGGATCTAGCTAGATCAATATCTATATTTTAACAAACATATAGATGTTGCTCTGGCCAGAGCCAAAGATGCTTTTGCCCTTACAAAGAGACTGTTTTATAACAGCCAACTCGATGCTAGGGTGAAGGTAATCTGCTACTTGGCCCTTATCAGGCCCATGCTTTTATTTGGATGTGCCGTGTGGTTCAACGTGAGAGCAAGTTTATTGGAAAAGATTCAGGTGTTTGAGAGGGCTTGTCTTAAGACTTATGTTCGCTTATACAGAGCAACTTAGTCTGAGTACATAAAATTCTATCCTAATGAGGTCTTGTACAATAGGGCGAACCTAATAAGAGAGGACAATTTCGTAATTTAGTTGATTCGAGGGCACATTGCAAGAGCAATGACTTCGTCGAATAACCTGATCTCCGGGGCTTACTATCCCAATTACATTTATCACGAGAGAGTGCGCTTTGATGGCTTTATTCATTCAGAAGCGTTCCTCTACCTAGTTAAAAGGATCTGATCCAGGATAGATTAGCGATTATCTTCCACGTCACTCGAACAGCTGCGGACAGGCAACTCAATTACGACAGAGTCGAAGCACACGGCAATGCGGAGCGTCTCCGGTTCAGTATCAAGGTAGGGAGTCGCGACATGAGGGATGTTGCTTGGCAGCACCAATAATTTTAATGGCTTGATGAAGGAGAGGAATCTACGTCGTCGAATTCCTCTAGTTCAGGACAGCTCCATTAAGGAGCAGAATTGGTCAGCTTAATTTTTTAGCCGTGGACGGCTTGCATAGTTTTAGATAGAATAAGGTTATATTTAAGGAAAAAAAATAAAAAAAAAACAAAAAAATTAAAAAAAAAGAACAAGAGATCAGGACTTCTTTTTTTAAAATAAGGAGTACCTAAGCAAGAAAACAAAAAAATATGATAATCTTAAGGTAGTTTAAGAAGGTTAAGATTTACTTTTTCCTTTAAGTAGTTTGTAAGTTTTTAATTTTAAGTTTTAGTTTAGGTTTTAACTAAAAAAGCAAAAAAATAGATTCATTACTAAGTTTTTTTTTTCTGAACAAAAAATTTTTCTTAGTTTTAATTAATTGATACTTAATTTAGCAATATAAATAAATATGTACTTTTACGTCGAAAGACATAGGTTAAGTATTATGTTTAACTTAGAGTGCTCGCTAATTTTTAAGCGTTCTTTGTATAGCTTGTAAGTGTCATTTAATGAATTAAATAAAAGTGCATTTAAAATGAAAATGAAATGAAAAGATTTTAAGTCTAAAGTGAATTTTTAGGCACTGTCCAGCAGTTGAAGGAGGAAAATGTGTCTCTGAGATTAAAGTTCAACGTACTCGAAAGCTGATTGAATTGGTGGGAACAGAAACAAGTGGAAAATGTCATCGAAATTGTTGGTATACCGAAGGTAAAAAACAATGATGTAGAAGAGTGTGCTAAAAAAAACTTTTGCGAAGCATTGAACGTCTCTGTATCCTCGGAAGACATTAAAAAATGTTACATGAAAAATTTTTCAAAAAAAAAAAAAAACAAACATTCTGTGCGTTCATCTGTCGTCGTCATTAAATCGTTATTAAAATCAGCTCCAGTATTTATATCAACGATTGTATGACGAAGTATAATCATAGTCTTTCTACGGCAGCTAAAAAGTAAAGGGTAAAGAAAAAAAATATAAATACCTATGGCTCAGGAATTCTCATATTTTGTTGAGAAAAGTCGATGGAGGAAAGGTTGTTGTTATAAGATCATTTGATGATTTATCCTTAATTATAGACGAATAAATTTGTTTTCAAATATCAACGTAAATCCTGATCTTTTTAATAACAATCTTTTCTCAAATTCCGTAACTAGATGTAATTATAGCATTTGTCATGATAATTTGAATAAAGAATCCTTTTTCGTAATACACCAAAATATCAGAAGTCTTCGCCGAAATTTCGATGTATTGGTTAGTAATCTTGAAGCCCTTGAAAATCTTCCTCAAATTATCTTTGTATCCGAAAGTTGGATTTACTCTTGTGATATAAATGATAACAGTATTCCTGGCTACACTTTGTGCGCAAATGCAAACGATTCGTATGCAGTAGGTGGGATGGGTGCGTTTGTGAAAGATTTGTATGATTGTGATATAAAGCGTTACAGTTTGTCGAGTGCTGACGTCGTAAAAATATCTTTTTCCATATGCAATGAATCCTTCACTTTTGCTTGTTTATATAGATTTAATTCACATTCATTTAATGTGTTTCTTGAAGAATTCTCGTATTTTCTGTCCAATGTGAAAGCAGCTTATCTAATTATTTTAGAGGACTTTAACCTGGACTTGCTAAACCCATGTCATTCCTTGGACTGTTACCGTGCTCTTGTCGCCGAACAAAACCAATTGCTGGTACCTGTCTTGATCCCGTTTTTTGTCGTTTCTCAAAAATTCTGTCTAATCAATGTGCTGCTGTTAATTTTGACCTTAAAATTTCTGATCAATGTATGACCGGTATTTTGATTCCTATCTTTGAAAAGAAGAGCAACGCAAAACATCCATTAACTAGTGTGGCAAAAATTAACTTTGTTCACCTTAATAGTGTATTGCGCCGCAATAATTGGGATGAGGTCTCTGCTGACGAAAATGCTTCTAAGGCTTATGATTTATTTATTAAAATTTAAAAAAACTCCATATTTGCTTCCAGTAAAATCGTTGTACTGAGCAAATCTGAAATAAGGCTAAAACCCTGGATAACGCCATCTCTTCTTAAAAAAATCGAACTGAAACATAAATTGGGAAAAAATATAGTAAACATCCACTAAATGTGTACTTGACGCTATGATCGCATGTGCCTTCAAATCAACAAGGAAATCCGTTTATGTCGAATAGGATAACCAAATTAGGATTTCGCACCGAAACCGTAAGAAAGAATGGAAAGTAGTTAACAATATTATTAATTATTAATAACGCTTAGCGATGGTAGTATAGTTATCTCGGATCCTATTACAGTAGCAAACGAATTCAATGAGTTCTTTGCTTCAATCGGGTAATTGTCATCTTCGCCTGATTTTTCTTATATTTGCTATGGTGAACCTAGAGATGGTCTTCTGGATAGTGTTCTGCATAGAAACAGTTTTTTTTTTTTTTTTGAATCGATTTCGAGTCTTGAGCTATTAAAAGCCGTAAACTCTTTAAACAACTCAAATTCATATAGGAACGATGGTATTTCAAACCTTGTACTAAAAAAAATATCTCTTAACATAGTTGATATTTTAACACATCTTTTTAATTTAAGTATTGTCTCTGGCAATTTCCATGAAGAATTTAAATGTTCCAATGTTATGCCACTTTTTAAAAAAGGAAGCAAAAAAGAAAAAAATAATTACAGGCCGATCTCTCTGTTAGCTACTATTTCAAAAATATTTGAAAAAATAGTTAAGCGTAGGATTTTGAAATATCTCAAACATAAAAACTTTTTTAGTTCGAACTAAAAAGGCCTCTCTACTGAGGATGCTCTCTTAGAATTTTGCTCCTTTATACACAAACGTTTAGATATAACTAAGGCCTTCGATAGAATTGATCACAACATTCTTTTGCACAAACTATATAATGTGGGTTTTCGTAGTTTTATCTATGATTGGTTTGCTTCTTTTCTGAGGGACAGAAAACAATTAGTCAAAATAGGAACCACTTTCAGTAATCCTAAAATTATTAAACTCGGCGTTCCCCAAGGATCTGTTCTTGGTCCAGTTCTGTTTTTGATTTACATCAATTCTATTTTTGAACAACCCTTTGCCGGAAAAGTTACTGCCTTTGCAGATGACTTATCTAGTCAGTTAGTCCCTTGAACTTAGTAGCTGATATCAATCATAACGTCCTATTATTAAGAATTTGGTTCGCTGGACACAAACTATTGGTTAGTAACAAAACTAAACTTATGTTTTATAGCCTAAGCACGGAAATGATCCCGGATGTTAATGTTGCATTCCATACATCAAATTGCGGAAGATATAACCTAATCAGTTATGCGTGTGATACTCTTAATTCTAGGGATTCTTTTGATACGAGCGTCGCTTGTAACACCAATTGCTTTAAAATTGAAAACGTTCATTATTTTAAATATCTGAGTGTAATAATTGACTGAAATTTGCGTTGGTCTGACAATATTTTAAGGGCGAAACGTGATCTTCTTTCCACCATTCGTTGTTTTTATTGCCTAGGAATGTTTTGCTCCAATAATAGTCTAAAAACAATATACTACGGGATTTTCCATTCTAAATTATAGTATAAAATAAGTTTTTTACGGGCGTCGCACAGTGGCACATTTGGGCAAAGGTGCTTCGATTATTCAATTTTCCGGAGGGTCTATAATACAATCACTGAATAAAAAAATTCTTGGAGCTCTGTTAATTAAATTAATTATTTCTTTTGTATCAATGGTTTTGAGTAGTTTTTAAGATCTATATCTGTTTATTTGTAAAATCAAAAATCAACACAGTCTTTTTAATAATTTATTTAAAATTACTTAATGTAATGTTTTTTGAAACACTATTTGCTGCGCACTTTTCAAACTTTAGGTTGATTTTAAGCAAAAGATCCGAAAGGGTTCGACTTAAAGGATACGTCAATGAATCTCAAGAAGCTTTCCATGAGTCCCGAAACTAAGGAATGCCTCGTCATCCCCTCGCCACCATCCCAACCACTCCTTTTTCCCTTGAGATGGAGAAAGGGGTCATACGACCCGTGCCGAAGATCAACCTGGCTGAGCTCAGTCGCGAACGAAGTATCCGGATACCTGGCGACCTCCGTATTAGCTAGCCTTATCTGTATACAGCAGATCTCTGTACAGATGGATGATCCTTTCTCCGCTACTCGTGGGATCTAAGAATGGATGCAATGTCAAAGAAAAAAAAATAAATAAAACTCAAGGCCGGTACTCCTTTAACACCGAGCGGTAGAACCGTGACTGCACCGAGCGGAGGTAAAACTGTGGCAGGCCATGATGCACCATCCTCTAAAGGCAAACGTAACGCAAACGCAACGAGCTTAAAACTAAATTTTCAAGGAATGATAAGACCGTGGCAAGACAAGTTCCTATCACTTCCTCCATCCCTAGCAGCAGCAAGTTTGTGGCAGGCCACGGATAATGATCGCAGTAATCAATAAAAACGACACTGACGGATCAATAACACCTGAACGGTGGCAGTTGGTCAAGCTGAAGCTTAAGCAACCATGGTTCGTGGACTTGGGACACCAGTATACGCTTCGCTATATACAAGAGACAATGGTAAAATAAGAACTTGCATATCAGTGAAACGTAGTTTCAATGCATTTTTTCTTCCTAATCACAAAGACCCCGACTTAACCGTTGCCAGACTAGAGACTGCCAAAGGCTTCTACTGACTGGCATTGGTATGTTTTGACCACGATTATGGGGGCCTTCTCCCTGGTGATAACCTAGAAAAGGTGGTGCTGGAAGCTGGAAAACTAATAACTGGCCTTATCATCATCAGTACCGACATCAACAATAGAGGTGAGTCACTTTTTGATTATATTACAAGTACTACCCTCAGTGTTTGCAACATTGGCAATGAGCAGAATTTTATTACAATAAATAAATACGATAGGAAGTGCCAGATAGCACTCTTGTCTCCGACAACATCACTCAAATGCTAACAAACTGGATGGTATCGTCTGAACACTCATTTTCAGACCACAAATACATCCAATTCAGCCTGAGTGATGCTCCTCTCAGCCAATTAGCATTCCGAAATTGTCGGAAAACTAATTGGTCAAAATACATAGGCATACTGTCAGAAACACAATCCTCTGAATTCTCATGTCTCCCGCGTAACACCAACGAGATTGACATGCTATGCTCGCTTCTTGCACTGGCCGCACTGGTGGACATCAGAACTGGGACCGCTTAGAAACCTTTTCAAAAAACTTTTCAACCTATCAAAAAGCATGAGAAATGTGACTGACTGGGACTCATATAAAGAATTACTCAAAATATATAAAAAAAGAACTGAGGAAGGCAAAGCGACAATCTTGGAGATCATTCTGTGGCAAAATTACAGAAACCTCTGAGGCATCCCGGCTAAGAAAAATCCTCTCTACAAATACTATGATACCTAGTTGTTAAAAAAAAAAAAACAATGGCTTTTGAACAAGCTCAAGTGATGAATCGCTCAACCTGCTACTGCACACTCACTTTCCAGGTAGCTCCCAAACAGGACTACTGCAACAGTGACCAAAATTCATGATCTGATTAAAAGAGACAAACTTCTTTGGGCGCTGCATAGCATCAAACCATACAAGTTTGCTGTGCCGGAAGTATAATACCTGCCCGAGATATTATCCTGCCTACGCTAGAGAATATCATGAGGAATTGTGTAGATCTGATATACACTCCACTGTCATGGAAAGAAGTCAATGTAGTTTTCATTTCCTTGTTGTTCCAAAGGACCTCAGATCTACAAGTCTATCATCTTTCCTTTTGAAAACTCTAGAACGACTGATTGGTATCCACGATACGAGCTAAAATTGACCCAAGACAATTGTCTTGTAAAAGAAAGTCGGTGGAAACGGCTGTGCATTCACTGACTTGATACATCGAACGACCCGTAAAAGATTACACAATGGTTGCTTTCCTGAACATAGAGGATGCCTTTAACAAAGTCAAAACATCCGCAATGACGACTGCGCTGTCAACTCTGCAGGTGGACGACTCACTTAGGGAGTTGATCAGTCTTATGCCAAATAACAGAATAATCAGCTCCTGCTAAAAGATATACAAGCTGAAGAAGGTCGCAAGTCGGTGTCCTTTCTCCCCTTCTCTTGAACTTAGTAGCTATTGAACTGCTGATATACTTGGAAGCGGGTGTTAGCAGAGTGATTGCCTATGCAGGTAAATATCTTAATACCATTAAATAACTCCTACAGCTAAATCTTAACAGATTAACCCGTTGGGCAGATCGCTGTGGATTGGAAGTTAGCCCCCATAAAACGATTCATGTCCTCTTTTCGAGGAAATCCCAATTATAGACCACCCCTCAATAAATGATAGTTTATATTAGTCTTTTCTGATACAGCAAAGTATCTGGGTTTCATTTTTGACCTACCTACAGTAGCTTTATTTTATTGCAAAAAAGCCATTGGGAACAAATTGGGCCTTCAACCTCGCATAACCCACTGGTTATACATCGAGCTATACAACGGGGTTGTTATCTGGTAGAGTTCAAAGATCAGCATTTCTGTGCATAAGCGGGGCGCTACGTTCTATTTCCGCGGCAAGTAGCTGCGACTGCAGTTTAAAGAATCTCTGTGCTGGCTGAAGAAAACGTGATATCTGTAAAGGCCACTATCAAGTCCCTGGACTCAGCCTCGTTAAATTTTAAAACCGCCCTTGAATGCCGATCATCTCTGGCGGAAATGACAGAGCAGTTCAACCTTCACCTTTGTTGGGTGAATTGTAGGTCTGACGAACTCGCCAAAATTGCAACCACTCTACCTATTCTACCGGAAAAGGGTAGCATAGGTATACCAATATGAAAAGCAATATCAAAAAGCTGGATACTGGTGAATTGGTGAACCAACATGTCTGACGACCAAACCGATCTGGCCAAAGTCAGCGCCATCATAGGTTTCATCACTCGACACTGCCTTATAGGCAAGCATGCATGAAGACTTGGCGCCTTTACAAACGATTTTTGAAGAAGCTGCATGGACGAGGAGGAAGAGGAGATAATCCTCTACCTACTCTGCACATATCCAGCTCTCTCTCAAAAAAGAAAACCTCACTTAGGAGCTTTCTTCAACAAAGACTTAAGCGATTTAAAGTAACAGTCTCATACGTTTCATCATAAGCTCAGTTTTGGTTCCATGAGTAGGATGATCACAGATCTACGTGGCATCACAATGTGGCAGCCAATAGTCCTAAGTGAGTTGGTCCTTCCAATAGCCACTTTTACCTACCTACCTACTTACATTCTCTCTCTCTCAATCTCTCTTATTCGAGAAGTATGGTATAGCGCTGTGCAAAATTATACATTCAAATCCAAATTTTCGTTTTTCTTTTAATGTACTAAACATGTCAGCCGTCACATCGGCTTTCATTAAAAATTGTATATAAAACCATCCACAATATTGTGACTAATCAAGAATCACTATAAATTAAGGATAAATGTCCTAAATCGGGGTCATTGAAACGCCTCTCCTATTAAAGGCAAATTTGGACGAATTTCTTAAAAGATTTTCTGCAGTGGCTGTAAGACTTTATTTTGGTATACTATCCATTCAATCCATGTTCCAATCTGGGATTAGAAGATACTAGGTGCAGTGAAAAGTAACCTCTTTGACCACCAGAATGCGCTGCTACTACAAAAAAGGTTATGGTGCCTTGAAGTCCGTTCATATTTAGGCAGACATGTCAAATTTCAGTGCGATACTGCCTTTAGTTTTGTTTTGACAGCTGATTGTTGTTGACGTGTTTGGCATCATGTTGAGTATGGACAAAAACGATTTTCGTTCTCTCATAAAACATTATTTTTTGAGAGGCAATACGGCGAAGGAAACAAAAGAAAAGTTGGGTAAATATTATGGGGCTAATGCTCCGTCAGATTACACCGTCAAATATTGGTTTCGAGAGTTTCGTGGTGGCCGCAACTCCACTACCGATCAAACCGCAGCGGCAGGCATATTTTGGTCAAGATTCTGCATATGAAAAAGTTATCCTGCCGATGGGTGCAGCGCATACTCACTCCTGACCAAAAACACGAACGCGAGAGCATTTCGAAAGAGTGTTTGGACTTGCTGATGTGGAATCGGGCGGACTTTTGGCGTCGATTGGTAACTGTTGAACACCAGAGAACAGAATGAGAGCCGGCACGAGTGCTCCGAAGCAGCCGAGGGAGGCTCGATGGGTCAGAAAGGTTATGGCGTCGGTTTTCTGGGTTTGTCATGGCATACTCTTCATGGACTACCTCCATGAAAGGAAAAACCATCATCAGCGAGTATAACTGTGCATTATTGGAGCAACTGAAGGCCGAAATCGCTGCAAAACGGCCCCACATGAAGTGAAAAAAATTTTTGTTTTTTCAAGACAATGCATCGGAGCACAAGAGCATCGCAACCATGGCTAAAATCAATGACTTACGGCTTCAATTGCATCCACCGTTTTCGCCCGATTTGGCTCCTTCGGACTATTATCTCTTCTCAAACCTAAAAAGATGGCTCATCAATAAAAAATTCAGCTCACGCGAGTAAATCATCGACGCCACGGAGGAGTATTTTGCAGACCTTCCGGAAAATTCCTTTTCGGACGGGATCAAGGAGTTGGGAAGTCGCTAGAATGAGTGTATCAAACTAAAAGGAGACTATATTGAATAAAATAAAAAAAAATTTAAAAAAAAAAAAATGTTTTTCATTCCTAACGAGGTTACTTTTCACCCCATCTAGTAACTTTGCAAATTCGAATTCTGTCATGACTAGAAATATGGTGCTTAACTCGTCATTGAATTTGATTTCGATTTTAAGGAAAAACAAGGATTTTGAGTAGTCGAATCAGTTTTTCTTCACTCACCTGTTGTAACAAAATTACAAAATCTGTTTAAAACCCCTAAGACCACCCCAATCACCTGGAGAGAACACTTCAGGAGTACTTGTTTTCAGCTTGGTCATTATAGAGAAAGTTGCCAAAAGTCATAAGGTGTCCAATTTCTATCTTTTAACTATAAAACAAATTGGTAATCATTTTTTCTAAACACTGGCTTATCCTTCATGAGAATCGGGTATCTCTAGCTGTTTCAACCCTACGTTACTAGCTCATATTCAGCACTATTAATTCAGTCACTGATTTGGAACGAATGTCACCTGGTATACAATTTAAACTAAATATAAACAAGAGAAGTAACCTTTATATATAGTAGTCCAACGCCAAATTGAAAAGTATCTCTTAACATTACTAACATGTATAAGATGTCTATAACTGGAATATAATGGCGAACCAACTACCATTAGTTTTTTAAAACTTTAAAACTTCAAAAAATTTTTACATTCAAAACTTTACGAAAGTCTAAAAACATTTGCTGCAGCTTCTCTCACCAGAATTCTAAGCCTTGTAAGAATACCTTGTCCAGAGTTTCAATTGCTCTTCACTGTTGTTTATCTGGCTTTTGTATTTTGCTTCTACAAACTCGAAATGAAATCGAATCTCCTTATCACATCTTTCAAATCCCTGTAATTACTTTATAACTTAACAAACCTTCTCTGCTATTCGTAAATCCCTAAAACCCAAGACGAATTTCTTTAGAACTCCACTAAAAATCTTCACGAATTCGTCAAAAATACCACTCCATTAAATAGACTGAGCCTTAAAAATTCTCCTTTTGGCATCTTAAATTACACAGTTAAGGGCAAACAAAAGGTCATCATTATAGTCAGCACCTTTGAGGTTTTATCCCCATTCCCCGCTGCCTAACTACCATCACATAAAAAAAAAAAAAAACGAAAAATACTCGTACCATCTCTTGTCCAAGGCAAAAAATCAATCTCCACGTGATCATATAATTACGTCTCAAATTACAAGGATCATTATACGAATACTCATAGAACGTAGATACTTTAATGGTCGTTTAAATGAAATACATACGTACATAGTTGTGATGTGGATGTGATGCATCTGCTAGAATAGTTTTGTCCAAGTATCCAAGTATCATTTTTCTTCTTTGAAGACCTTTTTTGTTGTTATCCATGGTATCTCACCTTTGGAGGTGGAACCTATTGAAAGGGCAGCGGTGATCGATAATCGAACGTTTGGTCAGACAGTTGGTCATCAACTGAGGAGGTACAAACAAACAAAAAATCGTATCACACACTAGTAGATACATTTACAAAAGCCCAAGAGGAAAAAAAAATGTATACTCGAATGCGCTTCACCTGTCTACCTAGTGCTGCTCCTGCCGTGGATTCAGATGCGTGCCTACTGATAAATTCCCTTGGAATTCATGATACTTGACCCACGTCAATGTCTTTGGTGAATGTCCAAGGCACCTGCCTCTCGTTGGTAGTAATTTGCGTTCGTTTTTCGATTGCGACAGGTTGCACGCTCATAAAATTCCATCTTCTCTCGAAATCAGAGGAATAAAAAAATTAAAAATAAACCAGTAGAAGGCACGGATACAAGTTCGGAGTATTACAAGGATAAACGAGCAAATGGGGCTAACAAAAAGGACTTGAGAGGAGAATGTATGTAACATAATGTATTGGTCGACACAAAACAATAAAACATTAAAGATATCGTTTTGAGAACGAACAGGGCAAGGATTCGTATACCATTTCTTTTGGTTTTCGTCGGACTAGTCGGATCAAGTCGAGTCGAGTTTTTTTTTTTTTTTGAGGGCGGATTGCCAGTCAATCGGCTTATGGTCAGATGGGGAACATATGTTAGATGGATAAGAGTTTTAAGGATATTTTATGGGATTTTTTTGTTATCTGTGCGATTGCATAAAACATGCTGTCAGTGGTGATAAAGGTGAGCTCTCGATCTGATCATAAGCTAGTAAGGTGATGTCTGACTAATAAGGGAACATATTGCAGACAGGAGGATGCAGAGTTAAGAGTTTAGTTTCTCTGAAGAAGCCGATAAAAAAAATGAGGTTTAACGAAGCTAGTTAAGTAGTAGCGAACTAAGCATATCGGCTCTTTGTTTTACCTAATTTTTTTTGAAAATGATCAAATTGCTTTAAGTGGGTGCTCCCTTTATTGTGGTAATTCTTCCGATGTTACTGATTGGGCAGAGGTTTAGTCTCAGGTGAAGACAGGTGAATGAATTTTTCCGGTTTGCCGTTGCTTACCCAAACGGTGGTGTTTGTAGAAAAATACTTCAGCCAGTGGTTCAGGTAAACTAAAAATGGTCTAATTTAAGGAATTAACATACATACCTAAACTTGTTTTTGCAGTACTTATGAAAAGTACGCGTTTGTTAGATCGTTTGCAGGATCCGAGAAAAAATTTCGCCAAAGAAATGCTTTAGATGGTTCGGGTTTGGCCATATGGCAAGAACGTGCAAAGGCCCTACCGATCGATCGAATGCATGCCTCGGATGCGGAGAAAATGGGCATAAATTGAAGGACTGCAAGGCACAACCAAAATGCTTGCACTGCAGTGCAAACGGGATAGAATTTGGACATATAACCGGTAGTGTTAGGTGCCCAGAGTATAAAAGAGCCATTGAGAGCTTACACGCGAAAACTTGAAAATTTTGCAACTAAATTCAAATCATTGTGAGGTAGCTCAGTATCTATTGCATCAAACGGCCCACGAGCAAAAGGTTGACATTGCAATACTCTCGGAGCAATATTGCAATATTAATTCGGGTAACTGGGAGCATGATGCGACGAAAAACCCCGCAATATGGGCATGTGGTAATACCACGTTTCAATTACCATCTTCGTACGAGTAAAGTGAAACAATATATACATATACAGCTGTTATGTCCCTCTAAGACTTACTGTTGAGTAATACGAACGAGTCGCCGAAAGCATAGTTCTCGATGCTAGGGATCATACGCCAAATATTAAACGCATGGGCGGTAGAATGGCGAAGCATGCTAACGAATAAAAGGGGAACCATTCTACTCGAAGTAGAAGTAGAGAAATAGAGTGGGTGCAGGCTCGATTGTTGATATTACGTTAATTAGTAGTAGCTTATCTAGGCATACGACTTGACACGTCAGCAATCACTACACCCACAGTGACTATGAGATGCAATTATAATCGATCTCCATAGTCTAACACGACTTCTCTCAAACTACCAAGACGAAATTGAACGTAAACACCTTAGATGAGGAGCTCTTAGAGTACGCAATCGCTGAAGCTATAGTTGAAGGGAGATCAGCGAACGAGATCGTACGTTAAGTAATACGACATTTTCACGCTGCCTGCGATATATCAATGGTTCGAACAGGGTCACAAAACCGCCGACGTCCAACATATTGGTTGAACAACGACATTAAGGAACTTCGATTAGCCTGTCTTAAGGCACAAAGAAAATACCAACGGTCTAGACGCGATACGGATAGACATTTGATATTGAGGACAGCGTATAAAGAAGCACGCGCCGCACTCAAATCCACCATTAAGTCTAGCAAAAGATGGTGCTTCAAGGATCTTTGTACGCAATTGAACGGTAATGTATGGGGTAAAACGTACAAAATTGTAACCGCAAAGCTCAAAACGCCTCAGAGACCGGCACCAACTTGCCCGCTATTACTCAGCAGAATCGTAGAAACTCTGTTCCCCTCTCAACATGACTGAGTTCTACTAAGCGAGATCTGAGAACTACGAGAACACATTCCTGCCGTAACAACCGATGAACTCACCGCGGCAATCGAGAGGGTAGAAGATTGAAAAGCTCCTGGTCCAGGCGACATACCAAATAGGGCTTTAAAAATAGCGATGGAGGCCCGCCTAGACGTTTTCGTTAGCATGTATTATGCATGCTTAAGCGAGGAAATATATCCGGAACAATAGAGATACCAACGGTTGGTATTATTACCGAAAGGAAATAAACCACCGGAGGAGTCCTCATCTTACCGACCGCTCTGTGTGATCGACACAAAGGGAAAAATATTAGAGCGAATTATATGCAACTGACTACAGCTTATCATTGAAGCCAATGATGGACTCGCGGAATATCAGTACGGCTTTAGAAAGGGCCGATCGACAATCGACGCGATTAAAGTCGCAATTGACAAAGCCCAATCGGAAATAGAAGGTAGACGATGGAAAGAGGGCAGTTTAAAGTGCTGCGCCGTGGTTACACTTGACATGAAAAATGCTTTCAACTCAGCGAACTGGTCGCGTATTTTACAGTGCCTCGAAAGATTAAATGTACCGAAATAGATATTAAGATTGATCAGTAGCTACTTTACCGATAGGTTGCTCCTTTAGGACTCCGTAGACTGGATAAAATTGTATAAAATTACAGGGGGGCGTGCCCCAAGGATCAGTGTTGAGTCCCTTACTGTGAAATGTGATGCATGACGACATTCTACGAATCCCAGTCCCCAGGGAAGCCGCCATTATAGGTTTCGCAGACGATATTACTGTTGTAGTCGTGGCGAAACGACTTGAAGAAACGAGTTATATTGCAATAGCACTGATAAAAAACTGGCTACGAGATATGAGTTTAGACCTCGTGGAACATAAGACGGAATCCGTTCTCATTACGAGTAGAAGGGTGCTAGAGACGATAACGTTAAAAGTAGGAGAGCACACAATTATTTCCAGCCCATTTTTAAAATACCTGGGAGTGCTGATCGATGCTCGCCTTAATTTCAAGCATCACCTCACATACGCTTGTAATAAATCGTAAAAAGTGATATCGGCGGACCGAAGCAAGGCAAAAGAATAATGCTTGCGAGAGTTGTAACCTCCATACAGCTGTACGGGGCACAAATGTGGTCTCACGTCGCGAATAAAAAGACACACATGAAGAGATTCAAATCCGTGTACAGATTATGTGCACTGCGAGTTAGCAGTGCATTTCGAACGGTATCCCACGATGCGATATTGGTACTATCCTCTATGGTACCAATCGATATCCTAGCTTTAGAAACTAGACGACTTTATGAAAATGGCGTGCAAATCGGGCCATCCATAAATCAATCAAAGAAATTCGAAAGAAGCCGCAGTATAGAAGCGTGGCAACAACAATGAAACGAGTCCCAAAAAGGGAGTTGGACGTAACGACTAGTCCCAAGGATTGAAAGCTGAGTAAAAACGAAAACACGGCGAACTGAATTACTATCTTATACAGTTCTTAACGGGTCACGGGTTTTTCCGTTAATATCTATTCAAGCGAAACCTTGATTCGAGTCCGTCCTGTCTTCGCTGCGGTAGAGAAAGTGGAGCACCTTTTTCGAATGTGCTCGGTATGCAAACGAAAGAGCTATATTGTGTGAAGAATTTGGTGAACGGCCAACACCAGAAAATATAGTTCAAGTTCACAGTTCATAGTTCAGTATGTTGAAATCCGAAGATCTTTGGGCTGCTGTGAACCATGCAGCAGTACGAATAATGTGCGATCTAAGGTAGCGGGAGTTCCATGGGAGAATAAACGGAAAGATTCCTCGGAAGGTGACTATAGTCTGCAAGAATTTGACACTACCAATGGACGTTGGACTATTGGTGCCTTTGCAAGGTTTTCACCTTCCCACTTAAAAAAAAAAAAAAATGATTTATGAGTGCTCTCTTTTATTGCAGTAGATACTCTTCTGCTTCACTTTTCTGGGCCTCTCGCCGGCACGGCATTTCTTCGGCAGCCATTACTGCCACTTCATGTATCTTTCGAATTTTGTTTTTATTTTTGCAGCTCTCGGTTAACTGAAAGGCTGACTCTAGTTTTGTGTGGTAAGACCTGAGCTAATAAGCGCAAATTTTATAATTATCTTTAGTACAGTTAGCTGTTGACATAGTTAACTGCTTGAGACTTACGACTACTAAACCAGAAGCCCTGCGCTCGATTTCCTTGAAAAAAGAAAATTAATTATTTGGCGTCATCGGCAGACAACCGTTGTTTTCTCACCGAAAGTTAAACTTTGTATTCATAATTTGCAAGCAAATAGACGAACAAGAAAGAATAAATTGTTACTTAATTGCCGTTTGTCTCCTACTTTTTAACTTTATACCTGGGCTCTCATTCGCCCACAATTGATGATGATGAAGAAGGAATGTCTCATGGATCGGCTATATTCTATCATATGCACCGATACTTTAGAGAATAAACCTTCACTACAATATGTAACTTTTACTTAACTAAACGTTTGTTTTGGCTGTAAGGGGACATTTTGTAGCACATTTTCTCGGTATGCATATCATGCGAGGCACTCTCAAAACTTTTATTCTCGTATTTTCGGTTTAAAAATAGTCTGCCAACAAATAATCTACAACTCGCTGTACTTTGGTTTTTATACGTATGCCTTCTAAGGCAATGTCCAGAGAAATTCGGTTTTTGCAGTAACACGGCTTTCCCTGGAATCAGAACTGCTAGAGTTTGATCCAAAAACTTAATATATTCTGTACCTAAGCATACTGATTCACAACCAATTAAATATATGGCAGTGACATATTCGGCAAACCTTACATCTGGTTTTAAAGCGGAAACGTACGTAATCCTACTATGACATAATGAAGAATATATGAAGGGGGCAAAGTATCGGCGTCTTTAGCTACAACCTCGCTGAGCATCTGTCTGAAACCTCCTACCGCTTCGAGTTAAAAAATGTTCGGTTTCTATAAACGTTTTCGGGAGTCTTAATTTACCGAGTTTGGTTTGGTCTCAAGAACAAACGGGATCTTCTACGGTAAGGACTCTTTTGATAATTGCGTTTTTCGTGACCCCGGTTAGGCTAAGCAAAAAATCAGTACCATTCTTATAATCTTTCAAATGAGTCCCTCATGGTGTTACACTTTTGCTAAGTTTAAACTAGGCTCAAACAAACTAGGCAAAGGACTTCCTTTGTGAAAAAGTTCTGGATACTGCAAGAATTTTATTCAGTAAATAAGTTATTCACATTGTATCCCGATAGGAGCACAATAGCAAATTTTTCAAAATCGGCATCACCATTTCGAGCAATGGCAAACCTCCGAAAGTCAAATTTTCCCTATGAAAAAGCTTCTCAGGAGAGCCGTTCGGAACTGGCAATAAAGGGTAGGCCCTGCCTAGGAGTGTAAGAAACACAAATGAATGCAAGAAGCTAGGCCTTGGCCCACACCGGGCTGTCGCGCCACTTATTTATTTTATTTAGTTATTCACATTTAATATAACACATAAGGAAAATACTTAGAGTAAATTGGATAAGTTATTTATTTTTGAATATTCTCTTTCGACAAAACATAATCAAAGTCATATTCCAATCTAATGAAAAGCTTTTCAATGTAGATGTATGAAACTAGTTACATTCAATCTTGACGCGTTTGGACTTTGTTTGCATATGATTGCCTCGTTAACTTTTTTGCAGAAAAGTTTGGTTACTTACTAGTCGATGAAGGTTCCATTATCTTCTTTTAGAAAAACTCGCAAGTTTTTGTTACCGCAACTCTGGCAATACGGATTGTTTGCCGTACTACCACAAAAAGTTCCCGGAATTTATTCCGAAAATTAAAAATACAATTTTATTCATCTAAATCTATATTGTCCACTTCAAAGTAATCCCCATCCACTGCAACACACTTATGCCAGCGCTTGATCTAATCCTCGAAACATTTTTTATATTCGGTTTTCGGTATGTCCATCAGTGCTTCCCGCGATTTTTCCATTATCGTGACAAAGAAGTCACAGGGAGCCAAATCAGGTGAATTCGGTTGCTGTTGGATGGTATTTGTTGTATTTTTCGTCAAAAAATTACGAATAATGTTGGCTCTGTGCGACGGTGCGTTATAATGTTGCAAAGTCCACGAGTTTTCTGCCCACAATTCTGGTCTCTTTCGGCAAATGTCTCATAACGCCCAAATAATACTCTTTGTTTACTGACCTTCTGGAAAAAATTCATGATGAACTACACCTGGTGAACGCCATTCACTTGCCTGATGTCTGGATTACGTGTCGTACTCATAAGCCCACGTCTCGTCTCCAGTAATGATCCTTCTGAAGAATGTGGGATTGGATTCAGCCTCGCAAATCATCTCTTTTGCGACGTCAACACGGTCTCTTATTTGCATGAAATTGAGGTCTCTTGGCACCAACTTTGCTACTACACAACGGAAACCCAAATCGTTAACCAAAATGATCTTGGACGGATCCATAGGCAGTGTTCAAGTCCTCCGCTATCTCTCTGATGGTAAATTTGCGGTTACTGACCAACATTTCTTTTACTGCATCAATGTTTTCGTCGGTTTTCGATGTCGATGGTCTGCCACTGCGTTCATCATCTTCGATTGACTCACGACCACTTTTGAGCCACTCGTGCCACTGGTAAACGACCGTTTTCTTTAGAGAATCGTTGCCGAAACACTTTTCCTTCCATTTTCATCTTTCGCACGTCATTAAATCCGTTTTATACGCAAAATATAATACAAGTTCGTTGTTACAAATTTAAATCCATTTCTAGAATTGTAAAAAATCACCAAACACACAGAGATAGATGTACTCTTGGCTACTTAACAAAAAAAACAGAACTCAAATCGTAACAATGGGAGTGCCACACGGTGATGCCACCGGGAAATTTTTCATCAAGGTGGTATAGTTATCTTCTTCCATTTCTAAATCAATTAAATCCCCTATTAACTAATAAGTTCGACATATATCAGCTAGTGGCAAATGTACATATATTCATCGGTTTCAATACAGCCCTCAGTAAATGTCCACTAAAGCTTCTTATCGGTGTTGCTCATATTAAAAATTTAGTGATCTTCACCCGATGCTGCAACCTTAATAGTGTTCCATAACCTACATGATGTTATAAGCGTTTTTATCCGTAACCAATGTTAAAACTGGATCTATTGGCAAAGCTCTAAACCCTCTACATGGTACCATTTAAATCAAGGTTTAATGCAGGTTTCATTGGCCAAGGATGCTCTTCTTATAGATGTACAACATAAAATAACTCTAACTTATAGTAATGACAAATTGTGTAGAAAAGTCCATCTGAAATAAAATAGTATACGAGAGCTGTTTGATGAATACCCGGATTAAAAATGACAACGCAACTTTTTTAGGTTTTGACAATTTATTTTTCAACTCGATACACTTTTCCTAGCGGTGCTGCAACTTTTTTAACCCCTCCTTATAGTACGACTTTTGTTGGCCTGCCAAATAATCCTCCTCGGCGTTGACTTCTTCGTTCGACCTGACTTCTTTCCGGCGAACGACATTTTAATTCCACCAATTTGGCTGTGCCAACTGCGGAGATGTTAGCCGGTGCGTTATCGTGGCGGAAGAGCACTTTTTTGTTCGCCAAATCTAGCCGTATTTTCTTCAAATCGTTGTTGAATCTGCCCAAAAATTGACGTAGTATGCTCTTGTGATTGTTTTTCCCTTTTCCAAATAGTCAACGTGGATCACACCTCGCGCGTCCCAAAAACGGTAGGTCTTCGCCTTCTTTGGAGCACGTTCACCGGGTAAAACCCATTGTTTTCTGGTATGAACTAATGAATCCATATCTCATCGACGGATTTCGATTAAACAGGACCAAGCACGTCTTTAAAGTGGTCTCACGATTGCGCTTGTCCTCCGGTGTGGACAAATGCGGCACACATCGCGCGGACAGCTTTCGCATGCCCAAAATCTCGTGCAGAATATGACTAACGCGTTCAGTTGATATGCCTGCTATCTCAGTCAACTCGCAAATTTTTATTCGGCGGGCCGCCAATACGAGATCATTGATTTTGTCCAGGGTTTCATCTGTGGTAACCGTTTTTTGGGCCACCAAGGTTGTACGGGACGAAGAATAGGTTCCATACCCACCATGGAGAATGGGATTGATTTGGTTAAAGGTCTTGCCACTCAAGAACCCGAATCGGATCATGATATTGATGTTACTGCTCTTTTTCTTTGGTCGCAAAAAACACTAACACAACAATGTTTGTAACCAAATTTTGACAGCCTTGTAGAATTTTAATTTAATTTAGTGTTTTGTAATTTTTATTTGAAAGATCACATGCGATCAAAACTTTAAAATAAGTTCTGCCATACGTCCAACGCAGCTATTCTTAACGTTGTCATAATTTTTTTTTTCCAAACATTGCCAATCGTATGTTAGAAATGTTACTACCAATTTGTGTTCCAAGATGTGATTATTGCTCGTTTACCACTACATAAAAGTAACTTCACACAGCCCGAAAGAAAATATACAGGTGTTATATCTCAGAACCTACAAGGCCAATTGGCTGGACATTTTCTGAAGTCAATTCATTACCAAATTGTTAGTTGAGTAAGCCATGTACTACATTTTTTGAACCCCTATCTGATAAATTCTTTTCGCTACAGTTCAAGCAATTCGACTTATAACCTTCAGTAACGACACGAAATCTTTCAATACATACAAGTACTCCCTCTTATACCATAACCGCCTCTAAGAGTTATTTCGCTCCCCCATTCGAAGTCTAGTTAATGACCTTCATCTGATTAATGAATCGCATCTCTTCATCATTTCGATAGGCTCAACGGCCTTCTACACAATTTAATTGCTTGGGTTTATGCGAGAATTTCTATGGATTTTACTAGATTCATACGAAAATGGTATTAAGCGCTATATAGCACTATTCGTACTCTAATGTCTTACAGAAGAAAGTGAAATTTAATGAGAATTTTGGCTTCCAGTTTAGATGGATGTTTCATATTTATCGTCCGTAATAATTGGAATGTTTCTGACATGACTTGATAATTACAGACCCTTCTTATGTGATGCTATGGCTTCACATCTCTTTAACCACTTCCTTCCAAAACAAAAAATTAAGAAAATCCTGCATTCAATCTTAGAAACTACTTGCTTGGGGTGTACTTCTGTTGAAGAACGTTTCATGGAGTCCAAATCAAATAGATTTTTATCTCCAATTCAGTTCGGTGTACATGTACAATGTAGACAGATCTCTTGTATGGGACTCTCCTCTTGGTGTCTTCTCTTGATTCCTTATCTTTTTAGAGAGTTGCTCATCAAGAATGTGTGTTACTCTGGATTTAAGAAGGAAAAGTATTTCATGGCGCATTTAAGTGGAACTTGAAGTAAAAAGAAAAGAAGAAACTCATACTGAAACTTTGGTCTGCAACCCGCATTTGTTGAAGCAAAATTTTGAGATTTGATTCAAGAGCCTCGTTATTGTTCGACGATGATGGGTGAGTATCTCTTCATCTACTTCCAGTTCTAAGCACCCATCGTCGGTCAATCGCAGTGGTTTTCATGTGTATTTTTTCAGATTTTTAAAGAGGATTACATGAAATCTCCCAAGTATTTGATGGTGTAAGATAAACATCTGCGTCAAGGTGAAGTGATGACAGTTAGACCTTACTCCAATAAATCATCGAAATCCAGTCAGTCATTCAGCTAATACATTATTCAATCCTTCACTGACCCCCATCCGCCAAATATAATCATTCTGCTTATGATTGCATTTTGGCCCAAACAAATCGATTCACCCTCTAACACGAACCCCAATGGAAAGAAATTCTAATTTATATTTTTTGCCACCCTCTTTCCACGAAACGTCGTATACCATATACGAGTACGAATAATGTCATCATAAAAGTAATTTTCAGATTGTGGCTTATTTCGGAGGAGTGCAGGACTGCCTGCCCTGCTATGCATTTGTGCTCCAGTGCACACTTGAATTCCCTCGGAGCAAGTGTACGAATATATTTTCGACGCGCTCTCATGGGGTTGACAAGCAATAAGGAAAAATCTGCTCTGCTTCTGCTTTCCCGCAATTTCATCAAGACAATTTTTTTCATTCAATGATATATGAGGCGTAATTAATCCCGGATAATCTGTGGTTCTTCAGATGAACGAAGGGTGCGATGGTAATAATTAGTAGAAGCAGTGGATGGAGTGATGAAAATTGCAGTTCCGTACTTCTCGACATTTTTTCTTTTTACATAGGAAGGAGATTTGGGTTTTGCCTATTCTTCGAGTGATGGCTATTGCCCATTTTATTTTCTTTGTCGGCATAGATATTTATAGTCCTTGAGATTTAGTTTCATTTTTACTGGTGTCATATTCGTATCAAGCGCCTATAAAAGGACCTTTATTCTGAGAAAACCTAAGCGACCTCGTAAAAACCCCTGTTGAGTTTGTGTTTTTCGACGAAGGCGTACGCTTTGTTGTTAACCGCATCCAAGTGACCGTGGCAAAAGTTATGTTCGACGATATCCTTTGTTGGGCAATGAATTGTTAATCGATGAGATAGGATCGTGCGATAGCAATCTATTGATGGATAAATAAACCTCATGAACGTGGTATCGGTAAAGCCTGAGTAAACCCAAATGAATTTCTCCAACTTTCCAACTAATTTTTGAGGCAAGCACATACCAAGACGAATTCTTGGGTTTATATTTATTGCATTTAATACTCCGTTAGGAGCTTAATAATATAGGGTTTTCCAATAGGGACTTGACAACTTTGAATTTAATTTGTGAACGCACTCTTTCACTAATCATCAAACTGTCACTGCCAATTTATTCAGTAAATTCAACATTTTCATCATAATTCATCGTAATTCTCGCCCTAGTAGACAGGCAATAACAAGTTTAGTACAAAAATTTAAATCTACATATTCGTTGAGTGATGTTGCCGTGTCAGTGAGACAACGGGTTGATCGAAGTGTCAAAAATATCGCTGCCGTTCAGACGTCTGTAGCAAACGATCCAAATCAGTCAATTCTACGGCGTTCTTAAGAATTGGGCATTGCTCAGACCACATTATGGCGTATTTTTCGTAAGGATCTTGATTTACACCCATACAAGATCAAGCTGACTCAAGAATTGAAGCCGATGGACAATTTGAAGCGACGTACGTTCTCCTACTGGGTTCTGAAGAAGATGCGCCAAGATGATGAATTTCATCGCAAAATCATCTTCAGTGACGAAGCTCATATTTGGCTCAATGGGTTCGTCAATAAGCAAAATATGCGTTATTAGTAGGGTGAAAACCTACATGTGCTTCATTAATAACCACTTTATCCACAAAAAATAACTGTTTGGTACGGTTTGCATGCTGGCGGCGTTATTGGGCCTTATTTTTTCGTCGACGATAACGATCGTCACGTTACTGTGAATGGTCAGCGTTATCGCGCCATGATCATCGATTATTTTTCGCCCAAATTGGAAGATATGGACTTGGACGACATGTGGTTTCAACAGGATGGTGCCACAAGCCACACAGCACACGCTACAATCGATTTATTAAAGAGTAAGTATGGTGAGCGTGTTATCTCAAGATATGGGCCAGTCGATTGGCCGCCTCGTTCGTGCGATTTAATGCCGCTTGACTATTTTCTGAGGGGCTACGTTAAGTCATTGGCTTATGCCAACACGCCGACGAATTTGGAAGAGCTCAGCGCCAACATTGAACGAGAAATAGCGGCCGTTTCGGCCGAAATGTGTGGCCGAGTCGTTGAAAATTGGGTCCAACGAATCGACCGCTTTAAACGTGCCATATGAACGAAGTCGTGTTCCATTCAAAAATGTTTTGATTGTACTTCAAGCCAATAATAAAGTTTTTGAAATATCTCAAATAGTTTGCCTTTTATTTAAAAAAAAAAGTTGTCAAGTCGTTTTTAGAAAACCCTATACAACAAATGGTTTCCATATATCTTTATTCTGTGAGATTTATTTTAGCGTCTTAAATTATTTGCTAGTTTCAGTAAAGATCCTTCTCCGCCATCTTTTCGTTGTTCTGCCTACACATGAGGTTGCTTAAGGGTTCCACGTTAACGCTGCGTGCAGGATGTCATCGTAAGGCTTACGCAGTGTATGGCCTATCATGTATGATATCATGTAAATGTTGGCCACGACTACGTCTGATTTGGTCCATTTGGAAAGTCCAAATTTGGGCGACTCGTTCGAGCATAGCGACTGGTATCTCGCGGTCTCGCGGATAACACAAGAAATGTTGGCTTCCAAAGCGTCAAGCATAGCTGGCTTATTCCTGAAGACCAGAGATTTTACACATCCACAGAGAAAATAGTCCAAAGGTGTAATATCGCACGATCTAGGCATCCAATTTACCGTAGTAAAACGTGAAATTAAATACTCACCAAAATGATTTCTAAACAAGTCCATTGTTTCACGCGCTGTATGTTTCCTAGCGGGATCTTGTTGAAACCAAAGCTCACTGAGACCATTTGCTTGAATTTCAGGAAGCACATAGTCCGTTAACATGGCGCGATAATGGTTACCATTGACGGTAACATTCTGATTTGCCTCATTTTTGAATATGGACCAATGATTCCACCAGCCCATAAACGACATCATACCGTTGTTTTTAATGGATGTAATGGTAGCTCTTGGTATTCTTCGGGTTTCCCATCAGCCCAAATATACCAATTTTGTTTATTAACGTATCCATTGAGCCAGCAATAGGCTTCATCACTGAACAAAATTTCACGATAAAACACCGAAATTTCATTGAGATTTTCTAGAGCCCATTTACTGAAAATATGACGCAATATCAAGTTACCTGGCTTCAATTCTTGAACAAATTGAATTTTATATGCTTTAAGTTGTCGAATACGCCAAAGCAAGCTGCTGAGAACGACGACGAATCGATTCGTCACTATCAGCTTCAGCTGCTATAGTCTCTTCACTACGTACTGGATGCGGTCTAACCGGTCGAATATCATCCACTAACGTAAAATGGGACTCAAATTTGCGAATGGTATTACTAATAGTGGTTTCAGTAGGTCCTCACCTAAGTTCCTCGAATCGTATGAAAAACATTTCTCACAGAACGCTTATTTTCGTAATACAGCTGAACAATTTGGAGACGCTGTTGTGATGTGAATCTTTCTGTGATAACTTGCAAACGATGCTGGGTAAAAATGAGAAAGCAATTTGATAGGAGTCACGCGGGATCTGTCAAATAAAGCCTATTGAAAATCAAACCCTACGATGAATCACTCTATATTTCGTAAGAAACGATTGACGAACATTTTTAGTTTCATTTTAACTTTAATTGTCACGAGCCAAGTTTCCGATCCATACAGCAAAACAGATAACACACATGCACTGAAAATTTTAATTTTTATATTTGTGCAGATGTTATGTGCACTCCATATATTACGTAGCCTTGCAAAGGCTCCTCTTGATTTTTGAATTCGATTATTTATGTCCTGTTTTCTACCTCCATCCACGTAGAGAATACTTCCCAAGTAAGTAAAACTTCCTGAATCCTTTAGTTACCAATAATAAAGCAATGTTGTATTATCAGATTGTATGCGCATACCATGTATAGATTTGGTTTTCTATTTATCTTAATGTCAACTTTCGAGGATTCATTATGCAATTGAGTAAGATTTGACTGCATATGTTGATGGGTGTGCGAAAGCAGGACGATATCATCTCGATACTTTTGATCTCCTTAAGCCTCCAGTTGATACCTCTACTTTGTGGGCTAAAAATTTCAAGCACCCAGTGTAAAATTACAATAAATAGCAGCGGTGACAGGATGCACCCATATTTGACACCTGTGGTGGAGTCAAAGGAGTCGCTTAACTTTTTAGTATGCAGCACTTTGCACTTGGATTGTTTCTACCTTTTTCTTATGATATTCTCAATCTTTTTCGATATTCCCATTCTTCTTAAGGCTAAGTTCTCTTAATTAAATCGAAAGCTTTCCCGTAGTCAAGGTATACAGCATTTTAAGTGCTGTTTAATTCCGCGCATTGTTCTATAGTGGCTCGCATACTATTTACCTGCACTAACAAGCACTACTACTAAGGACAATTAATCCCTAGCATGCAATATAATATAGTGCCAACGTTTATTAAGCATATACGCATACACGCATGACGGAGTGGCCGTGGTGTAGTGGTATATGCATACACTCCTCAAGCAGAGGGTCGCGGGTTCGAATCCCGTGCGAAGCAATTCTGTGAAAAAGTTTTTCCATAGAATTTATATGTAGTTATATGAAAATCCCGTCGGCATCAACACTGACATGAAGGCATAAAATTGATGTTGGAGTGGTTGCTGGCTAGGCTAAATTCATATAACGAACTAACAACTAGCACGTACTGAGACACACTAGTTGAGGATGCACTTGCTTGTCCATGTTTGACAATCACCTCTGGGAAAAATATCGAAACCTAATACACCTGAGTTTCACACTACTCCACCACCCGCCCGCGCCGTGGAGAAAAAACCAGTAAAAGGGTATTCATATGCCCTTGGTGCGCGCGAGAGTTTAAAAAAAAAAAATACGCAGAACATGCACCCAATCACCTATTCATGAACCGCCTATTACCACTACATTTCTTATTCAGAAGCGCATGAAGAAAACTCTGTCCTATAAGCAAGGATCTCAGACTTTAAAATAAAACGCATCTTAGGAAATCCCTATTTGTATCTGTCCCATGTAGTATTTTTTGTCAGTATCTCATCTTGCAATTTGGATGAGACGCATTTGCTGAACATGCCCTAAGAGGAACATTCATTCTTATTTAAATGACACCAGTTTCTGACATTGAAGCCAATACGACAACATATTACTTCCAAGTCAAAAGTCAGTAAACACAGCAATAGGTACTTGCAGCTAAATGAGCAACAAGTCAAGTTACTAGGCGTAGTGAAAAGTAACCTCCTTGACCGCCAGAATGCGCTGCTACTGCAAAAAAGGTTATGGTGCCTTGAAGACCGTTCACGTGCCAAATTTCAGTGCGATACTGTCTTTAGTTTTGTTTTGACAGCTGATTGTTGTTGACGTGTTTGGCATCATGTTGATTATGGACAAAAACGATTTTCGTTCTCTCATAAAACATTATTTTTTGAGAAGCAAAACGGCAAAGGAAACAAAAGAAAAGTTGGATAAATACTACGGGGCTAATGCTCCGTCGGATTACACCGTCAAATATTGGTTTCGAGAGTTTCGTGGTTATCCTGCCGCTGGGTGCAGCGCATACTCACTCCTGACTAAAAACACGAACGCGAGAGCACTTCGAAAGAGTGTTGAGACTTGCTGATGCGAAATCGAGCGGACTTTTGGCGTCGATTGGTAACTGTTGAACACCAGATTGACCGGCAATGGACTGAAGCCGGCACGAGTGCTCCGAAACGACCGAGGAAGGCTCAATGGGTCGGAAAGGTTATGGCGTCGGTTTTTTGGGATTGTCATGACATACTCTTCGTGGACTAATCTGAAAAAGGAAAAACCATCAACAGCGAGTATAACTGTGCATTATTGGAGCGATTGAAGGCCGAAATCGCTGCAAAACGGCCTCACATGTTTTTGCAAGACAATGCATCGGCGCACAAGAGCATTGCAACCATGGCTAAAATCAATGACTTACGGCTGAAATTGGCTCCCTCGGACTCTTCCCAAACCTTAAAAGAATGCTCATCAATAAAAAATTCAGCTCACGCGAGGAAATCATCGACGCCACGGAGGAGTATTTTGCAGACCTTCCGGAAATTTACTTTTCGGACTGGATCAAGAAGTTGGAAAATCGCTAGAATAAGTTCATTAAACTAAAAAAAATTTTTTCTCATTCCCAAGGAAGTTACTTTTCACCCCACTAGTATATACAATAGAATTGGTCGGCGACCCGCCTAAGAACATATCAGGCCATCTATAAAATCAATTCCCGGAAAAATATTACAGAATAAGTGGTCTTCCAAAATCGATGCATCATGTATAATAAGGTATGAGGAACAGATGGGTTCTACCCAGTCTCAATAATTATGAATTCTGAAGGGATGTGGATTCTGGGAAAACTTCGCCTCACAGAGCTTGTACAGACTTCTTACTTTTACTTCTCAAAATCATATAAACTTGGCTCTAGGATCATATCTATTAGTTAATACAAAATTCTTTCATTAATCTTTCTTATTTCTAACAATCGTTTAATTGTACCCAGCTCCTCCCAAGCTCTTTTTAATTTTTTTTCTTAGGAATGTTTCAAAATGAAAGTTAAGCTGCGCGCTCATCATTTCACTCCTTGTCAACAAACCTTGCGGTTTCCCTTGAAGACGTCATGATTCATCCACTTCACACACTTACTTTATTAATGGTCGCTGTCTGATGATTAGCACTGAGCCTTCTGTATACATGGAAGGGTACTTAAGCTACAGATAGACAATCAACAATGACTGTTACGATATTGAAATACAGAAATATGGTTTCCTGAATAAGAAGTTCGCCGAATTAACTAATCCAAAAATGCGACAATTCGTCATGGGTATAAAAAAAACCATAAATTTACTAAATATTATTTAGTATTATTTATCTAGAACAGAAGAAGCATACAACTTCAAACCCTCGAAATTCATCTGCAATCTACTACAATCGCTGACTTCAAAAATGCAAACTACCCTATCAAAATTCTCCATTCAGCTGCCTTTCTAAAGGATTTCAACCGAATTCCACTTGTATGCCATGCAAAAGCTCCATTGCTAATTTTTGATAAACTATCAGTCGTTCGTTCTGAATGTATTCGTAACCCGTGCATGGGTACTCGTATATTCAGTAGCCACAAACCCTCTACGAGCATATCCTTGCTGGAAATCCTCTAACTCACTTGTGCTCTAGTTAAATGATGCATCAAATGGTCTTTAAGGATTAAATGTTAAATATTACACGTAACACGAAAGGAAATAAATCCTCACCACCACAAAGGATGTGTCCGTTCGTTGGAACAATATTCAAACTGTAGTACATCCCCATGTGCAAATCAGGCTGATTTCCAACTGAATGAATTGCCAGGACTTTGCCGAAATGAGCACTTCTAGACTCTCATCACGTTTTTTCCTTTCGGAACTATAAGACTACTAATGGCCTATGAGTTTGTTACTCAAGACCTAGCCATGGTTTGAATAGCGCTGTCTCCCGTTTCCGCAATTTATTTTCCAAGAAAATATCTAAAATTGATCTGGACGAAGGGTGCTCGTACAATAGATGATGACGATGATGATGAGGGTGGTCGGTCATCCAGTGCCACACATATGGTAACCAACCCTATGTCATTCAAGGGTATTCATACCACACACACAGCAGGACTCGCAGTTGAACGCCTTCGCAACGAAAACATGTTTAACGATTCGAATTACACTGGCCCAAGATGCTGATGATGAGACAATTTCAAGAAACTTGCCACAACCACTGTAGAACTACAGTATACAGACACGTCATAGTTTACTCTGGTTTACCCTGACTGACAATGCTTCCTTGGGGTTGTGGTGGGTGAGGATGTACTGGCTGGCGTGGGCGATACAAAATCCCTGCTCCTGACACGTTAATCAGTGTCGGTCTGGTAAGTTGCAGCTGCAACTCTGGCTCTATAGTCGGCTACTTAATGAGATTCCTTATTTCTCGATTTTAATTTCCTGACTTTCTGGCCTGCCACTATTGCTCCAACTCCTCCTTCTTGTTTCATCTTGTTCTTCTTCTTCTTTAGTGGTGGACTGACATTCTATTGCCGGTCCTTGATTTATGAGAGGGTTTTCAGTTTTTTTCTTTCCCTCGTTTCGAGAGTGGCTTCAACCGAAAGTAATTGCCTTGTAATTATGTGCGTTTACACACATACTCATCCGGATCACATACCTATTTAGATTGATGTCCTTTAATTAAGGAGCATCACAGATACTAAGATACGAATAGTAGCACCGTGTTTGGAATGTCAATCAGTAATTAAAAATACTGGATCTCAGTTCTCGATTTTTTTATTTTATTATTTTTCCTTTTTTTTTCAATTTTTCGGTTGAGATTTTGAAAATATGTATTATACATGTTCGGCACAGGGCCTGGAGAAATGTTAGGTGGTCTCATTACGTTAAAATTTATGGGCTCATGTTTCATGTTGTGTGTTTTGCTTCCTGCATTGCAGTAATCGTGATTGCTTAAGTGGCATGGGCTGCCTGGGACAACAAGATAAAATGTGCTGTGCACCTGCAGGAGAAGCAAACAAAAACATTCTTCCCAAATTAAGACGAGCGAGAACTGCCGACATAAACTCTCCATGAGCATTATTTATTAATTAGATTTTTCGTAGTGATGCTTTACTGGGAGAAGACCTGACGCTAGGATGGCTCATTACCATACGACGAACATAAAATAGGTGCAGAACTAAAGTGGTTCATTTTGTTACTGAATTAATTAGGAGAACCTGCAGCGCAATGAGTTGTAATGAATTCTTGATTTAGTTGTTTTTGTGAAGGAAATGTTTTAAAGGCAGCCACGTGGCTGAAATTGATTCCAGAAAAAAATGTGAGGGGAAAGTGCAGGCAAATGAAACCAAATTGAAGCCAGATGTCTAATAAAATAAAAACCGATTAACAGCTCTATAGAGAAGAGCTTTAATCTGCATTCACATCACTGGAATATCTAGAGCTTGTAGAGGGCAATACTTTGATCGAAGAACCTTCAGAAATGCATCATAGGACCCATATATACGTCAGAGAAATGTCGGCTTTAGGGTGGCGAGCTAAAGTATAAACAATTATGTCGAAGTTAACTTATAGTTTTTAGCCAGTTAAAAGCCTAAGTTACCTCCTTCGAACTATATCTTGAAATCATCTTGACTTGACTTTAGCCAAAAATATTGATTATTAAACACAACAGTCATTATGTTCACAACAAGTACTGCAGTATGTTTCACTTATGTCAACGCTACTGAGAGACAACCGGAATATGGTTTACATTTTACGAGAATCAAGAAGCATTCGTTTATTTGCCGGCATTCATTTACGTTCATTTACTGTTCATGGAAGGACAATAAGATAAAGTTCGGTGTATTCCGACTTCCGCCCTCTTTTAAGGAATCCTTGCAATCTCGAAGAAGAATTAGATGAATCAACTAGATCATGACCGTAACTACATATTGTATCGAAACTTTGCCCTCTCTCCCTGTTCTTTACAACATGACTCAGCTTGAAAGACAGATGTCTAAAGAGATGTGAATTCTTAATTTATTGTGCTCCCTGAAAATGCTGGAACGACATCTAATAGGATGTTCGATCCTCGAAGCAAACAAAGTATCTGCTTCTCCATAAGACAAGAGTCAAGAAGCAAATAGCGACGACAAAGGTCATCAAAATCCAAATGCGGGTTGTACCAAAGATCACATTTTCTCAAAAGAAGATGGCTTTAAAGTGCAAGTTATGAAATTAATACAAAAGAGAGGTACTATAGAATAATCAGTGGGTTGAAGTCATAGCAGGAAAACCGTTCATGCACTTTAAATAAACCATTCCTAAAATTAAGATATGATCTTGTCATAACCATATATGTAGGTAAATCCAGAGAAGGCCCATCTCTTGTCGAATGCTCCGCAACAATGCCAGAGGGCAGTTGAAGTTTTGACGAACAACATTTAACTCAAAACCTTTGCTATCCAGAAAATCTGGTTCTATGTTATATGAGTAAGACTTCTGACAGTCTCAGTTTTGAGAGGATTAGCTGAGAGCATTTCTTCTTCACCAGTCATCGATTGCAAACAGAGCTACCCTCGCATAATAGTCGATAGCCATGAACACAAATAGAATTTAGCTACATCATCTGCATACTACCTTGATCAAAAAAAAAAAAAAAACGGAATAACCACCGTGTGGCAAACATTCCGGCGCTTAGCTACTCGACTTCAACAGAAGACCATGCAGGGCATGGCCGCCAACGGTCTAATCGTTCGGACGAGAATTTCGCGGCTGTGGCGACCGATGTCGATGAAAACGAAGAAACATCAACCAGACGACGGGCCATGCAATTGGGCGTCATCAAACGGACCCTACAGCGAATTTTACTGAAAGACTTACAAACCACATTGATAAAAAATAATCACCGTGTGGCGCTCCCGATTCTCTAAAGAAACCGGTCGATTACCAGTAGCACGAGCGGTTTAAAAGTGGTCGTGAGTCAATCGAAAATTCATCATCATGGTTTGCGAGGCTGAATCCGGTGCCACATTCATCAAAAGGATAATTACTGGAGACAAGACGTGGGCTTATGAGTACGACACGCAATCCAGACATCAGGCAAGTGAATGGCATTCACCAAATGAGTCGAGACGAAAACAACCACGTAGTTTTCAGTCGAAAAATAAGGCAATTCTCACGGTTTTCATGGATTACAACGGTATAGTGCGTCATGAATTCTTGCCATAAGGCCAGAAAGTAAACAAAGTGTATTATCTGGGCGTTATGAGAAGTTTTGCGTGAAGCAATTCGCAGAAAGAGACCAGAATTGTGGACAGAAAACTCCTGGATTTTGCATCATGATAACATACCGTCGCACAGTGCCATCATTATTCGTAATTTTTTGACGAAAAATTCAACATATACCATCCAACAGCCACCGAATTCACCTGATTTGGCTCCTTGTTTCTGTTCAATCGAGTTAAAAAAAACCACTACGGGGAACGCGTTTCAGCAGCCGAGAGGAGGCACTGATGGACACACCTAAAACCGAATATAAAAAAAGTTTCGAGGATTGGATCAAGTGCTGTCATAAGTGTGTTGCAGTCGATTGGGATTACTTTGAAAGGGACAATATAGATTTAGGACTAGCAAGTTTCCAATCGAGTGAGTTGTCATCTTTACCGATTTTCGGTTTAAGGGCCACTTATATTTATCGCCAGAGTTCGATATTTAAGATCAACATTTAAGATTTAAGGAATCAAAAAATAGAACAGTGAATTTTGAGCAAAGGCTTATGCTTATGCTTTAGTGACATCAGATTTTCTTAGTGTTTCTAACTTGAATTATTTGTCCGTTTTCAGGAATTTGAACCTCCCTAGTTATTTCAATGAAATTCAACCTTACTTTCCTGCGAATAAGCGTTTTATATTTTAATCTGCAAAGATTCCAATCTTCCTCTAGTTTAGTTTTAAGTGATCTGCTTAGAAGATTGCAGATATGATATTGGATATTGGGTAAAGTCACTTCTGGAGTTTTCAAAATTTTTTGATAATGTCTCAACGAAACAGCTAACTAAGAAACTGTTTAGTTGTTTATTTAGATATTTCGAGAATATGCAGAGCGAGTCGGCAGTCAAAACCTTGATATTTCTAATATTTTGTTCAAAATTTTTAAGGCGATTACGAAATATATAGCCCATTTCTTATGGTGCCCACTTTTGGTGCGAAATTATATCTTCTATCTTTTTCTCTGCTGATGACTGGGCATAATCTCTGTTATATTCAATCAAAAATTACAAAGACATGAAGGACATGCACACATTTTTAATGTTTTTTGGAAAGCAATTTCGGCTCTGTTGGAAGTGATGAATTCTTAGATTCTTAATCGAACTGCGGTATTGGCCATTTTTATTTTATAGATTTAGTGTTGTATGTAAATCCACACATGGTCCATTCGAATTGTATCCGAACAACCCAAACATCGGTTTCATATAAAATATAAGAGGACTGCTACAGCTCAAAAAGATTGTAATTCATCACCGCAAGCTATGACATTATGTAGCTTTAGTGGGGGAAGCTTATCATATTCACACATATGTACGTATGCTTATTTTTAAGGCGAACTATTAAAAATAGGAAGTTCAATTTCCGATGCGTCTTTTATAAGTAAATAATGATCGATGTCAGGAAGAACCCTTAAAGGTACAGAAATTCATTATGATCATTACTGTCAGCTTGGTAGGCGTAACCATATCCATTACAAACAAAAGGAAACCTAAACGTCCTGTTCTAACTTTCATTCGTTACTTACTAGAACCCTTTTCAATCACCTTTTAATTCACTCAGCTCCCCTTTAATTAATAGCCATTAATTTGATGATAAGTCCTTTAAAGTAGTCCCTCTTTTATAGCCCTTAATCACAAAATCAAGTTATTTCCCAGCTAATAATCCGGTAGCACACGTGTCGATGTCGCGAGATAACTCCATTGCTATCGATGTGCCATCTCCGAGCACATACTCTTACATGTACCAGTCGTCACTGTGAAGAAATTCTTTAGAGCGTTTCATTAAGTTGAAATTACCCTGTCTCCCTTTCTTTTTCCTTTTCTCTATTTGTGCTTGGACGAGTAAATGTTCTTCGGTTATCCTGGATACGAAGTACGATTCTATTCCCTCTAATCAATCAGCATTTAGAAGAGATGTTTATGGTAGCAGGAAACACGGGACACATTTCACGCCATTCAAATGTCATCTGATTCCCAAATCAGTGAAAGGATAATTTGTGTAAAAGGATCAAATGAGCGTCATTCGTTCTCTTTCTTTCTCTTTTCGTCTGCTTTATGTTTTTCTGTCTCAATATGCTAAATCCTGTCGAAAGACGAAATTGCCTTGAGGAAGGGCTAACAAACACCGTTCGATGGTGTCAACCCACATCAAGGCACCAGCAACGGAAGCAAATCAATCTATGCTCTATGCTCTATGCTCCAACTTTATCCTTAGTTTCGTTCTCGTCGTTGTCCTTGTCATTGCCGTCGTTTTTTTTTTCTTTTTTTTTCTGTTTCCTGATCCTGGATGTCGAAAAAGGTAAATCAAGTGTCGTAATGTTTTCACCGAAATCACAGGATTTCCTTTTGACATTTATTTGCCCGGGTAGAATGTTCCTATATATGGGGTTGAAAGTTGTTGGGTTGTACATTATGATGTTTGTGTGCATGGAGAGAAATGTAGGAAATGTAAAATCTAAAGGATATGTCGTTGTGTCATATGTCAAAAGGATTTCGAGACTAGCGCTGTGTCTCGTTTCCTTGGTCTTGACAGTGAAAATGATAATTTCTACTGAACATCGCAATAAACGTATAAGAGCAGCAGGTACATACTTATACAACAACGAGTACTCATCATATTGACACTGTCGACTAACGAATTTGAAAAAACCAAAGGAGCCAAAAGACATACGGATAGAAGGTAAAGCCGTAAAGGAAGCTTTTCAAGTGAATACAAGCAAAATTTCGCTCCTTAACTCCAATAAGGTTCTGATGAGGAGGCGACACATATGGTGGAGCCATGTTGTGGATTTAAATGAAGACATATTGAGTGTGCTCCCGCTGAATGTGTAAACAGGCTGATTAGCTGTTGGTTATCAGAACAGGAGCAGAACGGTGTGGATTGAGAGAGGGGTAGTGCCCATGTTTGTGAACATAAGCTCATTGGCCTTTTAATGCAATTAGTCGTGCTTTATAAGACATAGTCAGCATGTGGTTAAATGTAACATTTATTCGTAGATTGTCACGTTGTTTAAGTAAAATTTACCGTTACAAAGCTGATTAAGCCAGATGAAATTAGACAAGAGTGTATTGACTGAATTTGGCAATCAAGGATGGAGTAATTTTTCTAGGTTTTGTTATTTAATGAAACGAAAGCATGAATTTGGAATTAATAAAGTAGGTAAGAACAAGCTAATATATTCATAGATGAAGTTCTAATCGGTAGCAGCTTTCCTGAAATTTATTTCAATCAACGTATTTTGAACTGCACTAAAAATTTAGGGTATAACAAACTCTTATGTGCATTTTTATTCATATCAAAACCGCATTCAGGCACAACTATGAAGAAAGTCAAAGTATGATTAAGCTGATCCCCACACAAGAGCAAAAAAGTTATATTATCTTCATCAGGTCAGCTGTAACATTAGATGTTTCATCATGGAATAATTAACGCCATAAAAATCGTTGAAATTTTTCCCAGCTCTGTTCACGAAACTTATAGAGCACTTCATGAAATTTACAGTAGACATTATCGGCCAACTGAACGTGCTATTTATCGAATTATTGAAAAATTTTGCACCCAATTTACTCTATTGGATACTCATACGCCAACAAGAATGAGAGCAGTGTTTTCGGAAAAAAATGTCGCTTCTGTAGAAGCTTATGTTTAAGACGACCCCAAGTATATCCACTCCTCGTCGTTCTCAGCAATTTGTCCATCCATTATCTGGAAAATATTTCGTGAGGATCTTGGCCTCAAAGCTTATAAAGTCCAATTAGTCCAAGAGCAAAAGCCGTGTGACTATTTATTGAGTGTTCAGTGATTGTGGTTTAAATCAATTAGGAGTTGACGTAATTTCTTGCCCAGTAATGATGCTCATTTCTGGTTAAACGGCTACGAGAGCACTCAGATTTGTCGTATTTAGAACGAGAACTATCCTCAGGAAGTTCACCAGATGTCATTGTGTCGAGAAAGGTGTAGCGTATGGTGGCGTCATTGGTCCTTATTTCTTAAAAAATGAGGCCAGGGCACAAGTTACTGCTAATGGACACCCGTGCGATGCCATTATCAACGATTATTTGTTCCCGAATTTTCGTGATATCAATTTGAAAGAGCTGTAGTTCCAACAGGATCGTGCTCCACGCCATTCTACTAACGAAAACATGGCTTTATTGCAAACAAGATTTGGCAATAGATTCATTTCAAAAAATGAAAAAGTAGTCAAAAAGGGAATCTCCAGAAGGCGTTTTATACGAAGCATGCATGGTGGACACATGCCCGAAGCTGTTTTCGGCATGAAATAATCTTTCGAATGAATTTTATAAATTGTCATCAAGTTAATATATTTGTATTTTATTTAAGCCTCTGAGCCTCTTAAAATACACCTCACCCTGTACTTAGGTGACATTTTGAGATTGCTGGGCATGCATATAAATGCCTGAAACCTAGTGACCTTTTATTTTTTTCGACTAATTCTTATTTGGAGAGCCATTAACTATAAATAGAAATTGGTCGTGACAATGCATAAGAGCATTATGAATTGTAGTTCTTTCATGAGGTAAGAAG
Source organism: Volucella inanis (assembly GCA_907269105.1). Taxonomy (NCBI): domain Eukaryota; kingdom Metazoa; phylum Arthropoda; class Insecta; order Diptera; family Syrphidae; genus Volucella; species Volucella inanis. The sequence goes on along the minus strand of OU026154.1, from coordinate 25,552,301 downwards.
CTGATAGAGGATGGCAGTTGTCTTGAGAGTGTAGGATAAATGAGTAAAAAGAGAATTTACTTTTCAAGGGTCCTCATCTCTAGTTTATTTTCAGACTAAGTGACTAAGGAAAGATCTCTTGAGATTTCAGCACTTATTGTACTTGTGATATTTTACCTAAGATGGCGCTAAAATGCAAAACAGACCAAGACTTAATTCAGCAACTTTCTGCCTTTAACGCTGTACTTACGGCATGGATTCAACGACACTTTGAACCTCCCTTCTTAAGAACCGGGCAGACGATACTGAGATTCTATCTATACATCTAACAATATTTCACAGATGCTCCTTAACAAATCAATTGAATGACAAATTTGTCATTCATTATATCTATTCTTGCAGTCTTAGTTAAGATATCGTTCGTTATCCGCACCTCTCCATGGCTAACGAGAACTTCTCTGTCTTAAATTTGTTCACTTCTGTGAACGCTCCTTCTCTTATTTCATTGTGATGATCGGATACAACATAGAACACCTAACCGATGTTATTTGTTGTTTCACAACATAGAGTGTTTTACTTAGTTGACAGTTTAACCCATGACACCAACTCTAGTCTATAATAAGTAAGTAAGTATTTTGCTCTGCCTCTGTATTTTGCAATTCACCAAATGTGCTTACGAAGGTACAGGTGTTCAGTTATATTTGTGCAGTCAGATCCGGCATATTGTAAAATGTTTATGGTTATTCCCACTTATCAAACCTTTATATTGTATACAACTATCCGGTCTAAGGGTAAAAAGATATATCTTCATATATATCTTCATCTTATTAGCATCTAGCACGGTCAGTTACTACACGGTCAAAGAAATCTAATGCTTTGTTGTTGGCACGTTCATCCTCGCAATTTTCTAGGCCAACTAATTTTCCTATTTTTAAGTTTCTGTGAACACATAAGTACAAGTTAGTTTTATGATTGTTTTTTGTACATATATAATTTCGGAGCGCTCAAGAGGATTTTGGTACCCTTAAAGTGTGTGCACACAGCGCGGGTAAAAGGAAGATAGGGTGGAATGAAAGAGAGATCCTGATGTACGTTGGTTTTGAATGTTTGAAAATTATAATGACCAGGATATAATGACGTCGGTGGTGCATTCCATCAGCGAATTCTACGGGCTTAGGAAAGAAAAATTATACTTTAACGTGAGTATGAGGGTAAACTGATGAGCATTTAAAACGAGACGGATATTACGGTTAATGGTTAACACAAAATAAATTTGAACTCTTTCCCACAAAAATCATTACTACCCCAGATGCACTTCACTTGCGTCCATTTGATGCTTTCCCAAGAAACAACATAATTCCTGACACAGCGCCTCCATCTCAGCAAACTACACTTCTAAGCGAGGTAAAAATAAATGCAATAAGTATTAAGTATGTAAATCTTGTTTGTTATTTAATTAAAGTTTGATTGGCTTTCGAACTAATTTTTTTTTTTAATCAATTTAATATTAGAAAATTTAACTGGCGCCCGATCAGGGGCCAATGTAAAAAGTGCGTGTATTAAGGTTAGAATCAAAAGCGAAAGTTCTAAAGAAGCACGACATTAAAAACAAAAAATAAAATAAAGTAAAAAAAAAACATCAGCGATCTTGAAGAAGCTTTAGTTCCTAAAGCAGCATCGTAATATTGGCAACTCCACACTGAAGGAAATAAGGCCCCCAGTAGTTAACAAATTTAGCAGAAACTCTTCTTGAACTTGAAAATAGATACATCCGCAAAGAAAAAAAAGGGAAGAGTTTAAACATTGATCTACTTAAACTCGTGACAGACCGCAACAACAAGAAAAACGCATCTCCTCTGTCAAAATTGTCATGGCGACAAACTTACTAAAATAAACAGGCTAAGTGATAACCATAACCTTACATGGGCTTTCACAAAATTTAAAATCAAACTATAACTTTTATTGCCAAGCAATAAAATTTTCACTCAATCGTAACTGATTTTTTAAAAGCTTTAACATTATTTAAAACAAAAAAAGTGAAATTCCAATTTTAATCATTAGCCAGACGCTTTTTTTATTATTTTCGAGTAACTCTCTTTCATGGTTACATGCAATAAATAAACTTTACTTTATATTTGTAAAAAGTAAATGAGTGTTTTGTTGTTTTAATTGTTTCACAATATCTGACGATTTTTTCACTCTGTTATTGAAGTTCCTTGTAGTGTTGGACGATGTTGGTCGATGTTGGCGTCCCTGCCCGGCAAAAATCATTTGTTTGTTTTGCGTAAATGCTTGCAATTCGTTTGTTTGAAGTTATATAATGGCAAGTGGAAGTCATTCTGACGACGTCAAAGGATCCATGCGTTTACTGAACGTGGATCGATCTTTTGAAAATATATTTTCTCATAACATTTCAACGAGCGCAACCGAATTGTTGGAAGTTTTTCACCGTCATACCCAATCTGGAGAAGCCTCTGCCCTCCTCGTTAGCCGACTTTCGACCTATAAGCATTTTACCATGTTTATCAAAAGTCCTCGAGAAGGTCCTGACTAATAAAATTGAAAAATATATCAAGCAATGCAATCAGTTATCCTAAATCCAGTCTGGCTTTCGAGTTGGCCACAGCTGTTCTACAGCTGTTAGTTTTGATAAGGACTTCTTAACGGTGCCTTGCCTGTTAAACTTCTTGAAGGCTTTTCATAGTATCGACCATAATATGCTATGTCAAAAACTTATACTATCTCTCGGCTTTAGTGAAAGTTCAATTCGGCTGATTCGTTCACCAAAACACCTCGTCAGAGTTCCGCTTTTTAACTGCGGGAGTTCCTCAGGGGTCTATACTTGGGCAGATCCTTTTTTGTCTTTTTGTCAAGACCATTGACAAAAGTCTGTTTAAATGTAGATATCCACTTGTATGCTGACAATACCCAGATCTATTTATCGGGACCTACTACACACTTTGTCGTTCAGGAATACTGGTGGTATTACGTCCATGTCAGACATCTCAATTTTATTGACGTAACTACTAATTTGGGTAACAAAATAAATAGATCACTCTCCGCTGTTGACCACATAAACTATGTTGTTAGACGAATTTATGCTGGACTGCGTGAACTCTGGCTTTCTTCTGGCCTCACGTCTGTAGGCACTAAGCTCAGAATAGTAAAAAAACCTATTTCTGCCTATAATTGACTACGCTTCTGTTGTCTATTGCCGGCTTGATTCCCTCTCGCAGCATAAGTTACAATACTTGTAGCTTTTTATGATATGATAAGGTATGTTTACAGACTTCCTCGATACCACCACACCTCACTCTACAATATGTCTGTTCTTGGCTGTACCCTCAAATAATTTCTCGACCTTAAATGTTGTGTGTTCATGTATAAAATTATTAAAAATAAATTTCCTGCATATCTGTTTGATAAGATTAGATTTTTTCAGTCAACCAGAACATATAAGATCATCATACCCTCATATACCTGTTTGAACTACTCGCGAATCTTCTTCATCTACGCTACCAAGCTCTGGAATACACTTCCTGTAACGACTAAATTAGCAACGGGAGCTATTTTGTTCCGAAATTTAGCATTGGAACATTTTTTTTTTTTCTAAAAATGGTCTTATTTCACAAAGTTTATTGTTTCCATTTATTACAAATGGCCCAAAATCGATTATCATTGACGTGCACGTATAAGAACCTTTTCGTTATTTCCCATCCGTGTCATCGTCTTAAAAATATTTTGCTGACCAACGGATTTAATATCTAAAATATAATAACAACAATAATTATAATAAAATATTATAATATCGCAAGGATGACAGTTGAAGACAAGACCTGTTAATCACTAGACCAACAAACTGATCCATTTCGTCTGTTGCTATGTTTGCTGGCATAGTTATGTTGTATTGAAGAGATTTTAAAATATGCTGATCGACGACAAATGGAATTCTCCCTAAAAAAAAAGGATGAAAAATAATCCCCTAATGATTTTAACTCAATCACCGATTCTGGCAGTAGCACCCGTAAATTCAATATTCTCTTCATCGTACGGGCCCAATTGTCATTTTTTACAATACATGTTGTTTTTTCAAGCCTGCCTATTTCAACTAATTCAATTTCCATCTCCGGAGCTACAGTTCACATTTGGCAATCGTTCATAAAAGTGTAAAGCATACACTAATGGAAAAAAATTATTTGAGGTCATTTCAGAAATGTGTTCTTGGAAAAATATGGACCAATAAAAGCAAATTAATATTTGCCTTCGTATGCGGTAGTGAGTTAATAAGAACATCCGTTCAAAATCCTTCCCAACCTCTTTAGGTAAACGGCGTCAATATAAACTAAACTCTTGACCACCTAGTAAGTGGAATCGTCTACCATGACCTACAAAGCGATGGACGACAGATACTTCAATCATTGACAAATCCCAACTCTGACTGCTTTATGGTACAGACAAAACTATACACCCAGACCTCAACGGAGACCTTAGCAGTCTAGACATGATTCCAGTTGTGGTCAGAAGTCTAAGAGATTTCGCAACAATTCCCAGGGGAATTCAACTCCTGAAAAATTAAACGTGGATTGAGTTCTGAAATTGTACGATGGAATGAAAGGAAGGCTGAAGTATTTTGAAATACTGAACCTTATCCGAAATAAGAAAATTGGCCAAGATGATGTAGTACTGGAGTCTTGCAATACTTCTTTGGATTGGAAGTGTATTTTTCCTATTTTCGCGATCAACTACGCAGATTAACGTAGGTACTTTTGAATACTAGATGACCTCACTTGAGCAGGCCGTTTTACTATTCAAGACTTTTATATATTCCATTTACGCTCACTTCTCGCAAATTTTAAATAAGATAGGTTGCATGGAAGTTATCCATGGTACCCTTACAATCCTCACACAAACTTACAGGGATATAGCCTTTGATACATTTATTCAAGGATTTTATTGCTGTTTACCAAGGCTTCTGGAAAAAGGGAACCAACTGGTAGACCACAGCCATTACATCTATGCCTAAGATTAGAAAATCAAAATTACCACATACAATACGCTAAAATGCACAAAAGCTCACCACGTGCCGTTCGTAATCAGGTCGTACCCTTGCTTGCTCGAAGAAATACAACAAATCCTAGTAGCCCCGAACATTAGGGAAACAAACCTCATCCCCAATTAGACTACTTACCGCAATAACAATCCAGACCCAACCAGAATATTAACCAAAACGTGCACAGAGCACCTAATTCCAATTACCAGCAAAATTATGGACAATACAATACATCAGTTTCACCACATCCTTCTGCTTCTAAGCCTCAACGAGTGTTTCACAGACCAACGCAGAATCAGATGCATGGAAAAAGATCACCAGCCGAAACTCAGCAATTGTCCCAACTAATTAAACACGAAAAAAATTTCCACATAAAATTCGGTATAAAAAACTCAACAACTAAATTCTTTCCCCTTCCCTTAAAATTCTACAATGCCATTCTAGGGAATGACATTCTCAAGGAACTCTCAGCGATTATTCATACAAAAGACGATCACACGGTCATTAAAGACAAAGTACAAGAACGGAACACATGAATACAAAACAAAAAGATAAAATTATTCACTTAGTAAAAAAAATTCCTAATCTTTTCACTGAACCTAATGAAAAACTTATATTAACACCACTGTTAAAGGTGAAATTCAAACAAATTCAGACACCAATATGTATATTTCGAGTTCTATTCATATCCCGCAGTCTTAAAAAACGAAATTGAAAAACAGGTCAAGGAATTTCTTAACGACTGCATCATAAGATCTAAAAGGTTTCCATAAAACCAACCTCTGTGGAGAGTGCCCGAAAAGTTTTGTTGACTACAGAAAGGTTAATACTATAAGCATTCCTGATAAATATCCAATAACCGAGATAAATGTAGTATTGGCACAAATCGGCCAAGGTACATTGTTCTCTGTTATCGACATTAAAAGCAGATTTCATCAGATCCAAATTAAGGAATCTGATATCGAAAAGACAGCCTTTTCAGTGAACAATGGAAAATATGAATTCAAAAGGCTGCTCTTTGGTCTCGAAAACGCACCGTCAATTTTTCAACGGACGCTAGATTTTATATTACGCGAACATATTGCTAAAATATGTATACACAGATGACATTGTCATTTTTAGCAAAGATGAGGACACACATTTCAACGGTTTTCCGGACGCTGAAAAATGAACATGAGGGTGTAGTTAGATAAATGATTATTCCTCCACAATTTCTAGGATCTATCATTTCTTCAAACGGCATCAAAACAAATTCGACATGGGTAAAAGTAATAGTAAATTTCACTCGTCCCAAAACCCTGAAGGATCTTCGATCTTCCCTTAGGCTTTCAGGGTACAATCGCAAATTTATTAAGGAATATGACAATCTAGCGAAACCGCTTACTGCTTACCCAAGAACATTTGTAACCTACAGCAAATTCAAAAATTCTTTAGTATCAACTGATTTTCTATTGGCCTACCCCGATTTCGGTAGGCGAGAAGCGATGAAAAGCTTTACTCGAGGAGTATAACCATGAACTGCACTACGAACCAAGTATAATAAATATAGTAGCGGACGCCTTATCGCTTGACCCCACAAACAAAAATTAACTCGCTTACACCAACTTAGCATAGCAGTGAAAACTCTGCTCTTGATCTTGTTCCATTTGCAGTAATACCAGTCAATGTGTTTAAGAACCAGATAATACTTTCAAAATGAGACAAGAACAACAATTAATTAAAGATTTCTTTCTCCACATTCTAAAGACATATTTTAATCCAACCAAAATATTCTAAAGAATAAAAAGTATCTATACTTAGAAAATATTTGAATCCCAGTTTAGTCAATTATTATTAAATTACTAACGTCAAAAAATATATTGGACAAAATACAACAAATATACATCGCAAACACTTTAGAAATTACAAAATCCGCTTTACTCAAGTACAAGTCGAAGATCTTTCAGACTGAGTCAGGCAAGACGAAGAAATTATAAAGAAACATAGGAGAGCTCACCGTAGCTTTCGTGAGAACAAGGCTCAACTATTAGAAAAGTATATCTTCCCTCAAATGAACGCTAAAATAAGCAACTCGGCTGAACAATGTGTAATGTGGAAATAGCAAAATATGATAGGCTCCTAGGAGCCTGAATTTAAAGAGATACCATAGACATCTACATTATCAAAAAGAAATAAGTACCTACGGCAATAGATAAGTTCTCGAAATACGCGCAGTAAAAGGTTCTAAAGTCCAAAGCCATCGAGGACATAGGGTACTTTCCGTTTCCTATGGAAGGAATCTTATATCATCCAAATTCATAAAAAAGGAAGTAAACCGAAATTGATAATTATAGACACATAGCAAAACTGTCTTGCATACCCAAACTTTTCGAACGCATCTCTATCAACAACTGCTTCCATACTGTAGGCCAACTATCTGCACAAATCAGCACGGTTTCACAAAAGGTAAATCAACCACCACTAAACTAACTGAGTTCGTTCGTCATTCAATATCCGACCCCATTAAAGCAACATATGGTGTCCCTCAGGGTAGCCACCTTGGACCAATCATCTTTATCCTAACGATTAACGATATAAATTTCAACTGAACGAATTCTAATCTTTCTATTTTCGTTTATGTTCAGTTCACTGCCTTCTAATTCCCATTGTCTACAAGATGACTTAAATAAGTTTTCGGTATGGTGCAAGCAAAATTTTTTGAATATCAACAAATGCCAAGCGATACACAATGCCGCAAAAGTCTAGCCCCTCCCCCCTCCAAGAAACTACTTCATCTGTGTCATCTATTCCTTCCATTAGCGAAGAACGGCACAGATTGCATTGACAGCATTATAAATAAAGCTAAATCTGCACTTGGTCAAAAGAATTCTCCAACCCTTACGTTACAAGATTCCTCTACATAACTTTTGTTAGGCCTCTTCTCGAATATTGTAGCTAAGTTTGGTCACCCTATAAGCAAATTCACATTCAAAGAATTGAAGCAGTAAAACGGAGGTTTATTCGTTTCGCACTTCGTGGTCTACCTTGACCCGATCCATATGTATTACCTCCCTATGAAAATAGCGTAAAACTAATTGGCATGCATACCCTTAAAAAAAAAAAAAAACGTCGTGATGTCGCAGACTTTATATACACCAATTATTGACTAGAAACATTGATTGCCCGAGAATAACGCAAAATATTTCATTCACTTTCAACACCCGTAATTTAAGATCTGTCCCACTCCTCCTAATCCGAACTCACAATATCTAGAATGTTGCGTATAATAAACAACTACGCCGAAGTCTTTGACCTAAATACTAGGTGGGGTGAAACCTGAAACCTGACCTCCTTGACCGCAGGAATGCGCTGCTACTCCAAAAAAGGTTATCGTGAAATGAAGTCCGTTCATATTTAGGCAGACTTGCCAGATTTCAGCACGATACTGTCTTTAGTTTTGTTTTGAAAGCTGATTGCTGTTGACGTGTTTGGCATCATGTTGAGCATAGACAAAAACGATTTTCGTTCTCTCATAAAACATTATTTTTTGAAAACGGCGAAGGAAACAAGAGAAAAGTGGGATAAATATTATGGGGCTAATGCTCCGTCAGATTACACAGTCAAATATTGGTTTCGAGAGTTTCGCGGTGGCCGCAATTCCAATACGGATCAAGTCCGCAGCGGCAGGCCCTCCGATGCGATTACAGAGGATAATGTCAAAAAAATACATGAAATGGTGTTGGCTAACCGGAAAGTGAAGGTGCGTGAGCTAGCAGATACCACAAAGATTAGTGAGCGCACACGCTATATTTTGGGCAATATTCTGCATATAAAAAAGTTATCCTGCCGCTGGGTGCCGCGCATACTCACTCCTGACCACTTCGAAAGAGTGTTTGGACTTGCTGATGCGGAATCGGGCGGACTTTTGGCGTCGATTGGTATCTGTTGATGAAACTTGGATCCACTATTACACACCAGAGATCAGAATGAGTGCCCGGCAATGGACTGAAGCCGGCATGAGTGCTCCGAAGCGGGCAAGGGAGGCTCGATGGGTCGCTCATCAATAAAAAATTCAGCTCACACCAGGAAGTCATCGACGCCACGGAGAAGTATTTTGCAGACCACACTCCAAGCCATGAAGGAACTCCATCTCAATAAGTACGATCACATACAATTAATCGAAGACACAAATCAATCAAGATTCTTTATAAGCCTTAGCCTAACCACTTCCATAACTGTTTGTTTGGAAGGTTTTATGATCAAAAGAGCTTGCACACAATGAAAGAACAAACCCATAAGCAGTGCAACGACCATAGAAACTAATCAAACATTGTTAGACCAGACTACCAAATAAGGCCACCAGAGTCTCCACTAAAATCTTTAAGGGTCGCCCAAATACCCTACTTTTAAGAATGAGTAAAAAACCATTTAAAGAGAGACTGATTAACACAAAATCACTACTACGCCGGATGCACTGTACATGCTGTCATTTGATGGTTCCCACGAAACAACACAATTCCTGACGCAGCGTCTGCATCTAAACAAACTACACTTCAAAGCGAGGTTTAAATGAATGTTATTTGAATTAGATATGTTAAACTTTTTTGTCATTTAAATAAAGTTTGTTCGGCTTCCGATATAAAAAATATATTTTTTTTTAAATAAATTTACCAGTAAAAAATTTACAATAATTTATATTGAGAGCAGCTCCCTTAAGGAAACTTAAACATTTCCCAGCGTTTTTGATGACATCGAATATGTGATCATTAAAACTTAGATTGTCATTGACACATATACCGAGAATGGAAAGTTTTTAGATTTCAACGATGCAAGTGCCATTCATGGATAATGGTTGGGTGATTAGATTTCACTTTAACGATGAAAAACAGCATTGTGTTTCGCAAGCATTAAATTTTACTCTGTTGGTGATTCCAGAAATAGAAATGCTGTTTATATTGAAATTTAATTAGCTTAGAATACGTTGCCGTTCCCGTTCTACAGCCGATGGGTAGAGACGTGAGCCCGGAACTAATATGAAGCGCAGAGAGAACTGTCGTCAGCAAAGGAATATGGTATATCGAATTAGAAGTAGCACGCAAGAGATTATTATTGAAAATTAAAACGAATGTCGAAACATAGCTGATCCCTGGCGTACACAAGCATTTATTTTGTGAATATTAGATTTGAAACGATTCAAAACAACTTAAATCACGTTCCGAAAAGTAATTTCTAATCCATTGAAGAGAAGAGTCGTCGATTCCAAAAGAACCAAACCTCTGTCAATTGCTTTAGAAATATCAAGTGCAACTATTTTGGTTTTACTTTTCGGTGAGACATCCCATCATATTGCTACGATGTCATAACATCTGAACAGAAAAGTTCAGAATTATTCACCCAAATTTCAAATTCAGGCTTTAAATGCTGTCATACGCAGGCGTCGATATCAAACTCTCTAATATTTATATTTTTTTAGGCGCTTCAATGTTTCTCTACCTGACTTTACACTGCAACTGCGTTGAGGTGTGTTCTTTTCATTTCATGCAAACAATGTACGTATGAGCATTCTGAGCAAACTTATATTTTCATCGAAGTGATGATCTAAGGTAATCTAGTTTAGTAGCTCGGTTTAAAAATGGGAATATCCCTTCGTTACTATAGAAATTGCCAATCATTTTTTTTTTTTTTTTTTTAGCGTGGGAAGGTGGAAACCTTGCAAAGGCACCAATAGTCCAACGTCCATTGGTAGTGTCAGATTCTTGCTGACTAAAATCACCTCCCGGGGAATCTTTCTGTTTATTCCCCCGCGGAACTACCGCTAAGTATTACTTCGCGAGGGACGAGTTTGAGATTCTTGCTTCGTCACGGGGTGCTTAGCGAATTCGTATTCCGCTGCTGTTCTAAATACCATAGATTATTTTTTCGGATTTCAACATATATTGAACTATGTTTTCTGATGTTGGCCGTTCACCAAATTTTTCACACAATATAGCTCTTTCGTTTGCATACTGAGCACATTCGAGAAAAGGTGCTCCACGTTCTCTACCGCAGCGAAGACAGGACGAACTCGAATCATGGTTTCGCTTGAATAGATATTTCCGGAAACAACCGTGACCAGTCAAGAACTGTGTATGATTGTAACTCAGTTCGCCGTGTTTTCGTTTGACCCAACTTTCAATCCTTGGGATTAGTCGGTACGTCTATCTCCTTTTTTGAGACTCGTTCCATTGTTGTTGCCACGCTTCTATACTGCGGCTTCTTTCGAATTTCTTTGATTGATTTATGGATGGCCCGATTTGCACGCCACTTTCATAAAGTCGCCTAGTTTTTTAAGCTAGGATATGCACATAATCTGTACACGGATTTGATTCCCTTCATGTGGGTCTTTTTATTCGCGACATCAGACCATATTTGTGCCCCGTACAGCTGTATAGAGGCTACAACTCTCGCAAGCATTAGTCGTTTGCCTTGCTTCGAGCCGCCGATAATCGACATGAGTCTCGAAAGAGCGCCTATCGCTTTCGACGGTACAAGCGTATGCGAGCTGATGCTTGAAATTAAGCCGAGCATCAATCATCACTCCCAGGTATTTTATAAATGGGCTGGAAATAATTGTGTGTTCTCCTACTTTTATCGTTGTCGTCTCTAGCACCCTTCTGCTCGTAATGAGAACGGATTCTGTTTTATGTTCAGCGCAGTCTAAACTCATATCTCGTAGCCAGTTTTTTATCAGTGCTATTGCTTCGTTGCAGTGCTCGATTTCTTTAAGTCGTTTCGCCACGACTACAACAGCAATATCGTTGGGGACTGGAAGTCGTAGAATGTCGTCATACATCACATTCCACAGTAAGGGACCTAACACTGATTCTTGGGGCACGCCTCCTGTAATTTTATATAATTTTGTCCCGTCGTCGGAGTCGTAAAGGAGCAACCTATCGGTAAAGTAGCCCTTAACCAATCTTAATATATACATCGGTACATTTAATCGAGTTAAAAGCATTTTTCACGTCAAGTGTAACTACGGCGTAGTACTTTTTACTGCCTCCTTTCCATCGTCTAACTTGTATGGTCGATCGGCCCTTCTGAAGCCATACTGATTTTCAGCGAGTCCATCATTGGCTTCAATAATAAGCTGTAGTCTGTTACATATGATTCGCTCTAATATTTTGCCCATTGTATCGAGCATACAGAGCGGCCGGTAAGATAAGTGCTCCTCCGGTGGTTTATTTCCTTTCTGTAATAATACCAACCGTTGGTATCTCTATTGTTCCGGATATATTTCCTCGCTTAAGCATGCATTATACATGCTAACGAAAACGTCTAGGTGGGCCTCCATTGCTATTTTAAAAACCCTATTTCGTATGCCGTCTGGACCAGGAGCTTTTCGATCTTTTACCCTCTATATTGCCGCGGTGAGTTCATCGGTTGGTATTTTCTTTGTGCCTTAAAACAGGCTAATCGAAGTTCCTCAATGTCGTTGTTCAACCAATACGTTGAACGCCGGCGGTTTTGTGACCCCGTTCGAGCCTCGAGTGTTTCGAGGTCGTGTTAGACTATGGAGATCGATTATAATTGCATCATAGTCACTGTGGGTGTAGTGATTGCTGACGTGCCAAGTCGTATGCCTAGATAAGCTACTGCTAATGAACGTAATATCAACAATCGAGCCTGCATCCGCTCTACTTCTCTACTTCTACTTCAAGTAGAATGGTTCCCCTTTTATTCGTTAGCACGCTTCCCCATTCTACCGCCTATGTGTTAAAATCACCGGCTATAATAGTTGGAGTATGATCCTTAGCATCGAGAACTATTCTTTCGACGACTCGTTCGTATTACTCAACAGTAAGGGTTGGAGGGACATAACAGCTGTATATGTATATATCGTTTCACTTTGCTCGTACGAAGATGGTAATTAAAACGTGGTATTACCACATGCCCATATAACGGGTTTTTTCGTCGCATCATGCGCCCAGTTACCCGAATTAATTTTGCAATATTGCCTCGAGAGTATTGCAATATCGACCTTTTGCTCGTGGGCTGTTTGATGCAATAGATACTGAGCTACCTCACAATGATTTGAATTTAGTTGCAAAATTTTCATGTTTTCGCGTGTAAGCTCTCAAGCGCTTTTTTATACTCTGGGCACCTGAAACTATTAGTTATATGTCCAAAGTCTACTGCGTTTGCACTGTCATTTAGAAGCTGCCGTCTGTTATCATGTCGTGAGTAGTCGCGTTATAGTTTTTTAAATAGTCAGTTGAAAATGTTCCGTCTGAGGCGGGAATATCGACTTCAACATTCCAGATAGGCTACATTCAGGAGATAACATCATCTTCATAGGTTATTTAGATTAGGCGATGTAGGTGTACATGAAACCCAAAGTAGAAAACAGTAGACCGTTAGGACTTTTAATCCAGCCTACACTTAAAAGGGTCTGTATATTTTTCAAGCACCTGGTCAAAGGAGTGCTGATATTTGTCTAACCGAAGTTCAGTATTTAAGAACCAGTACTTGAAATGCAAGCTACTAATAAGCATAAGATAAGAAAATATTTTCCCTTAGACATTCAAAGCAGCATAAAATACAAAAAAAATCGTAAACACTGACCATAGTCCTCTTCCCATTTATTAATCTAACTAATCCCTCAGTGTAATATAAAAGCCTTCTTTTGGCCCAACCCTTAATGATGACATATTTGTATAAGACGTGCAGCACCTTGTTCGCTGCATTATCCCTATAACGATTGCAGCACATATTCCTGATCCTCACGTTCCATTTCTTTGTTTGATTACCTCATGCCAGGCAATACTCTTACACACTGGAACCATATAAAATGGTTCATATCCTAAACTCGTTGCAAACAAAAGATGGGTTTTTATGAATTTATTATCCCTGCCATCTGGACTTTTAGTCGGTTGTTCATTTTTGGCAGATTGTTCCCATTTGGGGTTCCATTCTTTAGAAAATCAATCGACCCCTATATCGTTCTGTGTACGTGCCGCTCGATAGACTCTATGAGATTTGTGGATGAAAAAATCTCTGCTCCTACGCCCATTGTCGGTTTTCCAATTTTCTTCCAAAAAATTGAACTCTTCTAGTAGAATGGGCTAAAAGCGGGGCTGGTGCTGCTGCTGATGCTGATGGTGATGCTGAATGCCTGGATGCTAGGATAGCACATCATCATCATTGTCCTTATCATCTCTATCATCACCGTCTAGGCCTACCCCAAAAGAAAAATAATACTTCTTGTATCTCTGACTATTCTATCTTAGTTATTCGTACTCTATGCTGTTGCTCCTTCGGGGATAAATAATAATTTCCAAGTCGAGACATCCGTGCGGCACACAAAACACACACAGCACACTGGGGCACTGGGGATGAATTTGAAATGAGATGCTGGAGCGATATGTCGGAAAGGAGATATATTCAGAAGTTGTCTGTCTGTGCTGTGACTTGCATTTGTGCATCTTCTTCGGTCGATGTCGTCCCGCCCCGTCTGACTCTGGATCTGGATCTGGGTCTGGCTTTAGCTTTGGCTTTGACTTTGGCCTCATCTCATCGTTTTTGGGTGATAGAGTTCAGGAAAACAATTTTTCTCGATGAGCCTTGGATGGATTCCCAATTCGTCGAAATGTCTTCTCTGTGAGTATGCCTCTGTGTGTAGGAGGCTCTGTGAGGTGGCGTTGAATTATGGGAATAGATGCATTACGTGACCGGGATCAATGGACCGTGTAAATTGATTGAAATTTCCTTTCTCCTGTATGTTACGTCGTTGGTTCTCTTTTTTTTTTTTCGTTTTCATTTGTCTTGCACATGTTTAGGGAAATTTGAGGCGGAAAAAATTGTATTTTCCAGCATTGGCTTCGAGAATTGTGGATGATAAATACGGGTGATGATGTGTGAATGATGGTTATCGTGAGCATATTCTTTATTGGATTTTTGGGAGAAGAAGTATAGCACGAAATAATCAAGTATCATGTAAGTTATGACAGTTGTTAGATAGGATTTCAAGAAATAATAGGAGACTTTGGTTGCATTACCTTTTTCCTTTTTAGGACGTGAAAGAATTTAAATCAGAGGCAGTAAAACTAGCAATATAGGAAATATAGTGGTTTCTTTTTGGAATGGGATCATAAAAAGTGAATTTGAGGGCCTAGTAGGAAAGAACCTAATTTGTTTTCTTATGAAATGAAATTGAACTTAACAAAATAATTTTAAAATAAATCTGTACAAATTCAATGCAAAAACCTCTTTCTAAAACTATCACCATCTAACAAATGATTTGTTTTCTCCTTATGACACGATAACCTTTGGGGTTATGACTTGCAGCCTTTAGATGTTACTATATTTGTTATTAAAAAAGTTTTACCAAAATGATTCTTCGATGTATTAAATTTTTGTTCAGACCAAGAGATATGACGGTCAATGTATAGACCTCGTTTTCCACAGTGGAAGCAGCAATAGATGAGAAAAAGTTGTAGCAAAGGTAAGGGTTTTTCTGAACGACTAGAAATGTTAATTTTTACTGTCGACACTTACACATCATTTTAATTACATTCCGGTATTATATTAAGGCGATTAAAACGATAATGGCCATTCCAAAAATTTTGTCATAGACATAAAGATTTTGGTGTCTCATCAGCTTTTGGGTGACACATGTTCGTTTAGTGAAATGGTACACTGAGTTTTAAAGACATAACAAATTTTATAGGAATACATTGTTTAAATTAAAAATGTACAAATACACACAATAATTTTGAAAGCCATATCGCAATTAACTTTGAGTCTTCCAGTGGCTAGGGCATAACTGGAAGAGGGAGCAGTCACTCCAATGCTACACCCTGACTGACTCGAACTGCAACCAACTTCAGACTGCTATAATTTTCAAACCGTTCATTACTGTGAGCTCAAATTGTGACACATGACAGATAACTTTATTATTTACAAGCTTTTTAAACGATTTGCGTCTCAGTTGTGTTGAAAATTTTTTATCCGCGATGGAATTCAAACTTGATAGTGTGATTGCTTTATATTTGGCTGAAAAGCCACAAGTAGCTATCGTTAGAGCCATCTAGCACCATAACGTGAATAAATCATTTGTGTCTCGAACCATAGCTCGTTACCGTGATACTGGCAGCGTTGCAAAACGCCATGGAGGTGGTCATAAAAAAACAGCAGCATCGGCAGAAATGGTTCGGAAAGTGAAGGTCTGAATTGAGCGAAATCCGTGTCGAAGTAGAAGAAAATTGGCTCTTGAGATCAACGTATCGTTGGAACGGATGTAACACACACTGAAAAATAAGCTTGGGCTCAAGCCATTGAGGTTCCAAAAAGCACACGATCGTACACCGCAGCAGAAAAAAGTTAGAGTCGAAAGAGCGAAGGAGTTGCTACGCTTGCACGAAAGTGGTGAGTTGTCGAATTTGGTTTTTTCCGATGAGTCGCCATTTGTTATAGGGCAATATGTCAACAAACAAAATGACCGAGTTTACTTACCAGAGTGGTCCTTCGAAAATTTACACCTTCGGACGGCCACCAGAAAGCAGGCAGCACCGGCGGTGATGGTTTTTGGGCCGCCGATCGCTTAATGCGATCGTATACCGTGTAACTGTCTTAGAGACAGTATTGAAGCCTTGGGCAAACAATCATTTCGGTCGGAGGCTGTGGACATTTCAACAAAACTCGGCACGTCTCACAAAGCGCGCGTCATCCAAAATTGGTTAAAAAAACAATGTTCAACACTTTATTTCTTCGACAAAATGGATTGCAAATTCACCGGATGCAAATCCGTTGGATTTTTCTGTCTGGGGTATTTTGAAGGCGAAGGTTGGCACTAAGAAATACCAAAGTTTGGACCATCTCAAACAAGTACTTCACCGGAAATCTGTTTAAGTAGAATTTCACACTAAGCTACTTCAGAATTCAATCTTATTAAGATATAGGGTGATTCATCGTGAGGTTTGATTTTCAATAGGCTTTTTTTTACAAATCACGCGTAACTCCTATCAACCTGTATCGTTTGTATCATTTGGCAAGTCATCATGAAAAGACTTACACCATAACAAATTGTTCAGCTGTATTACGAAAATCAGCGTTCTGTGAGAAATATTTTTCGTGCGATTCGACCTACTGAAACCACTATTGCCAATACCATTCGCAAATTTGAGTCCCAGTTTACATAAGTGGATGATACTCGACCGGTTAGACCTCATCCAACACGTAGTGAAGAGACTACCATATAGCAGCTGTAACTGAGAGTGTACGCGAAGACCGTGACGAATCGATTCGTCTTCGTTCTCAGCAGCTTGCCTTTCTCGTATTTGACAACTTGGCGTATTTTACCTGAGGATCTTGGCCAAAAAGCGTAGAAAATTCAACCTGTGCAAGAATGGAAGCCAGGCGACTTGAATTTGTGTCATATTTTTAGTGAAAGGGCTCTGGAAAAACTCCGGTGTTTTATCATGAAATTTTGTTCAATGATGAAGCCCATTTCCAGCTCAATGGATACGTTAATAAAGAAAATTGCTGTATTTGATTTAGTATTTGATTTTAGATTTAAATGATTTAGTCATTTTCTCAGTTAATTATTTCCCAATATATTGTATGTATAGGGTTTTCCAATAGGAACTTTAAAACTTTGAATTTAATTTGTGAATGCACTCTTTCACTAATTATCAAACTGTCACTGTCAATTTATTCAGTAAATTCAACATTTTCATCATGTTAAGGTGCACTAACGAGCAACGTCTGCAAACGTTCTCCGATTGGGTTCTGGAGAAGATGCGCCAAGATGATGAATTGCATCGCAAAATCATCTTTAGTGACGAAGCTCATTTTTGGCTCAATAGATTCGTCAATAAGCAAAATATGCGTTATTGGTCGGGTGAAAACCTACATGTGCTTCATGAATCACCACTTCATCCACAAAAACTGATTGGTGCGGTTTGCATGCCGGCGGCGTTATTGGGCCATATTTTTTCGTCGACGATAACGATCGTCACGTTACTATGAATGGTCATTTTTGGCCCGAATTGGAAGATATGGACTTAGACGACATGTGGTTTCAACAGGATGTTGCCACAAGCCACACAGCATACGCTACAATCGATTTATTGAAGAGTAAGTATGGTGAGCGTGTTATCTCAAGACATGGGCCAGTCGATTGGCCGCCTCGTTCGTGCGATTTAACGCCGCTTGACTATTTTCTGTTTCGGCCGAAATGTGTGGCCGAGTCGTTGAAAATTGGGTCCAACGAATCGACCGTTGCAAACGTGCCCGCGGTGGCCATATGAACAAAGTCGAGTTCCATTCATAAATGTTTTGATTGTACTTCAAGCTAATAATAAATTGTTTAAAATATTTCAAATGGTTTGCCTTTTATTTAAAAAAAAAAAAGTCGTCAGGTCGTTATTAGAAAACCCTATATTAACATTGAAGCACTGAAAGACAGCTGCTGAGCTGCATTTTCACCGCCATTTGATATTTGGTGAAACTTTTCGTATTATGTTTTCTACGCAGCAGTCGACATAGAAGCTTTGTTTGGTCAGGGTGTGATGTAACGGCGATATAAACGGCGTTTCTCAAAGCTAGTTAGTGATACCGCCGATGTAGGGTTATTTTCGAATTTAGGTGACACTGGACCAACAAACCTCTGGCGGCTTCTTCCGATAGCAATCTTTCGATGTCAAGTTCTATTATATTACAATCCATATTTCAGTGGATTAACGCCATCTGGTATTTCTTTGCTTCAAAACGGTTGTTTTTGACTATTATTTGAAGAGTGTCGTGCATCGGCAGCAAGGTAATAAATTTTAATCTTAAGGTGATGCAACTACGTGATAGCTATCGTTACTTTGTTCACTATTCATCCTTGCCTTTAACCATTTTGGATGTTTCGTTTTTGGAACTGTATTTCAAAAATTAGCTCATTTGAATCAAAAAATGTATGCCGGTACGATGTGGACCAACAGTTAGACACAATGTTTTTCATTTTGTAATTTTGCGCATAAAGAAAAGGATATTTTGCTGACTTCGAATCGCAGGAGAATTGTAATTTTTTTTTTTTTTTTTAGTTTCAACCTTTTGACGTAAAAGTCAATTGCGTACGAAGACAAGAGCTCTTCTAACAAATGATTGGTTCAGTTTCCTTCTATATATACGCACGTATAAATAGACTTGGCGCACCAATATTCGTAATTTTATCAGGACCATTATGAACCATTTACGTGTACATAGATAAATCAAGACATCTTGCCTGATTCTTTTTCTAATAGCGATTCTACAAAAAACACTGTGGTAGTGTTGGTAGCGGTGGTTGTCGAAGTTATTCTGTTTGCTTTGTCCTTTACTGGATTACGATGATAATTGAAATCGCATTTACTTGTTGCTCATCTTCGTCTTTTTTTCTTTTTTTTGTGAATTTCGCACAATTCTTTCAACAACGATGTTGAAAAAATTATATGACAACACATCGCCTTCTTAAAGTCTTCTTCCGACTTTTATCTTAATTTTGTCATTCCCGATCTTGACCTTGGCGGAAATCATCAACCTACATAGTCTAATGGGGATTCCAAGACTGGAAATGGCACTGTATAGCTCATCTCTATAGACGCTGTCATATGCCGCTTTGAAATTGATGAAGAGGTGGTTTGTATCTAAAATCTAATCAATGATGGAACCTCCTGGTCTAAAATCAACTCATAGAGGCCGGCCGGGCAGTTTGTAAAGAGTCTTAGGCCTTCATATAGTACGGCAAACAGGATTATAAATGCGATGCTGAGGAAACTTATTTCCCTGTAGTTGGTGCAGTTCAAAGTATCTCCATACTTTCGGATTGGACAAACAATGCTCATTATGTCTGACGGTGGGTTGTTGTTCGTCATCGCTGTTTATCAGATTCTCAGCACGACTCTGCTTCTACTATGAAGTTTCTTTCTCCATCCTTGCAGATTCCTGTTTATTATTATTATTTTTTCGTAAAACTTTTGAACAACAAATTGAACAACGATCGCAGTATGATCAGTCCCTTTATGGTTATGGATGTCAAGGTTTGAAAACCGTGTGATATAGTTACATTACCTCCAGCCGAAAAATAATTAGGTCTGTGTCCGATATCGAAGATGATGGCGTGGAGGCTACACTTCCCCACTGTATTACCAAAAATGCCCTTGCATAACTTGAAATTAAAATTGCCAAGGATGATTTTCACGCCATACTGAGGGCATTGCTCGTAGGTTTTGTCTTGGAGCTTGTAGAAACCGTCAGGCGTTCGCTTGCATACCGGATGGTCAAGATTCTCTCCCTACGTCTTTCTCTTACCACGAATCCGTATCCAAATAAATGCTGCATCTTCTGCCCTTGTCGCGTTAATTGTTTTTAACAATGTTCATTGTTACAGTCGAGGACCTCCGCTATTTGTAGGACTGCTATGGTCTCTTAAGGTTTCGAACATTCCACGTGCAGATCCGGAGATCTTTATCCTTAAACATTTTCCACGGTAATCAACAGTGAATTTTTATCTGAGGATATGGATATTAATTAGCTCGTTACATTTTAAATGCCTTCCATATAGAGTTGTAAGCCCTATGAAGGCGTAGGTCAGTATTATGCTACTGTTCGAGAATGCCCTTGTCATCTTAGCCTACTATAAGACAATTATGAATGTTGATGTCTATTCTAGACAAACAAAGAGCATACATTGCATTTTTTTTTCAAAATTTGTCTGTATACTTACGGCAAATAAGAAAAAATAGGTACTCGTACACCTTACGACCTCCTCCCCTCCCAAGAATATGGCTCAAGTTAAATCTAATTCTATGTTTACTAACCAAATACTTTATTGTTTGCTAAAAAAACAAAAAATCTAACTAATTTCCAACTTTGGGCTCTAATCTTTTAGTGTGTCCACAGTGCCAACAATCTAACTGACGCCTCTTAATCTTCGAAAAAGCGCGCAAACAATAAACTGCCACAAAAGGCGAAACACATCTGTCTCTCAAACAAAATGGGATAGAATGGAAATATTTTTCCCCCCCGTAAAAACCCTAATCTCGACCAGTTCATGTCTCTTCAGAAAACGATTTTACTCTCTAGACCTTATCTATTGCTTATGATCACAATCTCATCTGAGCCATCATCCTCCTTGTCATCATCTCATTTGCAAGCAAATTATTTCATAAATTCTCGTTATCCCGACAAAAATTCATATTTGACACATACATATCATATAACGGGACTTATATACGTACCACAACTCGTAGCCAACTAAACAAACAGACATATCCGGCCTGACATTAACTCTTGAATATCTGGAATATGAGTCTGAGTCTGAGGCGGAAATTGAAACTGAATCACCTTATCGTTGGAATCGAAAATATCTAAACAAATAAAGGGACACACTTACCACACAGACAGAGGGAAAAAGATGATTTCATTCAAACCAACCACCAAAAAGGGGTGAAATTTCATTACATTAATTCAAAGGAATTTCATAACCCAAGCCCAAGTCCACCCACTCACCCTACTTCGTCACTAGCGGCATCTAAAACCAAACAAATTTAAAAATGTCTTAGGGTAGACGATGGTGATGGTGAATTTAAAATTCGTTACGAAATTTCACGCTACCGTCTGTTGGTTGGGCTTGCAATTAATGCCACCACTAGACTGGGTTTTAGGTGAGTGGTGAATATTGCATCCCTTAACCTTCATATGCAAACATTGGTCGCCCAACCACGACACACGACGACCGTCGACATACTCGTAACGAAAAAATATTAAACGCATCATTCATTTAATCCGAAATGAAATTCCAAAACATTTATTGCCACTGTCTCAGTGCTGTGCAAATGGCAGTGGGAGAGGAAAAATATCGTATCTACCCCCGAGTAAAGAGTAACACGTTGCTACTATTGCAGTGCTTATTCGGGGGTGACTATACCTTAAAGCCGTCTAAAGAGGGTTGTGTGAAGCCACTGTTGCTACAGCTTCTTGCGAATAAGGGCCGTTGCCGCTGCTGTTACTATTACTGTATTATTTAAGGTAATCCGAAACTTTCTATTGTTAAATTTGATGGTTCTATGATTAGTGGGGGTAGTCGTAGTGTGTTGGGCTGGAGTTGGAAGCTCAGTGGCTGTACTTGGGGTGACAGGATTTGCAGTTTTTTTTTTTTTTTGGTTAAGGATTATCTTCTCGTTCCGAGAACGCAATCAAATGAATCTATGAACCATGTGGTGTTATGATCGTAGTTTTACAACCCTCCCTTGCGACACGAACACGTTTTCTTTTTTGGAAATTGCATTGGGATGCAAAGGGGAGGTTGAATGTTTGGGTGGTGCGATGCATAGTTATACATTTTTCACTCTATACAGGGAAATACCCTCACAAAACTACACTTATGCAGGTTTCGTAGACATTGATTACAGTGGTATTGAACAGTTTTGAATCATTTACAATTATGACAAAGATACTCTTGAGAACTTAGATTAGTATATTTCTAAATTTAGCGAAAAAGGTCACAGATGTTTCTTGTAGAACTTTAATTTTGAGTGGACAGTATTGGATAACATATCGTGGAATGAATATTAAGAAATTGAGCAATTCTCAGATTAAATTTAAAACAAGCCCAATACCAAATAACAGAGAAAGTGATCTTCTTTTTTGAGATCACCACACTTGTTCCACCAGTGGTAATTGCCTTAGGATTCGCCAAACTACAGACTGGTAAAATGTGGAAGCGCTTCTGGATTATCGAACTTATGAGAGTATCTTCAGTAAGGTAAAGAAACAATCAGCAGCTTAATTTCCACCACCTTCTAAGAGCATTGGAGTGTTGTAAGAATTATTTCTAGATAGATTCTGATAATGAAAATATTGTTGGTTGAATACAAGAAAGGCATGGATTGTGTCTTTCCGGGACAGAGGAGCAAAAGCTCGCCTTGACTCCCCCAACAATAAATCGAGCTAGATCCGATTAAATAAGAAAAGTACCAAGATTTGGCAAGTACAACTGCCCGATCACTGAAAACCAAAAGTAATCAATCGTCAAGCGGCTTTAACTTTTGCAAAGATTCTATATTTAAAGCCTTGAGGCCAAGATCTTTACGCAAAATCTTTCAGATCGTGGATGGGAAAAGGCCAAGTTCCTATAAACGATGCCGAATCGATTAATTGGGCTCCTCTTCAACACAAGCTTCCACAGCCCCGATAATTTCTTCCAAATGCACTGTTCTCGTCTTTGTTGGGTATCCAATAGCGTGTATCCAAATCCAGTATCCAAATGGGTGCTAAATTCTTCAATATTTTGATAAATGACATGTTTAGATGGCCTACGACGTCCACCGTTAATTTCGCATGTCTCGATCACATCAACATCATGGATCATTTGATTGATGGCATATCTCATCGAAAAGTGAAACCAAAGTCTACATCAATCTGGGGAAAGCAAGATAATTGCACTTCACATTTCTTAGGCATTTGACAGAGTTTGGCATCAGGCTCTTTTGTCGAAAATGCGGGCTTTTAGGATAGGTGACTCTCTTCTTCAATGGATAAGAAATTATCTCTCGGAACGTTAAATTCTAGTTGTGATTCAAGTTATCAAGTCTGATATCCACAAAATAAATGCTGGTGTGCCCCAGTGCTCCGTTCTGCTTTCAACAGTCTTTTTAATTGTCATCAATGATCTCCAGCCTGCTACTTCTAATCAATATATTTCTTTGCCGACGATAGTGTTCTCTGCTTTTCATATTCGTTTCCGGATTCGAGTCCCTGCTCCTCGGCTGTAGAACCGGAACAGCAGTGTATGTTAAGCTATCAAGAAGCTATCAATCTATAATACCAATTGGAAAGCTATCAAGAGAGTGGAATTTAATAACTCGCTGATTCGATTCCACGATCCATAAATGGCATTGGCACTTTCCTCGAAATCAAAAACTTTCCATTCTCAGTATTCGTGTCAATGACAACCTATGTTGGAACGATCACATATTTGATGTCGTCAAAAATACTACGAAATATTTAGGTTTCCTCACTGATCTGGTCTCAAAATAGAGAGTGATTCATCGTAAGGTTTGATTTATAATGTAAAATAAAACACATAAATTTGAAAGCAAACTAAGAATTTATCCTATCAGTTAAAAGAACAATTTATGGCATCTACTCTTTAAAAATGATATCATGTAAATATTGACCACGACTACGTCTAAAGTGGTCCATCCGGAAGGTATAATGTTGGGCGAGTTGTTCGAGCATAGCGACGGTATCTCGCGAAAACACGAGTAATATTGGGTTCCAAAGCGTCAATCGTAGCTGGCTCATTCCTGAAGACCTGAGACTTTACATATCCCTAGAGAAAATAGTCCAAAATCGCACGATCTATGCGTCTAATTTACCGTAGCAAAATGTGAAATTAAATGCTCACCAAAATGATTTCTCAACAAGTCCATTGTTTCTGTCTTGTCGAAACCAGAGCTCACCACCATGTGCTTGAATTTCAGGAAGCACTTACTCCCCTAACATGGCGCGATAACGGTTACCATTGACGGTAACTTTCTGATTTGCTTCATTTTTGAAGAAATATGGACCAATGATTCCACCAGCCATAAACCATACCATACCGTAGTTTTTAATGGATGTAATGGTAGCTCTTGGTACTCTTCGGGTTGCTCATCAGCTCAAATACGGCAATTTTGTTTCTTAACGTATCCATTGAGCCAGAAATGGGCTTCATTACTGAACAAAATATCACGATAAAATACCGGATTTTCATTGAGTTTTTCTAGAGCCCATTCACTGAAAATATGACTTAAATTTAAGTCGCCTGGATTCAATTCTTACACAAGTTGAACTTTGTACGCTTTTAGGCTGAGATTCTCACGTAAAATAATCCAAGTTATCGAATACGCCAAACCAAGCTGCTGACGAACCGATTCGTCACGGTCTTCACGTACACTCTAAGCTACAGCTGCTATAGTCTCTTTACTACGTGCAAGAAGTGGTGTAACCGGTCGAGTATCATCCACTAATGTAAACTGGGACTCAAATTTGCGAATGGCATTGGCAATAGTGGTTTCAGTAAGTCGATTATGCGCACTGTATGTTACTCGAATCGCACGAAAAACATTTCTCACAGAATGCTGATTTTTGTAATACAGCTGAACAATTTGAAGACGCTATTGTAGCGTGATGATGACTTGCCAAACGATACTGAACAAAAATGGCAAATCAGTTTAATAGAAGTTATGCGTGATCTGTCAAAAAAAGCCTATTGAAAATCAAACCTCACGATGAAACACTCCTTATATAAATAAATATAAATAAAATTGCAATTAGCATTCCGCCACTTCAAAACTTCGACAGTAACACCCGTCTCGCAATGAATGTTCATCAGTATACCTTAAGCCCACTTTCGGACGTAGTCAAGGTAGAGTATTGGTTTCCCAATCGGAGGGCTCGGCGTTCAATCCCAACCGCGCCCGAATGACATTCATTTTTTCAGGTAACTAAATATCTCTTGAGATGAATTTGTTGCCTTAAATACAACAGCATGGGATGCCACCCATGGAGCTAAAAAAAACCACTGAACCCAAACATCTTTCTCTCCCTCCCTCTATCCAATTTACCGAATGACTAAACACGTAACTCTTAGCATTTTAAGAGCAGTAATACCCTCTTGAGTGTTAAGCTCTTTTAAAAGGAACAAAACACTCTGAAATATCGTGATTCTCCCCAGGGCAGGAATGCCCTGCCAAGCTCTTTATCTCCTATTTAATATAACCTTCAAACATTTAAAACCAACCTATATCGGTTCCTCCCTAATTTTCTTTTACAAAGACTATACACAAACATGTGACACGTACTTTAAATCCGACCGTCAAGTACAAGCCCGTCAATGAACAACAATAAACTACAGGACATAATCAAATGATGTACGAGTACGAGTACAGTTTACAGAACGAAAGATATATTAAGAATGGCAGATGGGCCAGAATTTTTAATTCCTCACACCTGCAGTTCTTCCTTCTACAATATATTAGATAAAATGATTTCAACCTAAAGATTTACTTCAAAGAAGAAGAAAATCTGAGAAAGACGCATCACTCAAGGAATATATAGGTGTAGCCTAAGATACTAACTTTCATAGCTTACTTCAACGGCAGTAATAAAAAGAAATAAGTCGATAGATTATACTCTATCCAAACCCGATTAATCTCTGTTCCCCGAATTGCTGTCCAGTCGTTGCACCTTAAAATTTATCTCGGCGGATAGTGCCGTTTCAGTGTTTAAAATTAATAAAGGAAATGATGGGTTTCGCTCAGAATTATCTGGTGTTTCACAACATCGGTTTGGTAGTCCATAGACCCTAGCCTGTTTTACAAACTTGTTTAAGTAGTGGAAGGTCTCTTTATTGATAAGAATCGAGTTTTCTTTACGATACATAATATACACTGTTCACTTGCGGTCATGATAAAGCTATGCTTATAGTTCAATTAGCTTTAGGCTATTCTAAAACCAGAAGATTGATGTTATAATAATAAAGAAATCTCTGATTAACTGTTTGTAATTTTAAATGTGGATCAAAACATTTAAAAATAGAGTTCAAATGTGAAAACTCATTTCATAAATAACGAAGCCAATCTTTCAGATAGTTTTTATCGCCACTGTAAATTTAGGTATGTTCAAAGTCATTGTGCTATCCCTTGTAAAAGTTCAAAATTAGATTTTTCCGTTTTTTTTTTTTTTTTTTTTTTTGTTTTTTGTTCACTCTGTCAAGAGTAAATTCACTTCTGCCACTTCTTCTGCAATCATTGTGTAGTCTCCCATTGGGATAATGACAATCTGACAAACGCACACCCTTCGTCTTTAAAAGAGAGAAACTTTTGCTCAAAGCCAAAACGAAGAAGGGAGTCTAACGGGTATATTTCTATAATACTCGTACACGAATCTCGTTCCAATCGCTCTACCCCCAAAAATTCAAGGTTAAGCGATTGGTGAACTAGGGTGGCACTTAGTCGTTTCGCCTTTCTAAGTTCTTGTTTCGAATTTCTTGCAGTAGCAATTTTATTTCATAGCAGCCCCCCACCTATTCACCTGAGATTACATGCGATCAGAATGAGTAATGATGGGATGAAGTACAAAACAGAGGGTTGGACTGTGTCGCCCCCGAAAATGTTGATGGCAGGAAATCATTTTGTAAAAAGCGATAGCCATCGAAATAAAGTGTTTAGTAGTCGTATTCTTTCAGAAAGGGGGACGATTTCAAAGGGAGAGATTTTGTATTTCTATTTGACTTTTTGGGGGAGAGTGACCGATTTGAGAGCAGTGATAGTGCCACAGGATTTTCTATTTCTACGAATACGAGGATTTTAGCCATTTCATGCAGCTGCACTCCCATGCAATTGTCGGAAATACATTCAACTTTCATATTCGTATCTACACGACCCCCTTGGGGGATGCATCCCCTTTGTCAAGTGCTAGTCTCCTTCCACTCAACAAGGATGAAAACATTTGATTAAATACAAAACTTTCAGTTCCAGCCTTTATTTGTCCTATTCTCCCTTTCAGATGGGTAGTACTCTGGGATTTCCCTCAGTTCAGTCTTTTCGAGAGATGCTAATGTGTTTGCATTTGAGATTAGAAGCTTGAAAAGAGGAAAAACCGGATGGGAAAAAAAAAACTCAAAGAAATATGAAAATCCTTGTGCAAGTTTTCATTTTTTATATGTCATTTCCCAAAGTGGCTGTGTGGTGCTTAATGTCTTCAAAGTGCGTATCTCTAGACGGCGCTTCCCCGTACGAGTATATGGGCCATCCTGGTGTTTGGAAGTGTGTGCTCATTTGAGATGAAGTTGAAACGATTTAATTTTGTAGAGTGCGGACAAGTAGTACGAGTAGATGACAACTTGTTCGTTTTCTGTTTGTTGTTTGTAAACGAAAGGATGCCTCAGAGCTGATACTATATTATATGATGGTTGTTGTTATGAATGGTACATGGGAGATGAGCTCCGGATGAAAGATACCCAACGAGAGTATATTTACTTTGCTGTTGAGATGCACGGAAACTCTGAAACTGTGACAGATTTTTTCTATATAGTCGTATGTGATTATGTTGGTAATTTTGTGTACTTTTTGGATTTCAATTGTGATTATCATTCAATCAAATGGTTGAGGGTACTTGTTTAAGGAAGGAAAAGGACTTTTGATTCGGTTATACTACTTAAGAAGTACATTTCGTTTAAGGGAAGAGATACTTTAAGTATAAACAAAAAAATTAAGAATGTCTGAACGATAGTAGTTTACATTTTGTGCGGATATATTGAAATATCGTACGTGTAAAACCCATTCTTCTTTTGATTTTGAATCAAAGACTTGAGGGGAGCGTTTATGTTCATCTGTTTCTTAAGTCTTTAAAGTCCAACAGCGCAAACAAGTTTGAATATCCACACAATAAAATTTTTCTTCTTTCAATAAAGTCTGAGCTACATGAAGCAGGACTTGGATAACTGAAGTCTAATGAAGTATAATTTCAATCATAATAATAGAGACATAGTTGTTACTGTTGATTGTCAGTAATCTAGTTTTTCCTTATTTAACCTGCAAACGAATTTTATCCGCTTGTGCTCTAAAGCGCTTTGACAACAATTTCCTGTGATCGACAGTGATGTGCACTCACAAGAGTTCCTTGGAATCAACCATCTACATTGCAGGTGAAAAGTTTGAGGCCACTTTAGATAGTTCATGTATGTAGATTCAATTATACAAAACACTCAGTGTTTTGGAACACGGCGTTGGTTTTGTTTACAAATGTATGAAAGACCGCTTTTAGTTTTTGATTCAGTACCTGTTTATGATTCCCTACATCAAACGAGTTGTCAAAACTCGTTAAAAATGGGAAAAGTCGCAGAAATCAAAATCGGGAAATAGTCTGCAATTGTCACCTTTCTGAAAAAAGGCAAATTGCAGCGGAAAGTTGTTTCGTAGTTGCAGATATCAAGATACTGCATTCAACGAACCTTGGAAAAAAAACTAATACCAGAAGTCTAGGATAAGTCAAGATCAGGGCGACTTAGAGCTACAACTAAACACGAGGATCGACTAGTAGTTACAACAAGTAAACAAAGTAGATGAAGAACAGCAACTAAAATACTCACCGAAATAAATCAAACGCGGAATAAACCGCGTTACTACTATATTTGCGCGAGCTGTTAGTCGAAAACCCCTGTTGTGGCTACAAAACATACAGAAAAGTTTAGAAGAACATTTAAATAGAAACTTATGGAGCGATGAATCAAATTTAAAAGTATTTGGCACAAAACGGAGAGTACAAAAGTTGGTACCAGACTTTGTGGTTCCTATTATCAAATCTGGAGGCAGTTATGCTATGGTCTGTGAATGTTTCTCTTCAAGTAGAGTGGGAGATCTGCCTCGAATGATTGTAGACATGAATAAAGGGGCATATATAACTATATTGGAAGAAAACGCCATGACCTCTGAATAAAGATTTATTGGCGAAAGATTCGCAATTTCAGCAAGACATTGACTCTTCACACATGCCTTATAGAGCTGATAGCTAACGCCGCCATTCCCATTCTTTAACCTACGATTAGAGACATGAGTCCAGGAACAAATGTGAAAAGCGGAGAGTGCTGTCCTCAGTAAAGGAATATATCGGATTAGAAGTAGCAGGAAAGTGATCATTAATGATAACTAAAACGAATGTTGGAGACATAGCTGAGCCCTGGGGCACACCAGCATTTATTATGTATCATACTTGAAAATATCTTAGACAACTTGAACTGAAGGTAATTGAAAAAGAGAGCCGTCGATCCCAAATGCACGCATTTTCGACAAGTGTACGACAGATGTACGATTTGGTTCCACTTTTCGGTATAACATGCCATCAAATCACCAGTGGACCTGTTGCTACGAAAACCGTATTGATGGTCATTGAAAAGTTTCCTTGTTTCGAGATATTTCATAAGCTGATGGTCTATCAGCGTTTCCATCACTCTGAAAAGAAGGGGCGTAAGTTTTCCATCTTCTTGGAAATAGTCCTAAAGAGAAGGATTGATAAAAAAGCTTACGCAGTAGTTTTTCCAACGAAAAAGAATACCTCTTCAGAAAAAGGGGAGATATACCGTCAGGACCAGAGGATTTGTGTATGTTAAAATCTTTAAGTACTCTTGCTACTACACGAGTGCGAAAGTAGATTCGTTCCATTGAAGAATCTACGCACTCAAGTGTAGGCGGTAACAAAACACAATCTAAAAGTTTTGAGCTGGCCGCAAAATGTGCAGCAAACAGATTGAATCTATCCAAAAGGCTGACTGCTAGAATGTCATTATTAAACAAAATTTCTAATTCGACAAACGACCAAATTTTTTTACTACCTTTGAGATATTGTAGTATTTTTTGCTTCAGTTTTTGGTCGTATTGAAATTATCGAATGTAAAAGTGGCTTTTGACGGAAAATCGGTTAAAGTCGTTTTAATAAATTTCTTTATGTTAAGAACAAAATGAAAATAGTTTTCTTCTTATTGTGGTTCCATATAATATACTATATGTCTCCCGTTCATTTAACATGAAGGTTGCAAGGACGATGAAAAAGTATTGTAGTAGCTATAGATTTAGATTCTTCAGTGTCTGGTGAAGAAACTCTGGAAACCCGATAAATTTTGGACTTTCTCAGGCTAAAATTATACTTATGGCTGGCATAATTTGGTACGTAATCCTTCAAGTTTGTCCTGCTGCTTCAAATATCTCATCTGACAAACCTTTACGCAAGATAATTGAATTTGAGCTTGGATGTTCCCAGCCGAAATTCGTTGATACGGTATTTGACTGTGGTAAGACTTGCTTACATTTTTTCTGAAGTTGCATATCTGAATGTCTCCAGCCACATTTTTTTTTTTTTTTGTGCGTCCTCCTGTGGAAAGGTTTACATATTTCGAGCCGCTTCTGTTAGTGTTTTCTTTTCTTTCGTTGTATACGCGTTTTGCTCGTCAAGGAATCACGTACCTAAACCAAATTTAATTGAAAGTTTGTTGTTTGTAAGTGTGGAAGCCATGAGTTAACATTTAACACGCGCTGGCACTTTTTGACTATATTTTTACACTTTGAGCATAAAGTAATTGAAAGAAAATCTCTTTACGAAAAAAAAACGACTCATCAAGCAACGCTTTCAAAAGGAATTTTCATTTATTTAAGGACACACGACTTAACAATGTGAATCTGTAAATACAAACATGAAACTGGTAAAATATTCAACTTTCCACTTGCAACATTAGTAATGTCACTAATGTAGTCAAAGTCAGCTTTACGCGAACAGAGTTGAAAATATATGAAAACAAATCATCATGGCAAAATACATCCTTAACTAATCCATAACAACAGGCTGACCACGCAAGCGATTAGTAAATTGAAATCGACTATACACTCATTACTACCCCACGTGGATGCTTGTCTACTGGCCTTAATAAAATTTCCCGGAAAATCCATTAACCCATGTTGAATAATAAAATACCCGAATGGCTCAAATCAATCAAAACGCCATTCCTAATAACCTGACCTCCATTTGGGCCCAGTAAATTTTATCCGAAAATTTCTTTACAGGTCACTCCTACTTTACTCCATCTACAGAACCATTCTGCCCTTTGTCCCTTTTCCCAAAAAGCTCTCAGATGAACCAGCAAAATCATCTGCCCTGTGTAAACACACGTATAACACTGCCAAAATGTTCCCCTAAATATGTTGTACCTCCCTGTGTCACCATCTATGGCATTTTCGTACAGGGTGGGCTATAAAATTATTACATTCCCAGGGAACAGAAGCTTCAATATTTTATGTAACATTCCCGCTCATAAAAGTCCCTATCAGCGAATTCATCAAGACTACTGACATTCAATGCCTCTGCCCATGCCCCTGCCCTTGTTTCTCTCATCAATCCGCAGGCTCCATTTCCCTCTCCAAATGTGTGAACCTAAAAATCAAATATTGACGAAACATGTTATTTAAGCTTCGCTTTAGTTTAATGCACATTGCCGCCTCTTAACGGCGAGGGCGGCTACCGGCTGTCATGACGGGCGGCAAATCTACATCGTCGTTTTTCATCGTCCTCATGCATTAATGATGGCGCGTTGATGTAGGGATTCACAGGACGAGTTGGTTTGTTTGAGTTTGTTCGTCCTTGTTGGTGTTTTCCTTTTTTTTTTTTTTTTTTTGCTGTGCCAACAACTGGATATGAAGATAAACACATCATTGCAATCGAATAAAAATTCTTTGGACCGTTAAACAACGGAAAAAAGAACATAAGAGCCACTGGAATGACTCGCCACGCGAATGGTTCATTAAAATAGTAATTGCATCCCAGCCAAGCGGAGAAAAATGAGGAGAAATCTCGGGAGCTCATAAAAAAGTCACGATTGGCAAAAAAGTTTTTCTCGGTTTTACGTTGATGGTTTTACGAGAAGAAAAAGTTTCTTTTTTTTTTTAACCTCCTCTTCTCTTTATTAGCGCACAGAGGATGCTTAAAACTATTTGTCAAGGGAAGTCTAAGGCATTATAATGTGGAATATATTCGTAATGGGACGTAAAAAGTTATTGAAAGGAGGAAGGGAGCGCGACAGTCAAATTGCGCAGAAGGAATTTTGTGGTAATGATAGGAGAAATGTTCTTAAAGCTGACTACTTCAGCATTTAAATTATGTTTCTAAAATAGCTTAAGACTATACCATATATCTATATGTTAAAACATGGCCTGTTTGTTACCAATAAAGTAAGAAGATTTTTATCTGTTGTGTACTTCTTTAGTTATCTTCTGTCTATGGGAGCTAGAAAAATTCTGTCTTTATACCGCAATGAGCATGAAAATATCAGCTGAA